>CM068372.1:44966772-45594272 GCA_034769895.1 Magicicada septendecula
AAGCATAAATATAAACAGTATTTTCATATTTATAATGATTAAAATTTTGTTAGAACAAGTCCTATGGATGTATATTTGTGATTTACATTATTAACTGTGTTAAAAGGATCCACTTGTTATACTGTTTGATTAATTTTTATTGTTAATAGTATTGGTAATTGTGATTAATACAAATTGAATATATATATATATATTTGTTGATAAAATGAAAACTAAGAACTGCTATGAAATATACAACAATTCAATCGTTTGAACACTGTAGCAAAACATTTTATGATGATGAAATGAGGAAACACTAAAAAATAGTTGTTAAGGTTTAAATGAGTGTTTTATTGGAAGTCCTGTCACTCTGGGCTCCAGCACATTTTCGCTCCATCTACGCCAAGCGTCTAGTTTTTAAATTTTACGCAATGGCCTAAGTGGCCGTTACAGGTGTTACTGACAGACGTCTTGTCAGTACGATTTGAAGTCCTTTGTGACACTGAAGATGGTCTCCAGTGGCGTGGTTGAAACGTCTGTTGCGAATAATGGAAGACCACCTGGACTGTTGGCTCAGCGCGGCCAGTAGTTCTTAAAATTTCGACGCTGGCCATGAAAACTTAAGGAACCAAGAAAGGTGTTGGTGCTTGAATAGTATCCCATTCCTCTACCATTTCTGCGAGTGATCAAGAAGAAAAGAAATGCTTAAAATTAAAATAAAATGATGGTAAAATGTAGTAAAACAAACTGGATTGAATAATTAGGTTAGTTGGCCATGTGACTACAAACAGATTTTTAATTGTCAGGTAAACACTAAACTCTAATTGCCTCCATCGTAATATTTATATCTTTTGACATCTCGATCCCTAGAATGTGGGATCGTCCTCGGTAGCTGTGATTGGAGGTTGAAAAACTATGTTCAATGACCTAACAACAAGTGCACTCAAAGGACGGTGCATGTCAAGGATAGTTTCTGGTTACATCGTCAAAGTCTCGTCTCTATATAAAGAGTTCGAAGAAAAAAGGAGAAGAGAAAAAACTTGAATTGAAATTGAATTTTAATTGAATCAAATTTTATTTAAATTCAAACACAGTATCTTTAATAATTTGAGGACATTAGTACTTACCAACACGACTGTTAATATTAATATCAAATTAATTTGATTTTATCTTATAATTAATTTCGTTTGAAATATCGAGCAAGCTGTTGAGTTCAGGAAGCTGAATAGTTATTAAAAAGGAATAAAATAAAATTTACAATTATGGAAATTTTAATTAGGCGATGCTACTTACAAAACGAAATTTCCAGAATTTTACAGACGGAAAAATTGATTGATCTACAATAGCAAAATACTTTTATATTACAGTAAAATCTACCATAATATTACTGTAACTATATGAGTTTTTCAAAAATACTAAGCAAGTTTTCCTTCACTCCTTCATGAAAAATGAAAAGTATCAAGAACAACTGCAACCAACAAACGAACGCCTAACAATAATAACGTTTAGTTTTTTTCAGTTGAGTAGTAATTTTACAAAATTGTTTGTTTATCATCATCTTTACAACATAGAATAGGCAAGGTGCTGCCTGTCCGCCTTCCAAAATCCTCCAGCCATCTCTTCCTGGGTCTACCCACATACTTATGTCCTACAGGTTTGTGTATTTTTAGACTAATTTGCCCATTCCGGAGTCCGACATTCTTTATAAGCGTTCTTTCTACCGTTGTTTGTAATCTTTTAATTCCTCATTCAAGTTAAGAACATGTAGCTCTTCTTTTACACTTCATTCCTTATACGTTCAAGTATAGAACACTTTTTATCTTCTGTTAAGAACGCCATTTCCGAGGCCTGTATTTTACTGTCTTGTTTCTTGGGTGTTGTCCATTATTCAAACCTATAGGACAGTACAGGGACTGCCATAACTTTGTAGAACTTTACATTTGTATCTAAAAGTAAGATGTACCTTGTTTCCAAAAATACGGTTGATTGTCCCGCAGATTGTCTGGAATTTACTTCAGTTACATATCAGTACGATAGTTTCTACTATAGCCAATATCATTTTCCAAATAACTAAACCAGCTCACTTGTTTTAGAATTCGATCACTAACCATTATTTTGGTTCTTGTTGGCTCCTTGCCTCCAAATGCCATTACCTTTGTTTTTATAGTCGAGATTTTCATATTGCATTGTTTGCAAAGCTGATGAAGCTCAAAAACAGATTTTTGAAAATCATATTCTATATTTGGAAGTACGAACAAGTCGTTAGCAAACAACAGCATGTTCAAACTAATACCTGTGTCTCGTGATAACTTATCACCAGGGCCTACTAGATGTTAAATTTTTTGTTATCACCATAATTTTATGTGCTGTTTATTCATCAATCTGACAGCAAACTCGATAAGCTTAGCCACGAATATAGTGTGTAACGTTTGCCATTTTGTCTATTATAAAATGTCATACCTTATTGACAATTTTGGATCCAAGATGACTGACTTGATCCCTTAGCCTATATGTTAAAACTTGTCTAGCAGACGAAAATTCCACCTCAGTCCTACTTAAATAATGTAGTGGGGGAGAGAGAGGAGGCAGCACAGTAAGGTATGTAGACAAAATTGTTCTTTTAGTACACTGAGAAAATAAAAACGTTCCAAAAAAAAAACTACAAAAAACCAAAACTGTCGGTTAATGTTTGATAACAACAAAAAACGTTCATTATGTAAAATTAAAAATTCACGGCTTCCTCAATCTCGACGACCGTATCGCGTTTTGAGAAACACTTTGTGAATATTAAATTCCCAGTGAGCGTACAACTTTCGTCTCGGGAGCGACGCCGCTAGGGAACTATATTTAGGTTAATGTCATCGCCGCTGCATAGATAGCGCTGCCGTCTTATGCGTCCGACGACTGTGTATGCTTACAATGAAGACGGTGATATCGAACACTTACCGAGCCTATGGCTGGCTCTCATAAAGCGTGTTTATTACATCAAACTATTATAAAAATAATTTCAAACGACTTTTGTAAAAACTAGATACCCTTTCAATAAATATTATGAAAGTAAAACATTTGTTTAAAGGAAAAACGGAAAGTTGTAATCTAATAATGAAACTGCAGTAAATTAAATAAAATTGCGTAAATGATATTGGTAGTATTTATAATTTACAATCAGAATGATCACAGTTGCATAATGCGAAATTATGCGAAAGCATAATACAAAAACTAGGAAATGAAAATGATAAAAAAAGAATAAGGTGGGAAGTAGGGAATATAGTAGATAAAATATTTAAGAAAAGTTTGTATAATTCAAAAAATGAACAAAAAATCAAATCAACTGTAACTAAACTTAAGAATAAAATAAAGAAGAATGATATTATAGTTACGAAGGCGGACAAAGGAAATACAATGGTACTACTGAGAAAGGAAGAATACATAAAGAAAACGGAAGAATTTATAAGGGAAGGACCATACGAGGAAATAAAGTATGATTATACAAGTACGTACCAGTCAAGGATAAAACAAATGATAAAACAGATAACATTTATAGAAGAAAATAAGAAAAAGTATTTATTGGAAAGTAATCCAACAGCACCAACTTTTAAAAGTCAGGTTAAGATACATGAAGAAGGAAAACCAATTAGACCGATTGTTTCTTTTATTAATGCACCTATTTATAAATTATCAAAAGGAAGTTAGCAGAGTACTGAAAGAGAAATATGAATTTGGGACAAAATACAACATAGAGAATAATGTAAAATTGATAGAAAAATTAGAAAATATTAGGATTAATGTAAATACAAAATTGATATCACTGGATGTTAAGGACATGTTTACCAATATCACAGTAAATATAGTTATTAAGTTAATAAACGATAATAATATGGGAGAATATAGGTATAAAAAGCAGTTGATGAAAGTAATTAAAGAATGTGTAAATCAGAACTATTTTAGGTTTAATAACAAGTTTTATATACAGAAAAAAGGTTTACCTATGGGGTTCTTCATTATCCCCTATTCTTGCTGAAATATACATGAATGATTTTGAAAAGCAATTAATAACTTCCACTAAGTATAAAGACAATATAAAATTATGGTCTAGATACGTTGATGATGTATTAGTAATTTGGGAAGGAAGCATAGAAGAAGTGCATGAGTTTATAAATGAGGTAAATAATAAGGATAAAAACTTACAATTTAAAGAAGAGATAGGAGGTAAGAAAATAAATTACTTAGATTTGAACATAGAAATTAAGGATAATGAGAAACTACAGTTTGGGATATTTAGGAAAGAGTCGTATTCTGATATAATTATACCAAGAGAGTCTTACCACCCATATAGATATAAAATGGCGGCAATCAATTCATTTTGTTACAGAGCTCAGAAGTGTTTAAAAGAGACCGAATCAAAAGATAGGGAGTTAAAAACGATAAAGGGAATTGTAAGGAATAATAATTATAACACCAACATAGTGGATAAAGTTATGAAAAGGGTTAACATACAAAAAGCTAAAATAGAACCAAAACAAAAGAATTATGCAGGGTCATTGACATACATAGGTTCACATACTAGAAATATTATAAAATGTTTTAATAAATATGGAGTAGATATAGCTATTAAAAAATGTGAAACGGTATTTGATAAGATAAGGAATAAGAATATAGAAAAAATTCCAGTATTACAGAAAAGCGGAATTTATAAATTAAAATGTAAAGACTGCAACAAAGTGTACCTAGGTGAGACAGGACGGAAATTCGTATGCAGGTTGTCTGACCACAAACGTGGCGAAGGTAATAGAACAACCAATTCGTTATATGCAAGACATTTCATAGAAGACAATCATAAGTTTGTTAATCCTTTGGAAGAATTCGAAATTGTAAAAGTAGTAAATAACACAGTTGAAAGGAAGCTTAGAGAGGAGTTAGAAGTATTGAAAGAAAGAGAAAAAGGGTTAGACAATTTAGTTAATATTAAAATTAAATTTGATAATGAAGAAATATTTTATAACATGATTAAGAAGTAAATGATAGAGGACAGATAGATAAGATTAAGAATTATATTGCATAGTACTAATTGGATGTTTTAAAATAAGGGTGTGTGACTGACCTACGTGTGTGGAGAGGAAGAGGGTAAGATTAAAAGGACGCACACACACACACACACACACACACACAACACTGAAACACAAGGAATTTGCTAGAAAAATATGTAACTGTGCAGATGGTGGGACAGGGTTTAGGGGGTGGGGAAGGGTCATTTATATTATAGCTTGTTGTGTGTGAGCAGGGTGGGGGAGAGGGGTGAAGGGTTTGTTTTAAAATAATTTCTGCCTATTCCGATCTGACGATGGGCTGTGTGGCTTGAAAGCGCTAATCGGGATAATTTTTATATAGTGGTGTGCAACTGTGATCATTCTGATTGTGATTTCAACCACTAACACAAATTTCTTCATTAAACGTCTATTTATAATTTACGTGGAAAATAGCTTTAGCATCTATGATTCCATTGGTTTAATCTAACTTGAAAGTTCGATATCCGTCGTTACTGTTTAGTATTAGAAATGAGGCGTTCGATTCTGCTTCCTCTTCCCCCCCACCAAAAACATTGATTCAAACGCTTAAAAAGCCTGAACAACATTTGTGGGACCACTTAATTGACATGCGCGTATGTGAGGGTGTCCCGTAAACGCGTGTGATTATGCTTCTGTGTTATAGTTTTTATTTCTTTGCTTATAAAAAAAATCTATACTCGTAGAGTATTAATTTAATTTCCGGTTTCCAAGAAATGATACCGAGCTTGTATTGTTACAACAGCATTTCGCAGTATGATGACCACGGTTAAATTTAAAAAAGTCTTCATCGCTTTTAATCTGTGATCGTCTTTTCGTGCTGCAAGACGATTATCTGAGAAAAAGTCATTGTCGAAATGTTATTGCACCCACTATTTGCATGAAGGTGTTATGCAGTTCTATCTTCCACGCGTTTAAGGTTTTGGGGATATTAGACGGGAGCTGAAGCAACGTTTTACCACTACGAAAAGGTCATCATCATCGTTATCATAATCATAATCATCACCTTCTTCTTCTTCTTCTTCTTCTTCTTCTTCTTCTTCTTCTTCTTCTTCTTCTTCTTCTTCTTCTTCTTCTTCTTCTTCTTCTTCTTCTTCTTCTTCTTCTTCTTCTTCTTCTTCTTCTTCTTCTCCTTCTCCTTCTCCTTCTCCTTCTCCTTCTCCTTCTCCTTCTCCTTCTCCTTCTCCTTCTCCTTCTCCTTCTCCTTCTCCTTCTCCTTCTCCTTCTCGTTCTCGTTCTCGTTCTCGTTCTCGTTCTCGTTCTCGTTCTCGTTCTCGTTCTCGTTCTCCTTCTCGTTCTCCTTCTCCTTCTCCTTCTCCTTCTCCTTCTCCTTCTCCTTCTTCCAGCCAAAAATTGTTTGTCCGGTCACAAGCAGATAGACTAGAACAGGTCACTCCAACGCTTCTTCGGACATCCAACACCTCACCATTCCTTCGGCTTTTAATTCAGTAATTGTTGTTTGGGGATGCGGCAACAGTCCATTCGGTTAAGGTTTACCAACAATTTTAGCCTATATTGGGCTATTCTATCGAGTATGCTCATAATATTCAGTTTCTGCTGTGTACCTCCATTTCCTCTACGAGCATGAAGAGTATATACCCTGCCACGTACCTGAGAAATACAATTTCGGCCGTTTGGATACGACTGGTGTGGGATTTAGTTAAAATCGTGTTAACTGACACATAGATAAGTGTGGGTGACTCCATTATCTTGTGGAACTTCAGGCGTGTTTCTTTAATCGTTGACTTTAGACTTCTCCTGACGGTCCCAAAAACGTTGTTCAACTTATACAGCCTATTCGCCGTGTCATTTTTTTTTGTAATTTGCGTCGCGTTTTAGCCCAGATATTAAAATTCCTGACAGGTGTATAAGAATACCGAGTACAATATGTTTGGTCGTGTGCGGTGAACTTCATGGGAAACCGTTACACTGTGGAGACCTGTAGTCCTCGCAGATTCCATGTAATGAGTGTACACCCCTATGCAAACTGCTTTGCGAGTTCGACAGGATAGCGTGCTCAATAGACAGGTGAGCTGGGACGTCCAAACGTTTTGATATTTAAAGAAATAAACACTAAATTCAGAACATTTTTGTTTGTTAACGGTCCAAGTCACGTGTTTTAATTTCTTATTTTCTTACCTTTGTTAGGTCCGTCTTGTGACTTTTATCTTTACAATAAAATTAGTGTGACGCGTTTCGGGTCATCTGACCCATCCTCAGACACTTGCTCGAAAAGAGGTCGTCATATATTAAAATTCAATTAAAATAAAAACACACATATGTAAATTCATTGTCAATAATTAACTTTAATAAATAACACTAATTTTATTCTAAAGATAAAAGTCACAAGACGGACCTAACAAAGGTAAGAAAATAAGAAACTAAATTCAGGTATTGGTTAACATTGCCTTTGATTCTACAAGTTGATGGCTCTTCCCAAACTTATTTATGGGCCTCAGAATTGGACTTTCTCGAAGGCCAGCCCAGTCGCATCCAAGCAGCTCAAAAATGAGATTTCTCAGGCACGTGGCAGGGTATACTCCCCATGATCATAGAGGAAAAACAGATATACGGCAGGAACCGAATATTATGAGTATACTCGACAGGATCGCCCAGTATCGGCTGAACTGTGGGAACATTTTTGCAGAATGGATGACTGTCGCATCCCCAACCAACTATGCAACTATAAGCCGAAGGGACGGAGAATTTTGCGACGTCCGAGGAATTGCTGGAGTGACCAGCTCTAATCATTGCCTATTTGAGACCGGAACAAACCATCCTTGGTTTAATCCTTGAAGGTGATGATGATGATGATGATAATGATCATGATGATTCCCTTTAATTAGAAACCTCATAATGCTTTTACGATTTTTTCACCATTTTGACACCTTCACCGCCTTTCTTAGAGAAGTTCAGTCTTAAAAATAATAGGGTTCTCTATGTTAAAATAAAACACACGACATGTTTTACAAAAATCGGTTGATACGTTCAAATTTAATGGAAGACACACCCCAAAAAAATAGACAGACAGACAAATACGAAACGTCGTGTTAGAACTCTTTTATCTTTTCACTGAATACGTTTTTCTATTTTATAGCGTTCCACATTAAAATCGTCATGAATAAGGGATTACAGATGTGCAACGTAACACTAAAACATTGTATCAAAATGCAACATCGCGTAGTTATTATTGGAAAACCACTTATTTACTGTTATTCGTTTAATTGTACGTAAGCCATTCTGGTGAAGTATTTACATTTTTGTAGTAGTAATATATCTACAGTTTCCATAAGCAATCAATAGTTAAAGGTTAGGTGCAGACAATTCGTATTTAAAAAAATGTAAAACCCCATTACGATGTGCATGAGTTACGACTGGACGTAGATTTTAATTCAGAAGTTTGGTATATGTGGCGGACGCGGACAGTGATGTAATATTAAATTAGTACTTATACGTTCTGTTAATAGTACCTCCAGGGGGTTGAGCGTTGTTACGGATAGGGAAATGCAAATATTTGTTTATTAGGATCAGTGTTTCCAATCCCCATCCCTGGAGACGCCGGCGAGGCAGAATCAGAGAGAGACAGTGAGAGAGAGAGAGAGACAGTGAGAGAGAGAGAGAGAGAGAGAGAGAGAGAGAGAGAGAGAGAGAGAGAGAGAGAGAGAGAGAGAGACGCAACAGGACCTACATTTTCAAACACTATTTCTGACACACATCAAAGTATTGTTGCATCAAAAACGGACCATTCAATAATATTGTGTTTCTGAATGTCACCACGTTATAATGTGTTTGCGTCATTGTGTCACGGTTGAAAATACCGCCATTTGAAATGTCCTACTAAAAATATTTTTACGACGGTCTACTTGATCGTCGTAGGTACAGTGGAAAACAAAATAAAACAAACTAAAAGACACCAATTAAGTCGCTAATCAGCAGCTTTAATTTTCACAGTTAAACAGTTCGTAATTAACAACACAGTCTCTTACAACAAATCAAATAAAAATTTTTCACACGCGATAAAATGTCAACTAATATAAAACACAATTGTATTACAATTATACCGCCCGATTATAAAACACAACACTTCACTAATAACCACTTGAAGTAATATATCGCAATTATAACTGAAACTGAACGTACTGGTATTTATACCCTCCAAAATACTAGATTATTCCATACTGCGCATTAACAATAAAGGAAAACATTAGAGCGTAATTCATTGCGGCCTTGACACAGTTCGCGCGGCTTCTGACACAGTCTAGCTAATGCGTCGAGAATCACGTACGCCACACAGATTCGGCTGGATTCATCTGGAACATTCTATAAACACGTAGATTGTTCTGTAATGTCGTTACAATATTGTAATATCCACAGTATAATAGGATTTAGAATTCCATTTCTAAATTTTATTTTGTACGTTAATATTTGTTTGTTTTGTTTTTGTTTTGCGTATGAGTCACTGTGGGTCAACTACGTTTGCGTACTCACTGTGAGTGAGCTACGTTTGGTTCGACATCTCCTGTCATCTCCTGTCTCTTCCTCCTCTCCCACATCTCCTTCAATCTTGATCAATGTCTTTCCCAGCTTTCGTCAGTCCGGATGGCACCTGCCCTCTTCTTGGGTTTTTCCTAAATACCTTGGGCATTTTTTAATTTATTTTTGAGTGGCAAGCATTGTCTTCAATGCCTTCTAGAGTAATATAGAGTTGTTCTATGTCTTTCTCTGTTTCTTTGAACCACGTATTGGACATTCTGAGCTTTTTGGAATAGTTAACAAGCTTCTCTGTTAGTCTGTCAGGATTCATTCTTTGAACATGTCTGTAAAAAGTAATTCTTCTTTTTCCAATTACGTCTGTAATTAAAAAAATTCTACATCGGCCAATCCGGCAGAGATTTTTATACAAGATTTTTAGAGCATATTCCTAAAACAAATAATAATAATTCCAGTTTTGCACAACATTTAATAACAAAAGGTCATAATTATACTAGTTTCGAAAACAATTTCGTAGCTTTACATACTTGCAAGAAGGGTAAATTAATGGATAGCCTAGAGGAGTTCGAAATATATAAAGCTACAAAAAACGCAACAACCAAAAATGATATATTAAATGATCAAATGAACTTCGGATCTAATAACCTGTTTGACACTGCTATACGGTTGAATGATAATTATAGCCAGTCGTAAGGAAATCGGAGCGTTTCGAGCGATTCAGTTGTTACGTTTTGTATATTTTATTTAAAAGATTTTAAACATTTTAAATTATGACATAACCACAAAATGTGGTATACATTTACGTTTTGATTGATATTGTGTATCTGAAGATGGGATTTCATCCCGAAATGCGTCATTGAACGAAAGAAGCATTTTTATGCTAAACTAAGGTGGATCGAATAAGGTAATGTAATTATATTAACGTCTGTAATTTTCTCAACACGTGTGTACATTATTACAGCTTCTGTACTGTTCTCCATCTTTTATTGATTCACAGATTTTTCTTAATATTTTCCTTTCTGTGACTTCCAGTTCTTACACAATCATTTTCTTGTTCAAAGTCAGACACTCAGCTGCATAAAGTGCTTCCAGGCGAATTACTGTTGAATAATGCTTAGTTTGGCATTAATAGACATTGATTTCTTGTTATGTGTATCCTTGGCTAAATGGTAAGCAACTTTCATCTTATTAACTAGTGCTTTAATAGCTTCTTTCTCTAGGATTTTTTTTCAATAACTTCTCCAAGATACTTGAATTTGTCAGTTCCATAGATTTTCCTGTATTGAGTTTTCATTTTTTTTTGGATATTGTCTTAATGTATAATATTTGTTTTATTAGATTTATTGTTTCTTCTCTTATTTTCTTTGTTTCGGCCATTTATATGCTTCGACTACAGAATTTCTGTCACTTTCTGAATTTCTTTTTTTCCATTGCCAGTTTTCCTTTATCCATTGGTTTGCTGTTGTCCTCTTTTCTTCCTACAGCACTCTTTTGTTCCCCATTGTTTTTTTATCGGACAGATGCCTTAACTCCGAAATTTCTTTTGCAACATTTCTCTGTTGTCCCTTATTTGTCGCAACACCCCACGTCGCTCGAGCAACTTGCCGATTCGGTCCGTTACACTCCTGACCTAGGATAAAAACGCCGTGCCGACAACCTGATGTTCCTCCGGTGCATCCATTCACCTAAATTTACGCGGTCGCATATGGCTCGTCTGATCCACGTAGCAGAGAACGGTCTGTCTGTAGCGCTATACCTAGATGTATACGCTTTCATCAGAGTACTGAGGCTCACAAATACCTTTTCAAAGACCTGTCAATCAGCCTCTTTATCAAGGCGCACTTTTGTCTTTGATGATGATGATAAATAGAGTAACGATGTAAGTAGCGGTCCATATGGCGGCTTAAAAAAAAATAAAACAAAAATAAAAATAAAATTAAAAATAATTGAGAGCACGACATAATAAAACAAAAGTTGCTTACCATTTAAACAAAGACACATATAACAAGAAATCAATATGCATTAATGCCAAACTCAGGCATTATTCAACAGTAATTCGCCCGGAAGTAGTTTATGCAGACGAGTGTCTGATTCTGAACAAGGAAATGATGATGAAAAAACTGGAAGTCACATAAAGGAAAACATTAAGAAAAATCTGGGGATCAATAAATGATGGAGAACAGTACAGAAGACGCCACAAGCCACAATAATGAGCTGGACACACACGTTGAGAAAGTCACAGACGTAATTGGAAAAAGAAGAATTACTTTCTACGGACTTGTTCAAAGAATGAATCCTGACAGACTAACAGAGAAGCTTGTTAGCTATTTCAGAAAGTTCAAAATGACCAATACGTGGTTCAAAGAATCAGAAAACACACAGAAGAACTTCAGATTACTCAAGAATACATTAAAGACTGCTTCCCATAAGAAAATTAAAAAATGGCCAAGGTTTTCAGGAAAAACCCAAGAAGAGGACAGGTGCCATGGGGAATGGCGAAAGGAGGAAGAGATATCGATCAAGACTGAAGGAGGTGTGGGAGAGGCGGAAGTCAGAGGAGAAGAAGGGAGGAACCAGTTGAACGAAACGTACTCCACAATGACTTATACGTAAAATAAAAATAAAAATACGTGCCAGCTGACTTTGTGTAACACGTGCCAGCTGACTTTGTGTAATACGTGCCAGCTGACTTTGTGTAACACGTGCCAGCTGACTTTGTGTAATACGTGCCAGCTGACTTTCTGTAATACGTGCCAGCTGACTTTGTGTAATACGTGCCAGCTGACTTTGTGTAATTTTGACGAAAATGTTCTAGATCAATCGGTAAACACTAAGGTAATATTGTGTGGTTTACTAGAATTCTAGATATTGAATTCTAGAAAGTTGCATCAGGGCTCCACATCTTGTGGATACGGGTTTGGCAATCCCGATGTACACTAGCTGGAGTCTCACTTTGCTTCAGTTTGTCTTAGGTGAGATCCCAGTCTTTAATCTTTCCTGTCTAGTCTCTCTTGACTGCCTATTGTTTTTTTCTGACCCCGACGCTATTAGAGTACTCGAGGACCAGGGCGTCTTTCTTTTTTCATTTTAGCTTCTTAATTAGTAATCTCTTAGGATCTTAGAGTGCTCACTGATGCCGACAGGTGAGCACTGGAAATACTAAGAAACGTTCAGTACCAGAATAACTTATACAAAGCCACCAGATCCTATCTCAGAAAGAGAAGGGTGAGGGCGAATCTCCCGCGGCTCAAAACAGGGTCCTTTCGGCTAAGGTATAATAACACTGACAGAAGGGTCTCTGGTCCTCCTGGTAGGGGGTTGGGCAAAAAGGCAGTGACATGTTCTTGTAAAACTTTATAATAGTAGTAATACCCAAAGCGGCCTCAGAATAAGGATCGTAAAGTTTTACAAAGACCTATATTCCAATAAATGAAGTAGCAAGAGAGTACTCACTGAAAATTTCAGAAAAGAAGACTAAAACCATAGCCTATAAAGGTAAATATCCAGTAAACACTAAGATAATTAGAAACAACAGCACTAATTATCACAATTATACAAGTAAGCCGTTTTAAATATCCAGAATGTGCAGAAAGTAATAAGTTTGAATATGACGTAAAAGGGAAGAAAATAAATTTAGGAATATTTGTAGAACATTTATAGAAATCTTAGAAATAAAACAAGGAATAGCACAAGGATTAAATTGTATATGGCAACTGCAATACCAATATTGACACTTATGCAAGTGAGGCGTGGATCATGACAAAAACAAGTCTCGTAAGAAGAAGAACGTGTATTGCATGAAAAAGAGACTTTTGAACTCAACGGTATTTCATTAGCGTAGTGGTTTACGTGCTTCAAACGTTCGAAACAAACAAATCAGAAAATTCAGCTCAGTACAGACGGTTCAGTTCAGGTTAATCGCAGTTAACAAGAACTAAGATTTCCTCTGCTCTTTCAATTACTCTCTGGTTTAATCGACAATCGCTGCTTCTCGGTTGTTGCAATTACAAAATTGCTGCTTCTGTATCTTGCTTGTTCTGTTCAACTCGTTGTAGTTTCTTTGCTCCGAACAAACGGTGTTTGATGAGACGGCTAGCGAGTACATCTGTTACTCACACTCACTCACTTACTTACGAAACTACCCATATATACAAGCAATTGTGTACGCGAGATTTTATCTCTCTTTTCACAAAACAATCAAATTTACAAAATATTTGAAAAATGACTAAAAATTATAATGTTGAAATCTGAAGGCATGGTCTGGCTAAACAGTGGAAAAGTAAAATTAGTGTAGATAGGCTCTTTTGGCTCTTGTTGGTTATAAAATGTTTTCAGGTGCCAACAGTATATTAATAAACCGTTTAAATTTTTTCAAAAAAGGAATGCGGCAAGATTCAGAGTTTCTTCAAAGTACTTTAAACTATACATTGGAAGATAATTTAAGGAATAAGGATATCAGAGCAGAACTCGAAATAGAGGACATAAGTGAAATTATTTCAGCTTACAGAAGACAATGGTGGGACCATTTGCAAAGGATAACAGAGGATTGAATGCCGAAAGCGGCACTAAACTATATAAAGCTATTGGTAGGAGAGACGTGGGTTAAATGGACTCTTAAATCTCTAATTATAATAACACCAATCCCTAGCGTCAGAGACGTCAGACACAGAAACCACTAGCAGCTTATAAAACCAATAGTACCCAAAGTTAAAATCTATCACCGAGCAACCTCCTTGATCTCACTATAATGTATTTCCTATCACCCACTACCCAGCTCTTTAACCCACTACTATGTGTCCCCTGCCTACATTGACGCTACGCTGTCGCCACCCGTAAGCATTGGCGACCTGCGTTACTCGTCCCTGTCTTGGCCGCCGTGAAAAATAAACAAACACTTATTAATGGGGGGGGCCTCTATCTGCCACTTCCTTCTCACACGTGGCTACCAACTACGTAATGCGCACAATAAACCCAACGTGCACTACTCTTCCATCTACGTGAATCCACCTTCTCAACGGTCAGTCTGCAATGGCGTACGACTCCCCACAAATCCCTTACCAACTGGCTGAAGGGAACCTGCCCCAGACCAGCCCAGCCTGGCCCTAATAAGAACCAGACTCTAACACCCCCCCCCCCCAAAAGGAAGTCGTGGGTCGTCCGAAGATGAGATGGGTGACGGAACCTAATCTTCGAAGAGGAGGAGAAGAAGAAGAAGAAAAATGAGGAGGAGGAGGAGGAGGAGGAGGAGGAGGAGGAGAAGAGGAAGAGGAAGAAGAAGAAGAAGAAGAAGAAGAAGAAGAAGAAGAAGAAGAAGAAGAAGAGGAAGAGGAAGAGGAAGAGGGAGAGGGAGAGGGAGAGGGAGAGGGAGAGGAAGAGGAAGAGGAAGAGGAAGAGGAAGAGGAAGAGGAAGAGGAAGAGGAAGAGGAAGAAGAAGAAGAAGAAGAAGAAGAAGAAGAAGAAGAAGAAGAAGAAGAAGAAGAAGAAGAAGAAGAAGAAGAAGAAGGCATTGCAGCAGAGGTGGCTTGTTCGTTGTTAAGACAGTACCTACAGCTCTCCTTGTATAAACACTCTTTACCTGTTCGGCTGTATTAACCGTTCCAAAAGCGTTAGCTTTAAGAAATTTTATACATCGGCAGCATAGGAGTCGTTTTTAAATAAAGGCTTTCAAATGCTTCAAGTCTAAAGAAAAACAGATTTTGCCCGTTTGTCTTCACCTTTAAATAAAAGGCTGGAAAACAAAACAGTTTGCATTTTAATTTTACACCCTCATAACCGTTCTTCAGTTTAGAACACCATTATCTTTTACCCGCTGTCACATTTTGAAAGATACGTATTTCTGCAAGGTCGTGGTGTACTGTGGTTTTTCGCAGTTACTTGTTATCCAAACGAAAGAGTGTTGACGAAATTCACATTCAAATGAGAAACGCAATTGATTTTTAAAAACTCTAACACAACAAATAAAAATCTAACCATAAATCTGAAGACAATCTATAGTTATAATATAATTAACAAACTTTTATTTGGGTTGTCCGAGAATGTGATGGGTACCGGAAGAGGTTTATATAACCTAATCTTGAAATGAAGAAGAAGAAATAGAAGAAGAAGAAGAAGAAGAAGAAGAAGAAGAAGAAGAAGAAGAAGAAGAAGAAGAAGAAGAAGAAGAAGAAGAAGAAGAAGAAGGATGTTGCACTCAGGGGCGGACTGGCCATGTCAGTTGGTCGGCGATCGCCGAGAGCCCTGATCCCCGAGGATCAAATTTTATTTGATCCCCGAGGGCCCCCGAGCCATACAAATTTTATTTCGAGAATAAACGAGAAATATAGATATTTTGACCGGTATTAGAAACATTTTCTCGTTTAAATATTGTTGGAAATAAATCTTTAGGATTTATTTTAGTCAGATTGGAAGTGATCACTTTTCAGCCTTGTTTATATACAGCCTGTTTAGTATTTAGCCTACTAATGGAGGAAAGCGAAGGAGATTACTGTATAGGCGCGCCGCGCGGCAACTGACTGACGCGACGAGTAGTAGGCTATTGTCATTTTTGTTTGAATGTCATTGCAGCATTCAGGGCTGGGGGCCCAAAGGCGTGGGATGACCTCAGGGCCTTACATAACGATTCAAAAGGCGGCCCGTTGCATAAACTTGCAGGACGGCCCGGTTAAAATGTTTCCCTACTGGGTCTATGGATTGGTGGGACGGAGTGACAATGGCCGGGCGCCGAACTCAAGGGAGCTCCACCGATGTAATGCAGGGGGCCCCTTGAATACTTCTATCCGAAGGCCCCAGGGATGCCAGTCCGCTCCTGGTTGCACTAGAATATTGCACCACTCTCAGCTGATTATGCATCCGTGACGCACCACTGGTGGAATGATCATGTTTTTATATTACATAACCCACACAGAAGGTGTGTGTGTGTGTGTGTTTGTAGGCGCTAATAAATTAAAACGTTTTCAAATAATAGAATCTAACCATTCACAACGAGAAGCAATACATTATGAAGTGCAGTGTACTCAAGGTTAACGACACAGGAGTTCAGGTTTATCAGCATCTTACATTAAGGCAACGCTCTGTGTAAACACTTTATTCCAGTTGACTGAGATAAACCCGCGACCGACAACTTCTTGCCTTGTGAACTCAATAGAGTTGACAACCTTTAGCCTTCAACCGCCTCTCAATGCTGAGATGCGTCTCTCCTGTCACCTTCCATTTAATACGGATAGCCATTTACCTTCCGCCTTTGTATCTGTTAAAATCAAATACGCTTGGCATTATATTGTAATCTACCAACGCTCACTAGTATTAAAACAATTTGTGGTTGTAGAAATTACAACACTTTTTATTAAACATTTTTATATGGACTTCACAGAGCAAACAGTAGTGACATTTATATTTACGAACAACAAAATAATTATGAGAAGTCTTTTACGCTTACTTATATTTATTTATTTTGGGTGAATAATTTAAAATTCGTGTTATACTGTTTGACCGATCCTCACAAATCCTTCACCGGAAAAATGCATTGATTGACGGTCACTACGAATTTAAGGATTTAATTAATGTTTATAATGACTTACATTATTTTTGGTATTTAAGTTAATAATAAATAATACTTTATATTTTCAAAAACAAGTTTTTCATCATCATCATCTATACAACACGGAATAGGCAAGGTTCCGCCTTCAAAAAACCTCCAGCCATCTCTTCCTGGGTCTACCCACACACTTGTGTCCTATAGGTTTGCATTTCGAAAATTGTTGGCCAGTCTGGAATCTGACATTATTTCTAAATTTTCTTCCCACCGTTGTTTGTAATCTGTTACACCACATTGTTACACGATAATTTTAGAAGGCTATTGGGGAACTTTGGCATATAATACGATAATTTGTTTCTGTTAGTTATAATTCCAAAATTGAAAATTATTGCAGAAATATCGCCGCCTAACGAGTTGATGACTATGTTGCAAGTATTTACTGTAAACAGTGTTTTCTTCAGTTGCCTTTTTAAGCTGTTTTATCGTGTTCAATCATCATCATATTCACAGCATGGCACAAGCAAGGCGCCGCCTGTTCCGCCTTCAAAAATCTTCCAGCCATCTCTTTCTGAGACTACCCTCACACCTGTGTCCTATAGGTTTGTTTTCCAGACTTGTTTGGCCAGTTTGGAATCTCACATATTTTTTTCTAAGTGTTCTAACTACCGTTGTTTGTAATCTTTTAATTTTCAATTAAAGTAATCTTCCGTGGATGTAATATTATGATAATATTGTAACGACGGTCTCACGAATCGTGCATTGTACAGTGGAAACAAAATACAGACACCAGTAAAGTCACTAATTACCATTTTTAATTAGTCGCAAATAACAATGTAAAATTAACAAGGTACTCTCATAAGATAATTCAATTTAAATATGTCCGCATACAATAACAATATCAACTATGAAGAGTTCCGCACTAATTATAACACAGTAATCACTTTCAACAATCACTTTTTTTTAACTTCTGACTTTGCATTAAATATGTTCGTAATAACTCTGCTTTTACAAGCACGTATAATGTGTCCAGCCCATTCAAAACTTTTTAAATTAATATAGGTGACCACATCAGATTCATCATACAAATTATAGAGCTCTGAATAATATCTTTTCCTCCAGGCTTCCCCCTTCCACTGGACCAAAAATTTTCCTGAGATTCCTCCTTTCAGAGGTATTTATTTGCCTCTCATCTGAACTAGGTAAAATCCATGTCTCTGATGCACAAGTCAGTAGTGGGCGCACTAGGACCTTATACATCAATACCTTGGTCTTCCTTTGTATCAGCTGAGACTTTAGATGTTTTCTGAGGCCCTGCGCAGACCTATTTTCTGATAAAACACGCTTTCGGATTTCCACAGTAATTATCACAATCACAGCCGTACAAAATTATTTCCACGTTATAACTTCAAACAACGGGTAAACGTTGACCTTCAATTAAACGTAAACACTAAACAGGATACAGCTTAGAAATCAAAAAGGCTGTAGTAGATTCCACCACAAGTAAGCATGCCCTGCAACGATACTATTTGAGCGATGCGAAAGATTTGCAACACCAGCTGAGATATGGCGTATTGGAAGAGTTGCCTTTGCCCTACAGCCACCGTCCTGCGCGGCACATTTGAACTTTGCCGCATAGAAACTAATACGTTTTCCGTTAAAATTGATGTCACCTTTAACCGCTTAATGTTTTCGTGTATCGTTTTACAGTTTCTTCTTCTGCTAGTTCTTCTGATAGTTTCTATCAGTTTCTGACGTTGGATATCATACAGACTATTCTAACTTTGTGTACTGCTGCACGGAATAAGTCAGTTGTATTCATGTCAAACCAGGTCCTTAAAATTCACAGCCAATGAGATTCTCGGTCGCCCAACTCCTTTTTTTCCAAGTACTTTTCTCTGTAGTACGGACTGCAATAAGTAAAAGCTTTGTTCATTTCTCATGAGATGTCCCAGATACTGAAGCTTTCTTATCTTTCCTGTGTCAATAACTTTCTTTCCTTTCTTCATCTTTTTAAGAACTTCAACATTAGTTATATGTGCTGTCCAAGAAATGCCCAGTATTTTACGGTAAAGCCACATTTCGAAAGATTCCAATTTTTTAGTTGTGGCTTCAGTCAAAGTCCAAGATTCTACACCGTAGAAGAGGACAGAGAATACGTAGCAACGTAAAAGTCTCATCTTTGTGTTTATTGTTAAATCGTGGCTTTTGAATAAACTGCTCTTCCTAGTGTACATTGCTCTTGCCTTTTCAATTCTGCTCTTTATTTCTTGAGAGTGGTCCCATTGTTCATTGACTATAGTATCAAGATATACAAATTTGCTTACACGTTCAACTGGCCTTTTGGTATATATTAAGGGTGCAGTTTGTGAACTTGTTCTTAGATACAATAATTAGCTTCGATTTGTTAACATTGATGTCTAGACCATATCTACGTCTGCTTTCTGTTACTATATTCAGAAAGCAACAACTAATGGTTGTTGCAGCCCCTCTAAGCTATCTGCAAATGTGATGGTATCATCCGCATAATGTATGTTATTTATTCGTTTACCAATTTTACATTTTACTCATTCTTTATCAGCAACGCTGCGACCATAACACCAGTCACCACTCACCATTCTGCGAAACATGTATGAATGCTGTGGTCACAAGGACCATTCATTAAGAGTTTTTACTTCCGTGTTCCGTAAGGAAATGGAAGTATGGTGATGGCAAAAAATCGTGTTCGAAATAAGGCTGATTCTTATTGTACTACCCTCAAAACATGAAGAAAAGTGTCTGTCTGTGTGTCTGTGTTTAAAACGTTTTCTATTGCGAACGATAACTTCCGCAAATTCAAAACAGAATCAAATAAATTTTTGTATATGTCCCCGAGTTGTAAAGGACTCAAGGCTTATTGATTTTGGCGAAAATCGGTTAAGGCGAAGGCGTAATAATAATACACTGTAGAAAGGTAGATGAAATATCTATAAATGGAAAGGGTAGTTGAAGGGAGAGGGGTAATTTTTATAGATGAATGTGATGAAAATAAAGGGTGAGGGAATAATTTTTTATATACGTGTACTACGTTGTTGGCAACAAAGAAGTTGTTTCTATGGAAACGTTTCATTCCAATTTGTCAAACATAAAACTTGCTGTACAAGGAACACACCTAAGTTGCTAAAAATTATTGAATCGAATTCAAGTAAATGATTTTAAATAGAAATCTTAGAACATGGAAGTCATGTATGGTTCTCCATACCGATATTTTAATTTATGTCTTCTTCTTTTTCTCCTCTTCAAGGATTGGGTTATATAAACCTGTTCCGGCACCCACCTCATACTCAGACGACCCACGTCTCTTCTACTAGTGGCTTTGTAGTTCAGTGGCGCTTTCGGCAATCTATCCTCTGTTATCCCTTGCAGATGATTTTTATTGTCTTCTGTAAATTGAAGTAATTTAATTTATTTCCTTTACTTTAATTTCTGCTCTGATATCTTCATTCCTTATTCTATCTTGCAATGTATAATTTAAAGGATTTATAAGAAACTGCATTTGACCACTCTGAATCTTGCCGCTTTTCGTTTTTGTCATGACCTACGCCTCACTCTCATAAATCAACGTGGTATTGTAATTTACTTCAAGTATTGTATATCTAGTACAATTTAATCCTTGTGCTGTGTCTTGTTTTATTTCTAAGATTTATATGAATCGTACCACAAATATATATAAATGTATTTATCCTCACTTCTATATTATATACAGATTCATAGCTTACTGCACAGCCGAGATATTTGAAACGGGTCACTTGTTCTAAAGTGCTGTTGTCTATAACAATCTTAGTTAGTCCTCACTGGATATTTATCTTTAAAGGCCATGGTGTTGGTCTTTCTTACTGAAGTTGTCAGTGAGTACTCTCTTGTCACTTCTTGTAATTGAAACACAGCTCTTTGTAAATCATGCACATTATCTTGGATAGGAACTATGCCATCCGCATATAGCAGGGAACCCATAAAAATATTGATTTGTTAAGCTGTATTCCCGAGCTGGATTTCCATGCTCTCAACATGTCGTCAATGTTTATATTAAACAAGATTGGTGAAACACAGCATTCCTGCCTAACTCCCTTAATAACAAAAAACACACATGTTTACAACTTGCACCGTTTGTTTCTTTAGTCCGTATGACGTATCCGAAATACTTAATTATTCGTCTCCTTCGTCGTATTCGTCAGGCGGTTTTTGATCTTGAATTCTGCTAGCACGGTCTGAATATTTTTCCTAACAGTCTACGGTATTCCAAGCATTGTTTTACAATACAATTTTATTCTATAATTTCAAAGCTGTCAGTACTACAAAGGCCTATCTTCTTATTGTGTAGCACCAGTGGAGGATGGTGGCTAAATTTTTGGCGGTTGCAGTAGTTGATTGGATGGGTGTGGGTTAGTTGAAAGAAAATATTTAAACAGCAGACACACTTACATCATTTTACTGTAGGTGTTGCAGTGCTGTCATATGGAGAAAATAAAACGTTACTGTTTTCCTAAAATGAAAGCTGCTATTGAAAACGGAATGACTTCTACAGGTATGGCTACTTATGCCAGATTCCAAGTTCCCGTGTACTCATGGATGGCTGATGTCTCCTTTAACCGCTTAATGTTTTCATGTGTCATTTTACAGTTTAGTCATTTTTTAACAGCAACGCTGCAACCGTAACACCACTGACTACTCACCATCCTGCGAAACATATATGAATACTGTGGTCACAAGGACTATTCATTAAGCGCGTTTTTTATTTATGTTGGAACGAAAATTTTCGTTAGCGCAGTGTCATTCATTGTATATGTAACAAGTGAATTTTAGTAAAAAAAAAGTGATTTTCTTTTCTTATGTCTACTTTAAACAAAACACTATTAAAATTTATTTCTGTTTGGAAACGACGTAAGAAAATGTAGTATCCATGTTCAGACGAGACGGAGCGCCAGCATGTCTCTTGGCAATGTCTTTGTTCGTGCGCCGCCGTTTGAAGTTATATAATTGAAGTGTCGGATTATATAGTTTTGTCTATTGTTTCCCATCTAGTCCCATCTGTGTGTGTGTGTGTGTGAGTGTGTTGTGTGTATCTATGTTCCCACAATGTAGACGCCCTTGTCAGCGCACCCCTCCTTAATCGGTCGCTGACTGGATTTATTGGTCTGTCCTCCCTCTGAATATTGTTTAACACCGAGTGTACTGTGTCGTACAATAAAAAATAAATCGTACAATAAAAAATAAATTGAAATTTGATAAATTTTTTTTTTAAATATGAACCCTTTAGTTGGTAGCAACAGCAATTAAACAAAATCACAAACACAATTAACACTGTTGCACACTACTATAGAAAAATTATTCCGATTAGCGCTTTCAAGCTTTACAGCTCATCATCAGATTTTAAATAACAATAACAGGACTAGACAACTTCTTTTACCCCCACTTGCCCTACAGCGCGTACACAATTTCGTTAACAATATTGTTTTGTAAAGAAGATGTCTAGTCCTATTATCGTTATTTCCGATCTGATGATGAGCTGTACAACTTGAAAGCGCTAATCGGAATAATTTCACTATAGTGGTGTGCAACAGTGTTAATTTTTTTGTTGTAATTATTACCACTAACACAACTTTCTTAATTAAAAAAAATTAGTGAAGTGAAAAAAAATTAAATTTAGTGAAGATCTACTAATCATCTAGTACATTATTTAAATACTTTAATTGACAATTCTGCAATGATAAATTGGTGCATTAAATATCCCACTCGAGGATGTTATATTACATATGAATTTGCCGAAGACATCGAGAGGAAGATAAACTGATTTCAGGCGGTGTGTAGCTTATTAAAAGAACTTTGGGGAGAAAACAAGGAAGGAAACTCAAATGTAGTTCTAAAAGGTTATGGCAGTCCCCAATTTTTTATTTGGTTCCAAAACGTGGGTATTATATAAAACAGATACAAGCTCTCTTACAAGCTGCAGATATGAATTTCTTAAGGTACGTAAAGGGATGTACAGGAAACTGTAGAGTTAGAAACGATGTGATAAGGCACGGATTGGGTATGTTCTCTAAGAACGCAAGAATCGAGGAATGTTAGCTGATATGGATTGAACATATAGGTAGAATGGAAGCGAAAAGACTACTTCAACGAGTTTACAATATAAAGGTAAAAGAGATGTGAGAAGCCCACGCAAAATGATGGCTTGAAAATAGAGACTGCAACAGCTGATATCGCCTAATCCTGGAATAAAGAAAAAGAAGAAAAAGAAGACAATTCTATAAATTCTATTGTTATCTGTATGTCTTAAACATCAAAATCGAAAATATACATGTCGTCAAAAGTTATGTATAGATATGAACGTGCACGAGGATCCGTCGAAAAGTTTGCGTAGCGACATAGATAACTTACCGGTAAAAAAAATGTATTTACACGCTAGTTAATTTCCAAATCTGTCTGTCGGTTTATTCATTGTCTATCAGCTATTTGAAATTTACGTGTCACTTGTGTTTTTAAAAATCAACAAAATCAGTTATTCTTTGATATAAATTTTTTCGATGAAGGGTTTGCCAGGATCAGTCGAAAATGTATAACACAAATCTTAAACTTTTTCGGTCGACGTTTCGACAATATTTACTGTCATCATCAGCACCTGTATGCGGATGCAAGAGAAAATATCGTTACGACATTACAGAATAATCTACGTGTTTCTCGAATGTTCCAGAGGAATCCGGCTTTAATGTTGGGTGCGTACGTGATTTCAACATGCGTTTGCGAGACTTTTCTAGGCGTCGCCAGCCGCGTGCATTGTGTCAAGGCAATCAATTACGTCCTAATGTAGCGCTATAGTATGTGGAATGTTCTGGTGTCTGAGCGGGGTATAAATACAAGGCTTCAGCGGCGCTTAGTTTCAGTTGTTGTCGGGCGATTACACAGTGAGTTTGACTTGTGATTTATACCAGTGCGGTTTGAAGTATTGTGGCGAAGTGTTATGTGTTTTATAATTGTGCGAGGCTCTATTAGTAGACATTATTATTGCATGTGAACAATTTTTATTTCATTTGTTGTAAGAGACTATCTTGTTCATTACGAGCTGTTTAATTGTTATAATTAAAACTGGTTATTAGTGACTTAATTGGTGTCTTGTATTTTGTTTGCCACTGTACCATACGACGATCAGTACACCGTCGTAACAATATCAAACACAACACATCAATTAATTGAGTGAATACATTCTTGTGTGTGTGTGTGCGTATGTGTGTGAAGGAGCTGAAACAGTTTGTTTTACATAATCAAAATAATTGCATTGATTACATATTGTTTTCATTAAATACATCGAGAAAATTATAACACCCCAGAACATACTTCATACAACACTACAATTTAAATTACTGATAACGTAAAAGTACCTAAATAATATTTGTAATTAATTATAGAAGCAGTAATCAAAATTTATATTAGGATTGGTGCAGATACCATTTCTACTTATACATGTTTACATATCATCATCATCACCATCACTCCAAAGATTAGGCCCTAGACCTGTTCCGGAACCCATCTCCTCCTCGGTCTACCCCAGTAGGGTGATACCCAAAGCGGCCACGGGTAAACGGATATCAGGCATGCGGTTCAAGTGTTCATACCATCTGCTTCTGTGGTCTCCAGTCTTGTGTTGGAACGATACAATGTTTAATTTGCGTCTAATATCCTCTTTCCTTTTCCGATCCAGAAAAGAACAACCTTGCGTGCCTCTTACAAATTTCATTTCAGCCGCCTGAATCCTCTGTACGTGTCTTTTACCAAGAGTCCATGTCTCACTAGCAACATAAATGTGGGGACAGCCACAGTTTTACGTATAAAATCTCATTCGGGTATCCTTCCATGTTTTATTTTTCAGGTACCTATGAATCGTTCACAGATGCGTCTAAATTTTATTAGCTTACTATCCCAATTAGGTGGGATATCTCATATGGAACCGATATTGATTGGGATGTCCACATACAGCGTAGTAAAATATGTTATAGCTGAATACAGATTGTAGGGATGTTCAATTATGTATATTATAAAAAGTTATTATTATTATATCACATACATACACTACTTTCACAAGCGCGCGCACGCACACACACACACACATATTCACTCAATTAATTGATCTGTTGTATTTGATATTTTCTCTTGTATCCGTACACAGGTCCTGATGATAACAGTACTGCTGAAACGTCGACACAAATATTTTAAAATTTGTGTTATACTTTTCTGGCCGATCCTCGCAAACCCTTTATTAAAAAAATTATTGATTGACGGTCACAACGAAAATTAGGACTTTGTTATAAAATGTGGTAACAACTCCGAATGCACATCACGTAAAGTTTGTTTCCTCATACTAGGAGATTCAGTTCAGATATGATAAACACACTCCTTTGAAATGCCTATGATCTTAGCAATGTCGTCCACCTTCAACGCTTTATACAAAATGTTTTAAATAAAATCTGGACTAGTTGCATATTTTAATCGTCCGCTGCTGGGATCATCTTGAACGCTTGTACGACGAGGTTTAAACTCGATGCTCATTTACAAATTATTGTTTTTGAATCCGCAGCATCCCCTAACAAACATTTTGATACGACTGGAAATTGGTGCTAGAAATTGTTTAACAAAGAATTCAATCAGAGGACGATGTTAGATTTTGTCCATTTTTAAAATATCGCGTGATGCTTAAATTTTGAATAAGTTTTAGAAATTAACAGGTTTTTAACTTTCTCAAGGGATATCGCCTTATCAAACCACTGTCCATAGAGTGAGAGGGCTTGTGTGCTCCAATGAAAGTTGAGAGCCTTGCTTGGGGTAGTGTAGCTATCGGGAGGGACTCCCAAGCCGGACAGCCTCAGCCCAGCAACCAGACGATGTCCCACAACCTATCTCTTATCCGATGTTCTTACCTACACTTGACTATCCCTGTTTTCCCTTTTCATAGCACTATGGCCAAACGGGGCTTATCAGTCGTAGAAGAGGCAGCCGGCTTTGGGATAATGTGCGCCAAAAGCAATACACCTGGTCCTCTAGGTTGAAGATTATACAATAGGCTGACAACCTGTCCACGAATATATAGCATTTATTCTGGAACCTGATTCTAGGCCTCCGTTGGGATTGGACCGACGACGACATTTACAAAGAATGAACACGGACAGGATGCCAAAGATTGGGTACAGATCTCAACCGCAGGAGCGGAGATCCCTCGGAAAACCAAAATATCCCTCGGAAAACCAAAATATACATGACTCCCATGTTCTAAAATTTATATTTAAAATCACTTACTTGAGTTCGGTTCGACAATTTCTAACAGGTTAGGTGTGTTCCTTGTAAACAGAGTTTTATGTTAGACAAATTGAAATGATATATTTCCACAGAAACTACGTATTTGTTGCCGACAACGTAGTACACATATAAAAAATTATCTTGTACTTTACTCTTGTTAAAACATAAAACGGTGCAGGTAAACTACCCCTTCCCCTTAACCGATCTTCACCAAAATCAATAGGCCTCGAGCCTCTGCAACTCGGGCATATATGCAAAAATTTATTTGATTCTGTTTGAATTTGCAGCAGTTATTGTTCGCCATAGAAAAAATTCTACACACACACACACACACACACACACACACACACACACACACACTCTCTCTCTCTCTCTCTCTCTCTCTCTCACACACACACACACACACTTTTGGGAAAATGACATTTCTTCATGTTTTGAGTGTAGTACAATCAGAATCAGCTCTTATCTCGAACACGATTTTTTCGCGGTCACCTTACGAAACATGGAAGTAAAATGAGGTGTAACGATCAGCTGTGTTAGTCTGTCGCTTGATTGGAAGAAGAAAAAAGAAAAAAGAAGAAGAAGAAGAAGAAGAAGAAGAAGAAGAAGAAGAAGAAGAAGAAGAAGAAGAAGAAGAAGTTTTACATGAAATATGCATCTCACAGCACAAAAGAAAAATAGTATCGCGATCTTTCAAACTAACTCTGCTATATATTATATAAAGGAATAAACAATATTTTAAATCGATTTTTAACGTTGGCTTTTCTAACTACAACGTTACATGTAAAGGTGAAAAAACTTTTGAAGGAAAAGGACATTCTTGACAGTAGGATTGTTGATGAATTTGCTAGTGACCTGATACACGGGAAGTACCCAGTCGAAGAACAACTTTCTTTGAACCCAAGTAGGTACAGATGAATTATGTTAATGACGTAAAAGAGTAATTATATTTGTCACTCATTAAACGTACAAAACACGCAATGCTTATTACGATACTTAAGTGCTTATTCACTTACAGGAAAAATGATGTTCGAACTTCATCATCATCATCTTCACATCACGGGATAAGCAAGATGCTGCCTGTTACTCCTCCAATCATCTCTTCCCGGGTCTCCCCACATACCTATGCCTAATAGGTTGGTATGTCCAGACTTGTTTGGCCAGTATCGAATACGACATTCTCTCTAAGTGTTTGTTCTTTCCACCACCGTTTATTATCTTTTAATTTGTCATTCAATTTAGAAAGTTGCAATTCTTCTCCTATGGCCTCATTCCTTACACGGTCAAGTATAGAACACCTTTTAACTCCTCTTAAGGACGCCATTTCCGAGATCTGCATTTTACTGTCTTGTTCCTTCGTTGTCGTAGAAGCCCACTCCCGTTGTTGTTGTTGTTAGTTCACACCCACAGGACAGTACAGTAGCCAGCTTCTAAAAACTGGCTTCCATATCAGTACAGTTCTATACATTTGTAGGTCTTTAATTTTGTCTCTCGACGAACCTTGTTTCAAAAATACAATTGATCATCATTATCATCAAACCAACAAGGAAGGATTGATCATCATTATCTTCAAGGATTAAACCAAGCATGGTTTGCTCCGGTCTCAAATAGGCACAAAGATTGCACCTGGTCACTACAGCGTTTCCTCAGACGTCCCACACCTCTCCGTCCCCTTGGCTTATAGTTCCACAGTTGTTCGGGGATGCGGCAGTCATTCATTCGGCAAAGATATTCCCACCAATTCACCCGATACTGGGCGATCTTCTTGAGTATGCTCATAATATCCAGTTCCTACCGTACATCTGTGTTTCTTCGATGATCATAGAGAGTATACCCTGCCACGTCCCTGAGAAATCTCATTTCAGCTGCTTGGATGCGACTGGCCTGGCCTTTCGTTAAAGTTCAATAATTCTCAGATCCATAAAGAAGTGTGGGAAGAGCCATCACCTTGTAGAATTTTAGGCGTGTTCCTTTACTTGCTGACTTAAGGGTTCGCCTAATCGGAAGTCGGAATAGAAAAAAAGCATTAAATTAAAACCTAAGCCTACGCAATATTCTCTAAAAAGAAGAAGAAAGAGAAGGGAAAAAGAGCGGGAGGAGAAGAAGGAGAAGAAAATGAGAAGCAGAAGTAGGAGAAGGAGAAGGAAAGAAAATATGAAGAATTAGAACAGGAAAATACAAAAGCAACAAGAAATGAACAATGAAAAGACTATAGAATATGAAGAAATTTGAAGGAGGGGAAAATACGTAATCCCAATATCTCCGAGCAGAAGATAACTGTACTAACTTTCTTACCGATTACTTCAAAATTGATAAACGCGTTTAGTTGAAAGTTAAACATATAATATTTGTGTGGCGGCGCTGCGTAGAGCGTCTGTTAAGTATCTCTGCTTGGGAGTGTATATAAAGCATAATAAAGTTGTCTACATTCGGAGTTGAGAGTTAATTGTTGGTGTGCAAGAAGTTTAAAATCTCTACCAAGTAGTCGTCGGCGGCGTCTCTCTAACGAATTAAGTTTTATCAAGCGAACAACACTCCGCGCGCGAGCAGGAGTTTGTCATCCTTGTTCGCCAGGCGAATTATTTTATCATCGTAAAGCATAAGGGTGTTTATAGCACAATTGAGATAGGGTCCAAATGTTTCGGTTGATTAGCCGGTCGGAGGAGACGTTGTTTCGCCAGGGGGTAGGTGGTGGCGGGAGCCGGAGAGGGGCGGCATATCGGAAGCGCGCGCCGCTGCAAACCGCCCCCAAAGCGCCGATTGTTAGCGCAGATTGTTAGTTTCTGCCGAGACGTTGCTGATACGACAGCCACTGCAGCCGGCGGCGGGCGGCGTAATCGAACGCGCGGCCACTTTTCCGACGCGTGACTAAACACGGATCTAATTAGCCGTGATCTGTTTTGGTTGTGTTATTTTCCGGATGAGCAGTGATATTTAAGCGTTGCACCATTTTATTTTGCTTTTAGTTTGTAAAATATATTGTCGTGTTAATTAATTTTTATTTTTTTAAATGTCGTAATGTTCAATACAGCGGCACTGACATAACAGTTATCTGTAATGTTACACTTTTCGTGGTAAATGAATATAATCTTTTAAGCGGATAAATTTCAACTACGAATATACACTGAAGGCATATAACGTCATCAGAAAACAAGAAGAAGAAGAAGGTTGTTTAAGGTAATGTCGTCATGAATTCGTACTTTTAAAGTATTATCTCTTGTTATACACGTGTTTATTGAACCTCAGAAACGGTAATCTTTAATAGACATCAACATTTTATATCATCTACGTACATATAATTTGCAGTTTTGAATGATTAACATGTTTATAACATAGATTTGTACGTGTCGATTGTTTGAATACAGCTCGAATAGTCTCTTAAAAAACAGAACTATAGGTTTTGAAAATATCGTTGGTACCGCACTTCTGAATTAATCAGCTTCAGTTATTTTCTTATTGAAATATATTTCAATATGAGTGTTATGGTGTGTATTTTTATCAATAATTCGAGTGGTAAAAGTAAGATAAGCATGTTATAGGTTATTATTTACACGCTCAAAGATTTCTTGGATAGATCTAGTAAGGATTGCTGTGGGAATGCCACAGATTCATAAATCAGTTTCAGTTTGTTTTGTGAGATGGCTTTGTTTAGTTCATATGACAGTGGTTTTTCTTGCTAAAAGTCGCTTCAACTGCCTATTTCCTTACGATTTTGCGACTCGAAGGAAAATTAACAAAGTTTTAAGTTGATTACCATGTGAATATATCAATATATAGCAGACCGAAGCCTAAACTTTGATAACACGAATAATGTCTTGCTTCGTTACAAAATCGTGTTTTGTTCTTAACGGAAAGAAAAGAAACGTTAGAAAACTCTGTAACGGAATCGTTTTGCAAAATGAGGACGACAATTGTTCAGTTTCATTTCAGAAACTGTCAGTTTTCCTAGCAAACAATAAATTCTGTTTCTACATAGATGGCGATATTATTAAACTCTAAGCCAAACTCATTTTCAGTTTTGATGTAACTGTTAAGAAAGTTTACACAATTACTTCTTTCTCCTCTTTTCCTTCTTCGTATTTTTTCTTCTTCATCTCAGTTTTCGTCGTCATATTCATCATTACAATCATCATCATCATCATCATCATCATCATCATCATCATCATCATCATCATCGTCGTCGTCGTCGTCGTCGTCGTCGTCGTCGTCGTCGTCGTCGTCATAATTATATTCTTCTTTTCCTTCTATTGCTAGTTTGAATTTGTTTGTTCTCCTTATTTTCTCCTTATTGATTTTCTTCTGTAGCTTTATAATGAAAAGTATCTTAAACTCAAACGCATTACTCAATTGAAATTTGGCTTCAATTTCCTTAAAAATAGAAGGATTAAGGATTTTCAATTTTTCCCTAAAAATGACACAGATTATCACTTAAAAAATGGTTTTTAAGGTATTAAATTCGACCATACTTAAGTAAAAAGGGTTGCATTTCCCTATTAGAAACTCTACATTCTCTACCAATAACTTATAATTTTAGCAGAACTTAGTCAAATATTTTGCCGAAATTTGCGGGTCATCGTCTGTCCGCGTTCGTTCAGATAATACGATTACGCGTATGAAAGTGAATATGCGTTATTCGCTCTTTTGTGTGTATTCTTCTCAACATAATGTTCTAACAGCAGAGAATAAGGAACAGCTAAACTTTAATTCCTTCCGAAGAATACAAACAAACCTGAGATAAAGTTTTGATGACTTTAGCGTGCGCATATACACACGCTGGTGTGTGTGTGTGTGTGTGAATTTGTGTGTAGTGAGAGGGGGAGGGAGAGAGTGTATCCTCAAACCTCTACAACCATACAAATGTGTATGGTAAATATAATTTTCCTTCAATCTTGCAAAAATTTCTTCTAAAACTTTGCAATCATTTAGTCTCAGGTTAGCATAGAACTCCGCCATGCCTTATTCTTTTCGAGTTTTCCTTCTCAAATCCTCCTCACCACTCATATCTCTTGCTTCCGCTCACTGTAAATGACTCCATTAACACGATTAGGCGTACCGTCCTTATATAAATTCCAGTGTCAGTTGAATCTCATCATCTCTCCTAATGCAGTGTTTCTTTCTCTGTTCTAACAACTTTTAATTTCCACGCTTACCTAGTATTTTCTCTTTTCTGCATTTTAGTCAACGCCTGGTATTAACATTCACTTTTCTGCATTTGAGTCAACGCCCTTAATTAACATTCAAACTTCGAAACAAATCTATGAATTGTCCAGAAACCTTTATCTTTGCTTATATTCCAACTCTTGCTTAGTTATGAAATTTTGTTGAAACTGCGTACGTTTGATCTAAAATTTCATGCAATTATTGTTTAGTAAAATAATTATGCCTTGATTGTTGTACATTTCTGCGTAGGTTCTCCTTTGATACTCATTTCAAAGTAGTCCCAGTCGAATACAACACGATTAGGTCAACGTTTTTTTCTTCAATCTTCAAAATAATTCTGGAATGATGCTGATATAGTCTTAAGCTTGCTTAGCGATTTTTTTTTTTAACGTCTTCAACAGTTTTGCAACATTGTTCTTTTGTGGTACTTTTCATTGTTGGTAAGAAGGGAGATCACAATAGGACATACCTGGCGAATACCGCGTAGTTGCTGTGTCATCACGGTATTTTGCCTAACACTCTTGAGGAAGCAACTACATGCGTCCTATCAATTATCGTATGGTACAAATCCCATAAATTAGGCTTCCATTATAAAACTCGCCGTTTTTTACGAATCGCTTCACACAAATGGCATAAAATACTGAATAGTACTTTTTACTCACCGTTGCCCAGAGGAACGAATTATAAGGTTCGTTCAACACGCAACACATAACTTCATCTGACTATCACGATATTTTGTTCGTTCAATACATTCTTTAAAGCTTTTTTGCTGTTCGGTTGCCATTATTTTATTGTTAGTCGGTTGCTATTATTTTTGCTAATATTTATTCAAAAAATAAAGTTTTTTGCTATTTCTAAACCGCTAGTTGATGAGTACCGGACTCATCAAAAGCCTTCTGTGACCGCCTTATCTAATTCTTTGCAGAAATTTTATTGATGTTGTACAATTTTGCATAATGGATTGTAAAAAAATTACGCCTAGTAAAGCAAAACACAACTGACACAATTAGATGTCATATATAAATTGTGCATGCAGTAAAGCGAAACTTTTAGACGAGTAAGGCGTGAACCAAATGATAACATAAAACATCAATATAAAAAATAATACACGTGTACTACATAAAACATTACATCAAGTGAATACTTTTAGCACGAAAACTTCAAAAATAAACTTTCCCCATCAAATTGTAACATACTACTCTGAAGAATGTTTAGAATACGGGCACACGAACACAAACAACTTCACCTACAGGCACGCACACACACACAAACACACACAGAAACATTAAAACGTCGCGTAATTTTGTAAGCAATGACTTCGATAAGACACACAAGTCTTGTTATATACTTCGGGATACACGTATGTGTGCGTGTGGAGTTTGTGTATGACAGAAATTTTCTTAAATACATTCTTCTAACTAAAGCCTCTGTTCACAATACTTCAGAACTATGTTTTCTTCTTCTTCTTCTTCTTCTTCTTCTTCTTCTTCTTCTTCTTCTTCTTCTTCTTCTTCTTCTTCTTCTTCTTCTTCTTCTTCTTCTTCTTCTTCACTTTAGGGATTAAGCAGAATGTCTCGACAGTTTGTAAATTTTCCCACATTTTTCTTTGTCCACCCAGAGACTTCTATCGTAGTCCTGCCTTTGAATGTCTGTATTCTGCTATTTTTTCTTTGTGCGATCCTATTTTTTGTTTTCTGTAGTCTTTAAGACTGTCGTTTAAATTGTATGTTTCAATTTTCCAGTTCCTATTCTACTGTTTCTTGCTTAAATCTTTTCTATGTATTCTATTTGTTCTACTGCTGCTATATATTCTTAAAAAGGGTGTTTTTTTATTTTAATTTTACTGTGGTAGGGTAGATTTTACTGTGGTAGGGCAGATTTTACTGTGGAAGGGTAGATTTTACTGTGGTAGGGTAGATTCTTAATTTTTTGTTACCTCGTTTGTGTTTCATTTAAACTTACGTTTTAACTTCTTGTTTCATCGATTTTTATGCACCTTTTCATTTTTCCTAAAAAGAATTCCATCCGTGCATTCTTAAAAATCGGATTTTTCAATTTTATCGTTGCAGATTATCAAATGTTTGTTATCTCGTTACGTTATCTTCGTTTAATTTTAAACTTATGTTTTACTTTCTTATTTCACTGATTCTGGTGCACATTTTTTCTCTTCCTAAAGAGAATTTCATCCTCGAAGCTTGAAAGGATTTTGCTATCTAGACTATTTACTTTAAGAAAAAAAAATATATATATACATTTAATATTTATACTAAATTTACCTCAAAATTTGCCTATACATCAAGAAACGGACTGTAGCAGAAATATACATATGATAAAATTGTATTATTAGAAGAAGAGTTTATATTTCATATCTACCTACACGAGAAGAAATTGACAGATCAACATAAGTTATAAACTTCTTAAACTTTTACTTTTTCCGGGCTATCGTCATTGATTGTAATACGTAGTAAACAAATTTGTTTAATAGCGTATTCAACCAGATTACCTTTTACTAATTACCAGATTACCGTAATTATTATTTTGCTACTATCTGCAAGACGATGTTGTCGTGATAACTGAACGTGAATGAATAAAGACGTTGACATTCTTCATCAACGACTACAAGTTACACAACATCATTAATAGTAAAGGGGATGTGCCTCAAGGGTTTTCTGGTAACTCATGTACGCCCACACGATTCTTAACATTTAACCGCTGTACTGTCCTATTAGTTTAGACAGAAACCTGATCACTTCCAGTAGCAAAGGTAAGGTGTCTGAGTGTTCCAGAATTCGTTTCTAGAGGAGTTTACGTTCTGTGTTTCTGTTTGTATACATTTTTTTTTGTTGCAAAAATACGTTTCTGACAGAATTAGAAGAGTGTCAATTGTCTGTCAATCCTTTGTAGTGGGTATGAACTTAAACGCAACCTAACAAATAATCTGACATTATATCTGCTAAGGCATAGCCATCAAACACAGTTGTAATATATTAAACTATTTAAACTATTTTACTGGATGTCGCATGGTTTTAAAACCAGAGGTACTATGTTTAAATAATGTATCTGAATTGTACATTTGCTTTGTTTTCAGACTCAATAAGGTAGATAACTTGAAATAACATTCATCATTGCTATTCACATGAACACATCTCTCGCTCTATTCATGTCGAGTACGCATTTTACCTAACAGGATCCGATACTTTTCTCTTTATTTTTCTTCAGTATTCTGGCAACAATTAGGTATTCACTCATATACCTTTATTAGTGAATTCTCATTTTCTTTTTGAATCACATTGGTTGTGTAAAATTTTACCTTTTTAGAAATCATATTTATTTTCTAGCTGCAGCATACATACGTCTTATTATTTACCTTATCCCTGTTCATCTTGTTTGAATTAGCAGTCTCTGTAATTCCAACTTTGTCGTGTTTACTTGCTGAACTGCTACTTGCATGTTCTGGACGAGACCTTTCAGCGTCTCCACTATTATCAAGTCTTAAACCACGACCTGGTTGGTTTAGGACCTGGGTTGTGGCTTAGGACTTGGTAACGGTGGAAACACTGAAGGCCTCATCCAGAGCATGACAAGTAGCAGTTCAGAAAGTAAACACGACAAAGTTGGTGTTTTGCTTCTACAATTTAACGTATACAGTCAGAGATTAAGCATTTACACGTTACACTATTTTGCAGTAAATCGTTTGCCTGTCAGATTATTTACTACCTTTAAAATAGTCTAAAAACTTTTATAACGTTCATAAATAGTGTGGATTTTGTTTGCGAAGTAACGAATATGTACAATTAAAAATGTATTTGTTAATTCTGAATTATCGTTGCAACATCTTCAAACCGTTCGTATTAAAATGTGTTTCAGTTTAGTGTTATAATGAATATTGCGCCAACAATACTAGGTAAAAAAAAAAGTTATAGATTGTTATCGCGACGTTCAAAGATTTTCAGTACAGGCATATTACGCCAGCAGCCGGTTCATTTCGCAGTAGGTTTTTCTGTCACCGTTTCTTGTCTAGACGATTTGATCGTGCTTTTCCTTGACAAGATTGTACACTTTCATGCAGTTAATTTGATATGGTAATGGAGGTAATTAAATATTAAGTAATTTCCACGAGTTTAAAAAATCCATGATTTTTCTTTGACAATTGTTTTAAGTTTTTATTCTTTTTTATAATTTTACTTTTGGATAATGCAAGCCTGTAACAAATCGTTCTAAAAATTTACATTAAGAAAATAAAATAAAAACGATATTCTATAAGTAATTAATCTAATTAGTCTTTAGTGTGTTTTTATCTTATTGTGAAGCATTTTTATTTTAATACTTAAATATCTTACACCTTCACTTACAATGGTTTACCTGAATATTATCATAAATCGGATGCGATCTTCTCAACACATGAGGATAAAATTATTCATGTGCGTGACTAACCCATAAGTCTGCTTCTGACGTTCATACAAATAAATATACATCATTATAATTTTAGCGTTGAAAAATACATACACAAAGAAACAAGAAACACCTTTCGAATAACGACACATCAACCTTCCGAATATTTTTCATCATAAGGCAATACGTTTAGTAGGCAATGACATATATTTACGTTGTTGATGATGGAACGCTTGTCTTAGATTTCCAATTTGGCCTTAAGTCAACACAGTATTAATTTTCTAAACCATCACAAATCGTTTTTCTTTCAAATGTTTCCAAGTCATAAAATCATTTTATTTAAGATAATTTTAAATCACAAAAATTAAGACAATGCGCAGCCTACGCTGACAGACTATTCAACAAACATTTTCTTAATAATGTGTAGTCTTTTGTTTTTCATTTAACAATCGTTTTCCTGACTATGCATAACTGGTTTAAGAGAATAGGTATTTTTTATGTAGCTTTTTCTTCTTCGCATGTTTCGAGACATTTATTCAGTAATACGTATTTATTGTACGTATTTCATAATTTTACGGGTTAAACACAGCTGAGAAAATATAGGAAACCTGTACAACTGTTCTCTCTCATGTTTCTTACTAACGTTGCGTATACAATGTTTTCCGTTTCTACAGAAAACTGCTAGAAATTTTAGTTTCAGAAAGCGTCAGATTTTTAACTAAAAGTGGGTTGCTCAGGTTACCTCGTGTATAATATTCTCGTTATTACGTGCTGGAGACTGCAGGTACTAAGAATTATTTCAATAAAGTAATGAAAACATTACTTTCTTTTGAAAACCTCTTTCTTAATGAAAACAGATTATTTGGGCAAAATTGTAATGGAATCACACAGTAATTTTTCTGCGTGGAATTTTGTGAAAAAAAATACTGTATATTTTTATTTTACAATTATGATTTATTGATAGTAATATTAAAACAAAACGGCTTGTTTGTACGTGAATAATTTATTTTGTTAATAATTTGTATTATCTTTTCCTACTGTGTCTTTTTCACGTTACAGTCATTTAACATGACGAAATTAAAAAATTAAAATTCATCGTCATTCCTTATGAAACATCAATAACTCGCTAGGTCGTCGAACACGTTGCTTAAGAGGAGTCTAAAGGGAAAAATTTAAATATTTTAACATTTTCAAAATGGTTGTTATTAGTACAATTTTGACTGTCCTGAATAAAATGGTATACATTTTGTTTATACAAATAAACTCAAAAGCTCACCTATTCTTATATTTAAATTGTTTTACTGTTCTTAAATGTTAGGATGTTGTAAGCACATTTTGTAATAATAGTCTAAAGTATGCCTGCAAACAGTAAAATCAACACAATTTTTCGTACACACTTATATTAAATAGTATGTTTTATAAACGGTTAAACTAAACTTAAAATTATGTAGTTTCCACTGTGTAAAATGGATATTTTGTATTTCATGCCGGCATCTCTAAAGTCAACAATGTGGATAGATGTATGTTCTGTTTTTGTAAGTAAAGATAGTGTTTGGTCATGAGCTTGCGTTTCTGTTAGTGGTACTGATATACTTAAACTTTCTTTTTTTTGAAAAAAACACATTCTTCCAACAATTAGATATACATATATCTCATAACCTATGACACGTAGAATATGAAGATTTTTAGGGTTGATTTAAGTCATCGTTCTCTCCCTACTGAAGCAGAATTGGGGCACTGAAGTGTACAGTTTTCTTTAGTAGGTAACAAAGTAAGCAAACGGCGTACATAAATATTAATGTAACCCGAATGAAAGAAGAATTAAAAATATAGAAAAGGTAATTTTAGAACTGCTACATGACTGTTGTTCAATTCGTCTCTCTCTGACATGAAAACATTTTTCTTTCAATAAATGCTTAAACATTTTCCATGAAAAAAGATTATCAAACTCAAATAAATATAAATATTGTTGTACAAAGAAAAATTCTCCTTTAATAAAATGTATACCAGACGTAAAACACCAAAAAAATTTGGGTGTTTATTAAATTTTAGAGAAAACTAAAACACTCTATCTTACTAGGTTTTAGAGAAAAATGTACCTGAATGTGGGCAATTTAACATAAGGCCCACCGACTTCTCTACTGGGCATATTACAATTCCCAAATCTATCATAAGAGTGACACAAAATTACACAAAGCAAAAGTAACAAAGATAATTACCCACCTTAATCGAGATATAGGCACGTAAATGTGGACAATGTGGACATCACTTACCATGTTTCGCTCCGGTGTAATGTAACACAGAATTACTTCCTTTTATCCTTTTTTTCCACAACGTAAAAAAAGTAAAGTTCAATTTTAATAGTGCTCTTGTAATGTCCTTATAAGGAAAACGTGATTGTCAACCGAAAACGTATGGCTACAATTTTTTCTTTACTAAGAATAGTTCAAGTTTGTAAAAGAAGCCAGAATAACAATTTATTAAAATATGTTTTTATTAAATAAAATTCAAATTACAGGTTAAATTAAACTAAGGCCGATTATTTTAAAATTAAAGCTATTCAAGTATTTTGCTGTTTGCGCATATACATTTTTGACTAACTGAACAAACAATTTATATTAAAATGAATGTAAACTTATAATAAAAGAATGAATTAAAAAAGGGAAAAAAGAAATTTTAGAACTTCTTGTTGACTGTTGCCCAATTTGCCTCTCTGCGATTTGAAAACATTTTTTCTTTTAATAAGTGTTTTAAATTTTCTTTTAAACAGGTACTTACACATTCATTCACATGTTTCCCACATTTTCTGATTACCATAGTAGGGTCTTGTCGATCCTGAGTCGATATAAGTTTACAACATCTGTTAAAATATTACGTTCATAAATCAATATTACTGCCTGTAAATATTGTTCCCTTATTGTACAGGTTCTTTTTACCTTATTTAAATTGGAGCTAGAAATAAAACTAACGGCAGCTTTTGGTGTTTCTTTAATGTTTTGGAAACTTTGTTATTAAAAAAAAAAACAGTATTTAACGTTTACTGTATTAACTACATAGTTCCTTTAATGACCACTTCAAAAATTAATTGAGAGTATTATTTTTTAAATATAAGTATTTTTTTCTATGATTTTAGTGATCTATTGTACACGATAATCTGGAATGCACAAAACTTTTTTAAGTGTTGACTTTGGCCAACGTTTCATAAAATTTTTTGGATACGGAAAATGTGTAACTTTTTACATAGCCGACTTTTGTATATAAAATTGAAGGAGATGAATTGCATTAAAAAAAATCAAATTTGTCAACTGCGCCTCAATTATATCAGTGTATTATTGTAGATTTTGTTTTAGTTATAGTTTTAGTGTTTGTTTTAGAACGAGAACCTCATGTGGAGTTGAAGCAGTCTAGTATAAAGCTTATGGAATTATTTATAACATAGATAATTGTTTCTTATTAATTTTAAAGCTGCCGTTTCTAACATCCGTTTTACATTCAGTAAATTATGAACTGACGACACTTGAAGGAACCAGTGGAAATTGTATGCAGTTTCACTGCCGACATTCACTAACTCAGTAGTTACAGATAAGATTAAAAATGTAAGCTTTATTTCTTGCAAAAAATTACGATTTTATTTCATAGATAAGTAGCACTTAAAATGTAATAAAATTGTTACATGTAACGTGCAAATAGGTAAAAGCCAGAATTTTATTCAGGTGTTTAGACGTGTTTTATATTTTATTACACCAATGAAATTGTCGACTGAATGCGATAAGAAATCCTCAACGCATAGACTAGCACTTTATCGTCAAATGGAGAAACCCTTGATGATCAACCAAAAATATGTCAGCTAAATCAACGAGTACTCCAACAATGTCACTTAAAAACCACACAATCAACTTTACTGTGGGCAAACAAAAATTTGACTTGGTATGTTGCTCTTAATTACAGAATGTACGGATGTTTTCAAGTAAAATTTTTTATTAAGATTTTGCAAGTAACCTCTTTCTTGTTTTACACATATCAAGAGGTTTAAGATTTAGATGATATGAAGTAATTCTTTAGGAAAATAAGGAAAACCCACAATTAATTTTATTATTTAATATTTATTACTATTTTACAGTCAAGATATAATATTTCTTTACTTGAAACATGTTCCGGGAATTAGATATTTTTTTCATCCTAAGCTATTTTAATTTTTAAACTTAGCGAATATTTGTGTTCAGGTTGGTTGTTCTTGGGGCTTCCTGTAGGCTTTTGTAGTTTAAATTGGTATTCTTCTGAGTGTTGATGAGTGATGAGTGACATTATAATTTGTTTTTGAGTGTTTTCAATGTTAAGTATTTTGAAAAGTGCGTCGTGTTTTGTGTTGATTTGTAATTGTTCAATATACTTAAATAAACTTCAATATATGCAAATACAATATATTTCAAATATTCAATATGCTTGAAAATACTTAACATTAGAAAAACTCAAATATGTATATATGTATATATCACACCCATATACAATAATACTAACTTAAAGTACCAAAAGCCAACAGGAAGCCATAGCAACGACTTACCTGAACACAAATATTCAACAAAATCAAAAACTAAAATGGCTGTGTATAGGAAACATATCTAATTCCCGGAACATGTTCCAAGAAAGAAAACCATATATTTGGATTTTGAAATAGTGATAAATATTAAACAATTTATGTATCAAATGCATAACTGACTGTAGCAAAAAGCGTTTGCATTAATTAATTTTATATAGGCCTATCAGTGCTTTCTTACAAATATATTCTTACGTTATACCAGCCATTAGATTTTATGAGTCTAATAATAATAATAATAATAATAATTATTATTATTATTACCAATTTTCATTTACATATAATAAAAATTATACAATAAAGGACCTATAGGGGGCATAAATGCCCGTACATATGTTGGTCCTTAGAATTAATATTTATATACTTAATACTAATTGTGAGTTTTTAAAATTATGTAGTTTCCACTGTGTAAAATGGGATATTATGTATTTCATGCCGGCATCTCTAAAGTCAACAATGTGGATAGATGTATGTTCTGTTTTTGTAAGTAAAGATAGTGTTTGGTCATGAGCTTGCGTTTCTGTTAGTGGTACTGATATACTTAAACTTTCTTTTTTTTGAAAAAAACACATTTTTCCAACAATTAGATATATATACATATATCTCATAACCTATGCCACGTAGAATATGAAGATTTTTAGGGTTGATTTAAGTCATCGTTCTCTCCCTACTGAAGCAGAATTGTGGCACTGAAGTGTACAGTTTTCTTTAGTAGGTAACAAAGTAAGCAAACGGCGTACATAAATATTAATGTAAAATTCGAATAAAAGAAGAATTAAAAATATAGAAAAGGTAATTTTAGAACTGCTACATGACTGTTGTTCAATTCGTCTCTCTCTGACATGAAAACATTTTTCTTTCAATAAATGCTTAAACATTTTCCATGAAAAAAGATTATCAAACTCAAATAAATATAAATATTGTTGTACAAAGAAAAATTCTCCTTTAATAAAATGTATACCAGACGTAAAACACCAAAAAAATTTGGGTGTTTATTAAATTTTAGAGAAAACTAAAACACTCTGTCTTATTAGGTTTTAGAGAAAAATGTACCTGAATGTGGGCAATTTAACATAAGGCCCACCGACTTCTCTACTGGGCATATTACAATTCCCAAATCTATCATAAAAGTGACACAAAATTACACAAAGCAAAAGTAACAAAGATAATTACCCACCTTAATCGAGATATAGGCACGTAAATGTGGACAATGTGGACATCACTTACCATGTTTCGCTCCGGTGTAATGTAACACAGAATTACTTCCTTTTATCCTTTTTTTCCACAACGTAAAAAAAGTAAAGTTCAATTTTAATAGTGCTCTTGTAATGTCCTTATAAGGAAAACGTGATTGTCAACCGAAAACGTATGGATACAATTTTTTCTTTACTAAGAATAGTTCAAGTTTGTAAAAGAAGCCAGAATAACAATTTATTAAAATATGTTTTTATTAAATAAAATTCAAATTACAGGTTAAATTAAACTAAGGCCGATTATTTTAAAATTAAAGCTATTCAAGTATTTTGCTGTTTGCGCATATACATTTTTGACTTACTGAACAAACAATTTATATTAAAATGAATGTAAAATTATAATAAAAGAATGAATTAAAAAAGGGGAAAAAGAAATTTTAGAACTTCTTTTTGACTGTTGCCCAATTTGCCTCTCTGCGATTTGAAAACATTTTTTCTTTTAATAAGTGTTTTAAATTTTCTTTTAAACAGGTACTTACACATTCATTCACATGTTTCCCACATTTTCTGATTACCATAGTAGGGTCTTGTCGATCCTGAGTCGATATAAGTTTACAACATCTGTTAAAATATTACGTTCATAAATCAATATTACTGCCTGTAAATATTGTTCCCTTATTGTACAGGTTCTTTTTACCTTATTTAAATTGGAGCTAGAAATAAAACTAACGGCAGCTTTTGGTGTTTCTTTAATGTTTTGGAAACTTTGTTATTAAAAAAAAAACAGTATTTAACGTTTACTGTATTAACTACATAGTTCCTTTAATGACCACTTCAAAAATTAATTGAGAGTATTATTTTTTAAATATAAGTATTTTTTTCTATGATTTTAGTGATCTATTGTACAAGATAATCTGGAATGCACAAAACTTTTTTAAGTGTTGACTTTGGCCAACGTTTCATAAACTTTTTTGGATACGGAAAATGTGTAACTTTTTACATAGCCGACTTTTGTATATAAAATTGAAGGAGATGAATTGCATTAAAAAAAATCAAATTTGTCAACTGCGCCTCAATTATATCAGTGTATTATTGTAGATTTTGTTTTAGTTATAGTTTTAGTGTTTGTTTTAGAACGAGAACCTCATGCGGAGTTGAAGCAGTCTAGTATAAAGCTTATGGAATTATTTATAACATAGATAATTGTTTCTTATTAATTTTAAAGCTGCCGTTTCTAACATCCGTTTTACATTCAGTAAATTATGAACTGACGACACTTGAAGGAACCAGTGGAAATTGTATGCAGTTTCACTGCCGACATTCACTAACTCAGTAGTTACAGATAAGATTAAAAATGTAAGCTATATTTCTTGCAAAAAATTACGATTTTATTTCATAGATAAGTAGCACTTAAAATGTAATAAAATTTTTACGTGTAACGTGCAAATAGGTAAAAGCCAGAATTTTATTCAGGTGTTTAGACGTGTTTTATATTTTATTACACCAATGAAATTGTCGACTGAATGCGATAAGAAATCCTCAACGCATAGACTAGCACTTTATCGTCAAATGGAGAAACCCTTGATGATCAACCAAAAATATGTCAGCTAAATCAACGAGTACTCCAACAATGTCACTTAAAAACCACACAATCAACTTTACTGTGGGCAAACAAAAATTTGACATGGTATGTTGTTCTTAATTACAGAATGTACGGATGTTTTCAAGTAAAATTTTTTATTAAGATTTTGCAAGTAACCTCTTTCTTGTTTTACACATATCAAGAGGTTTAAGATTTAGATGATATGAAAGTAATTCTTTAGGAAAATAAGGAAAACCCACAATTAATTTTATTATTTAATATTTATTACTATTTTACAGTCAAGATATATTATTTCTTTATTTGAAACATGTTCCGGGAATTAGATATTTTTTCATCCTAAGCTATTTTAATTTTTAAACTTAGCGAATATTTGTGTTCAGGTTGTTTGTTCTTGGGGCTTCTTGTAGGCTTTTGTAGTTTAAATTGGTATTCTTCTGAGTGTTGATGAGTGATGAGTGACATTATAATTTGTTTTTGAGTGTTTTCAATGTAAAGTATTTTGAAAAGTGCGTCGTGTTTTGTGTTGATTTGTAATTGTTCAATATACTTAAATAAACTTCAATATATTCAAATACAATATATTTCAAATATTCAATATGCTTGAAAATACTTAACATTAGAAAAACTCAAATATGTATATATGTATATATCACACCAACATACAATAATACTAACTTAAAGTACCAAAAGCCAACAGGAAGCCATAGCAACGACTTACCTGAACACAAATATTCAACAAAATCAAAAACTAAAATGGCTGTGTATAGGAAACATATCTAATTCCCGGAACATGTTCCAAGAAAGAAAACAATATATTTGGATTGTGAAATAGTGATAAATATTAAACAATTTATGTATCAATTGCATAACTGACTGTAGCAAAAAGGGTTTGCATTAATTAATTTTATATAGGCCTATCAGTGCTTTCTTACAAATATATTCTTACGTTATACCAGCTATTAGATTTTATGAGTCCAATAATAATAATAATAATAATAATAATATTTATTACCAATTTTTATTTACATATAATAAAAATTATACAATAAAGGACCTATAGGGGGCATAAATGCCCGTACATATGTTGGTCCTTAGAATTAATATTTATATACTTAATACTAATTGTAAGTTTTTTAAATTATGTAGTTTCTACTGTGTAAAATGGGATATTTTGTATTTCATGCTGGCATCTCTAAAGTCAACAATGTGGATAGACGTATGTTCTGTTTTTGTAAGTAAAGATAGTGTTTGGTCATGAGCTTGCGTTTCTGTTAGTGGTACTGATATACTTAAACTTTCTTTTTTTTGAAAAAAACACATTTTTCCAACAATTAGACGTACATATATCTCATAACCTATGCCACGTAGAATATGAAGATTTTTAGGGTTGATTTAAGTCATCGTTCTCTCCCTACTGAAGCAGAATTGTGGCACTGAAGTGTACAGTTTTCTTTAGTAGGTAACAAAGTAAGCAAACGACGTACATAAATATTAATGTAAAATTCGAATGAAAGAAGAATTAAAAATATAGAAAAGGTAATTTTAGAACTGCTACATGACTGTTGTTCAATTCGTCTCTCTCTGACATGAAAACATTTTTCTTTCAATAAATGCTTAAACATTTTCCATGAAAAAAGATTATCAAACTCAAATAAATATAAATATTGTTGTACAAAGAAAAATTCTCCTTTAATAAAATGTATACCAGACGTAAAACACCCAACATTTTGGGTGTTTATTAAATTTTAGAGAAAACTAAAACACTCTATCTTATTAGGTTTTAGAGAAAAATGTACCTGAATTTGGGCAATTTAACATAAGGCCCACCGACTTCTCTACTGGGCATATTACTATTCCCAAATCTATCATAAGAGTGACACAAAATTACATAAAGCAAAAGTAACAAAGATAATTACCCACCTTAATCGAGATATAGGCACGTAAATGTGGACAATGTGGACATCATTTACCATGTTTCGCTCCGGTGTAATGTAACACAGAATTACTTCCTTTTATCCTTTTTTTCCACAACGCAAAAAAAGTAAAGTTCAATTTTAATAGTGCTCTTGTAATATCCTTATAAGGAAAACGTGATTGTCAACCGAAAACGTATGGCTACAATTTTTTCTTTACTAAGAATAGTTCAAGTTTGTAAAAGAAGCCAGAATAACAATTTATTAAAATATGTTTTTATTAAATAAAATTCAAATTACAGGTTAAATTAAACTAAGGCCGATTACTTTAAAATTAAAGCTATTCAAGTATTTTGCTGTTTGCGCATATACATTTTTGACTAACTGAACAAACAATTTATATTAAAATGAATGTAAAATTATAATAAAAGAATGAATTAAAAAAGGGAAAAAAGAAATTTTAGAACTTCTTGTTGACTGTTGCCCAATTTGCCTCTCTGCGATTTGAAAACATTTTTTCTTTTAATAAGTGTTTTAAATTTTCTTTTAAACAGGTACTTACACATTCATTCACATGTTTCCCACATTTTCTGATTACCATAGTAGGGTCTTGTCGATCCTGAGTCGATATAAGTTTACAACATCTGTTAAAATATTACGTTCATAAATCAATATTACTGCCTGTAAATATTGTTCCCTTATTGTACAGGTTCTTTTTACCTTATTTAAATTGGAGCTAGAAATAAAACTAACGGCAGCTTTTGGTGTTTCTTTAATGTTTTGGAATCTTTGTTATTAAAAAAAAAAACAGTATTTAACGTTTACTGTATTAACTACATAGTTCCTTTAATGACCACTTCAAAAATTAATTGAGAGTATTATTTTTTAAATATAAGTTTTTTTTTCTATGATTTTAGTGATCTATTGTACACGATAATCTGGAATGCACAATACTTTTTTAAGTGTTGACTTTGGCCAACGTTTGATAAACTTTTTTGGATACGGAAAATGTGTAACTTTTTACATAGCCGACTTTTGTATATAATATTGAAGGAGATGAATTGCATTAAAAAAAAATCAAATTTGTCAACTGCGCCTCAATTATATCAGTGTATTATTGTAGATTTTGTTTTAGTTATAGTTTTAGTGTTTGTTTTAGAACGAGAACCTCATGTGGAGTTGAAGCAGTCTAGTATAAAGCTTATGGAATTATTTATAACATAGATAATTGTTTCTTATTAATTTTAAAGCTGCCGTTTCTAACATCCGTTTTACATTCAGTAAATTATGAACTGACGACACTTGAAGGAATCAGTGGAAATTGTATGCAGTTTCACTGCCGACATTCACTAACTCAGTAGTTACAGATAAGATTAAAAATGTAAGCTTTATTTCTTGCAAAAAATTACGATTTTATTTCATAGATAAGTAGCACTTAAAATGTAATAAAATTGTTACATGTAACGTGCAAATAGGTAAAAGCCAGAATTTTATTCAGGTGTTTAGACGTGTTTTATATTTTATTACACCAATGAAATTGTCGACTGAATGCGATAAGAAATCCTCAACGCATAGACTAGCACTTTATCGTCAAATGGAGAAACCCTTGATGATCAACCAAAAATATGTCAGCTAAATCAACGAATACTCCAACAATGTCACTTAAAAACCACACAATCAACTTTACTGTGGGCAAACAAAAATTTGACATGGTATGTTGTTCTTAATTACAGAATGTACGGATGTTTTCAAGTAAAATTTTTTATTAAGATTTTGCAAGTAACCTCTTTCTTGTTTTACACATATCAAGAGGTTTAAGATTTAGATGATATGAAGTAATTCTTTAGGAAAATAAGGAAAACCCACAATTAATTTTATTATTTAATATTTATTACTATTTTACAGTCAAGATATAATATTTCTTTACTTGAAACATGTTCCGGGAATTAGATATTTTTTTCATCCTAAGCTATTTTAATTTTTAAACTTAGCGAATATTTGTGTTCAGGTTGGTTGTTCTTGGGGCTTCCTGTAGGCTTTTGTAGTTTAAATTGGTATTCTTCTGAGTGTTGATGAGTGACGAGTGACATTATAATTTGTTTTTGAGTGTTTTCAATGTTAAGTATTTTGAAAAGTGCGTCGTGTTTTGTGTTGATTTGTAATTGTTCAATATACTTAAATAAACTTCAATATATGCAAATACAATATATTTCAAATATTCAATATGCTTGAAAATACTTAACATTAGAAAAACTCAAATATGTATATATGTATATATCACACCCATATACAATAATACTAACTTAAAGTACCAAAAGCCAACAGGAAGCCATAGCAACGACTTACCTGAACACAAATATTCAACAAAATCAAAAACTAAAATGGCTGTGTATAGGAAACATATCTAATTCCCGGAACATGTTCCAAGAAAGAAAACCATATATTTGGATTTTGAAATAGTGATAAATATTAAACAATTTATGTATCAAATGCATAACTGACTGTAGCAAAAAGCGTTTGCATTAATTAATTTTATATAGGCCTATCAGTGCTTTCTTACAAATATATTCTTACGTTATACCAGCCATTAGATTTTATGAGTCTAATAATAATAATAATAATAATAATTATTATTATTATTACCAATTTTCATTTACATATAATAAAAATTATACAATAAAGGACCTATAGGGGGCATAAATGCCCGTACATATGTTGGTCCTTAGAATTAATATTTATATACTTAATACTAATTGTGAGTTTTTAAAATTATGTAGTTTCCACTGTGTAAAATGGGATATTATGTATTTCATGCCGGCATCTCTAAAGTCAACAATGTGGATAGATGTATGTTCTGTTTTTGTAAGTAAAGATAGTGTTTGGTCATGAGCTTGCGTTTCTGTTAGTGGTACTGATATACTTAAACTTTCTTTTTTTTGAAAAAAACACATTTTTCCAACAATTAGATATATATACATATATCTCATAACCTATGCCACGTAGAATATGAAGATTTTTAGGGTTGATTTAAGTCATCGTTCTCTCCCTACTGAAGCAGAATTGTGGCACTGAAGTGTACAGTTTTCTTTAGTAGGTAACAAAGTAAGCAAACGGCGTACATAAATATTAATGTAAAATTCGAATAAAAGAAGAATTAAAAATATAGAAACGTAATTTTAGAACTGCTACATGACTGTTGTTCAATTCGTCTCTCTCTGACATGAAAACATTTTTCTTTCAATAAATGCTTAAACATTTTCCATGAAAAAAGATTATCAAACTCAAATGAATATAAATATTGTTGTACAAAGAAAAATTCTCCTTTAATAAAATGTATACCAGACGTAAAACACCAAAAAAATTTGGGTGTTTATTAAATTTTAGAGAAAACTAAAACACTCTGTCTTATTAGGTTTTAGAGAAAAATGTACCTGAATGTGGGCAATTTAACATAAGGCCCACCGACTTCTCTACTGGGCATATTACAATTCCCAAATCTATCATAAAAGTGACACAAAATTACACAAAGCAAAAGTAACAAAGATAATTACCCACCTTAATCGAGATATAGGCACGTAAATGTGGACAATGTGGACATCACTTACCATGTTTCGCTCCGGTGTAATGTAACACAGAATTACTTCCTTTTATCCTTTTTTTCCACAACGTAAAAAAAGTAAAGTTCAATTTTAATAGTGCTCTTGTAATGTCCTTATAAGGAAAACGTGATTGTCAACCGAAAACGTATGGATACAATTTTTTCTTTACTAAGAATAGTTCAAGTTTGTAAAAGAAGCCAGAATAACAATTTATTAAAATATGTTTTTATTAAATAAAATTCAAATTACAGGTTAAATTAAACTAAGGCCGATTATTTTAAAATTAAAGCTATTCAAGTATTTTGCTGTTTGCGCATATACATTTTTGACTAACTGAACAAACAATTTATATTAAAATGAATGTAAAATTATAATAAAAGAATGAATTAAAAAAGGGGAAAAAGAAATTTTAGAACTTCTTTTTGACTGTTGCCCAATTTGCCTCTCTGCGATTTGAAAACATTTTTTCTTTTAATAAGTGTTTTAAATTTTCTTTTAAACAGGTACTTACACATTCATTCACATGTTTCCCACATTTTCTGATTACCATAGTAGGGTCTTGTCGATCCTGAGTCGATATAAGTTTACAACATCTGTTAAAATATTACGTTCATAAATCAATATTACTGCCTGTAAATATTGTTCCCTTATTGTACAGGTTCTTTTTACCTTATTTAAATTGGAGCTAGAAATAAAACTAACGGCAGCTTTTGGTGTTTCTTTAATGTTTTGGAAACTTTGTTATTAAAAAAAAAACAGTATTTAACGTTTACTGTATTAACTACATAGTTCCTTTAATGACCACTTCAAAAATTAATTGAGAGTATTATTTTTTAAATATAAGTATTTTTTTCTATGATTTTAGTGATCTATTGTACAAGATAATCTGGAATGCACAAAACTTTTTTAAGTGTTGACTTTGGCCAACGTTTCATAAAATTTTTTGGATACGGAAAATGTGTAAATTTTTACATAGCCGACTTTTGTATATAAAATTGAAGGAGATGAATTGCATTAAAAAAAATCAAATTTGTCAACTGCGCCTCAATTATATCAGTGTATTATTGTAGATTTTGTTTTAGTTATAGTTTTAGTGTTTGTTTTAGAACGAGAACCTCATGTGGAGTTGAAGCAGTCTAGTATAAAGCTTATGGAATTATTTATAACATAGATAATTGTTTCTTATTAATTTTAAAGCTGCCGTTTCTAACATCCGTTTTACATTCAGTAAATTATGAACTGACGACACTTGAAGGAACCAGTGGAAATTTTATGCAGTTTCACTGCCGATATTCACTAACTCAGGAGTTACAGATAAGATTAAAAATGTAAGCTTTATTTCTTGCAAAAAATTACGATTTTATTTCATAGATAAGTAGCACTTAAAATGTAATAAAATTGTTACATGTAACGTGCAAATAGGTAAAAGCCAGAATTTTATTCAGGTGTTTAGACGTGTTTTATATTTTATTACACCAATGAAATTGTCGACTGAATGCGATAAGAAATCCTCAACGCATAGACTAGCACTTTATCGTCAAATGGAGAAACCCTTGATGATCAACCAAAAATATGTCAGCTAAATCAACGAGTACTCCAACAATGTCACTTAAAAACCACACAATCAACTTTACTGTGGGCAAACAAAAATTTGACATGGTATGTTGTTCTTAATTACAGAATGTACGGATGTTTTCAAGTAAAATTTTTTATTAAGATTTTGCAAGTAACCTCTTTCTTGATTTACACATATCAAGAGGTTTAAGATTTAGATGATATGAAAGTAATTCTTTAGGAAAATAAGGAAAACCCACAATTAATTTTATTATTTAATATTTATTACTATTTTACAGTCAAGGTATATTATTTCTTTATTTGAAACATGTTCCGGGAATTAGATATTTTTTCATCCTAAGCTATTTTAGTTTTTAAACTTAGCGAATATTTGTGTTCAGGTTGGTTGTTCTTGGGGCTTCCTGTAGGCTTTTGTAGTTTAAATTGGTATTCTTCTGAGTGTTGATGAGTGATGAGTGACATTATAATTTGTTTTTGAGTGTTTTCAATGTAAAGTATTTTGAAAAGTGCGTCGTGTTTTGTGTTGATTTGTAATTGTTCAATATACTTAAATAAATGTTTTAGTGGATGGTTAGTGAGGATCGGTCAATAATACAATTTTAGTTATTTACTTGTATTGACCGATCCTCACTAACCATCCACTAAAACATTCACTGATTGACGGTCACTAAAAATTTAAGGATATACTTAAATAAACTTCAATATATTCAAATACAATATATTTCAAATATTCAATATGCTTGAAAATACTTAACATTAGAAAAACTCAAATATGTATATATGTATATATCATACCCACATACAATAGTACTAACTTAAAGTACCAAAAGCCAACAGGAAGCCATAGCAACGACTTACCTGAACACAAATATTCAACAAAATCAAAAACTAAAATGGCTGTGTATAGGAAACATATCTAATTCCCGGAACATGTTCCAAGAAAGAAATCAATATATTTGGATTTTGAAATAGTGATAAATATTAAACAATTTATGTATCAAATGCATAACTGACTGTAGCAAAAAGCGTTTGCATTAATTAATTTTATATAGGCCCATCAGTGCTTTCTTACAAATATATTCTTACGTTATACCAGCTATTAGATTTTATGAGTCTAATAATAATAATAATAGTAATAATAATAATAATAATAATAATAATATTTATTACCAATTTTCATTTACATATAATTTAAAATTATACAATAAAGGACCTATAGGGGGCATAAATGCCCGTACATATGTTGGTCCTTAGAATTAATATTTATATACTTAATACTAATTGTGAGTTTTACCTCACCGATCATAGTAATATATTAAAAATAAATTATTTTTAAATTTTAACAAAATTTTAGTTTGTACTATAATACAATTCAATAAATAAATGAAAAAAAATAGAAAAAAAGGTCCATATCATAATCGACTGTTTTTTGATTATTCAACAACAATGTTCCTAATTTTTTCTTTGATTTTTTTTTTTAAGCACTTTTATATTTACACTTAGATTTTTCAGTTCATTAGGTAATTCATTAAAATATTTTATGGCATAATACACATAGCTTCTTTGCCCAATACTTAATAGGTGTCGCGACAATATAATATAAGCTAATACATTTAACTCAAGTATAATTCTAAGCCTCAATTTTCGGATATATGAAAGTATTATTGATTTTAGATATTTTTTTACAAAAATTAATTTTTTAGATAGCATTGTATTCTTTATTTTTCTAAATAATTCTGAATATTGTAGGTTGTTAATTTCAACGCATTTATACAATACTTATAGAGTTTGTTAAAAGATAATAATTAATAATGACAATAATAATAATAATAATAATAATAATAATAATAATAATAACAACAACAGCAACAACAATAATAATAATAATAATAATAGTAATAATAATAACAAGAATTTTTTTGTTAAGAGAAGTTTTATTTTCTCTCCCATTTCATTGTAGGGAAACGTAATGAATTTACATTCAATGCAACAAAAGTTATATTAGGCGCTTTATAGTAAACCTAATTTCATATACGAATTAATAATAACAAAATTTTAAACACCGCAGATCATCAGGCAGTGTTTATGGGGAGATAAAAGCGCTATTATAGCGTTCCATAATATTATTTTTACATTCCAGTTTACTAATAAATTTAAATTTATTGTATTCAGAAGCAGATAAAAGAAAAATGATTTCCTGCAAGTGCCATATTTGAAACGCAGCATTGGCATTGATAATTTTGAATACTCAATGATGCTTCCGCATCAGCTGAATCTGAAAACCGCAGACTATAACTCAATAGTTGTTAACTGCATGTTCACGGTCAATCTTGTAGCATAGTTACCAATAAAAGGACGACCTCTTGGCCATTTTCAAACAAATATCTAGGTTGTATCAATATAAAGTCTTAAAACGACAATTTGGAGTAATCTATAGCTAGCGTCTTCGTTTGAAATTCTTATCCACATAATTTTTTTCACAGTATTTTCTTCTTAACAGAGTTTTATTGAAATCTGTATCTTATCCTTTCACGGCCGGCAACGCGGGTTGTAATGCCGTGGTCTTCCATTGTCTTCCTTCGTAACGAATGGTGTTACCTCGAATGCGGCTTTACCCCTGGAAGCCGAACAAAACGTGTGTTCGAACTAACACCATTCGCCATAAAGAAAATGGAAGACCACGGGCTTACAACGCGCACAGGAATTTCAATAGTTGTAATTTTATTTTCTAAATTTTAAATTGATTTTGTGTGCTTTAATCAGTCCGAAAAAAAGAAACGGATCAGATTTGTTACCAACTTTAATAACATATTGTTAAAAGAAATAATATATATTTAATAAATATGGTAATTTCAATAAGTGGTATTATATGAATGTGACAGTGTTTACGTTACAACACCTTACTTTTCCTGGGTCTAAAATGTTTTCAACACGTAGTCACGTCTGTTGCATTGCTTGAAGAATGTGTAATTTGTCGTTAAGGAAAACGACGCGCCTTCTGCCAACAGCAAAAACATGTACTTCATGATTTATAAGGTTATATTTTCATAAGAATTGTATGACGTCTGTTGACACGCGAATGTTACACTCGTCATTTTTCCCGTTCACTTTCCTTATTCTAAGCGTTTCTCACCTTATTTAAAACTACAGCCGTCATCTAAACATTTTCTCCTATCATAATCTGTTTAATGCAACGCTTATTCTATTCCAACGTACAATATCGTGTTAAAAGTTGGCATTCAGTATTGATTACATCTTCTTCTTCTTCTCCTTCTTCTTCTTCTTCTTCTTCTTCTTCTTCTTCTTCTTCTTCTTCTTCTTCTTCATCAAGAATTTGATTGTATAAGCCTGTTCCGGCACCCATCTCATCCTCTGACGACCTACGTCTCTTCTAACAATGACTCTATAGTTCAATGCCGCTTTCGGCAATCGATGCTTTGTCATCATTTGCAGATGATCCCACCATTATCTTCATTTATGTCCTTTACTTCGATTACTGCTCTGATATCTTCATCCTCATTGTATCTTGCAATGTATAATATAAAGTATTTTGAAGAAACTTCATTTCAGTACTCTGAATCTTCCCGCGTTTTTTTTGTCACGACCCACGCGTCACTCGCATAAATCAACGTGGGTATTGCAATTCTCGTACAAAAATTTAATCCTTGTGCTGTGGCTTTTTTTATTTCTAAGAGTTCTATGAATCGTATGTATAAATATTAGTATGAAATATTCCTAAATTTATTTATCTTCTGTCTTATATCATATTCAGTTTCATAGCTAACTACACAGCCGAGATATTTGAAACGGCTCACTTGTTCTAAAGTGCTGTTGTTTATAACTATCTTAGTGCAACTCACTGGATATTTAATGTTTATGATTATATATAAAACTATTCATGCCTACATACAATATATATATATATATATATAAATGTACAATATATACGTACAATATATACAACATACAGTTTTATATATAATCATAAACATTAAATATAAATGAATATATTCATATTTTGTCAACAATTCTTGTATATATTTTATTATATAATTATTAATAATACATAAAACTTTACGTACAAGAATATATTTATTATTATTTTTTTAATATAACACTGTTTTGTAGTATAAACTATCATCATCATCATCATTATCATCATTATATATTGGTTGTAATAGTTTATACTATCAAAACAATGTTATATTTTAAAAATAATAAAGAAATGTATTCTTGTACGAAAAGTTTTATTTATTGTTATGAATAATATAAAATATAATTATTTATATATAGTATTTACACACACACGATTTTATACATGTGTGTGTGTGTGTGTGTGTGTGTGTGTGTGTGTGCTTATGTGTGCATGTATACAGACACAAATACAAGAAACAATATTCTCACTTTGCACACATACATACACATCACTGTTATAATACGTGGCTCATGGCTCCTAAACGTTTATCACCACTAATTTAACTGAATTGTCAATTGTTGTTGTTTTTCATACAGCATAAGAGTACAGCATGAGTATGTTGGCTATAGATGTAAATTCCCTCCTCCTCGAACGGAGAGCATTCCTGAAATAGACATAACAGATAAGAATTGGTCATTAACAAGCAGCTCCGTTAACACAGTTAATTCGCGTTGTCATACATAGGCTACAAGGTCACGTTTCATTTGCGTTTGTTGATTCATTTACTCGTATATAGCAAAGCGTCTACAATAGTATGAAACACAGCGTTACTACTGGACATTAAGCTACGTTTACACTAGCGAGAAAATTGCAACAGTAAATGCGCAAACACTGAGACGCAACTTTCACCGCGAGAGGAAGTGGAAGTGTTCAGCAACTGCTTGCGACAGCTAATGTCGCAATTTATTCTGACAGATGCATGAAACTCTATTTACATTATATTATAAGTTTGGGTAAGTAGTGTTGTCGCAACTTTTCCCGCCGAGCACTCTTCAGTGAGTTGTCAGCCACGGCACAATGTTTATTAAAACAATAAATTAAAAATAAGCAACTATTGCATGTATTTTTTATATTCCAGTGAAGTGATTGTCGAATTAGATAAATTAAAGTATTGATTTAGTAAAAACTTTAAGATTTCAAGTGAAAAAAATGTATGGTTTTCTTTGTGAGAGACATGGTTGAATTTTCATGTTGTTTGTTATGGATCATCATGTCAAAAAGAATTTGACTATAGGTGCTTTGTGACTGAACAAACTAATCAAATGAAATATCTTGCCTTCATAGTAGACAGTAATCTCTCACGGAAAGGTCATATTTGTAACCTAAAGAAATAGTTGCATACATTCTTACAAAAATTCTATTCGAGATTTTTGTCCCGAAAACTTGCTGATCACACAGTGGTGTATCTTGAATTTGGATTTCCGGGGGGGGGGGTCCGCGGTCCGGTAACCTTTATAAAAAAAGTGAAAACATGTTAAGGCTAATCAACATTACTATCTTTATAAGTGACTGAAAAACACGTGATAACATCTTGAAATCAGTCCCATTAAACAATAAAAATAAGCGCATTGCGCGCATTGAAGCACTGTTAAAAGATACTTACTGACTGATTTGATTTTCCTGTATTTCATATTTCAATCATATACCCTAAGTGCTGTGTAATAAAGCTGTTTGTATGTTTAAAAAGAGCTACTACTATATTAGAGTACTCAACTGGAAAAATATGGAACAGCCTCAGAATTAACAGATTAACTAAATTCGTCAACTTTTTCGACCCTCTGGGGGGGGGGGTCTGGTACCGTTCGTGCCCCCTCCCGTAAATACGCCGCTGCTCGTCTGGTATTTTCTTTGCGCCTGTTTCAACGTTTACTTCACTGGCATGTCCGTATCACAAATGTTTTATTCCGTTGTCTTTTTTTTCCTGAAATTTTATTTATTTTTTACAGATTTTTCAAGAGCTTGTTGAATTTTTTAGCCTTATCATACAAGCGTCAAAAAGCATTATATGTCAAATAATAAACAATACATTATTCACCACCATAACAACTTCCGTACAGAACAAAATTAAAATTATTTAGATTAAATGATCGATTAGTCTACTTCGAGGCTAAGCTACCTGTTCGAGGTAGGCCACAATCAACTCTTGAAATTGACGCTCAAGATGGGAAAACAGCGGATGTTATGTTATAAGATTTCGTTAACCTCTTTTGCTTGTTGTTTATTAATACAATGCACATAATGAGGCACGAATATTTAAACAATACCTCACAACATAACATTTGCGTCGAAGTAGTCTAAGTGATCATTTAACCTAAATAATTTTAATTTTGCTTTGTATGGAATTACTATTTTACATGTAGCCCTAATGCTTGCTTTGTGATGATTGTATGATAAGGTTAAAATAGGGCTACCATACGTCCTGGTTTGCTCCGGACTGTCCTCAATGTTACGTCCTAGATAGAGAGTCCGGGTACAATTTGGCCAAAACATGATTTTCCCTCGTTTTTGACATAGTTAATGTAAATTCCTAACTTGGCCTAACGCCATTTTCAAGTTTACATATTTTAATTAATCGTGAAAAGACCGGAATAAGCCCATGTACACACAATGTATCGTAATAATGATTCATATATCTTGCATGTTTCAGAAATATTGTTACACTCAAGAGATAACAAAACAAATTCAATGAGTAAATGATTATATAGGGATATAAACATAATCGATAATTATTACCAAAATAAAATACAAAATTGGAAATATAAAAACAAGTATTAACTTATGGAACTTTATTGCAAATAATTCAACATTCTCTTGCCACTGCAAATATTCTGTAATTATTTTCTGTATTTATTTTAATGTTGGCTAGATATTTAATGTAAAATGGAAGTAATTTAAAGACTTTTGGCGCAATAGTTCACATAAATTTTTATGAAAATTGTTAAATTTGTTTTTGGGATAAGAATTTTGTAACATAAAAAAAATCATCTACGAGACATCACTGGGTTTATCACTACAGGTCTTATTCAAGAAAGTTACTAATACTTTGTAAATATACAGATTTATCGTTTCTAGTTGATATCTATTTTCGATCTAAGGAAAATGCAGATTTTATGCGACATTTCGAGATTTATTTGATCTCATTTTTATGCCTACAACATACAATAAAAACTAATATAATTAATTTTAATGAGAGTATTAATTACGGTGTAATACATACGTTGTATGATATTAACAGTATCGTTGTGTTGTATATAATAACTAATAGTACTTACATATATTTTTGAGTCACAGATACACACATTACATAAAACTATACACTACCCTACGATACGAAAACATTATCATACATATTAATTACATTTTTTCACTATATATAAAAAATGTAATTAATATGTATCATAATGTTTTTGTATCGGAGTGCAGTGTATAGTTTTATGCTCTGTGTGTATCTGTGACTCAACAATATATGTAAGTACTATTAGTTATTACATACAACACAACGATACTGTTAATATTATGCAATTTATATATTATAATTAGAAACTCTCATTACAATTATATTACTTTATATTTTATGTTGTAGGCATAAATATGAGACAAAATAACTCTCAAAAGTTTGCATAAAAATTGCATTTTTATTAGACGGAAACTTGATATCAACTTGAAACAATAATTAACACGGTCGATAAATAATATTCTTATATACAGATTTATTACTGATGATATCTTTAATAACACTGTTCAAAGTTGTATAGTGCGCTCGAATCTAGTGTTGTAGCAAAATGAAAGATTTCTTTAGCCTAACAAAATTAAAGGCTTAAGCGTTAGTCTGTTTCAAACAAAGAACATTTTCTGACTGGATAGTTTGTATTTTTGTGCTTGAGGTTGACATTAATGTCATATATTTGTCCATGTAAAACTTGGTAACATCCGAAACCTGGTAGTACACGTGTTCGTACAACTGAGCAAAGTAGACTATGTGCGTGGATATTGTGTGTGTGTGTGGGGGGGGGGTAATAAATGCTCATATTTTTCTTGTATATGTATTTTATATTATTATTAATAATAACAAAACTTTTTACAAGTACATTTTTATTATTTTGTAAATTACAGTATTTTGATAGTATTCAACTATTCAACTATCATCATCAGGTATAAAATTAATAAATATGAACAATTTTGTAAATCAATTGTTCAAAACAGCTGTTTTATATGCAGACAAAATTTCGTGTTATATATGTACACTGTAAAACTCAAAGTCTGAGGATTTCTTTGTATTGAATACAAATCCACACCGTTACACCGATTGCCACCAAATTTTGGCGAAAAACACTTTAACTAGGAATTTGATAATCCGCCCCGTTCGCACGATTTAGACTCTTTTAATTATGCGGTTTATTCACAGTCGATGTGTGACGCGTATAAAGATGTCAACAACACCATGGAGAACAGAATTAATTATTATAGTAACAAGTGAATAAACAAATGCTATTTAGCGGCATCTTTGAACAGTCCGTGTGACCACCCTTCTGTAAAATATATTAAAGCAGTAAATTATTTACAGAAAAAGTACAGCTTAATTTAACTCCAACTGCGTAGAAAATTAATAATTATATTAAAACTCTTATTAAAAATCAAATATTCGCGTGCGAAACCGCGAGTAAAAGCTAGTATGTTAGATAACTAATTGTAAAATATAATATGAATAATTATTATTTTATTAAAAATTCGTAATTTTGAAAATGTTATCATTTTTTGTATTAATCTGAATTTGTTTGGTAGTAGTTGATAAATAATTTATAATTACAGCATAGAATTTTATATAGAATGCAGTATACAAAGTATTATTCTATACTTGGTCACTAGAGTATAGATTCCAAAAGGTTTAGCGAACAACGGTCAAGCACAATCGGACCCCACACTGTGAGCAAACAAAACAAGTTTTAGATTCAGTCTACAAGAAGTTTTTCATTCTTAATCGTAAAGCTAATCCATTAGTGTCGCTCATTCATTCTTAGTCAATACATTTTATCGACTAAATAACCGTAAAACTGATAAATTAATACGATAAACCTTAAACTAACAAATATAACAATAAACAATAAAACGTATACAGTCACTGAGATCGCGTTAGTAACTGAACGTCATATCGCACAATCACACTCAAACTGAATAATTCAATTTGTATTTGATAATAAAAATATGCGATTTTTATTACAATAAACATAATAAAAATTAAGACTTACCATGCAGTTGCATTGAGGTTCATCGCCATAATAAAATAAAACGATCAAAGTGCTTAATATAAAGTGATATTTATTGCTTATTTTAATTGCATATTATTTAAGCGTTTTACTTTTCAGACGTAACATATAGGAATGTTTTAAAAAAAACACTTTTTTTGTGGAGCAACTTAGTTATTTTTTTAGTTGACGTAATAATTTTCATACAAAATCTCTCTCTCTCTCCCCCCCTCTCCCCCCTCCCCATACACACACACGCGCGCGCGCGCGCGCTTGCGCATAAAGAATTTCGACGAAACCGAAACATCGAAGCATGATAATGTTTTGTAAACAAAAGATTTCTAGACTGTGGGGAATCGAAAGTGTGGAAGCGTCACATTTTTCGATGACGAATCACGCATTTTGTGGAATGACCCCCAGCCTAAAAACATTATCATGTTAACATACTTAAACGTTAGTCCAAATACAGAATCATACGTAATACGGTAGACATTTATACATAATGCTAAGTTTTCTGCTGCTGTAAAATAACAGTAGACAAAACAGTGTATTTATAAAATGTTTAAAAAAAAATAAAAGAACAAATCTTAGTTGTGAAGATTCATCAACATTCCCACAGTTTATTCCACCTTAAAACATTTGATTGTATTTGCTTATTTTCTTATTTCATTTTACCCTAAATGAATAAAGGGAATCGATTCCGCGGTTTTCGGTCACTGGTTGATTTCTGTATTTATATTACTTTAGAGGATTAGTGTATTAACTATTCTGTAACGTAATTTTTAGATTTTCAGATTCCTTTAGCACGTAAAAAACATTAAAAGATATTCATTTTTTACTAATTGTACTATAATATAATGCACGTAAATAAAACGTTATAATTTTATTTAAACTTTCAGAATAACTGTATTTATTCGCGTCGCCAGATTAGGTTTGAATGAAAATATTTTAAACAAATAACGATATTTAATGCTACTTATTAAGTGTAGGAAATCATTTTGAAAAAAAATAATTGAAAACTGAATTATTAGTGCAACTAAAAGAATAATCAACAATACTATATTTGTTGAGTATTTGGGATTTTATGAACCACTGTGAATAACAAGAAATACAGTTATGTTTGGTAATACATATATTTATGATAGTTTATTTTGCCACAATTAAAAGAGAATCTTATAATTGACACACACCCTGTATACTTATTATATAAAATAATTAAAAAAGTTAAATAAAATATTTGTAAATATCTAACATACAACAATCTAATGTTAAAAACTAAACTTTTTTGAAAGAAGAAGAAGAAGAAATGATCATTATTAAAACGTAATTAAGAAGAAGAAGAATATAATTTGGTAAGAAATCGTGTGGTAAGACGTACGAATATAATTTTACTTATAAATTTACTTTTTACGAGAATAGACGCTTTGTCCTTTGGATAAAAATGGACAGAAAGCAGGTAAGAACATATACAAACATTAGAAAACATTATAAACACTACTACAGAATATCTATGCAGTCGGTATTAATAAGTGTGCAAATATCTGAATGTATAAGAGTCTCCTTCATAAGAAGATAAAAGTTGCAATGATATACGTAAAGAAATGGTAAGCACGACTTTATATATTTTTGTAAACAGGGAAATGTAAGATAACATCTTGCCAGTGTAATAATAATTTTGAAGAAAAAATTTCGAATATAGATTTAATTTATAAATTATTTGAACACTTTTACATTTAGTATCAGTGCATAGATTACTGTTGAAGACACCGTACAACTACAATTATTTCTGTTTTTTTTAACATGTGTCAATTATTAATATTTTACAAACGTTAGGGATTAGAATGTTTGGTAGAGTACTTTACTAACAAGATAGAGGAAAACAATAATAATAAAACAAAAAATAAAAATTTGAAAAACATGATTGAATTGGTATCCAAGTCACTTATTGACAAATTCTGTATAATATTTACCGTATTTTATCTGTCGTGTGACTTCGTGTTGCGTTCGATTGGTTTACGCGTTTCGAAACACATGTTTCATCTTCAGAAATAAAAAATCACTCAAAGTGAGGTCGTCAAATATTAAAATTGCAAATATTGAAAACAATTCTGCACATAACCGCGTTACATGAGTGCGCACTCGAGTCGGACCGATCGGACACTGTCTGTTAATAGTTATTGCGTAAACAGGTTTATTGCGGTATCGTAGAGCGGGTTTGATTTTTTAAAATTTAAATGATCGTTTAGCACGAAGTCACGACTGTGTACGTCATTGTACGCTCTATATATCTCGAATTCTTCTAAGGCGTTCATGTAAGCGCCTTTATTACAAAAATATATGGGTTTCAAGTTGGAATTAAAGCTCGTTTATATATGATCTTCATTTATCAAGTGACGTGCGTAGTTCGATTTTATGTTAGATACTTCATCATAAAAATACTTCATCACCGTGTGTGTGTGTGTGTGTGTGTGTGTGTGTGTGTGTGTGTGTGTGTGTGTGTGTGTGTGTGTGTGTGTGTGTGTGTGTGTGTGTGTGTGTGTGTGTGTGTGTGTGTGTGTGTGTGTGTGTGTGTGTGTGTGTGTGTGTGTGTGTGTGTGTGTGTGTGTGTGTGTGTGTGTGTGTGTGTGTGTGTGTGTGTGTGTGTGTGTGTGTGTGTGTGTGTGTGTGTGTGTGTGTGTGTGTGTGTGTGTGTGTGTGTGTGTGTGTGTGTGTGTGTGTGTGTGTGTGTGTGTGTGTGTGTGTGTGTGTGTGTGTGTGTGTGAATAATAAAACAAAATACAAAAATATCACCGTATGTGTGTGTAATTATATAATTCACACCTCGTGCATGTGATAATTCCAAGAATATCACTCGATCTTCTCAAACTATTAATTTAATCGTTACAGTTTTAACTTTCATCGTATCCTAATAATCCGCATCTAGGTAGCCGTTTGGCCACAAGTGAAACACCGTTCTCAAGTCAAATATTTTATAGCAACTTCGATTTTGGCTAATTATACTTTCAGACTATTTGCATTTAAGGCACGGTAAAATTAATAAACATTAAAATATTAAATATTTGTTTCCACTAATGCGCAAGCAATAAAAGCTTTAATGGGGTTTTAGTCAACTAACCGGTAGCAGCCTTAAAACATTTTTATCAAAGGTTTGACTAAATTAACAGTTATAATTAGGGCCCGAATTATTACGTGAACTATAATAATTAATCATCTTCATCATCCTCATTTTTAGTGAGGCTTAAACCAAAAATGCTTTGTTTTGGTCGCAAGCAGACAGACTGGAGCTGGTCACTCAACCGTTTATAATTCAGTAGTTATAATCTACACGAGTAGGTTACACGGGAAAACACGCTGCGTAATAATGGAGTGACTGAAGCGTAGTCCTGGCCACACAAGTGTACAAAGTAGCAATGTACGCTACCGCCCTAGCAAACTCGTAGACTGTTTAGGCGGTAGTAAAGAAGCAGCTATTATTATAAAAGTTAATAGTTCCGAGAATTTATAGTTGTGGCCTGTAGTTTACGTAGAAATTCAAAAAACTCGGTTATTTGCAAGTTTTGTGGCTGCCAGAGACAAGGTAGTCACTCGAAACTATTACCGTTATCCGAACTGTTCGGAGCCGAGGACCGTTCGGATTAACGAAAATTAGGTTATTCGAAAACAGATAAAAATATCGGTATGGAGAACCATACATGACTTCCATGTTCTATGATTTATATTTAAAATCTTTTTTAAAATTAAATACTTCCAAAGAAACTACTTCTTTTTTCAGCCTTAATTACAGTACTATGGTCACTAACGTATACTACCTCACGTTAACGCACTCGATTTTCACTGATGATGGCAGTCGATGGCACTGCCGAAACGTCTGGTTTTGTACAAAACATTGGACTACGGCCAAACAGCCCGGGAAGGAATTTTAACAACAAACTACTTCTTTGTTGTGGATAACGTAGTACACATGACATAAATAAAAATTATCCCCTCCCACTTCAACTATCATTTTCATTTATAGAAAATTACCCCACCCACTTCAACTAGCCTCTTCATTTATAGATATTCCATCGACGTTTCTACAGTGGATTATTATGATCTTCTAATCAGGATACTTTATTTATCAAAATTAAGTACTTTACTCTTGCTAAAACGTAAAACGTTGCCGGTAAACTACCCCTTCCCCTTAACCGATCTTCACCAAAATCAATAGGCCTTGAGTCCTCTATAACTGAGGCACAAATGCAAAAAAGAATATTTGATACTGTTTGAATTTTCGGCAGTTATCGTTCGCCATAGAAAAAATTCTAAACACGCGCGCGCGCACACATACACTGACACTTTTCGGAAAATGACTTATCTTCATGTTTGAGGGTAGTATAATCGTAATCAGCCCTTATCTCGAACACAATTTTTTTTCTTTTGCTAAACTTGTGTTGCTACCACTAATACTCACACTTCCATGAGCGCTTTCAAGCCTCTCAGCTCATCTTCAGATAGAAACAACCTATCTTCATCTGAAGTTGTTTCCATCTGAAGATGAGCCGAGAGGCTTGAAAGCGCTCACGGAAGTGTAAGTGAGTATTAGTGGTAGCATCACACGTTTAGCAAAAGTTAGAATTAACCACTAAATTGTATTTATCGTTTAAACAATTTTTTTCGCCATCACCAAACTTCCATTTCCTTATGGAACATGGAAGTAAAAAAGTAATAACTACTAGAGGTCCCGAGTTCGATTCCCAGACGTAGAATAAGAGGTGGGTTTTTTATCCCTAAAGTTAACTTACGCTGTTGAAACGAGTAAGCTACACAGGAAAACACAGTGGGGTAATAATGTGCTGAAACGTATTCCCAGTACCCAACGGGTCATACAAAGTAAGAATGTATGCTACCGCCTCCCCTAAACTCCCTAACTCCCTGCCAAACTCGTAGACTGCATAGGCGATAGAAATAGAGTAATTATTATTACTTAAAAAAAGACACAAAAATTACACATAAAATTTTTATTAATTTTATATTACTAGTAGGCTATATTAATTTATAAATTTACTGCAATAATAAGACTTACTGTAATGGCGATGACTGCATTTAAAATGTGTTTCTTCCTTTTACCAAATGAAATAGAGCATTAGTTATCCGAACCATTTGAAACCGAGAACAGTTCGGATTCGAAAACAGATAAAAATGACGTGACGATATACAATTATGTCGGATAAGCTGCGCAGACTGTTACATACAGACACTGCACTTTTGTTCCTTCAAAAAGTGTATCCCAAGTGCGTCATATTTTGAAAGGCCAGGGATACAATATTAACAGTACATATCATGTTGTATAGTAAAAATAAAAGGGAAGTAAACATTTAGTGTAGTAACGAAATGTTTTAGAATTATATTTATAGGTTTTCATGTTTACATATTGTGGGCGTGAGAATAAATTAGGACTGATGAAAGAAATCACTTATAGTTGATAAATATTTTTAACGTCTCTTTTTGCAGTTTGATCAATTCAACAAGTTACATTCAGTGTTTTTATCTTCATCGTCAAAAATAGAAAAATTGCTGATTCATTATATTTGCTGCCAATATTATTAATATGTTGCGTCTTACTGTCGCCAATTCGATTATAGTTTTTCCCCTGTCAACACAGTTAACATCGTATTAAAAAGAAAGATCAATTAAATGATGTAGATTTCTTTTTTTGTAATATTAACTTGATAATACACTAAATAATTAAACGTAAAATTAAAGTGTTAACAATTAAAGATACTAGATTGCGGCGCGCATACGACGGATAACAATGATAATCAAATTGTATTTTGAAAAAAGTAAAAAGTAAATATATATTGTTAACTGTATATTGTGTAAATACTTATGTGTGTTTTGTGTCGGTTGTAAAACAGAGTATTGTTTATCTCTTCTTCTATCTGTATCGGCAATCTGAGGACCTCATGAAAATTTCAATTCTTTATTCCTTGTTCTTTTCTTTTTCTCCAATATTTTTTCATCTTTCCACTGTGTCTCTTCTTCCTGTCTTCAGTCCACTTTGAATCTGCGTTTTTCTCTCTCCTACCCTGGAGTCCTTCCATTTTTAACACTTTTGGCCGAAATACTTCTCTTTCAATTGCTTCTTTCACGTGTACATTATTTTCTTCTAAATCCTTTTGTAACACCAATAAAATGTATAAAAGTAAACAAACCAATACAAAGCTTGAAAAATTATTAAAATTTAAGTAAATATATAGACGCGGTATAAATCTCAAATTAATTATGAAAATAATTAAAATAATTTTAAATTCTTCTGGAAGTCACGTAGTTTGAGCAAAGTAGATGACATAGACAATCAACAGAAATAAAACTACAATCTTATGTGTTCTGGAAAACAAATGATAAAAGTTTTAGCTATGACGTTGTAGGTATGTGATCTGTCAAACATTGGAGCCGTGGCAGATACAGCTGTTAAGTTAATTGAGTTGTTTTTTGCACAACACAATGTACGGCCGTAGTTAAACACATTTCGCTCAGCTGCTAATTAACTCGTAGGACAAATACAGCTGTAATGAAATCATACTTTTGACATAAAATAACTTTTTGATTAATGTCACTTATGTTACTGAATATAGTAAGTACAGTGGAGAACGTTTAACACGAGACCGTCTGATAAGAAATACTGGTAACACAAAGTACGACTCGGGTCACAATCGATGCTTATATTTTGCAATTAGAGCGAGGACGATTAACACGAAAGTTTTACCTACAAAAATCGGTTAACACGAAAAATTTTCTTAAAAGTTATTTTTTGCTGTCTTTTCATTAGGTTGTTAGCAAATAAATCCATATCTGCACTGCTCCAAAACAGTGCAAGTTAAAAACTGTGAAAGTGATGAGGGTGCCCACAAATTTGACACGGAAATGACAGTGAAAATTTACTAGTGCTTACCGCTACCGATATGCTCTCGTTGCTGAGCCTTGTTCGTCGATATTTAGAGGGCAACTCGGAATGTGAAATGTTTGACCACATTGATAATTTGTTTGTTTAAAATAAAGTAGTGCAGAATTGTGTGCAAAATAAAATAAAGTACTATTTTGAAAAAATTAAACATTCTCACCAAAGGAACTTTAAAATACCCTACATTACTGTATAAGAAAATCTGAAGCATAACACTAAATTTAGAACAGTTACAGTGCGTGTATACTAAATATTCCAAAATATTAACTATATTTTATTCAAAAAATTAACCAGAATTTATCCAGGAGGATAAATAAAACGTTTGCATGAGAATGCCTTCTCCGTATGCTTTATTACTTTATTTTAATACACGACACAGTAAGTAATCTATACAGTACTTTTTTAGTTATATCATTTTGTTTCACTGTGTGTCCGTTTAATACGAAATTCTGTTAACACGAAATTCGGTTAACAGACAGCTGGAAAAGCAGCTGGTACCCGTCATTTCGCGTTACATTTTTTTTAAATAATTATTTATTTATTTATAAGGTCGCTGCAACAGCATCGGTCGGAACACAAAGTTATAAAAATGAATTTGTAAATCATACAGAAATTCTCATACACATAGAACATATATCACACTAGAAGGTGCTGAGTGAAGGACAAACATTGCAACAAAATACACAAGAACTGGTACGATTTAAAATGTACAATAAATATTTGCTTACATACCAAATAGTAATAATAAATGAGATAAATAAAAATATTTAACAAATAAAAATATTTGTTCAAATTATGCAAAATAAAATAAGAAGTATTGCCCACACAACACAAACATTATAAATAAACATTCCGTTAAATATTTACCACTGAAAATATTATAGTTGTCTTGAATTTATGTTTGTAATTCTTAAATAATCTAGTAAGATAGTGTTAACACAATATATGAAATTACTTGTAAAAACATATTTATTATTTCGCTTTATAATCCTTTTACGGAATTATTCTGCATCATCAAAACTTACTGTAGGATATTATGGGTTTTGAGAATAGTCGATTTGTGCTTTGATTTAAATATTTCCGTTGCTGCTATATTATGCGTTTACGCACGTATTTTCATGGTAATATATAAAGACTTTAATTTTTAGTTTTTATTTCTGTATATAAATCATTAAAATTTTCAATTCATTTTTTATTTTGTTCTTTAGTTAGTAAATTTTGTGGTGGTATTTATATATTATCATCATCGTCTTAACAACGCGGGATATTCAATGTGCTGCGTATTCCGTCTTCAAAGATCCTCCAGCTAACTCTTCCTGGGTCTACCCACACACCTGTGTCATATAGGTTTGTATTCCCTGACTTGTTTGACCAGTCTAGAATCTGACATTCTTTTTAACTCTTCTTTCCACCTTTGTTTGTGATCTTTTAATTTTTTATTGAAGCAAAATAATGTAATTCCCCTCTTATGGTCTCATACGTTATACGGTCAAGTGTAAATCTTCTATTGTATTGTGTTTATTACAGTACAATAGAAGATTGAGATTATAGGTACCATTAGTAAGCAATGAGTGTGTGTACATTGTATTACATCACATTATCATTGGTCACGTTTAGAACACTTTTTAACTACTCTAAAGAATTCAATTTCCGAGGCGTGTATTTTACTGTCTCTTTTCTTCGTTGTTGTCTATAATTCACACCCACAGGCCAGTAGTACACGGACTGCATCATCTTTGTAAACTTAAATTTTGTATCTGGACGTACCTTGTGTCTAAAAATACGGTCAATTGTCCCACAGATCGTTTGGAACTTACCTAACTTAACATCAATCTTATCATAAAATCAATCTCATGTTAACTTAATATCAATCTTAACTTATCATAGCCAATATCATTTCTCAAATAAATAAAATGGCTCACCTCTTCTAGAATTTGATCATTAAACATTATTTTTGTTTTTATCGGTTCCTTGCCTAGAAATGCCATAACCTTTGCTTTTATAATGACGATTTTTACATTGTATTTTTGCAAATCTGATGATGCAAAGTACTTATATATATAAAATTTTTTTGTTAAAAATTGCGTCTTTATTGTAATAATTATCGTTGTGACTGTCTAAATTTTTTTTTCATGATTTAGACTGTGCGTTGCTAGGTTAAATTTGTTGATATGCGGTTTCTAAAAATCGATACGATATTGTGTATATCATGTAGTGTGTCCATATAAGAGTAATTGCAGTCTAGGCTACATACATAGGCATAATAAAATTCTGTTGGCTAAATACAAGAGCTTATTGGCTTTATAGCTTCAGTCTGTTGGACCACTATGAAGTACTTCTCCACACCAATGAGAAAATTTCTTCTTCTTCTTTTTCTCCTCTTTAAGGATTAGGTTATATAAACCTGTTCCGGTACCCATCTCAACCTCGAATGACCACGTCTCTTCTAACAATGGCTTTATATTTTGTGCCGCTATCGGCAATCGATCCTGTGTCACCTTTGCAGATGATCCCACTATTGTCTTCTGTAAATTGAAATAATTTCATTTATGTCCTTTACGTTGAGTTCTGGTGTGATATCCTCATTCCTTATGCTATCTTGCAATGTATATTTTAAAGTATTTCGAAAAAACTGTATTCCAGCACTCTGAATTTTGCCGTATTCATTTTTTGAGAAAATTTAAGCGATTTATTAATGTATTCTTGGCAGCTAAAAAATTGTATACCCAAAAAGAGCCAAGATAGCCTACCTACCTACTAGTTTTATTTCTTCCACTGTTGAGCCAAACAATGCCTTCAGATTTCAACATTATAATTTTTAGCCATTTTATTATTATTATTATTTGGTGTTCTGCCCTAAGGCAGGTCTTCAAATGGTTAAAGCTCTCCAAGCTGTCCTATCGCATGCTAGTCTTTTCGTTTCTTCGTAACACCCTCTGATTTTAATGCTATCTATCAACTTCATTCTTCTACTCCCTCTTCTTTTTTCTCCTTTATGATACCATCCATGGCAGTTGTAAGTAAGCAGGCTCTTCTTAAACAATGACCTAACTAATTCCTTTTCCTATTTTCTATTACCTTCAGGATTCTTCTCTCTTCTCCTATTCTTCTTAAAACTTTATTAACCCACCTTACTTTTTTCATTGCTCGCCAAATCCACATCTCAAATGCTTCTAATATTGTTTCATCCTCCTTCCTCAGTGTCCATGTCTCTGCAACATATTAAACAACGCTCCACACATAACATTTGGCAAACCTTTTCCTTATATTCTTATTCATTTAGCCACACAGAAGTATATATTTTAATATACTTAACAATTTTGATTCTTTTGTGAAAAGTACGATCAAAATCTCACGTATACAAAATTGCTCTTATATATGGGTGAGTAAGTGAGTGAGTGAGTGTGAGTAACAGATGTACTCGCTAGTCGTCTCATCAAACACCGTTTGTCAGTAGCAAAGAAACTAGAACGAGTTGAACAAAACAAACAAGATACAGAAGCAGCAATTGTGTAATTGCAACAACCGAGCAGCAGCGATTGTCGATTAAACCGGAGAGTAGAGTAAATCTTAGTTCTCGTTAACTGCGATTAACCTGAACTGAACCGTCTGTACTGAGCTGAATTTTCTGATTTGTTTGTTTTGAACGTTTGAAGCACGTAAACCACCACGCTAATGAAATACCGTTGTGCTGTGTTCAAAAATCTCTATTTTGTGCAATACACGCTCTTCTTACGAGACTTGTTTTTTGAAAGACAAAATAGCTTTAGTGTTGTAAAAAAAAACAGGCAAAAAGAGTTTAAACCAAACTGATTTTGAAACAAAAACCAATTTTTAATCGATAGTTCATTATTCATGTTGGTACATATTAAATAATTCTTCAAAAATGCATTTAATTTTAACAGATTTTCGATAAATCTGTACAACAAAATTTTATTGAATCAAAAAATTGATATTAATGATTCAATAGTGTTATTGTTAATATTCAATTTATTACTTTATTATTTTGAATAAGCCAATTTTAAGACTTATTCTGCACTGAATAATGATAATATAATAATGTAATACAGTTTGTTTACATCATCAAAATAATTGCATTATTACATATTGTTTTCCTTAAATACAATGAGAAAATTATAATATCCCATAACATAATTTACAGAAAATTACAATTTAAATTACTCATAATCTAATGTTATTTGTAATTAATTACAAAAGCAGTAATCAACAATAATTATATATTAGAATTGGTACAGAAACCATTTATACATATACCTGTCTACATATAACATAGTAAAACGTATTATAACTGAATACAGATTGTAGGACTGTTCAATTACGTATATTATTAAAAGTTATTTTTATCATGTTTCACTCAGTACTGGTATTAGAAACAACGTCATTAATTTAGAGAATTCTGTACAAAATAACTATAGAAATTTACAAACTTACATAAGAGAATTTACATAATATTACAAGCACAAATTTATGGTAAAACAACAAGTAAAAATGGATATTACTTATAATCATATTGTTGTAAATTATTATTTACCGAGAACTTAATATATACAGAGTACTATAGAATATTGTAAAATTATGTATATGTTAATACTCACATCCTATCTCTCACCCATTCTCTCTCCTTCTCCCTCTCTAACTCAAATTCTTTCGCGCTCTCCCCCTCTCTCGCTCTCTCACTTTGTCTCTTTCTGCAATGGCACTCTGACACTATCCTCATGTACGTTAAATAATTATGTACCAGATAACAGTATAGGTTTAGTAACTTACATTAAAGTGTTAAAAAATATCACACACACAAAATTATAGAAAACCAATCTATCATGTGAAAATGGTTATTACTTAATATTTATATTATTGGAAAGTGTTATTTACCTATTATTTACCTTTTATCTAGAACTTGGTCTATACAGAGTACGTAGCCTAGTACAGAGCCTAATAGACTATGGTACAGGCCATAAAGCTTAAGATAATAGCTTTAGTGCAGTGAAAAAGACAGGCAAAAGGTTTAAACCAAACTGATTTTTTAAACAAAACCTATGTTGAATCGATAGTTTTTTACTCATGTTGGTGTATACAATTCTCCAAAAATATAATTAATTTTTATAGATCTTCGATAAATCTGAACAACATTTTATTGAATCAAAAAGTGATATTCATGTTTTAGTACGGTTATTGTTAACATTTAATCTATTACTTTATTATTTTAAATAATAAAATTATTAAGACTTATTCCGCATTGTATAATTGCAGTATATATTAACAATAATAATAATAATAATAATAATAATAATAATATTTAACGATGAAGGGTTTGCAAGGATCTGTCAAAAAGTATAAAACAAATTTTACATTATTTGTGTCGACGTTTCGACTATATTTATTGTCATCATCAGGATCTGTGTAGGAATACAAGAGAAAATACCAAACCCACACCAGATCAATTAGTTGAGTGAACGTGCTTGTGTATGTAAGCGGTGTGTGTGTGTGTGTGTGTGTGTGTGTGTGTGTGTGTGTGTGTGTGTGAAGGAGTTGAAACAGTTTGTATACGTCATCAAAATAATTGCATTATTACATATTGTTTTCCTTAAATTCAACGAAAAGTTATAATATCCCAGAACTTAATTTATACAATATTACAATTTAAATTACTCATAATGTAATGGTTTTTGTAATTAATTACAAAAGCAGTAATCTACAATAATTATATATTAGAATATTATATTTACAGAAACCATTTATACATATATACCTCCCTACATATAACATAGTAAAACATGTATTATAGCTGAATACAGATTGTAAGGATGTTCAATTACGTATATTATTAAAAGTTATTTTTATCATGTTTCACTCGCTACTGGTATTCCAAACAACGTCATTAACTTAGAGAATTCTGAACAAAATAACTGTAGAATTTACAAACTTACATAAGAGAATTTACATAGTATTACAAGCACATGTTTATGGTAAACCAATCTATCAAGTGAAAATGGATATTACTTATAATCATATTGTTGTAACTTATTATTTACCGAGAACTTAGTATATACAGAGTACTATAGAATATTGTAAAATTATGTAGGCCTATATGTTAATACTCACACCCTCTCTCTCTCAGCCATTCTCTCTCTACTTCTCGTTCTCTCTCACTCTCCCACCTTCTCCCTCTCTAATTCAATCTCTCTCACACTCTCTTACTTAGTCTCTTTCTCCAATTGCACTCTAACACTCTCGCCATCTCTATTTAGACTATCCTATTCATATACATTGGAGCATATAACAGTATAGAATTAGCAACTTACATTAAAGTGTTACAAAATATTACACACACAAAATTAAAGAAAACCAATCTATCATGTACAAATGGTTATTACTTAATATTTATAATATTGTAACGTGTTATTTACCTAGAACTTGGTCTATACACAGTACGTAGCCTAGTATCATTGTACAGGCCTATACAGTACAGTACATTGTAGGCGTATATGGTACAGGCCTAATTATCATTAATTAAATACCTTGGTTTAATACCTTGGTTGGTTACCTTGGTTGGTTGGTTGGTTGGTAATAATTACCTTGGTTTCCTTCTTTGCAACTTCTTTATGTTTTTTATCAATATACACTACGCGTTTCGGGACTTGAAGTCCCATCATCAGGTGGATAAACTTTTCACTCATGTAGAGCACGTCACTAGATAAAAAATATATAAAGGTCACGCACATCAGTCGATTTCCCCACTCACGTTATCTCCCGAGATTAAAAAAAAAAAAAAAAAAAAAAAAAAAAAAAAGTTGCAAAGAAAGAAACCAAGGTAATTCTAATATTTAATTATATAGGCAACTTGGAGACCACAACAATTATCTAATTATCATTCTGACGGACAGTGAAACACGGTTTTAAATACAACTGATACGGTGTTCGTCAGCAAACTACAGTACTACGGCAAAGGCTCAGCAAGGCTTTCACTGAAGATGGTCTGTGGAGGTGAGGCCGACAAGTGTGATAACAACATCCGCTAAATTGATAATCATAATAGACCACGGCTCAGTAGCCTGGATCTTAATTTCAATAATTTGTTGTAGTTATTTTTTATTTTTCCTTTTCGTTTTCCTTGGTTAAAAGAAATTTTAGTTAATACTAATTTTCACTAGACATAAAGAGTTTTAACTACAACATATTTACTGAAAACTAAAATTATCTAACAAATATAGTGAACAATTGGAAATATTATTAGCCGGGCAGTTAGGCCTTTGTCTAGAGTAGGGCTATATGCTAACAAACATTTTGGCCTCACCATCGAAGGCCATCATCAGTGTCGGTGACAATTGGCACGGTGTCCGGCAATTCAACCCAGTGATGAGGTAAAGACTAATAGACCGACTAGACGGTGAGGCCGAAACGTCTGTCAGCATAAACCATAGACTACGGCCTAATAGGACGGCTAATAACGTTTCCAGCTACGTGGACGCCGCGCCGCCGTGAAAGCCTTAGGAAATGTAGTGAAATCTAGTATTGACAAGTTAATACTATTATTAACGAAAGGGCTCTGATAGAACTAGCTCTAACTAGGTAAATGGGGTATTAACTGATTTCGGGTTTGCACGATAACATACGTAACATAAATGGCATTTACACGCTAATTAAAACGAACCACTTATTCGATTATCGTATTCTCATTTCATTGTTTATTCTCATTCATATTGTTACAGTGTGCCTGGTCTAACGGTATTGTTATCGTTAGACAGTCTAAGATTTTTAAATAGACGTATATCGAAATAATTGAAATTTAGTTTTCATAACAAAGGCGTAAACGAGAAAACAAATCACGTGGACTTAGAAATCTCAGCGTTTATTTTAAACAAATAAAGTCTTTAAAAGTGTTTAGTAAACAATCGCACCTTCTTGCTGCTGAAGCAAATTTGTGCCACGAAACAATAAACCTCGTTATCTGTGTCTGTCCTCTTCGTAAATCGAGAAGACGTCGGTGGGAGGGGGGGGAGCTACGATATAAAATATTAATTAGAAACACTTGGCTCGGTAAATGCAATTCAAAATACTGTATTTCTCAATTATTCAACATTTAATCACAGTGATTATCAACAGAGTCGCAGGTGAAGAGAGAGTGTCGCCTTTGTTTTCATTAATACGAGAGGTAATTCTGTTCGCGCAGGAAAATCCATTGTTTGCGGAAAATCGCGTGCCAACTTCAGTCCCCGCCGTCGTAGTCGTAGTATTGTGAAGTCCCGGCAGCCAAATGGAATACTGTGCGCTCTTCACTCGCGGTGAGAAACTTTACTCTGCTCTCCCGTCCGTTTTTACACTTAAACCCCCGCGAGCAGTTAAATATTTTCTTTTTTTTTTTTACAAGAATAGAAAAACGTCTCCACGAGCGTGGTTTTTGTTTTCTTTCTCTCTAACCAAACTCTTTACTCCGGCGGAGATAAGTTGAAAATAATTTTTCCTGATAAGTTGAGTTTTAAAACTTAAAATAAAGAATTATGATGAGTTGAGTTTTTCATCGAAAAAGTAATTTAATGTAATTTAAAAATTTAATTTAAAAAAATTAAAATATTAAATAATTTGAGAAAAATTATAGAAATAAGTACTACCGACTCGAACACAAAAACGTAAAAGTTTTACCAATAAATTATAGTTTTATACTTTATATTGTCTCGTCTCTTCTAATAAAATTTCATGTTTAAATTAACATTATAAATATTATTACTTTATTAAATTAATTCAAATACTTTTTGCTACAGTCTATTTCTTGATGCATGTCATGTATTTAATATTTATAATAACTTTACCTCAAGATGTTTTTCCTTATTTGTGACATGTTTCAGGACATTTATTGTTCCCATTCTTAGCCTTCTTACTTTTTAATCTTGTGGAGTACTTGTGTGTTGGTTGGTTGTTGTTACGGTTTCCTGTTGGTGTTTGGTATTTTAAATTGGTATTATTGTGTATGATTATGTTGTACATATTAGTATTTTGTGTATTTTCAATGTTGAGTGCTTTGGAAATTGTATAATGTTTTGTGTTGATTTGTATTTGTTCAGGTATTAGTTGTTTTATGTTTGTATATTTGTAAATTTTCCCAAATGTTCATTGTGGTGCCTTTGTGTGGTATGTGTTTTCTTAGTATCATGTTGGTTACGTCTGGGAATTCATATCCTGTGTTTATTGCATGTGTGGCCAAATTAAATTTATATATATATTTTTTTGTATGCGTTTAGATGTTCAAAATAGCGTTTTTTCAGTTACTTTTTGTTTGTCCTATGTAACATTTATTGCAATTTTGGCATTCAATTTTGTATGTACCATTGTTTGTTGTATTATCTTTGTTGTGTGTGTTCTTTATTAAATTATTAGGCGTAATTTCAGTTATATCAATATAGTCTCTACAACAGAGTCGGTACGTGTAAGCGCCCATGAATGTATCATTTGTTTAATAAAGACTAAACGTAGCATCAACCACTTTTCCTGGAATTTGGTAGCTTGAAAGTTATTACAAGAGACATACAGTTGTTATGTGACCTATATTAATTCGATTTACTTGACATGAATTTTTTAAAATTATTTGGCTTCTTCCAAAATAGTCACTCGAATTCTAACATCTGATTTTGCGCCATCTTTAAAAATAATATATTTCAAGCCTATCTCATTGGTATGCATAGTAAGTGTCACCGTTTTAAAAAAATTTAATTTAAGTTGTATTACAATCCACTCGTGCAAGGGTAACATTGGTTAGTAGGTTGAAATGTAACATGCAGAATTTGTTTCCAGTGAAACACCTCCATTATAAAGAAGTGCTCCAGCTAATACTCTTCATATATTTGTATCTTCTCACATTATCCTTGCGTATTTTTAATATTAATAATCACTACAAATTGTTCAGAACAATATATTATATAAAGGTTTTGTAAAATATATAAAAACACTTGGTAAGTTTCACAAATTTTTTAATTAACTCTGACAGCTGTTTCGACTAACTAAGCCATTGTCAAAGAGGCGAATGAAAATTACTATACACAGGATGTGAGTGGAGTGTAGGTGAACATCTGTTTAGGGCGTATCTGGAACATCTGTGTTGAGATGGCGAGGGGAGTGTGCATGAGACAAGGGAAGGTCAGGTGTCTTTAAAAACTAAATACAATCATGAATGCAAAATATAAAATTAACTAAACTAAATATAATCTGAATGTAAAATATAAAATTAACTGAACTAAATATAAACTGAATGCAAAATTTAAAATAGTGATGAACATTCAAAATAATATAAAATAAACTAAATTAAATAACAGATTTTAATAAAAGGGATACACAAAATTCAGTCTGTTCACTGATTAAATTTTTGTTATTTTTTATTGCTTTTTTAATTTCTAAAATTTCTAACAAATCCATTTTTTTACCTTTTTGTATGTTGTGGAGTAGTGTTGTTTTTTGTGTCTATGAAGTGATTGTGTTGTAAGCAATGATCTGCAAAACCTATATTAGATGTATTGGTTAAAATCGCCTTCTTATGTTCAGAAATGCGAAATATATTATATATTTTTATAAAGGAAATAAAATTTTTGCTTATCTAAACATCAAGGCATAGGCAAGTTGCTGCCAGTTCCGCCTTTAAAAATCCTCCATCCATCTCTTCCTGGGTCTACCCACACACTTGTGGCCTATAGGTTTGTATTTCCAGACTTGTTTGTCCAGTCTTGAATCTTACATTTTTCTAAGTGTTCTTTCCACCGTTGTTTATAAACTTTCAATCTTTCATTCAATTCTTCTCTTTTTCTATACGATCAAGTTTATAAGACCTTTTAACTCCTCTTTAAAACGTTATTTCCAAGGCGTGTATTTACTATCTTGTTTCTTAGTAGTCGTCTATAATTCACATTTACAGGGTTCTAATACAGCGACCTCAAGTTATGAAAAAACGGACATACTTAATCCAAGTAATTACCTAGTATTCAAAAGAATTTTTAAACTTCAAAAATTTTTCGGACTGTCAGACCGTGGTCCACAGTGTCTATAAATAATGCCAGACGTTTCGTCCGTACGTATGATAGACATCTTCAATGGGGCGGGATCAGAAATCACAAACGCCCAAGTAGGACTACGAGACCACTTCTATTCATAAATTTTTCTAAGATCTTAAACTATACTCACTGCTGATTTGTCACTAGTTGGCCAATCGCATCACTCTGTCTTTCTGATTGGTTCAGCTGTCTTACCATGTTCCGATATTTATTTATTGGGTTTTATATCTCTAATTATTTTGTTGTATCTTCAAAGTAATTTGTTTAATTATTTAAAAATACATTTTATAATTAAGTCTGTGCAGACTTTGATTAATTTAATAAAATACTAAATTAAAATTTGACTTCACTTCATATGAATATGTTCCTCACGCAGGTACACATTTACTCTTTCTCTCAGAACGTTACATCAAAATAAATAAAATGTAACACTTGACAACTTTAGTATGGAAAAAGTTTTTTTCCAAGTTATGACCAGTTTTTCCACATTTAGTGTAACAAGTAAAAATAAAAAATTAAATTGGTTTGAGAAATTTTTGTTTCATAAGTTGGCAATAAAGTGTCAACATCTGATCGACAATTATTTTTTTAGTATAAAAGTGGGATCACCTCGTATTTGAACATTGTGGAATACAATACTAACAACCTTAATACGCGGAAAATGTTCCGATTCATTTATACAAGTTATCGAATATATAGCGGTACCAACTTATGTGCACGCGCGCGCGTGTGTTCGTGTTAAATAAAATGTAAATCTGGTGAAGGCATTAGCTGGTTGCGTCTGCCGAAATCGCTTACATGTGGTTGTTGATGACGCGCGCTGAATATCAAGTGTTAATAAACTGGTGCTTATCTGTTTCCGACGTTTGAACCTTAGTTACAAACACGACACGAGTTTCTTGGTTAATTGAATTTGGATTTGCACGCCGCCGCGCATCCCTCTCTCTGGCTTTGATACAAACGTTATAGTGGCGCTCGACACAGGCTATCGATTGTTGCCGGCTCAACACAGTCGTGATTTACAATAATGGAAAGTAACCTAATTGTCGCGGAAACGATTACTGTTGTGAACCGTTTAAACGGTTTATAGTTTTCTGTATAATTTTTGTATCGTCCGTCTAAGGACCACATTCCAATTTCAATTCTTTTTTCTTTTCTTTTTCTCTAATATTCTTTTATCTTTTCACTGTGCCTCTTCTTCCTGTCTTCAGTCCACTTCCAAGAGGACAAGTCCCATCTGGACTGACAAAAGGAGGCGGAGGAGAGACATCGATCAAGAATGAAGGAGGTATGGGAGGGGTGGAAGGGAGTGGATAAGGAAGGAAGAACCAGTTGAATAAAACGTAGTCCACAGTGGTTCATACGAAAAAAAGCAACAACAAACTACCGAATTCTTAGTTTGACTAATATTTTGATCGCGTCAGTGTTTTCTACAATATACTAAGCCCACATTCTTCTGGTTGACCGGAAATACACATTTCATCAGTAGACGTAGTGTAGTGGATCAAATACTGGTCGATGTAAATCATTAGACATTACGTCATTGGATATTATTTTCTTGTACCTACAGACAGTGTAAAACGTTTTTACATGTGACTGTAAGTTACGTGTTTCGTGTTGGATTTTATTTATCTGTTGTGTGTTGTGTAACATTGAGTGTTGTGACTCAATTGGTTTTAATGCAGTAAGATAATCAACGGCTGGATGGCAATTTTCCAATTGCTATCGAAGCAGCCGACTGCTAGTAAAAAACACTGACGGGTTCCTAGAGTTCTTTGAGCACAGTGATAAACTCTTTATCTTCACAAGTCTGCCGGAAAAGCGATATACAGTTCAACGTTTATCGCTCTTAAAGCAATGTAAACAATATTTTTTTAGAAGTAAAATTTGTGAAAGTAATACGTAAAGGATAACGTAGTAATGAGTTGGATTTGACTACGTCTCCGTCCTTTTGGCTTATAATTCAGTACTTGTTTGGAGTTGCGGCAATCATCCATTCGGTTAACATGTTACAACCATTTTAGCCGATAACACATATTATCATTATTATTATTACTATTACTATAATTATTTATGTTGTTGTTATCTGTAAATTAAAGAAAATTATTATTATTAGCGGGGGTCCTACAGTCTATGCCGCATCCCGCATTTCGATCGCCATTTCTCCCTATCTTTCCAGTCATCGTGTTAATAGCTCGATCTCTCATGCTTTTCCTAATTCCTGTTATCCATTGTTTTGTCAGTCTTTGCTTTCTTTGGCCATCGCTTCTCCTCCATCCTCATTACGTGACCATACCATAGCAACTGTCTGGATTCTATTCTTTCTGCTGTCGTAAATACGCGCCCTGTTTTCCTTCTTATATCTTCGTTTTTAACATGTTGCATCCTAGAAATATTACACGCTCTTCTTAAGAAGTCCATTACCACAGTTTCTATCATCTTTTTCTCTTTATCTGAAAGTTGCCAGCATTCGCAGCCATAAGTTAAAATGGGCTCCACAATAGTTGTGTAGATTGTCACTTTAGTTTGAAGTTTCATTTTGTTCGACCAAAGTAACGAGTTTAGCAAACGAATAGCCTTTTTTCCCTGTTGTATCCTATTTTTGATGTCATTCTTTGTTGTTCCATCTTCTGAAATAATTCTTAAAGAAAATACCTGCGATAATTAATAAATTTATACTACACGTATTCTTGAAACACGTTTCGCAAATTAAGCGGAATTACTTTATGCTGCTTTAAGCTTAAACATGCCTTAGTGAAGAATAAAAAATATCTCAACAGTACACCGAGATTAGTATTAACGTATTCACATGTAAAAAAAAAACTGTATTAAAAGTGTTGAATATATAAAATATAAAGTAATATCTTATAAATATTACTGCGAATTGAATGTGTATTATTTATTTTTTAGTCTTCCTCATACGAATGTTGATGATGAAAATCTGTATAATATAAAACTCAAAGTGTGAGGATTTATGGGTACTGGATACAAAATCCACACCTTTACACCGACTGCCACCAAATTTTGCACAGGTAACCTTTGACACAAGCCAAAAAATACAGTCTAACTTGAAATTTGATATTTTACTCCGTTTGCACGATTTAGGCTCTTTTAATTATGCCTTTTCGTTGACGCGTATAAAGATATCAAAATATCGGTATGGAGAACCATACATGACTTCCATATTCTAAGATTTATATTTAAAATCATTTTCGAAATGAAATATTACCATAGAAACTACTTCTTTCTACTTACTGCTTCAGCCTTAACCACAGTACTGTGGTCACTAATGTATACCACCTCACGTTATCGCACTCGATTTTCACTGATGATGGAAGTCGATGGCATTGCCGAAATGTCTGGTTTTGTAGAAAACATTGGACTACGGCCAAATATCCCGGGAAGGAATTTTAACAAAAACTACTTCTTTGTTGCCGATAACGTTGTACACATATATATCAGTGGCGAAGTTACATGGAGGCAATTGAGGCAATGCCTACCCTAAAAAATTCTGTAGAATAAAAATTATAAATACGTATGAACTACATAACGTAAAGATTATACATTGTTACTGCGACTGTCAAATTTATTAAACCGAAACGTGCTTTATTGAGCGACCGCTAGCTGGTGACAGGTGAGATTAGGCATAGTTCGTTTAAAGCGAATGAGGCAACCTGAACTTGCCTCAGCGTTTTTTGTATACATCGTATGTAAGCAATGTAGTGGTGTGATAGGGAAGTGTAGGGAGGGGGGATTGTCCCGCGCTGTACACATAGAGCGTTGAGGCATGCCTCACTTCTGTGGTCCAAACAGTCAAGTTAAAGCGCCTGTGTTGTTTCTAAGTGTTTATTTTATGCGGTTATTAAAAGTGTCACTGTTATTCCCCTGAACTAACAGATGATCAAGATTGTTATTTGAATTATTTGTAACATTAAACATATATATAGAAACTAATCAAGTTTAAAAATTTGAAGTTCAATCAGTTGTATTATTGTGTATGGCTAATACAAAAATTGTTCAATAGACACACGTATAGAGCTGTAAAGCATTTTTTATTCAACGATTTTAAAAGAAGTCTCCAATAACATTAAGACATGAGTTCCACTGTTGCGCTAACCTGTAGATTCCCTGCTAGTAAAATTCTTACGGCTGTTTGTGGAACCATTCGGTTACAGCAAACTCTACCTCAGCGTCCGATTTGACCCACCGTCCTTTTAGTGATTCCTTAAAAAAAATTTAAGATAAGATTTTTGCCTACCCATTCATTAACTACTAGCTTCGCGAGTAAGCAAATTGATGTCCATTTTTGCGGCTTGCACGCGTTATGTTGGTGTGGGTTTCGGCACTTTCCATTTAAAAAGCGTGCATACGTAAGAAAATAAACATGAGTGAGCCCAGAAATAACGTGAATAGTGTCTTACCTGCCTTTTTATTGCCGTATTAAATGAAAAATATTATATTACATTAAAATGAAAAAATTTTAATTTTATTGCCTGGCAACAAAATTATTTTATTTTTAACAATTACCATTGTTTCAAAAAGTTTAAATAAATTTTCAAGTACTTTACTCTCGTTAAAACGTAAAAGGTTGCTGGTAAAGTACCCCTTCCCCTTAACCGATCTTCACCAAAATCGAAAGTCCTTGAGACCTCTACAAATCAGGGCTGTATGCAAAACATTATTTGATTCTGTTTGAATTTGCGGCTGTTATCGTTTGCCAAAAAAAAAAATTTTCTTGATAAAAAAAACCGTTGCAGGTAAACTACCCCTTTCCCTCAACCGATCTTCACCAAAAACAATAGGTCGTGAGTACTCTACAAATCAGAGCTGTATGCAAAAATTATTTGATTCTGTTTGAATTTGCGGCAGTTATCGTTTGCCATAGAAAAAAAATCTACAGACAGACACACAGACACACAGACACTTTTCGGAAACGAGTTTTTTTCATGTTTTGAGTGTAGTAGAATCAGAATCTGCAATAATCTCGAACACGATTTTTTTTGCCATCACCATACTTCCATTCCTTAAGGAATATGGAAGTAAAATACCATTTAGACCAGAATTAATTACCATAGTAACAAATAAATAAACAAAAGCTATTTAACGGCATCGGAACTGTACATTTATTCATTCCTGCAGTACATTTTCAATGTTTTATATAATATGCGATTGCATCGATATATTACGATGTGGAAAAGAAGAAGTGTACTAATTGTAAGTTGTCCTATTACTTAATGCAAAGCGAAAATACGTGTTGTTTTCATTTGTGAGTTTAGGTGACAACGGTTTTTGTTTTTTAGTTTACTACTGAAATAAATAAATGCCATGGTTGAGGAAAACATAACATTTAATGTGTTATGCAATGCTTCTAACTCAGTAACACTTAAAAAAAAGAATTAGGGTTTTTGATTTAACAGGTACTTTATAAGTATTTCCAAAGGCTTTATAAACGGCTACTTTTAAATCTCCAAAGGCTGTTGAACCAACATAATAGTTTAGTACAAGTTAAAATAGTACAAGTGTTGAAAACAGCTTTGGAGAGAATTTGACTAATGAGTACAAAAATTGTTATACGAGCTGACAAAACGCCATACAAAATAACATAGAAAAACGCAATACAGACATAGAAAATAAAAATTATATTAAAATATGTATTAAAAGTCAAATATATGCGTGCGAAGCTGCGGGTACCAGGTAGTAAATTTATAATCTCGAAATAAAACTGTCTAGTCAATGGTTGGACCTTACAACAAAAATTTCATAACTCGAAGTTACCAGAAAACATATTTTTTGTCTAGCGAATTATGGGACTGCTCAGTATTTTCATCTATATTTACATTTTTAACATGATAGTGTTTTCAGGCTGGGGGTCATTCCATAAAATGCGTGATGCAAAATGTGTAACGACATCGAAAAATGTAACGCTCCAGGTGATGTTAACACTATATTTTTTCCACACTTTCGATTCCCCACAGTCTAGAAATCTTCGGTATCTGTCGTTTTAACGGAACCGACGTTCGGGTCTCTATATATCTTGTTGGAAGGTAATGCTTCAGGCACCAGCACAGGATCTCCAACACTCCAACAACGTGTCCGGTCTGTAGTCGTGAATCGGTCAGAAATCCGTACGAACATCGCTGAACAGGAGAGTCTGCAGTTTATGCACATTATACGTTTCAAAAGCCTAAAAACATTATCATGCTTCGATGTTTCGGTTTCGTCGAAATTTTTTAATTAGAGATATGCCTCCCTTACCCTCTCACTAATCCTTCATTGCGTGAGTTTTGAAGTGAACAGTAGAGAGAGCCTGTCAGTTTACCACAACATTTACTTCGGTTAATGACATTAACATAGAACCTGTAGTGACAAGAGAGTATTGTGATTTAGTAACGGCTGCTTCCTACGTTTACTTTTTCTTATATTTGTAACATAAAATGTTAAAGTGCAATTGTTATGCAACGGAAAAATGATTGTATTCTGACTCGACTTTTCATTTGTTTCAGTCAGTGCGCGCAAGTGAGCGGTCGTGTTTGTGAGTGACTTATGACCAATGTCGTCGTCAGCGGTGACATTAGATAGTGACCACCACCAAGTGACCCCCAAGAGGAGATGCACCACTCGGCACCAGCTGTTACCCATGGCCGCCACTCTCTGGTTGTTCCTGCTCGCCTTCGTTATGACGTCATCACCGACATCAGGTAGGCACCACCACCTAAAGCTATCATTATTTATTTCTTCAATTTTGCCCGACTATGTGAAACGTCTCCACGATCGGTTTAACGGCCGGCGTAATCTTGTATCGGCCATCTAAGGACCACATGACAATTTCAATTCTTTATTCTTTGTTCTTTTCTTTTTCTCCAATATTATTTCATCTTTTCACTGTCTCTTCTTCCTGTCTTCAGACCACTTTGAACCTGCGTTTTTTCACTCTCCTACCCTGGACTCCTTCCATTTTTAACACTTTTGCCCGAAAAACGTCTGTTTCAATTGCTTCTTCTGCGTGTATATTATTTTTTTTAAACCTCTAAACCCCTTTAATCCAACTTTATGTTGACTTCTTCCGCCACAGATATTTGAAAATCTGCTTTGTTAACCTATTGTTTTTTTATATGCTGTATACCTACTTTGATACATTTCATCATTACTTCTTAATTTGCAACCTGTTGAAATTTTTCGTGGGCCTAATATTTTCCTAATAAGTCGTCTTTCCAATATTTCTAGTTTGTCTAAATTATAATTCAATGCTAGACATTCACTTGCATATAGGCATTCTGGCTTCATAATTATTATAATTAGGCCTATAATCCGGGCTGCAAGGCCGTGGTCTTCCAGTTTCTTCATGCCGAAAGGTGTTAATCACTCGTCCACACGTTTCGGCTACACCTTAGAGGCTATCTTCATTGTAAGGACCTAACGAACTGACAAGCCTTTGCCACAGTACGCTGGATGTACTGACCTACACATTGTGAGTTAGTTAAGCTCTTACACTGAAGATGGCCTCTAGATTTGACGCTGAAACTTTTGGTCGAGTAATTAACACCTTCCGACACGAAGAAATTGTTAATTACAGCCCGTATAGTAATTTTGTTTAACCGTTATCCAGATTATTTAAAATAATATCTTGTCGGTTACATATGACTTTGGTACCTCTTTCGAGATCGTAAAAGAATAAACGGTGAAAGTCTGTCTGTAACCATTATTGTAAAGAATTTGACGTTCTTTTCTATCCCTACGTAAATATTGGCTTTCTCGGTAAGTTCTTTGCTTGCGGGCTGGAGTGTTGTGCCATCAGCGAATCACAGTTTACAAAACCGTTCACCACCTATTGTGATGAGGCTTTGGTACAGTACTGTGGTTGTACTGACATACACCTTGTCAGTTTTTTGAAGTCCTTACACTGAAGATGGGCTTCCATAGGTGAGGTCAAAACGTCACTGGCCGAGTGATTAACACCTATCGGCACAAACAAAACTAAAAGATCAGAGCCCGGATAATAATTTTAATAATTACGACTTCGTGAGTTTCCTTTTTTTCTTGACTTATTTTTCTTCCATTATTCTTTGTTCCTTTCACTATGTTTCCTTTTCCTTTCTTCTGGTCAGATAGTTTTTGTATGTCGCTTCTGTTTTCCTTGAAACCCCTCCAAGTTCTTTAACCTTTATCTCTAAAGATGTTTATGTCCAAAATATCTTCTTTCGTAACCTTAATTTTGGTGAGACACTTGTTCACTTCTGTGAACCTACGGATTTGTGTTTTCGGAGTTTATTCAAAATAGACGACATGTTTACTACAGTATCCAAGTCACAAACTGAACTTTTTCAGTCCGCCTTGTGACTTCGATTTTATATACAGACGATGAGTTTCAATTCATGTGCTTTGTCATCAGATCATAAAATATCCCCCGTAGGAGATCGTCGTTAGTTAAAAATCCAATATCGTTATGCAACGGTATAGGCGCCAGTAGGCGCCAATAGATCACGTTAGCTGCTTGATCTATTGAACAAGCATACGCTTTATAACGCGTCATCTGTATATAAAAAAGGAATCAGAAAGCGGATTGAAGAGTTAGTTTGTCGAAATAGACGAATATTCTCAATCTATTGGGAAGGCTGTGACGCGGCCGTAGTCAACAGGTTTGCTTTAGGTGCGTCCGACGTACCGTCCTTTTGAACGCTTTTCTACTGAAGAAGGCCTCCGGTGTATGGCCAAAACGCAGTTACCAACGTTGCAAACAAACGACCACGGCCTAACAGCCCTGTAGTTATAAATTTTAATAATAATTTTAATAATAATAACCAAATTAAATTCTGCAGAAAAATAAACAAATTTCTCACAAACATTAAAAACGCGCCAAAATTCCAGGAAACAGATATTGGTCGAATAGAGAGGGTTCGAAAATTTAAGTGTCTAGGAGAGATAATTCAAGAGAATGGCTTGGAAAAATCTGCTATAGAAGAAAGGATTCATAAGCTGGAAAGGGCAAATGGTATAACTAAAGATATTTACAATATAAAGTGCATATTTAAAAATGCGAAAATAAGGCATTACATACAGTAATGAGGCCAGAATGCATATAGGCATCTATCATTATCATTGTCTAGCATTGAATTGTAATTTAGACAAACTAAAAATATTGGAAAGACGAATTATTAGCAAAATATTGGCCCACGAAAAACTTCAGAAGGTTGGAAATTCAGAAGTAATGATAAAATATATCAAAGTATAGAAAATATAAGAGAAACAATGAGAAAAAGAAGACTATTATTTTTTGGACATTTGTACAGAATGGACGACAATAGGTTGACAAAGCAAATCTTCAAATATCTGTGGGGGAAGAAATAAAGATCAAGTTGGATTAAAGAAGTCGGAAAGGATTTAGAAAAAAATAATATACACGCAGAAGAAGCAATTGAAAGAGAAGTTTTTCGGTCAAAAGTGTTAAAAATGGAGGTAGTCCAGGGTAGGAAAGAGAAAAATGCAGGTTAAAAGTGGACTGAAGACAGGAATAAGAGACTCAGTGAGAAGATGAAAGAATATTGGAAAAAAGAAAAGAACAAAGAGTAAAGAATTGAAATTGGCATGTGGTCCTTAGATGGCCGATACGAAAAAAAAAATAAAAATTTTACCAGTTTTTCTGGTAAGTTACGTAAGTTCAACCTTATGTGCGGGACCAGCAGGTGAACCCTTAAGTCAGCAAGTAAAGAAACACGCCTAAAATTCCACAAGGTTATGGCCTTTCCCACACTTCTTTATGGGCCTGAGAATTGTACTTTAACGAAAGGCCAGACCAGTCGCATCCAAGCGGCTGAAGTGAGATTATTTCATTAAAATAATAATAATAATAATAATAATAATAATAATAATAGTAGTAGTAGTAGTAGTAGTAGTAGTAGTAGTAGTAGTAGTAGTAGTAGTAGTAGTAGTAATAATAATAGTAGTAATAATAATAATAATAATAATAAAGTAATGACGATAAAAATACAACTCTGACATTAAAATATTTTGAAAAAAACTACATTTCAGCACTATAAATCTTGCCGCATTCCTTTTTTGTCATGACCCACGCCTCACTCGCATAAACCAACGTGGGTGTTGCAATTGTCTTTTGCCTAATTGATACGTTTGCCTAAAATCAATTATTGTAAACAAGCAGTAGCTTACTAAAAAAAGTCTAAACTTCACGATTAACTAAAAAAAAAAATTAATTATCGAGTTCCTTGGTAATTTCTGTTATAGCCATATTAAAATAAACACAAATAGACCTACTTTTAAACAAAATGTCCTCCACGGTAAACGGATGTTTAACGCTAAGCAAATTTAGAAAAAAATCGTGTCTGTTGTAATTATATTTGTATAATATTTACCGTATTTCTTCCGTCGTGTGACTTCGTGTTGCGTTCGTTTGATTTACGCGTTTCGAAACATATGTTTCGTCTTCAGAAATAAAAAAATCACTCTAGGCGAGGTCGCTAAATATTAAAATTGCAAATATTGAAAACAATTCCACACATATCCGCGTTACGTGAGTGCGCACTCAAGTCGGACCGATCGGACAGTGACTGTTAATAGCTATTGTGTAAACAGGTTTATTGCGGTATCGTAGAGCGGATTTGATTTGAAATTTAAATGATTGTTTAGCATGAAGTCACGACTGTGTACGTCATTGTACGCTCTATATATCCCGAATTTTCCAGGGCGTTCATGTAAGACCCCTTTATTACAAAAATATATGGGTTTCAAGTTGGAATTATACCTTGTATATTTATGATTTTCATTTATCAAGTGACGTGCATAGTTGGATTTTATGTTGGATAGTGTTGTCTGACCCTTGAAATTGTGCTTAGGTGTGTATTTAATAAAACGTTTTTTGAAACCCCTTCCCGTTTGGCCGTTATAAAAATTTCACAATCGTCGCATGATAATTATATTTTCTACTTTAGTTAGAACGTTTTCAGACACGTTTGTTGTATAGGAAGTGTACTTCTTGTACATTTTATTAATAATCCGTGCAGTACATTATGATTTCACACTCAATAAACAATTTTCGCTCTTGAGGGAATGTCCTTCGTTAGTACGTCGCTTGGACAGCCAAATCATAAGTCGTCGGGTTATTATCTGCTCAGAAATTCATTTTCGGGGATGTCGTATCTTGGAGTAATTTGTAGCCTTATCGGCGACTACTGACATACAAGTTGGAGATGTCGGTAATTAATAGCGGCCGAAAGTCCCGGACGAGATAAACGTAGGGATTAATTAGCGCGTCGAGCGGGCGGGAGACGTGTTTTTCCTTCCGTCAGGCGTACTTATGCGATCCAATGAAATTCAAGCTACGTAGTCTTGCCAATTGTTCACGTTATGAAGGAAATAGTTGTGACGGGAAAAACTCTCCTGTCTACAAAGCGGCATTTCAGTTATTGTTGGGTGGATATAGTCTAGGTGATTAGAAAATTTAAAATATTTTCTGCTTCCTGTTTACTTCTTCTTCATCTCTATTTTCTTTTTCTACGTTTTTCTTCTTCTATGGCTTTACAGTTCGAAGTCAAACCTTAGCCTCCATAATCATCCGTCTCCATTTTTCCCTGCCCTTGGCGATTTATCTCCATCGTTTCCATTGTTTTCTTTAAGTAAATTATTAGTATCCCTCGTCACTGCGTCAATCCAGCGTGTTTTGGGTCTTCCGACAGGCCTTCTACCCTCGATTTGACTAAACAGTACCTTCCCGGGTACTCGGTTGCCTTCCATCCTAATGTTGTGTCCTGCTCATTGCAATCTATGCAGTCGGATGGTGGTGGCCAGATCATTGTCTTTATACAGCTAGTATAGCTCCTCAGTGTGACGCATTCTCCATATCCCAATGATTTGGATTAGTCCATATATTCTCCTCAAAATTCTCCTTTCAAAAGTATTGACTATGTTAGCGTTTGTTTGTTCAGAGCCCAAATCTTGCTGCCTTGCTGCCATATGTTATCACCGGTCTAATCGTAACTTTATATAATGTGACCTTGGACTGATGGCGGATATTCCTTGCCTTCATTATAGATGTCAACGAAGTATATGCTCTATTTGCGGCCTGTATCCTTATCCTTATTTCATTCATTTCTTCATTGTCTTCTGGCATCCAACATCCCAAATACTAAAACCTATCAGCTCGACCTAAACAGACGTTCTCTCTGTGCGAGTTTTTCGTATCAGTATACGTTTCTATATAAGGGTTACGAGTACGGAATCTCAGCAACGAGTTGGCCGTTTGCTAAAATACTATTGGGTACTAGAGCTCAAATAATATAAATTAAATTATTAATTAAATAGTGCTATTCTCGCGAGAGTCAAGATATCCTCTTAGGGAAGGTGTATTTACCGGAATACATCTGTGTGAAATCGAGGACACATCAAGACTCGGGAAGGTGTACGTACAATACACCGAAACCACATTAATTTAAATTAAACCCATTATCGAGCCCTGAGTAAAGAAATAAACGCTATCGGTGTATCGGTGTGCGTGCGTGTGAGCGGAGTGTCCACGTGTCATCAGTGCAGCATATTTCAGTTGGCAGCGAGTTGTAGCAGATTCAACAGGCCGCGAGAGGAACAGTGCAACGGTGTCATAAAAGAAATTCAACGACCAAGTAAAAATATACATTTAAGGAAAGAAACTTTCAAATCATTTTACAGACGTTAATAAATTTAGAATAAATAATTTTTGATTAACTATTTCCAGGTTTAGTGGTTTGGGTTCAAACTGTTTCTTCTTTTTCTTGTCCTTCTTAATTTTCTTCTTATTCCAATTTTCAGACTAGGCATCCTGCCTGTTTCCTGTTTAATATTCTACCTCATCTATGGCCGGCTCTAGTAGAAAGTCGGAACATTAAACGTGGCAACGTTGCGTCTGAGGCCTATAAGCATAATGTAACAAAATAGCTAAAGTAAACATGTTATACTTTTATTTAATTTCATAGCATTACTAAAATCATGAGTAGGCGCATTTATAGACAAATCTAAATTATAGATCTGTGCGCACTTAGTACTGTAGGTTTAAGTTGAAAAAATTAGGATATTCGTATTAGGCCTAATGAATTAATTTTCTTCTAGTTATAAAATTCGCTGTCGTATGAATGAGTTAATTGTTATATTTCTTACACAATATAACAGTATTTTACGTAATAAACTTTTATTTGCAAAAAATAAAGAATTATAAAACTGCTATTAACCGGCAATTAAAAATGAGGCTATGTGATTACTGAAACACATAAATTAAGAGATCGTCTAGTCGGCCTCAAATATCAGCTGGTTCCAGTATTGGGACGTTTAATATTCCGGCCTTCTAGTAGAGCCGGCCATGCCTCAACACAATACTTTCAGTTACTCTTTGGTCAGTACTCCTTTCACGTGCTGAAAAACTTCTTCAGAAATAAACAACGATGCATTATCCAACACATGGAACAATGTTATGGAAGCTATCCATCGTTGAAACTTTCAAACTATTGGAACGTTTCGGCTGCTAAAACCACCCACCGTCTTCAGGTTAACATAAATTATACCCAATCGGTGTAAATTATTATTATTAGATATAATTGAATTTACCCTGGAAACGGTTCTAAATTTTAATGCCGAAACATTATTTAGTTAGATAAAACTTCAACAATACATACATTCTGTAACATTGTTCTGCCAACTCAAAACTTATCCCTTAGTACCTTCAGTAGTGTCTCGGGTGTATGCATTTTACATGATCATTACCTTCTTCTTTCTGACTTTGAATCCAATTTCTACTTTGTTGACCTTTTTTCTTTCATCTTTGCACGTTTTCAAAAGGTGCCTTGCTTCGCTTGAGTCCGCCCTAGTTTCTGCTGTGTATAGACATACAAGGTGTGTTAAAAAAAACGAACTTTTAAATAACACGTCAACTCGTACAAACAACAGGTTGCGACTTTGGCCGCACGTTGGGATAGTTATTGACAACAAACTGCCGTTTATTGTGGCTGAGCCTTAACTATAGTACTGTGGTCCTGACGTACGACACCCGCGTTCGGTTTGACTCGTTTCATCCACTGAAGATGGCAGCCAGTGGTGGTACTGAAACGTTTGATTTGATTTAAAACCTTGGACCACGACCAAACAGTCCGGCAGTTAGTTTAAATTCAAGTGACATCGGCCGTGAAAGCCTTCGAACAACAATACAAAAGTCAAAATTTTGGTAAGAATAAAATATGTACCGTACCTTACACATAAGTTTATAAAATCTTCGGATTTTTAATTACTTTTACAACCAGGAACACAACACTTAAGTGGCGCCAACAAACTTTATCACTGACAAACCAACACTAAATGAATTATGTACAATTTATTTAGTTAATTTATTTCCGTCGACTAACGTTTTGTTATAAATTAATTTCGGAAGGTTACGGTAAGTAAAAAATTCTAACCACCTATCCTAGTTAAGCTTATAAACACATGCAAATTTCAGTTTAGTTATGTTTCAATAAGCACATGGTTTTACAACACGTGTTTGAAATCAACTAAAAAAAAAACACACAACAAATTCTAATAACACTGTAGTATTATAAACTATAACATTAAGCAGCACTATTGCACTGCCAAAAAGTCACTAATAACAAACTGTAACAATACCTTCTAAATTTTACTACGAAATTAACCGTTCACACGATACAGATCACATTCCACTCGACTGCCGCTTCGGCCTCAGACACAACGTTGCCACGTTTAATATTCCGGCCTTCTACTAGAGTTGGCCATGGACGATTCTATACACATCTGTGTATTTCGAAGGTTTGACAACGTTGTCAGAGTAGGTTTTTAAGCACTTGCGCAGAGATATCGGACTCGTAAAGGCTGAAAACCATATTATAAATGTAATCCTGCGGAAGTAATTAACAATGAAACACACGGGTTTTGTGGACCGGTATGATGTTCACGGACAGGGCAGCCTGTCGACAATCGTTCTGTTTAATAGTTTAGGAAAGTAATGATTGTTGGCACCGCGATTGTGCCTGCCAAGCACTGTTAAAAAGAAGATAAATCGCTGGCTTTTGAGTTGACAGGTAGGCTACGTGTATGTTGAAGGAAGCTGAAATGATGCCATTAATAGTGTCTGCGAATAGATTGTTGACAGTAGTTACGCAGTAGTAGATCGTTCAGAACGCAGCTTTATCGGGCGCCGCCGTGAACATTGTCCGGAGTACTTTGCAAAATTGTATCTATAGTCCTAGTCCAAGAGCTGACCGTAAAAATTCCAGCCAATAAGTAAACAGAAGAAAATGTTTTGAAAATGGTAGTTCACACAGCGAGAATGAAAAAAATCATTTTGTGCCTGGGTGCAAGTTGTTCAATAATTTTTCTACCCCACCCCGCAAAATTTTTTGCACAGCAATTCAGCCAATAAAGTAACAACTTAAAATTACTGCGAAAACTTAGTGTTTTTATAGTTGAGTAAAAAAATATTTTTGTGCCTCATTAAATCTTGTTGGAATGTTTTGGCACAATTGTTTTTTTATTTGTTTTTTTGAGCTGTTACTATACCCATCGAGTAACAGCTTCAAATCATGATTAAATTCAAGTTTATACTTTCTTTTAATGAAATATGCATTTGTGCCACGTCTAAGCCTGTCAGAAGTACCTGGCACAAAGTTTTGTATTTCTAAAATTAACATGGAATTCCCATCCGCATAGGTTCTCCTTGCAGGTATATTTCCAGCTGGTAATTTTAGAAAACTATTGTTATTATTATTATTATTATTATTATTTTTTTTTTTTTTTTAGTCGCATGCCTCGAAAGAGTATGAGCGACCAGTTGATTTAACTCTAGAACAAACAATCAGTGCCGATGCAGCTAATTCTCTAACAGGTATAAGCCATTTCACCAATTCCATTACCGCCAGGCAACGTTGGGCGTTGAGTCATAGCATACGAACAAAAATTGTATCCACAGTCTTACAAAACTTGAAAATAACCGAAGCAAAATGATACCGTCAAAGAATTAGACCCGCATAGAATAAATAAAGACCAAAAATGCTTAGAAAACATAATCGATAAGATAAATAAATATATAAATCCATTTGATGAAAGAATAGATAATAATAGTTTATTTAATATTGTCACCGGTCGGGCTGCGTCTAAGGAGACTGCTTGTTTTCTACTGAAAGTATATAAATTAGGCGAAGAACAGAATGAAGAATTTTATAATAGCTTGCAATAATGATCGCTATAGATTTGAAGCATCAATAAGAAAGAATATCATTAAAAATTTTGCGTCGGAATGTCTGAGAAAAATGCAAAAAATTACTGATGGTAGTAAAAACGTCTTAATCAAAATGGAGCGTGATATTTTTGGCCGGTTGCTGGCAATTGCCTTAGAAGAAAAAAATTGATATGGCGCAATGTTTATCATATCCATTATCACCAGCACCACCTGCTTTATGCCAATGTACTGGGGAAATGCACAAAACAGATAAATCAGCACTTACAAAAATATTACGGTCTTCTAACGAGAATTTACCACCAACTCGAATAGATGTTGATATAATTGATGGGTTTTACTTTTTATACCATATAGGTCCATCAGTTCCTCAAACGTTTGATAAAATAGCAGAAGTAATATTGTCAAATATTTGTAATACAACCGCATCCGAAATTCATATCATTTTTGATCAATATTTCATCCCCTCGATTAAGGAAATAGGAAGGCTCAATCGTAATGAAATTAGTACTCCTTATACAATACTTGGACCATCACAAAAGAGGCCCAATGATTTTTATAAAGCTTTAAAAAATATTAAATTTAAAGAAGCATTAATTTCTTTTTTATCAGAATATTGGTGTTATAATAATGTGGTACCATTTTTGCGCAATAAAAAAGTTTATATTACAAATAGAGATCAATGTTTCTTATATCGAATTATGGATAATACTGTTTTAAAAACAGTTGAACAAAATTACGATTGTCACCATAAAGAAGCTGATACCCGAATCATTTATCATTTGAGTAAACTGGAAAATAATAAAAAGGTCATGATTAAAGCGTCCGACACCGACATCCTTGTTATTGTACTTGGAAATATACATAAATTACCGACATTAGAAATATATTTAAGCACGATAGGATCAAAGCCTAACGTAATAAATTTTATAACTTGTACAAAATTAGCTGAAACACTCGGTGATCTTTTGTGTCGTGCTTTGCCCGGTGTTCACGCATACACAGGGTGTGATTACACCGCTAGTTTTTATAGGAAAGGAAAGGTAAAGCCATTTAAAGAATTAGAAAAAATTCTGCAAGTTCAACATGTATTTGCTTGTTTAAACAAATATGAAGAACATGGAAATATTACAAGAATTTACATCCAAATTTTACGGCATAAATTGCAAGAGCGTAAACGATGCCAGATTGTTAATTTTTCAAAGTCGATTTTCATCAACGTCGGTCGCGGAATATTTTGTAAAAAAAGTGAAAAGCTTTGATTCAACCCTAATTCCTCCATGCTGGAGATCACAGAAACAAAAGATCTTACGTACAATTTATGTAACGTCAATGTGGCAAAATGCTACAGAAGTAAATTGCGTCAAACTTTTACCAGAACAATGCGGTTGGATTGTCGATGACGACAAAATCGAACCACTTTAGTTCGAAGGTGAACCCACACCTCTTTTAGTTGAAGACATTGTCCTGGTAGAGACAGACGAAGATATAGAATTAAGTGAAGTTGATAATGATAGTGATGATTATAATGATGTTGGGTAAAAATTAAAAAAGTAGTAATTAACGCATGAAAAAAATTAACTAAATTAATAATATTACAATTTTCTGTATAGTTCAATTCATTTAATTATAAGTGCGTTAAAGACCAATTTAATTATATTATATATGTATGTTTTGTAAAATGCTGTAATAAATCATTATTACTTTTTGTAAATAGTGATAATTATTCCCATTCCCATAGTGTTTACCATTTTATTCCCAAATACTCATGTAATATATGAAACTAGAAATTGCATGTTATTGCGTAACTCTCTATCTTATTTTAGTGGTATATTGAAAAAGAGAGTATTCAGAAATACAGTACAATGGCACAGCATAGCATTCGTAATCACTAATTGGACGAACAACAATAGTTTTCTAAAATTACCAGCTGGAAATATACCTGCGAGGAGAACCTATGCGGATGGGAATTCCATGTTATTTTTAGGAATACAAAGCTTTGTGCCAGGTACTTCTGACAGGCTTAGACGTGGCACAAATGCATATTTCATTAAAAGAAAGTATAAACATGAATTTAATCATGATTTGAAGCTGTTACTCGATGGGTATAGTAACAACTCAAAAAAACAAATAAAAAAACAATTGCGCCAAAACATTCCAACAAGATTTAATAAGGCACAAAAATATTTTTTTACCGAACTATATAAACACTAAGTTTTCGCAGTAATTTTAAGTTGTTACTTTATTGGCTGAATTTCTGTTCAAAAAATTTTGCGGAGTGGGGTAGAAAAAATTATTGAACAACTTCCGCCCAGGCACAAAATGATTTTTTCCATTCTAGCTGGGTGAACTACACAACATTTTCAAAACATTTTCTTCTGTTTACTTATTGGCTGGAATTTTTACCGTCAGCTCTCAGTCTATCCTGGATGTGAACGTTAGGTTGTCAGGTGACATTCCAATAAACTAGGTTAAGGTGGATTGCTGCTATACATTGTTAACCCTTTATGTTTAAAACATGCTGAGAGTATAGGAAATAGAGGGGCGGGGTGAGTCACTACGTCAGTACTCTTGGAAATAAAAATTAGAAGGATATTACTACGAATAGAGAAGAATGGCAAAATCATCTGAAGAAGGCTAGGGCCTACAAAAGGCTGTCTTACCAATGATGATGAAAGTATAGAAATCCAGAGCAATCTCAGGAATACATCTTAACAAATCCATTTGTATGGGTTCCATGGTACGCGTATATTTACAGAAGGCGATTATTTTTGAAGGAAGTGAAGATGATTTACAAATATATTGTTACAACGGTCTACTTGATCGTCGTAAGTACAGTGGAAAACAAACTACAAAACACCAATTAAGTCACTAGTCACTAGCTTTAATTTTCACAGTTAAACAGTTCGTACCTAACAACACAGTCTGTTACAACAAATCAAATAAAAATTGTTCACACGCAATAAAATGTCGACTAATATAAAACACAATTGTATTACAATTATACCCCCGCCCCACCCGATTATAAAACAATATACTTCACTAATAAGCACTTGAACGCACAGAGTAATATCGCCCGATAATAACTCGAACCGCACGTAATATATCGCAACTGTAACTGAACCTAAAGCCGCTGCCGCCTTGTATTTATACCCCCGCTCACAGACCAGATTGCGGCCTTGACACAGTCTGCGCGGCTTCTAACACAGTCTAGCTAATGCGTCGAGAATCACGTACGCCACACGCATTACATTCCGGATCCCTCTGGAACATTCGATAAACACGTAGATTGTTCTGTGATGTCGTAACAATATAGATCAGACACAAGAAGTAACAAAACAGTACACCGGGACAATTTCATATAAAAAGACTAAAACCATGACAGTTAAGGGTAAATATCCAGCGAGGTCTAAGATAACCATAAACAACAGTACTGTAGGACAAGTGAGGCGTTTTAATTATGAGTTATGAAGTGAGCTGTCAGTCTGAAGCTGATCAAAGACACGACAAATAAATGCAATACTATTTATTGACTCATATAAAGCTTATAAACAAAACAAGACACAGCATGAAAATTAAATTTTATAATACATTTGCAATACCCACGTTGACATATGCGAGCGAGGCCTGGGTCATGTCGTGTAAGAAGGAATGCGGTAAGATTCGTAGCGCTGGCTGAAATGATGTTTCTTAAAAATTAATTTACTCTACATTGCAAGATAGAAAAAGGACTGAGAATGCAAGATCTGAACTAGAAGTAAAGTATGTAGATACACTGACTTAATCTTACTGAGGGCAATAGCGTGATCATTTGTAAAGGATGATCGATTGCCAAACCAGCGGTGAAACATAAAGCCATGTTTAGAAGAGACTTGGTTCGGGCCCGGGGAAGATGTGGGTGCCGGAACAGATTTATGTAGCGTAGTTCTTGAAGGGAAAAAGAAGAAGGTAAATTACATTACTTATCAAAGTTGCAATAATCCATATGATAATTTTTGCTGTTGATAGCAATAATATCAATAAAGCATAGTTGTAAGCCGTGAAAAGTATTGTTACGTAATACCGGTAGACGTCGGATATTTTTATGACATTCTTAGCAGACGGCATTGTTGCGTGAAAGTGCATGCTCACGTATTGTTGTGTCTGCAGTGAAAGCGACTTGTTGGCGTTAATTAATATTCAACTTTCTAGACGTTTTCACAGCCCTTTGTTTGCTTGCGCCTGGCCTTTGTTGTTTTGTCTCTTTAAGACGTCGTCGTCTGTTCTGACCCGAGGCGTCTCTAAAGGTTTAGTCAAATTGTTAGCGTTCTCCTTGTTGCTGTGTGTGTGTGTGTGTGTGTGGGTGTGTGTGTGTGTGTGTGTGTGTTTTGAACACTTATTGCATACAATAAACCTTTTACGTTTCAAGTATGGTTTGTTTCAGTGTGTTGATGTATTGTTTTTACTTGTGATAAGACGTGTTATTAGTAGTCGTTGTGAATTACATCATTGAAGAATAAACGTACTACAGCTGTTCAGTTTAAAGTGTTAGTAATTTACTATTGTTTGATTTCGTGAGACTTTTATTACAATTGCCGTTTTAACTTCATCTTACTATTCAGTTGCTTCTTTTGTCGTTTAGGAGTGTTTTACTATTTCAGGAAAAACCTTGTGCAAAATGTTTGACTTATGTTTTTCCATTTATATTGTAATCGCGTATAATAATATTTCGTTCAGTTTATGTTAATATAAAAGTATATTTTCAATTAATTACATAACAGATCGATATCTTGTCTTCACTTTTAATTCAAAGCTCTATTCTGTTTCAAGAATTTGTTTTTCAAATTTCGTGAAAATTTTTTGATTCTGAATTAATGTTTTCAATCATGCAATCTTTTTAATTTTATTTCTTGTTTCCATATTTCTACTTGTAAATAAAGAAGAAAATCGGTGTGCGTGTAGATTCAGTGTTCATATAGTATATTTTAGTAATTATCAATTTTAAAACGTTAAATATTTTATTAAAGCGAGTGTTTACTTATTCACTAGAAATATAGTTATTTTATATTTTTAATTAATTTTATTTATATTTCAATTAGCTAATCGTTTAATTATTTTATTGTTTGTTGTCAATTACTAAGCAAATCAGTTAATTTAACTCTATCTTTAAGGCTTTCACGCCCTGCGTCAACTGTGTTGGTAATAAACTCCGGGCTATTGGGCTGTGATCCACTAATGCTATTAATTTCATACGTTTCGACCTCGCCTCTGGAGGCCATCTTCAGTACATAAAACGATTCACACGACTGACACGATGCTCGTCAGTTAACCACAGTGCTGTGGCAAAGCATACCATCGTGTCAGTCGTGGAGTTTATTACCAACACAGTTAATTTATTCTTAGTAACTACATGTTGGTGAGTAGTTCCGTTAAAAAGTAATATTAAAATAACTTCACAAAAAAAGTAACAAAACTCCCTTTCTTGTACATTCGTCACAAATGAAATTACAGGCCGGATTTTATGAGCAATAGTCTATTGGAGTGATTCCCAAAATTTTTAGTCCGCGGACCCCCCAAAAAATTGAAACTTTCTCGGACCCCGTTCGAGCTCTGAAATAAAACAAACAGTAAATATGATACAAACTCTAATATTTTAATTAAAATATATTAAAATCAAAATTATCTTAACTTGCAAAATTATAATATTAACGATATCAAACATAATTTAGTGCCAACAATGAAGCTGCTTTTGAACAATTTTCTCTGCAATAATGAGTTTAATGTCTGACAATAATTTCAATATTAAGTCACTCTCGACATCAAGTTTATTTCTTAACTTTGACTTTAAGTACACGAGCTGAGAAAATGTGGTTTCACACAAGTTAGTAGATGGAAACGTAGTCAAACACTTCAAAGTTTTTTTGCGAGTTTAGGATAGTCGGTCATTACATATAACCATAAGCTATCTGTAATTGCAAAAAGTGTAGTTTTAATGAACTGTCAGTTAAAAGTTTTACCAATGAATCTGCTTCCTGTAGTGTGAGAGAGAGGTTAGTTGACAGCCCATCAGCAAATTGATTGCTTATTCACACGACACTATCATCCGTCACGGGAAAATATTCCCTTAGCTGCAAGTGCAGTTGCTCCAAATGAGACTTAATAGCCTTGACTTTCTCCTTTGGAACACTTTCTCCAGACATATGCACGAAACGTGCCATGAAAGGGAATTGTTCGAAGATTTCAGAGTTTAATCTTTGAATCCACGGCCTCAATTTTGTATCTGGCCTCGGTTTTATCTGGAAAACAGTGAAGCTAGATTCCTGCAGGCTTAAAGTGAGTCCATTCAGATGACTCAGGATATAAGGAAGGCATGATAGCTTTAAAATCCAGTCAAAGTCATGGAACCTGTCTCTAAGATCAATGTTGGAATCAAATAAAAAAGCTTTACTTAAAAAAAAATTGACTGGAATCTTCTACTAATTGTTCTAAGATTCTAACGTTTAGATTTTAAATCATAAAAATTGGAGAAAATTACGGGATATTCTATTTTTTCTTAAAAGTGTCCGCAGACCTCCTGAAACATTATCGTGGTACCCACTTTGGGAACCACTGGTCTATTAGATCAGTAGGCGTTAATACTATACAACAGAACAGTAAACGTGACATACACGGCACTGGTAGGCAGATCTAAACGACAAACCCATACAAACAGCGTAGCCTATTTGGTCGGGTTATTTACATTCAGGCTTAATCGGTATGTTTACAGATTGCGCAGTGACACCAATAAAAACAGAGGTCGAATCAATTGTAAATTCTGTGACGTAACCTTGATAAAAATACAACAGTTGAAATATATTACAATGTTAATTAGCTCTGTGTCATTAATGCGCGCGCACGTGTCTTCATTACAGTTTTATAAATGGTTATGTAGATGATAACAAGAAATATACGACACTCTATCATCATCATGAGCATGGATTCATCGTCATAAACAAGGAAGTCTCTATGAAACTTCTTAATAATGTTGTTGCGCGATTCAACTGAAAAAAAGAAAGTCGCATAGAATCAGCTGTCACTCATTTTACAAAAAAAAGTATGTTTAAAAAAAAAATTAAACATATTTAATAATATGTTAATTAAATTGAATCCATTATAATTTTGTAGTCCGGCATAATATCTTAAACGCATTTATTATTTGTAATACATGGTACGTGAGACGTTATTGTGCTTTCACGAGACTAGACGAATTTCTCCAGCCTCACGTTCTTTATCATTGTTACACACTCTGCAGCCTTAATTAGCCTGCAGTACACACACACACGCGCGCGCGCGCGCACGCACATTAACTGACTCTGTCTTGTCTTGACCAGACATATCCAACACGCAGTCCTCGTGACTCCCGTGCGTCGATTCAGCTTCTTTTTTTGTATTTAGTCGTTTTACGTTTACTCAATAATAGATGCTAGAAACTGTTCCTAGGCGTACACCATTTTGATATAGATTGTCACAAAATATTACCACTTATCTGGAGAAAGTGTTGGAAATGGAAAATCTATTCACTCCTAAATTGTGATTTCCTAAATTGTTAAATGTTGTGATTTCTTTAAAAAAAATAATTAAAAAAATTCAACTAAGCGAACACATAGAAATTTTATTATTTCCTAGCATAAGTAATTTTTATATTGTAAATGAGCAAGTTAAATAACCTATCCAGTCCTACAATCCTAGAGTTTGGCTTAATATTTTAAATTAATGCTATTATGTATTAATGCTATCGTCATTTATAAACCTCCGAAAATACAGATATATTCAGTGAAATACGTCAGGTCAATTGAAAAAATAAAAATTCAATGCAGCTACTTGTAGAAGTAATTATAATTATAACTTGATTATATATACATATATGTGTGTGTGTGTGTACGTGTGTGGCCTAGTTTTCCTTATATTTCGTATGAATTTTTTAATTCAACTGTTTTTTTTTATATAAAATTATTAATTGCGTAGGAAAATTTAATAAACTCTACAAAAGTTATGCAAAGTTAACAGACAAAAATTCTTAGGAAAATGTATGAATCTGTAATGGAGAATTGAGTGTGGAGAATAAGGAGAAATAATGAGCTGCAGCAGATCTGTCAGAACTTGGAATATTAGGTAACATCAAAATAGCAAGTATACAGTAGGAATTTTACCTACAAAGGATGACAAAAGAAAGAATGCCTTAAAAAAAATATTCCAGGACAGACAAGGTGGAAGAACGCCAAATGGACAACCAAAGTAACCAAATGTGGCTGCACAGTCTCTACGAAGACTTTAGAAGACTTAATGTCGTAGCCGGAGACGAATGGCGGAGGTGGGGCCTGTTGTGAGGCAAGCCCACACTCGTTTTCTTCTGACTTTCCTTCCCTCATTTTTTTTTTTAATTTTAATTTTTGCTGCACTTAATAAGCTCAAATATTTCTAGTAAACAGACCATGTCAGGAAACTGATAAGGAAGAGAGATGACCTGGATGTTGTGGGCTTTTGGGAATGAAGATGTCCGCTCATGGAAGGGATAGTTTGGGGAATCGCAATAAACTAATTAGGAAACTGATAAGAGAGAGAAATGACGTGAAATGTTACAAGCATTCGGAAAAAAAGAGATCCTCTTTAAGAATGATACTGGGGGACCGCATCAAACTAATTAGTTAACTGATAAGGGATACAGAGAGAGAGAGAGAGAGAGAGAGAGAGATCACATGGGATGTTAAGGGCTTTAAAGAATGAAGATGTCCAGTCATAGTAGGGAGGGACTGGGGGATCGCAATAAACTAATTAGGAAACTGATAAGGGAGAGGCAGAGGATGTGAGATGTTTTGGAAATTCGGAAAGAAGACATCCGTTTATCATAGGAGAGATTGGAGGACCGCATCCCAAACTGATTAAGAAACTGATAAGGGAGGGAGAGATAATGTGGGTTGCTGTAAGCATTCGGAAATGAAGAGATTCGCTCAAAGGATGATTACTGGGGGACCGCATCAAGCTAATTAGGGAACTGATAAAGGAGAGAGATAGATGACGTAGGATGTTGTGGGCTTTAGGGAATGAAAATGTCCGCTCATGGTAGGAGCGACCGAGATACCCAATCAAACTAATTAGGAAATTGATAAGGGAAGGAGAGAGGATGTGGGATGTTTTGGAAATTCAGAAAGAAGGGATCCGTTCATCATAGGAAAGATTGGAGAACCGCATCCCAAACTGATTAGGAAACTGATAAGGGAGGGAGAGACGACTGGAATGCTGTAAGCATTCGGAAATGAAGAGATCAGATCAAAGGATGATACTGGGAGACCGCATCAAACGAAATAGGAAACTGATAAGGCGGAGAGAGAGATGACGTGGAATGTTGCAGGCTTTTGGAAACGAAGAGACTGAGGGACATAATCAAACTAATTAGGAAACTATAAAGGGCGGAAAAGATGATGTGGGATGCTGTAGGAAATCGGAAATAAAGAGATCCTCTCATGTTAGGAGTGACTGGGGACCGCATCAAACTAATTAGGAAAGTTTAAAAGGAGGGGGAGAGAGATAGAGAGAGAGAGAGAGAGAAATTGTAATTTACAAAATTTATTCGTAGTTTACATTGCGTATTGAATATCTTTGTAAAACGATATTTTTTATAGAAGTGCTAATAATAATTGTATTGATTCGCCTGTTGTTTAATGATATAGTCTACTGTTATTAACAGTATTGAATACTCAAACATTTGAATGATGTGCAACAAATTATTCGGTGTTGAATAAAATTTAAAAATATTTCAAGTCACTTACATTTCACGTTAGAAGGAAAGTTTTACAGAGCGATGAAGTATAACGATTGTATTAATTAAGTGTAAAATTCCGAATACGGAAAATGCCAGCGAGACTATCGTTTGAAATTACCTTCTTGCCACGATAAAATATCCCCGACGGTGGGGGCCTGGAGGTTGCGAGCCTATACCGCCATTCCCGGTGGCTCGGACTTGCTCTCCACAATTGACACCCGCCGCCTCATCGTGGCCCGGGGGTGAACCGGCGAAGTCGGCTGGAAGTGGAGCCGACTAGCCGGGCTAAGGTGAGTATCATGCGAATGGCAACCAGGGCTGTCCCGTCCCTGGCAAGTAGCCGCACTAGCCAACCACAGCTTGTCCCAGTGGTCCTAGATTACATCATGTGGTGAAGCCTAATAGGAGAAGTCGGCACGCGACACACTCCTGCACGGTGGGAGAGGTCTGGGCAGGGAAACACCGCGTTGCAGCTGAGCCCCGCCAGGTAGACCCTGGGCTACGGCCCGGGGATGGTTGTGGGTTCAGCCATACTGATGAGTACCGGTGGTAGCTCATTCCCTCCGAGAGCCTCACCCTGCCGAAACGGAGCCTCAACGAGGCCCCCGCTGGGCAACTTTGCACTTTGTGCGGACATTCGTGGTCTCACATAACGTAGCGGCTAAGACCGTTAGGGCTCCAGACCCGCTCGCGGCCGTATCCGGCGGACGGAGAGCGGGGAATTTTCCCGACTGCCTTCCCGGATGTGGGGCGTTACTAGTGGATAGCAAGGTATCGTTATAGGGATTGACCCTGGGGGACGGCTGGGCGGTGACATCCTACCGACAATAGATGCCACGATAGAATATTTATGTATCTAGGAAAATTTATTTTCTACCTCAGAGTTCGTTTGTGTAAACAAACCGAGGATGTCGCACACGTGGGATCTTTTCACCATAATCATAACAAATAGTGATTTAAACACGCCGATTTAAACACTGTTTATGTAAAACGTGTCGGGCTATTGATTCTTTGTCGTACTTCCTTTTTACGCTCATGTCACTGGATCTATTTCGCGTCACCAGCGTTTCCACTATATATTCCACACTACAAGTCTCTGAGCTTTCTAACGATGTAGCATTTGCCTAATGTCTACCTAATTTGCCTTATGTCTCTTCACATTTTCTTGTGTGTCTCCATGTTCAACTCATTCCGTAAGTTTGCATTTCTCATTCTATACAAGGAACAGTTATCATCATCATCATCATCATCATCATCATCAAAGTCGTCGTCGTCGTCGTCGTCGTCGTCATCATCATCACATTTTCTTTACTTCACGGCATAGGCAAGGCGCTGCCTGTTCCCTCTTCAAAGATACTCCAGCCATCTTTTCCTGTTACTATTTCCACACACCCGTGTCCTATTATATCTCCAAACTCGTTTGGTCCGTCTTGAGTCTTACATTCTTTCTAAATGTTCTTTCCACGGTTGTTTATAATCTTTTAATATTATTGCATTTATGTTGAAAACTTCTTTTATGACTTCGTTTTTTATACGATTAACGTTAGAAAACTTTTTGACTCCTCTTATAAACCCTTTCCCATTAAAATGAAGGGAAATGGACTAATGGAGTAAGAAAAACTGTATTTGATAGACAACAAGGATTAAGAACTGGAGTTCTTTCGAAACAAGGAAACGAAAGAGGCCACAATGTTCCTAGAGAGATAAAGTGAACGAGACGTGACACGATAGAAAGACAGGGGAGGAAAATTAGAGAAGACTTCCGACTGTGGCTGAGGAAGAGAGGAGGAAAGTAGTGCCACCTGTATAGTCGTGACGTGTTCTTTCTTTCGAATTGAGTCCCGAATTGTATTTTACTATATTTGTGCAAAGGTTTTGCAACATTTTCACAAATTCAACTCTGTGGTCTTGAGAGGCTCGGAAATTGCCAACGAAGAAAATAACTGAAAATGTCAAAGATGAATAGACCAAAAGGTTGCCGAAAACCGTTCGGAGAAAAACTGAAAAATACAAGGTAGGCATGAACGCGAACAAAGGACACTCACTTCACATCTTTTTCTTCATCTTCAGCATTACAGCCCAACGTAAGCCTATTCTTCGAATACAAACCTTCTCCAACGGTTCCTACCCCTTGCTATATCAGCGTAACGCTTTGCATTCAGTAAAACGGCTTCTTCTCCGCTAATTGCCTACATACACCTCTTCTCCCTCATGGTTTATATTCTAGTGCTCCCCTAGGTAGTATACTCTGCAGCGTTCTTCGCAAATGGCTACAGCAGTTCGTTCTATTTTCTTTTGTGCTTTCATTAAGAGGTTTATATTTAATTATTTCTTACTCTTTCTTCTTCTTTAGTATTACAGCTCAACGTAAGCCTATTCTTCCAATACAAACCTTCTCCAGCGATTCCTACCCCTTGCTATATCAGCGTAACGCTTTGCATTCAGTAAAACGCCTTCTTCTCCGCTAATTGCCTACCTACATCTCTTCTCCCTCATGGTTTATATTCTAGTGCTCCCCTTGGTAGTCTACTCTGCAGCGTTCTTCGCAAATGGCTACACCAGTTCATTCTATTTTCTTTTATGCTTTCATTAAGTGGTTTATATTTAATTATTTCTTACTCTTCCTTCTTCTTTAGTATTACAGCTTCGAAACCAGTCTTTCCTAACGTTTCCTACCCGTTGCGTAACCCTTTACATTCATTCTTCTGAGATCTTCCAGCACATTGTCCAACAATCTTATCCTAGGTCGACCTCTCTTTCTGCTTTTATACATTTACGCCCTTAGAATTTTCTTTGCCATCACCCTGATCATCCATCCGCACTACGCGCATCAGCCCATTGCTTTCGTTAGCGACGAATCTTACAATGTCCTCATGCTTTAATATAGCTCATCTCTCTCCTGGTTATTTCTTATTCTCCGTTCATTATCTTCCCTAACCGTCCACAAACATGTCATACAATCTTTCTTTCAAAGTCCCTGAAGCTGTCAAAGACGTATCTCTCGAAACGTTGGAGAAAATCCCTCGGAGAAAACACCAAAATACCAGTCGAACGGCACCAACACGAACAAAGGACAGTCACTTCTCTATGAGCGGGATTGAGTATCTGCAACGTCAATTGTTAAATTTTACTGTGGTTTTGGTACAAAAAGTGTCAGATCCCATTAAGCGAGACAATCTATTCACGTTTCTTGTATCAGTTCTGTACAGTACAGTATTGATTTACGTTCGTGTTAAACTTCATTATGTTGTTTGGTCGCAAAGAGAGCAAAGCTTGTAGTATAATCAGAGTTAGCGCGGCGATACTAATGAAGTCGATGAATAATAATTATTGCCTTCAATAGTTATCAATAATACTATTACCCCCCAACACTGCTCTCCTAATTGGCGGCGATCCGTTTGTGGGCTCATCTCAATGGTACATTATGTGTGAAGTGAAGTGGAGGCTCGCGCACATATGTGTGTGTTTATGTGCATGCGCGCGCGCGCGTGTGTGTGATGCCTCTAGCTAGCAGTGGTAATTATTAGTGGAAACGTCTCTTATCTGCTGCTACTGAGCCGACCGCGCTTTATAACAAACTTAGGTCTACTCTCGCATCTCGCGACGTATGCAACTTTCTTCTCCGCGCGAGCAGTCAGAGATTTAACTCAAGTAAATTTAACGTGTGGTAATTGTTTTGTTATCTAAACTCAATAAATATATTCATTTTCGTGTAAGCTATTTTACAGAGAGTGGTTGTAACGCCATGCAGCCTACAGAATTACTAATTTACAGATAAAAGTTTAAGCAAATATAATATAAATCATAATAGTTTAAATAACTAAATATTAGTATTATTGTGTCTTATAAGGCAAGAAACGACGTTGTGAATAAGTTGCATAAGTTCAACCTTATGTGCGGGACCAATAGGCGAACCCTTAAGTCAGCTAGTAAAGGAACACGCCTACAAATTCTACAAGGTGATGTCTCTTCCAGCACTTCTTTACAGGTCAGAGAATTGGACTTTAACGAAAGGCTAGGCCAGTCGCATCCAAGCGGCTGAAATGAGATTTCTCAGGCACGTGGCAGGGTATACTCTCCATGATCATAGAAGAAACACAGATATACGGCAGGAACTGAATATTATGAGTATACTAGACAGGATTGCTGTTGCTAGTCATTTGTGTCCTTCTACTTCCGCCCGTGATTTGAGCATATGTAGAAGTTGTATTTCGCGGTGGTGGTAGAGGGGATGGAGAATTCTGAATCACATTAGTTTGTGTCTGTGGAGTAGCACTACTTAGCAGTTGTATATTACCCCTAAGTTTAGATCTTATCAGGTATTGGTAGACAGAACACCCTTTATAATTGGCTGGGTGACTGCCATCGCATAGTGCACAGGTAGCAGGAGTATCCCTAGGTTTCCTGCACGTTTTAGTGTCATGAGATTTTCCACACTTTACGCAGATAAATGATTTTCTGCAGTAAGTTTTGGAGTGGCCATATTCCTGGCATCGTGTGCATTGGATTATTGCGTTTTTGACTCTTGGCGGTTCAACTTTAATTTTTGTATTTTGTAGATATTCCAATTTATATATTTCCGTATTGTTATCTTGGGGCTCGAGGTCTACAAAAAATAGAGGCAGTGGGTCCTTGGATTTCCTGTGTCTCGCGTTTATGATATTCCGAATTTTGTGGCCATATTTAGCTAGCTCGTCTTTAATTTCTTCTAGTGGCACTGAATAGTGAAGATCTCTTATGACAACACGGTAGGCTCTCTCATGTTTCAGCTGGTAGGTGTGATGGACTATATTTTTTTCACAGAGTAGTCTAATTAATAAGTAAGTGTCAACGGTGTGGGGGTGAATTTTAACTGTGTTGTTTGAGAGAGCTTTGCTGTGGTATGTTTCGTCTTCTGCAGCCAATGCTAGAAAGTCTGTCATTGCTTTATAGTTCGTAACACCGTATATATAGATTGGCGGAGACTTTGATGTTTTCGGTTGATTGTTTTTATTAACGTTATTGGAGTTGCTAGAATCGTCATGATTAAGAGACGTATCTATGTTGGACAAGGGATCGAATCTATTTGCTGTTTGAGGTAAGTAAATGCTTTTAGTTGCTGTAGCAGATCGTTTCCTTTTTTTAGAGGGGCGTTTAACTTGCTGCCAAGGTACGCAAGATTCGTTTACAGTTTCAGTTTCATTAGGTTCTGAGTAGGATAAGTCTTCACTTAATGAATCATAATCTATGTCCTCTTGGGAGTTCTGTGTGATGTTGGTAGGACAGCTGAATGGAGGTATTGCTTGGGCCATATTGGTATTAGTGTTCGTTAATATTTGCGATGACATTTGGTTCGGGAGTTGATTGCAGACATTAGGTGCCGGCATATTTGAGAAAGGACAACTAGTTTGTTGTTGATATAGCTGCTGCATTTGTGACTGAAAGTGAGGTTGCGAATTACCTCTAAGGTGAGTATTTTGTTGTTCTGGCTACTTACATAGAAGTTTGGATTGTACGGAGTCTGAATATGTTACTGATAAAGTCCATCGCTATTTGTTTGCATATTTACCTTATCTTGTAGCTGAGTAGATGCGATGTAGAACCAGTCCGAACCGGGTCACAAGCCAGATAACAGTCAAATGCACTTGGCCGATAACCTGAGCCGCCAAGCGCGACCGAGATAAATTGTAACCGACAATAATTATTAAAGTTTTAAGTACTCACTGAAAGCCCTTTTAGAACTTTGAACACAAAATAATATTATATCTGCACTGATTACTTAGCACAAGTCACTAACAAGAGATAAACTATATTTAAACATAACATAACATAACAATACTCGATAACAGCGCACAACAACCGTCTACACGGTTCCACGGCTAAATTGCGACTTATTGCGTGTGTGAACAATTTTTATTTGATTTGTTGTAAGAGACTATCTTGTTTATTAGCCTACAAACTGCTAATTGTGATAATTAAATCCGATGATTAGTGACTTAATTGGTGTCTTGTATTTTGTTTTCCACTGTACCATACTCCGATCAGTTAGACCGTCGTAACAATATAAGCATCTGGGTGCGAAGCTACAACAGTAGAACTGTGACCAGAGTATGATTTCAAATTCAACAGCTCACTACGTATTCGTAAAATTACTGTATGAAAGTATGTGTGTACAGTAAATATACTGCGAGAAATTTAGCTTAGCCTTCAAATCCGTTTATTAACTGAAGCCCTCGCGTTTCCGACAATATATCTTTATTTTAAGTTTGCTCTACAGTGTTAGAATTGATTTATGCGTGCGTGTTGAACTTCATTATGTTGCTGGGTCGCAAACCGTGTAGTATAATCGCGAGTTAGAACGGCGCTACTAATGAAATCAGTGAAACAATAACTATTGCCCCGTTTATGGGTTCATCTCGGTGCTACAGAATTTAATGTAGTATTCACTTATAGTTGAGAGGGGAGAGACGCCTCTATCCAGGTATGCCAATTAGTAATGCAAACTTTGTTTATCTGTAGCCGAGTCGACCGGGTTCTGTAACTAACGTACACACGCGCGCGCGCGCATACACAAAACGTCGCAAAGTACGAAACTTATTTGTCCACACAGTCAGTCGGATTAAGTTAAGCAAATACCTATTCCTTGACTTCTTCACATGATATTCTTTAATACACTAGTTTTTCCATGTTCACTGATTAATTCTAATGTTTCTAATTACTAAAGAAGCATAAAATTACCGTTCGGCTTCCGCGTTTCCGTTTCCTATGTTGTGCGTCACTCCCGTCGCCTATTCGTCACCAACGAAATTGCAGCTCGGATTTTGTAGCACAGAACGATTTACAAAAAGTTACGCTTCCATGAAAACAATTTACCGTCGTTTTTTCACGTAAACCTAATAAGATTTAGAAATTAAGCGTAATACTTGTGTAACCCGTAAAAAAAACATTGAAACATCAAATTCAGTCGTGATATAAACAATGCAGTAAAGGAGAAGCAACAGTATAGGTCGAAGCCCACGATGATATTGTAGATAAGCCGGATTTATCACGGTCGGGCAGACTGTCGTTGCCTTATCTCTAGCTTTGTTCTGTCACGTGACAACATTCGCACGTAATGGGTGTAAACTGACTTCATCGACTTATCCACTTAGCCTAATGTTATCGCTTTAAACGATTGTCTGTTTGCATCGTAAGGTGTATACTTCAGCTTCAAGTAATAATACGAAATTATTACGTATTGACAAGTCATCTATGAAAATGTTTAATGGAAAAACTTCGAGGTTACCTATTTGTTGTGAGTAATTATTTAGACATTAGTGAAAAAAACTGAACAGAAAGGAGAACAGCCAAAAGAAAAAAAAAATATATACCAATGAAGAAGAACAGCCGAAAGGAAAGAATCCATAAAAATAAAGTTAATGTTAGTCAGTTTGAGAGGGTAGATAGTTTTAGATATCTTGGGTCCTCTTGACGTCAAAAAATCATATGGAAATGGAAATTCAAGACAAACTAGTCACGGGAAATAAGCGCTACTTTTTTTTTGCTGCATATCCTAAAGCCCAGAAACATTTTTAGAACCTCCAAGGTCCCGGTTTACAAAACCTATTTGCGGCCATTCGGATTCTATGCTTCAGAAGCCTGGACCATGACCTCAGCCCAAGAAGATATGATCAGAAGATGGGAAAGAAAGATTCTGAGGAGGATTTATGGAGGTGTACTTGATGCCGGGATGTGGCGTATGAAGAAAAATGACGAATTATACGAACTACACAAGGAACCGGATATCGTCATAGATATAAAACAAGGTAGAATTAGGTGGGCAGGTTACGTACAAAGAATGACAGAAGAAAGGGGAGTGAAAAAAGTATTTATTGGAGGACCAGGAAAAAGAAGAGCAAGAGAGAGAAGATTGGTGGACTATGTAGATGATGACTTAAGAAGACTGGGGGTCAGAAGGTGGGGAAGAGTCGCACAGGATAGAGAGGAGTAGGGGCACGTCGTTCTGGAGGCCGGGGCTCTTAATGAGTTGTAGCGCCGTGGAGTAGTAGTAATAGTAAAACTTAATAGCTTTTCCAGTGTACTTAATTAAGTGTGGCAGGTATATGCATTTTAAATCATTAATTTAGTAGTGACCGTCGGTTAATATATTTTAACAATGTAAGATTTTGCGAGGATCGGTCAACAAGTATAAGACTAATTCTACATTCTACATTGTCGGTGTTTCGACAATATTTATTGCCATCATCACTACCTGTACACGGACAGTAGAAAAAAATCAAACAAAACAAGATTTTGAATAGAATAAAATTTACCTCTTTTCTCCTTCTAGTGGCTTTTCCTTTTTTATATATTTCACTACGCGTTTCTGGACATATGTCCCATCTTCTGTTATAATACCTCAGTAAATTTCGTCAGATAATTAAAACAAATTACGTATAGTTAACGTATATGTAGCGTAAAAAATAGCACATTTAACGAGATAAACATAAAAATGGCACTAACAATGTTAGTAAGATACTTCTGACCTAAACCATCGAAATCAGCTGAAGACAAGATAGCGTTTATAAAATTACATGCGATGACTGCGATAGCTTCTACATTAGCCAAACTAGTAGATTGTTTATAAATCGCTTTAAAGAACATCTACATAAAGACATTAACAATACAAAGTCAAATTACGCACGTCATTTGATGAACAGTAATCATAATTATACTGATTTCGAGACTAACTTTCAACCCCTCTATGTATTAAAAAAGGCAGATATATGAGTGCTGTCGAGGAATTTCAAATATATAAGGTTTTTAAAAATAAAAACACCAAAGGAGTCCTACTGTGAACGAACAGCTGTACTTTTAGTCCAATTCTCTATACCACACAACGATAAGATTACAATACGAAGTCCGTAGTGCAAGGTCAATAACAACATAAGCATAATACTCGATTATATTGCTACCGTGGTGCGCACCAACAACACTCCGTGTGTTCCGTGTTCATATATTTTGTATTTATTTACGATACGTGTGTAAATTATACGGGATTTGTTTTAATTATCTGACGAAATTTACTGAGGGATTTCACTGAAGATGGGACGTGTTTCCAGAACGCTTAGTGAAATATATGTAAAAAAGTAAAAGCCACTAGACGAATAAAAGAGGTACATTTTATTCTATTAACATACGTAGAAATCACTTGAATACTGAAAGCATTTATTTAAAACAACAAGATCAATTTTTTGAGTAAATGTGTGTGCGTGTTTGTGCGCGCGTGAGTGAGTTGAGAGAGTTTGTTTTACATCAGGAAAATATTTAGATTCCTTGCATATTGTTTTACTTCAGTGGTCCACAATTTTAGAAGTCGTAAAGCTGTACGGCCATGTTTGTTTGATATTTCTTTGTAGAATCCCACGTTACCGTGCGACTCGTTTTTTGAATAAATCTTTTTTTTTGGTAGTGACCGTCGATCAATAAATTTTAACGACGGAAGGTTCAGCTAGGATCGGATAATAAGTGTAACACAAACATACAGGAAAGACAACTGGATTGTTTAATTAATAAAGTGTTAGCGGTTATAATCACAAACAGAAATTACACTTTTGCATAGAAAAAAAATGTCGAATAACACTTGCAAGCTTCAGAGATCATCATCAGATTGGAAATATACAATAATAAAACAAGACAATTCCTTTATACCTCTACTTGCCATACAGGCGTACACATTTGTAGAGGTTCACAGGGAAAATTCCTTTATACCTCCACTTGCCCTACTGGCGTACACATTTCTAGAGGTTTACAGGGAATATTTGTACGCGCTGTAGGGCAAGATGAGGTATAAATGAATTGCCTCGTTCTATTATTGTATATTTCTAATCTGATGATGAGCTGTGAAGCTTGGAATACACGGAAATTTTTTTTCTATGCTGCTTTGCGAAAGTGTAATTTTTGTTTAAGAATTTAAGTACCTAAGATAATAAACAGCAGCACTTTAGAACAAGTGAGCCGTTTCATATATCTCTGCTGTTCAGTAAGCTATAAATCTGAATATGATATAAGAGAGAAGATAAATAAATTTAGGAATATTTGTGGTACGATTCATAGAAATTTTAGAACTAAAACAAGACCCAGAACAAGGATTAAATTTTATAAGACAATTGCAATACCCACATTGATTTATGCGAGTGAGGCGTGGGTCATGACAAAAAAGGAAAGCGGGAAGATTAAAAGTCCTGGAATGCAGTTTCTTCGAAGTACTTTAAATTATACATTGCAAGGTAGAATAAGGAATGAGGATATCAGAGCAGAACGTGAAGTAAAGGACACAAATGAAATTATTTTATTACACAGAAGACAATGGTGGGATCATCTGCAAAGGATGACAGAGGATCGATTGCGAAAGCGGCATTGAACTATAAAGCTGAGAAGTAGAAGTGGAAGTAGAAGTAGAAGTAGAAGTAGAAGTAGTAGAAGTAGTAAAGTAGAAGAGGCGTGGGTCGTCGGAGGATGAGATGGGTGCCGGAACAGGTTTATATAATCTAAGAGGTCAATAATCAAGTTGTATAATTTTTGAACAGATAAAGAAGAAGAAGAATTTAAATACTGGGTTGTCGAGATATATTTTAAAAACTGAACAGCTGGTTATTGGACGTGAAAAAATGAAAGTGTTAGTAGATGTGTGTGTGTGTGTGTGTGTGTACGTCCCTTTCTATACCTGAAGTTTTAAAATCTCTCTTATTCAATACTTTTAACCGTATTAGAAGTTCCTTTTCGGCATATAGCTTTAGTATGCATTATACTGCCAAAACCTTCCCTCTTTCTTTCAATAATTCTAACCTGAAAAACAACGTAGGTAAACACCCTTTTATCCAGTCCTATCACCGCCTATGGGCGCGGTCATTCACACTTTTCAGTTAGTTACCCTTATTTCAAAAACACTCCATGTGTGCTACTTACTTTCTATTTGTCATGTTTTCTATCCGCCCACTACCTTACCTTTTACTTTTTAATTGTACAGTATTATAAAATATTTCTTCATTTTAAATTTTAGTCTTAATATTCATTACATTATTTAACCCTTGCTCTCTTTCTTTCAATATTTCTAATTTCTCTTTAAGTTTTCTTTCAACTGTAATATTAATTATTAATTAACTGTTTTAGGCCTCCATAGAGATTCCAGATTATGATAATTGGTTCATAAAATTGGAGTTAATTGCTTTATAAATGTAGAGGTGTATAACTTTATAAAGTTATACTAAGGGTGTTGAGATATCGCGTAGTAACGTGGACGTTAAATCTGTATAGTTCGCTCGTAGTAATGCTATACAGTATTGTATTGTTTTATGTTCGTTTGGAGACTTCATTTTGTTGTTTAGTCGCAAAGAGAGCAATGCATGTAGTATAATGGGGAGTTAGCGCGGCGCTGATATTGAAGTCAGATGTAGCTCCGGCCCCTCACTCAACAAACGGGTATCTATTCGTGGGCTCGTGTTAGTGGTATGTTATTTAATGTACGTGTGTTTAAGAGGGCACTCTTCTTCTACCTGGTTCAACCAATTGTTACGATAAACTTCTCTTATCTACAGCTGAGCTAACGCACGCAAGTACATTTCACACAGTATAATACTTTATTCTCCGCATACAGTAAGTTCATCATCATCATTATCATCATCTTCAAGGTTTAAACCAAGGATGGTTTGTTCCGGTCTCAAACAGGTAAAGATTAGAGCTGGTCACTCCAGAGCTTCCTCGGACGTCCCACACCTCTCCGTCCTATCGGCTTATATTTCCAGAGTTGTTTGGGGATGCGGCAGTCATCCATTCGCCAAAGATGTTCCCATAATAGTCAGTTTCTGACGTATATCTGTGTTTCTTCTATGATCATGAAGAGTATAGCGTGTCGCGTGCCTGAGAAATCTCGTTTCAGCCGCTTGGATGCGACTGGCCTGGCCTTTCGTTAAAATCCAATTCTCAGACCCATAAAGAAGTGTGGGAAGAAACATCACCTTGTAGAATTTTAGGCGTGTTCCTTTACTTGCTGACCTAAGGGTTTGCCTAATGGTCCCGCACATAAGGTTGAACTTTATTCACAATATTATTGCTGGCATTGTAAGACACAATGTAGCCTGGATATTTAAAACTGCTAACTTGTTCCAGGACAGTACCATCTATAACAATTTTTGCCCGTACGGGATCAGTTCCACGAAAAGCCATCACTTTGACCCTAAGTGTGGATATTTACAATCCAGAGTCTTGTTCTAATTCGAGTAACTTAATTTAAACATAACAAATATTTCTTTCTCATTTTGTTTTTTTATTCAATTCCAAGGTTTGGCCAGCATATTCTCCACTTCCAAAGACAATCTTTTAGTCACTAGATACTTTCTTCCTTCTTTTATTTCATCTATATACTCCTCCTTGAGCCTTACTCTTCTCTCATCGTGCTCCTCAATCATTCTCTCGATCAGGAGGTGGTAAACCACTTAAAATGGTGTAGCAGATGACCAATCATCCACCTACCTTCTTTTATTCACTTTTTTCCTCTTTCTTCGTACCTCTTCATTAATCATATTTTCCGTTAATGGTATTCTTATAGCCTTAGTCCTACACCACACTTCAATAACTTTAAAGTAGCTCCTATCCACTTTCCTCAGGGTGCAGGCTTCTGAGCAATGTGTGGACATGCTCCAAATGAATATTCTAATGATTTGCTTCCTGGTTCCCAAGGATAAGTTTCTGGACGCTTGAACAGGTATTTCATTAATAACTACTCCTTTTGCTTGTGCGATTAAGTATTTATTTATCGTTACATATTTTACCGATAGCTCAGTGTAAAAACTTGTTTTTATTATCTGCTTAGTTAATATTACTCTTAGCTAATTTTTTATTTTCTGATAAAGCGTTTACAATCATATCCTATTATTTATTATACGATATTAATCATATTAATTATAATAAGTATTAGCGTTTGTGTACTAACAGTTTCTAATTGGTTCCGTTTTTACAGTAGCTGATAACTTTATCGTTTACGTTATTACGGTCTACGCATTTGACCCACGTTGTCAGTTATTTGTCAGGAGTCTTTAGGGCATTCATTCCATTTTTGATCACTCTCTACTCTGATTATGACCGCCGGGCAAGCCTCCAAAACGTTAGTGTTTAGCAAGAATACCGTTTTCAGAATTCCAGCACAGCCGATAATCCTCGAATATCTATGAGATAACATAATGAGTTCAAAAAAATTATGTTACAAATAAAATTCTTAATAACCTATCTTCGATTACATTTTTACAGATTTAAATGAAAGCAATTTTACCATCCCATAAAAGATATTAACCTTTAAGTAGACTTATTTGTCGTGCAAGCAGTAATATTGCTAGGAGGTAAAAATCTGTCGTGATAAAACAACGCGGCATAAGAGAAGCAACAGTGTAGGAGGGCCGATCGAACGCGTGAATCCGATGATGGCGTTACAGATAAGCTGGGTTTAACACCACGGTCGGGCAAACCGTTCCTTGCCTTATCTCCAGCTTTGTTCTGTACGTTACAATATTCGCACGTAATGCGTGATCATCGTCTTATCCACCCTTGGCTGGAATATTATCGTCTTTTGCTGATTGTCTGTTTGTACACTAAGGCGAGTATATACTCGTAGTTCCAACTTCAGCCAATTCTTACGGTTGTGACACAGGAATCACGCGTTGGTTATTTGACGGTCTATACCAGTGGTCGCCAAACTTTGAAGCCACTGACCAACCGTACTGTTCGTCAATCTTACTGTGAGCTACCAAAAGTAACCAAGACAAAAATACATTTTTTTCTAAATCACACATTTATTTATTACCTATAAACATACATTTCTAGTAAATATTACATCCAATTGAATAAAATTGTTTATATTGTAAAGAATTTAATAAGAAGTGTAAGAACAAAATTTTTTTCATCTGACTAATTAAGTTTAATGAGAAGGATGGCTCTCATTTTTATCATCAACAATTTTTTTAATGTTAGGTGAGTAGGTCGTAGCTGCCATTCGAATGCATTTGTCCAAATGTTCATCAGTCAATCTGTTTCTGTACTTGTTTTTTATAAATTTCATACTGGAAAAAGAAACCTCGCACAGATATGTATAGCTGAACATTACCTTCACTCGTAGACCAACCTGAACCAAAATTGGATATTTTTCCTTAAGAACAAAGGCCAAATATTTTCAGAGCTTGACGTGAGTGATTTTAAAGAAAGGTCATTTTGAAAGTCAATCAGTTCCATCTCCACTGCAGCGTTGTCTTCTTCAAAATTTTGCATGACACAAGTAGAGATTTCTTCAGCATCAATCTCAATAAAAGGAGATTTGACGAACTGCTCTACAATTGAAATGCTTTTGAAGTCTTGAAAGCGTTGATTGAATTGACTTTTCAAATCTGAAAGAATTGCAATGTATTCTTTGTTGTTATAAGGAGGCTGTGAAGGGCCTTGCTTCTCAAGGGTTTGCTTCAAACTGGCAAAGTGCTTGTATTCACCCTGGATGAGATTTCTTTCCCGCAGCTCCAGCTTTTTTGAGAATGAAACCACATCTGAAATTGTTCCACCAATATCTTTATCCTTACCTTGAAGCTGCAAGTTAAGGATATTTAGCTTTTCGGTGATGTCTGCAAGAAAAGCAAACTCTTGCAGCCAAACCGGATCTTCGAGTTCAGGGAAAGATTCACCTCGGTCTTTAAAAAAATTTACCAAAGCAGGAAGCAACTCTGCGAAACGTTGCAAAACTCTGCCTCTGCTAAGCCAACGAACTTCTGTATGAAGCAATAGATCACCATACTGGCATTCTAACTCTTCCTTCAGTGCCCTGAACAAACGTCTCTGAAGTGCCTGTGCTCTCACTATATTTACTACTTTTACGACTGTTTTCATTACATTGTTCATACTTAAGAACTTTCCACACAATGACTGCTGGTGTATTATACAATGGTAAGTCAGAAATTTCGGAAAGCTGTTGTCTTTACGACACAAGGCAATGAATCCCTTCTCCCCACCTACCATCGCAGGAGCTCCATCGGTTGCTAAGCCCACCAACTTCTTTACAGGAATACTTTCAGAGTCGATAAGCCTTTTAAATGCTAAAAATATGTTCTGTCCCGTAGTATGTCCTGTAAGTGGTACAACTTTTACCAGCTCTTCTCTTATTTCAAAATCATCAAAAGCCATTCTTACAAAACGGCCAACTGAGCTGTATCAACTATATCAGTTGATTCGTCAAGTTGTAGGGAAAAATAACTGCAGCGATCAAAGTCAGTTTTAAGTTGTGAAGTTACATCAGAACTCATAGCTTCAACTCTTCTCATTACTGTATTTGCAGAAAGCTGTACAGATTTAATAGCAGACATTATCTCAGATTTGTTTTTGAAATTGTCAAATAATGTATCTGCAGCTTCTAAAAATGCAGCTTTGATTAACTCACCATCTTCGTACGGTTTCTTATTTTGGGCGATCACTTTGGAAACTCGGAATGATGCCTCAGTTGCTGCCTTATTCTTGTCTAATGTCTTGGAAAAAGTAGATTGTTGAGCATTTAGTTGAGATTTTAACTGCATTACCTTTTCTTTCCTTAACGCAGAATTCAGTGGGAAATCCTTTTCAATCCCTGAGTGAACGGTTTTGAAATGACGTTCGACGTTCCCTTTCTTCCCAACTGATACACTTACATTACAAAGTAAGCACACACATTTGTCCTTTACCTGGGTAAAAAAATAATCGGTTTCCCATTCGAGATGAAAATGATAAGTTTTTGGTTTTTTGCTTGAACTCGCCATGATTAGAACAAACCTAGTTTAGTATAAAAGATTAAATCAAACTATCCGCATTAACAAATGTCTGATATAGGCCTACACACGAAAATAATAAAGACATAACCTTAGTCTGATGTACGCATGAAACACATAACAGACATAACCTGACTCTCGCTCAAACAACTGTGACACTGAGTGACAGTTGCGCGGGAGTAGTGCAACTTCAGGTTAGCCAACCTGAGCGTGACCGCAATCTACCTAAAATTTCCCCGCGAGCTACTGGTAGCTCGCGATCGACGGTGTGGCGGCCACTGGTCTATACCATGGTCGGTTCTAGTAGAAGGCCAGAACATTAAACGTGGCAACGTTGCGTCTGAGGCCTGTAAGCGTAGTGTAATAAAATAGCTAAAGTAAACGTGTTATATTTTGATTTAATTTCATAATAATTAATATTTAAGGCACTTTCACTTGTGAAAAACTTACTTTTTGTTATTTCCTCAAACGTCGTTTCGGAGTGGTTTTCTCCTTCCTCAGTGAAGTTTAAATGCGGAATGCGTCAAGCAGGTATCTAGTCAAGCATTCCGCATTTAAACCTCACTGAGGAAGGAGAAAACCACTCCGAAACGACGTTTGAGGAAATAACAAGAAGTAAGTTTTTCACAAGTGAATGTGTCTTAAATATTAATTGTTAAAGTGCTGTGAAAGAAGTGATGAACATTCAAAATAATATTAATTTCATAGCATTACTAAAATCATGAGTAGGCCCATTTATAACTAAATCTAATTTATAGGTCTGAGCGCACTTAGTACTGTACATTTAAGTTGAAGAAATTAGTGAATTAGTCTTAAGCCTCTAATGAACTAATTTTGTTTAAATTACTGAATTTGTGTCATACGGTTGAGTTATAACAGTATTTTACATAATGAAATTTTAATTTGCAAAAAGTGAAAATTATAAAACTGCCGTTAACTGGGAATTAAAAATGACGCGATTTGATTATTGAAATACGTAAATTAAGAGATCGTCTAGTCGGCCTCAAATATCAGCTGGTTCTAGTGTTGCCAGTGTTTAATGTTCCGGACTTCTACTAGAGCCGGCCGTGTCTGTACGGATTGTGTAAGCACCAGAATGCCGCAGCGGCCCTGTACAGTATAACATCGGTCTTTCTGCGTCGTGCTAGAGACAGGGGGATTATCCTCTAACCACCTTTAACACACTAGCACAATCTTGACACGTAATTGAGCCCTTTTTATGAATAGTGAATCACAGACCCACTGTCTGCCCTGGTCTTCCGGTGTCAAGTAGCTTGGGCTTCATCTGGATCGTCGTTTTACCTGGCGGACGCATTTCGAACACGTAGCCCGCAAAACTGCCAATCGTCTCTACAAAATCCGACCCCTTCTTTGCAGCAAATCAATGACCCACCGCCTAAAGAACCTTATCGTCACCACATGTGTGGCGCCGATGGTTACCTACGCGATGATTGTTTGAGGTTACTTGGCAAAGTGTACGCTACGACCGAGGGCACGCAAAGCCAAATCTGCTTCAAACCACAGCATCCAAGAATTACTTCCTGTCCGTTGCCTGAAGGCCACTATTTGGACAGTTTGGACAACGAGTCGTGTCATCGTAGCAACAATATTAAGTTAACATTTAGGCATTCCTTTCATTCATAGACGTTAGTTATTCAATCCAGATTATAGACCTTACTTCAACACAAGCCTTTTTCCTTTACCCTTGTGTATAACGTCGCAACTGATAGAGTGAAGTGGTGGTAAGGAGGTCAAGGCACGATTTTGGGTTGTAATGAGATACCAAATGTTGTACGACGTGGAGGAAGAGGCGGTGTATACTGTGTCACAGCCATTAGCAAGTTGTATTGTCTGGTTGGAGATTTTGCCCATAAGATCTAGTAGGGACTCAACGGTCCATTTCATTGTGCCGCTAATGGTGATGACCGTCATTGGCGTAAAGAAACGTTTGACACGAGTGTTTTTAGCAAATGGCCGCGACCTGGAGTAGCCTAGATGTTTGGCTATGTGATGACACCGTCAATAAAAGTCTATTTCTTGTTCTTCTTCTTTTTCAACTTATTGGAGAACTACCAGGGATCACGAACTTTGTCCCGACTTCAAAGGCTATCTTCCCACGTCTTTTGAGATCTTTCGATATTAATTCGCCCTATAGCTCGATAGTCTAACGCTGCTTTTTGAATTCGTCTTTCATACTGACTCCATTTACTCCGACACCTAGCTATATCGCCCAAGATAATCGTGATTCCCAAGTGTTCGCGTACATATAACCACATTCTTCAATTTACTCCGTAGACTAAAACATTTAATTTTTCTACAAAAAGACATCTCTGACATCTCAATTCGTCTTCCTTGCTTCCTTGTCGATATTCAAACTTTTCCTTCCATACAGTAGGAGTAGAATAGGTTTAGCGATGGTGTTTGAGACTTTCCAGTTCAAATTACAACTTTACGTCTAAATAAATTTATACTTTGTTCATAACATTAAAGCTTTCACTTCCGAAGTAAAATTAGTTTCCAGCCTGTTGGGCGGCTGTTCTCTTCCTGTATAGCCAAACGTTTCGACTTCGGTTTGGCCGACTATACAGGAAGGGCGACGGTTTGGGGTCGCGTCGTCGTTTAGTCGCCAGAGGACTAGAACAGAAGACCCGCTGAAGATGCTTGCCGCAGTTTGGAAAGCCCGGAAAATAATTTGATTTATGCTTTGCTATTCGGCCGGTAGGTCTGCATATATAAATTGAAATTTATTGATCGTGATATTGATACCTCTGTTTTAGTCTTAATGCTGTTGTAATATGGTCTCTTCTTCTTCTTCTCTTCAAGGATTAGGTTGTATAAACTTGTTCCGAGACCCATCTCATCCGCGGACGACCCACGTCTCATCTACCAATGGCTTTATAGTTCAGTGCCACTTTCGGCAATCGATCTTCTGCCATCCTTTGCAGATGATCCCAACATTGTCTTCTGTAAATTGCAGTAATTTCATTTATGTCCTTTACTTCGAGTTCTGCTCTGATATCGTCATTCCTTATTCTATCTTCCAATGTATAATTTAAAGTATTTCAAAGAAACTGCGTTTCAGCACTCTCAATCTTTTTTGTCATGACCCACGCCTTACTCCCACATGTCAATGTGGGTATTGCAATTGTCTTATATAATTTAATCCTTGTGCTGTGTCTTGTTTTATTTCTAAGATTTCTATGAATCTTACCACAAACATTCCTAAATTTATTTATCTTCTCTTTCATACCATATTCAGATTCATACCTTACTGCACAGCCGAGATATTTAAAACGGCTCACTTGTTCTAAAGTGCTGTTGTTTATAACTATCTTAGTTCTCACCGGATATTTACCTTTAAAGGCCATGGTTTCGGTCTTTCTTACTGAAATTGTCAGTCAGTACTCTTTGGCCTACTTCTGGTAACTGAAACATTGCTCTTTGTAAATCATCCTTATTTTCTTGAATAAGAACTATTGTGTCGTTTCCTCAATTTGTGTCATAGATAATCCTCAATTAGAGAATACAATAATAATAATATGGTATGATATTTTATGGCAAGATAATTAAATTGGTCAACCTATGGTAATATTCTGTTAGCAAAGACTATCTCACATCGGATCCTTTAAAGGCTATTCGTTTTCATTATCAATTCGGCAGATGTAGTTGTATTGTATTGCACTCAATAGATACACGCAACTTACATAAACGTACGTTGTGTAATCATATTTTGAATTATTCCAATAGTCGTTGCAAATTATTCTCAAATACGCGTAGTATATCGTGTTAATATATCGTACATAATTATCTACTCACTTTCGGTAAACAAACAATTACTGCGCATTAAATTTACTTAGTTTAATCCGACTGAGTGTGTGTGTGTGTGTGTGTGTGTGTGTGTGAAGAAGAAAGTTTTGCGCGCCGCCGTGAGATGTGAGGACTGAGAGCTCGCGGTCGGCTTGGTTGTAGATAAGAGAAGTTTGCAGTAATAATTGGCACAGCTAGCTAGAGGCTGCTCCCCCCCACACACACACAAACAAATACACACGCGTCTACTACATTAAATACTGTAGCACCGAGATGAGCCCACAAACGGATCGCCGCCTGTTAATAAGAGAGAGCAGTTGGGTGGGGGCAATAGTTATTGTTTCACTGGCTTCATTAGTAGCGCCGCGCTAACTCAGAATATACTACACGCTTTGCTCTCTTTGCGACCAAACAACATAATAAAGTTTAACACACATGCATAAATCAACACACGAGACGTGCTGGATACAGGAGAGATAAATGGATTTGCTAATATAAATGAGCTTACGAGTATTCAATAAAGTCTAATTACTAAGACAAATCTATTTTCATATTTTCGCAAAATTTTCAATTTTATTATTTATTGTTACGACGGTCCCCTTGATCGTCGTATGGTACAGTGTAAAACGAAATACGGAACACCAATGAAGTCACTAAAAACCAGCTTTAATTATCACAATTAGCAGTTTATAATCAAGAAGTTTTTCAACAAGGTAATACTTGTACAATAATTCAAGTTAATCTGTCCACACAAATAATAATGCCAACTATAAAGACTTCCGCACTGTAATCACCTTTCACTAATACACCACTTCAGACGCACTGTGTAAATTGTCCGACAATAAACTTGAACCTCACTGGAATAATACGCCACTTAAACTGAAACTAAGCGGCAGTTGTCGTTGTTTGAATAAATAGCGCAAGTGTTCCAAATTAATCTACGCGTCAACACTATTAGAAAACACTAGTGCGTAATTGCTTTCGGCCTTGAACACAGTGCGCGCGGACCGGTGAAGTTTGGAACGAAGTTGTGACACTTGCACGGAGTGACATTTGCACGGAGATGGAATTTGTTGACATTTGCCCAGAGCCCTAAGCATTCCAGGAAATGACTAATTATGTGTATTTTTGTCAGTGACACTTGCACGGAGTCCGGTAGGGGGTGAGTCGGACTGGTTATAGGAATGCAGGAGCAATGGAGGGGGTGTTGAATATACCAACAAAGAAGATGTGACTTATTGGTGATGTGTTGATTATAAGAAAAGTAAATGTAAAGACAGAATATCAACGAACAATAATACTATCGTAGGCGAAGCAACTCATGTTTGTATTCCGGACGAAGCGGCAACCGAAGTGAGAAAAAGTGTTGTTAATGCAAAGAAGCGTACAAGGGAAACAGATAATACGATTTCAAAAATTTACGCCGAAGAAGTAGGCCCGCTCTTTAATCGAGGATATGACCTTGTGACTTCACTACCATCACACAGAAGTGCCAAACAATCATTACATCGCATTCGAAGAAAAACTGTGGGGCCTACAAAGGACCCAGTCGACTCTGAAGGAATGCGATTAGAGGAAAATGATCTACTTATGAATGACGCTAAAAATTTTCTACTTGAAGACGACAACAGAGGGCCTAAAGACAGAATATTGGTGTTAGCCTGCGAAAAAGGAAAATCTGCATTGACAAGTTGTTCTTCATTCTTCGTCGACGGAACCTTCAAGAGTTCAAGCAAACAGTTTGGGCAGTTATTTATCATCCACGCTGATCTAGGAAGTTCTTGAAAAGAAACCAACACTATCCCAGCAGTCTACGCGTTGTTGCCAAATAAGAAACGAGAAACATATAATCGTTTTTTCAAAGCAGTGAAAAACAACGTACCTGGATGGAATCCTGTGACACTTACAATGGACTTTGAACTGGCAATCATTCAATCATCTAAAACTCTGTTTCCTGAAGCTGAACTTTTTGGTTGTAACTACCATTTTAACCAATTTTTATGGAGGAGAGTACAAGATTGTGGCCTTGCTCCTGCGTACAAAGAAAATGAAGAGATTCGACTTCACATTCGAATGTTTTCTGCCCTCGCGCATGTTCCGCTATAACTGATTGATGATACTTGGCTAAGTATACAGGAAAGCACACCTAAAGACGAGAAACTGCGAATGTTCTATGACTACGTCGTCGATCAGTGGCTTGAGAATGAGCATATCGAAAGGAAAGTGTGGAACTGTTGCGGAAGACGACACCGGACCAACAATGTTTCGGAAGGGTGGAATCAAAGAATTAATAGTTTAATTTCGAGGTCTCATCCAAATGTATATTCACTGTTCAAAACTCTACGAGAGGACGCAGAGTATTACGGCCACTTTTTTGATAGAATAGTCCTAAATATTGACGGGAAGAAGAGGAAAAAAGCAGCAGTGAAGAGTGATGAAACCATTTCAAAGGCCTTGAAAAAACTGGAACAAGATGGCAAACTAAGGTCTTTCCTTGTTTCTGTTGCTTATGTCCAGAAGTTAAACTAAAGGCAATGCCTGTAGGTTAGAGAAGTAGACTCTCACCAGGAAAGATTTTTAAATATTGTAAATATGTAAATATTCTAATTCAGCATTAAAAAAAATTGACGAACTCACATAAAGTGAAAAAAATATATGGGGAACGATAAGGGACTACCTCCCCGTGGTGTTCCATGGAAATGACGCAAAGTTGGCTAAAAGTCTCTTAAAAGTCATAAAATAAAAGTAATATTGCACTATAACACTGAATTCAACCCTTCCAAAATTGAAAGAGGATACGTTCAGAACAGTTTTAAGATACTAATGTTAGTTCCGGGCAAGTGTCACAGTCTTACTTCTGACTCACCAAATACCATTATGCGGAGGGAAGGGTTCCTGGCAAATGTCACTCCGTGCAAGTGTCACTCCGGGCAAGTGTTCCAGCACCGTCTGGAACAGCCTCGGCTGCGGACGCGTGACAAGAGTCACGTAATTGTCCTTCATTTCAAAGTATCAGCAATATGTACGCACACATGCGTTATAGTCGGGCTCCGCTGGGATAGCCGAGAAACACGTAGAATATTCTGTAATATTATTGAGGGGGAGACTATTCCTATGCCACATTTTTCTTGTCATATTCTTCCATAATCTTCTGTACTAACAGGGATTTGATACTATGGCTAATCCTGCTTCAAAAACTACCTTTCCATCTCCGATGTCTTCCAGCACTTCTTTACCTTACAGTCTTATATTACAATAACGCTTGCAGACTTTTTACCATGGGAATTCTCTCTATATGTTGTTTCTATACCCTCCGTCACGTCGGTATGTCATCCGTGATAATCTTGATTTCCAAATCGTGTTGAATATCGACATTTCTTACTCTGTCGAATAGGATACACACAAGCGTTGAGAACATATATTGCTTTGCTGAGGAAACAAATAGGACCGGATCGCTAAAGTGTTTACGTGACTTCTAGCACACCTCGACGAGCAAGGTTATTTCAGACACTTATAGATCCTTCTATGAGGTGCAACTACTAATGCCCCTTCGAAACGTTACTCGATCACCATACCGGCATCGAGGCCCTCTATCTCACAGCAATACAATGGCGACGGAGGTATAAATACTGGAATTCGAAGCGGCCCAGTTCAGTTACGCCTGGCGATTTTAGAAGTGCAGTTCGCAGTGATTATTGTGGTTTACTGAGAAGTGATTATTGTTGTAATTAGTGGAAACCTATAACAAGGTGACATTTATTTATTCTAGTTGTTGGACGAATTCAACATAAATTAATGTATAAAGGTGAATTGTAGATTTAGTCTATAGGCCTGAATACTGTTTGCGCGTAATTAAAGTTTGTAATTGGCGACTTCATTGGTGTCAGTTATTCTGTTTCTACTGTACAACAGGACGATCCGTGAGACCAGATAATAAACCAGTTGTGTTTGTCTTCCTACGTTCTATTGCTCGTGGTGTATTTCTTTGTTTTCTTCTTATTCCCACTTTCTTATACTGTTTTCCCTCTTCGTCTTCTTTCATACACTTTTCCATACGACTTAGAGAATTCGCCACTTCCTACACTCGGTAAAATGTTTGAACATTTGTTTTTATTTTTTAAGTGATAGTCTACAGGTAGTAGTTTGAAATAAAAAAATGGCGAACTCAGGTCGCAGTTTTTACAATTATTGTCTGCCGAGCAGCTAAACGCTTTAATTCTTAGTGCGCTGTTTTTCAATGTGTTTTCTCTGTGACAGTTTTAAATAATACGGAAAATACGTTATCGTGAGCTTCATTATCCGAATTATTTTAAGGTATTCTGTTTCTACAGGGATCGAAACTCTATTGAATTTCTTATTACAGTATATTTAATTGACTGTATTTTACGACCACTAATTATATTTTAAAGAAACATATTTAATTATCACTTTCAAACACATAGGTTACGTTTAGTATTTTGAATAATTAATTTCACGTTATATGATTGTATGTAACGTAATCAATAATCAATCTATTGTTGTTTTTGATACGTTTTGTCCTGTTGTAACAATGTAGTGTTACAACATTACAGAACATTCTACGGGTATTTTACGGCTACTCTAGTGGAACCAGTTGTAATGTTGTGTGCGTACGTGATTATTAACAGGCGTTAACGAGATTGTTCCAGACTTATCGGTCCGCGCGCGCTGTGTTCAAGGCCTCAAGAAATTACGCTCTAGTGTTGACGCGTATTATAGATCATTCTGGATGTCTCAGCGGGGTATAAATATGGGCATTCAGCGATGCTCAGTTAAGTTTAAGTGGCGATTTATTCCAGTTCGTTTCGAAGTACTGTAGCGAAATGGCATGTATTTTAAAATTGTGCGGGGCTCTATTAGTTGAGATTTTTATTGCGTGTGAACAATTGTTATTTGATTTGTTCTAGGACACTATCTTGTTGATTACAAACTGTTTAATTATGATAAATAAATCTGGTGATTAGTGACTTTATTGCTGTCTTGTATTTTGTTTTCCATTGTACCATACGACGATCAAGTAGACCGTCGCAACAGTATGGTGTCTTCTCGGCAGTCAGTAGTGATATTCTGTGGTTTTTGTTTCAATATTTACAATTTGTTTTCTTCTTTGTCTTTCGATTTTGGTCATTTAAGCACCTCGTAAAATAACCCAACGCATTCGTTTCAATGTTTTCTTGCCCTCTTCTTTTTTGCTTATTAATTACTTTTCTTTCTTTAGTATTTCGTTTCTTTCTTTATTTCTTTCGTTCCGATTTCTTCTTCGTCTTCTTCTTCTTCTTCTTCTTCTTCTTCTTCTTCTTCTTCTTCTTCTTCTTCTGTGTCTTTATTGGTTTTCAGAGGTTTGCAATTTAATCAAAATGTTTTTCTTTTCTTCTTGTCGATTACGTCAATTTATGCTAATTTCATAGAAAACGTGCATTATGAAGCGTAGAGACTATCTAACTTGATTAATCTACTGTAAAGTATAATTTTGTTTTATCTTGAGAAATTATACTTTGTTTTATATAACACGTCTTTTCTTCTTCTTCAGCACTACAGCCCAACGTGAGCATCGGCTTCCTAAACCAATATTCTCCAAAGTCTTCTGTCCATTACATTCTCAGTGAAATCACTCACATCCTTTATTCTGAGATCTTCTAGCACATCATCCAACCATATATTCTAGGTCGGCTCCTCATTCTGCTTTCATAGAGTTTCTTTGGCATACGCTGATCAACCATCCGCTCTAGGTGACCTAGCCATTGTATTCCTTCAGCCTTTATTAATCTTACAATGGCTTCACGATTCACTAGCTCATCTATCTCTTGGTAATTTCAAATTCTCTATTCATCATCTTCTTTAACCAGGTCATAAACACGGCTTACAATCTTTTTTTGAAACCTTGTTAGTGTTACTTGTTCCCTTTTTTGTCAATGTCTACGTCTCATCTCTACAAGTAGCAACTGGTATGATAAGTATCTAATTAAATTTGATTTTTGTGTTACGACTAATGAGTTTGCTTTTCAATAGCCTGCTATTAGCATAATATACTCTATTTGTTATTTGTATACTGTCATGTAATGTCGTTTTTATGGACCCTTCATTATCTACCATGTTACCCAGGTATCTGAACTTATTAACTGCATCAAATGAATTATCCCTGTCGTTATTATACTGGTCTTCACTATTTTCATGTGTTCATGTGTTTTCAAAGGCTTTAATTTTTTCTTTTCTTTTTTTCTGTGTTCACAGTCTCTGCTTATTTCATAGCAAACTTGCATTCTGAAGATGAGAGGTTTTCTGGCTTGATTAACATACTGTAAAGTCTAATTTTGTTTCTGTTGAGAAATTTTAATTTGTTATATCATCATCATCATCATCTTTAAGGATTAAAGCAAGGATGGTTTGTTCCGGTCTCAAATTGCCAAAGATTAGAGCTGGTCACTCCAGCGTTTCCTAGGACATCCCACACCTCTCCGTCCTCTCGGCTTACAGTTTCATAAATGTTTGGGGATGCGGCAGTCATCCATTCGGCAAAGATGTTCCCACCAATCCAGCCGATACTGGGCGATCCTCTCGAGTATACTCATAGTATTCAGTACCTGCCGTATATCTGTGTTTCTTCTATGATCATGGAGAGTATACCCTACCACGTGCCTGAGAAGCCTCATTTCAGCCGCTTGGATGCGACTGGCCTGGCCTTTCGTTAAAGTCCAATTCTCAGACCCGTAAAGAAGTGCGGGAAGAGCCATCACTTGTAGAATTTGAAGGCGTGTTCCTTTACTTGCTGACTTAAGGGTTTGCCTAATGGTCCCGCACATAAGGTTGAACTTATGCACTTATTCACAACGTCGTTGCTTGCATTACAAGACACACTGTAGCCCAGGTATTCAAAATTGCTAACTTGTTCCAGGACAGTACCATCTATAACAATTTTTGCCCGTAACTTTGTTTTATATAACAGGTAACTAGTTGTATTAATAAATCGCACATTATGTGTCCAACTTTACCGTACGTGGCGTGACAACGCTGAAGTTTTACATCTCTCGTTACACGGTCAGTTGAATTTGTTGCACGGTAAGTCTGTCAACTAATAAACCATCTTGTTTTCAACACGTTTATTTGCTCCAGTGAACAGTGATTGTAGTGTAAACTGACGATACGCAGGATCTCTAGCTGTCTCACACGTGCAGACGGGCGCGCGCAGTCGGCAAACAACGACCGTTAAAGCTAAAAATAAGCCAGACGACGTCGCTGAGGAAGAACGGACGGTCAGACGTTGGAAGTGTCTGCTTTGTCAAGCCTGACAGGTTATCGGTTTATTGTTAGTGCAGAATCACTGCTTATTATTTTGTACTTAATTAGGTAATTTAACGTGTCCAGATGGCCCCTGTCCTCTTCTTAGGGTTTGCTTGAAAACCTTGGACATCTTTTAATTTACTTTTGAAAGGCAAGCATTCTTCAATGTCTTCTTGAGCAATTTGGAGTTCTCCTACGTCTTTTTCTGTTTCTTTAAACCACGTATAGGATATTTTGAGATTTCTGAAACAGTTAAAAAGCTTTCCTCTTATTTTACCAGAAATCATTCTTTGAACATGTCCGTAGAAATTAATACTTCAAGATTTATATTTATTTTAAGCTTATAGCCTTTTTTTAAGAAAAATGATTTAAACAATTATTTCTGAACACCGAAAATATAAACTTTAGTTCTACAATTCTGCTTTAGTTGCTAGAGAACTGTTACTTATGTCAGGTCAAAAAAGCTCAATGTACTACGTATCATAGTTTTTGAGATATATGTTCCTGACTGTTAAAATATATAGTTTTTAAAAAACGCGTTCAAAGTGTATTAGCAAGAACTATCAAAAACACAAATTCATGACCAAAAACATACTACTTTCACGCACAAAAACAAAACATGCACGTAGCCATAATGTTCACTTCAGATTTGCCAGCATGAAGTACAAAATATCACTTTTACAGAGTGAAAACTAGATAATTTTAAGTTAAGCTCTTTATAAATTATATATACTATTGAAAATAATCGTGTACATAATTATTATGACTTTACAGAGTGCAAGGTGTACTTTAAGTTATACATAAAATGTGTTTCTGAAAACATTTTATTCAGAATAGTCAAAATTTTAATAAAACGAACATTTTGAAAACTACTAAAAATTTTTAATTTTTGCCTTTAGATATCCCTTGAAATTTGCCAAATAATTTATATTGGACCTTGAGAAAGAGATTAAGTGCACAAGTACATCAATATACAAAGAATTACCTGTGGCATTCACTAAAATTTTTAAAATATTGTCAAGGTATTTGGAAAGCAACGTTTTTTGTTTTATTGATAAGCTTTCTCAATGTACATTATTAACTTGAGTGGTTTGTTAATATACATTGTTGACTCTTACAAAATCAGTTTATTTTAGTGTTTCCGTGACTGGAACCAATGTAGTTAATTGTGATCGTACCAGTTTCACTGCAAACAAATATTTTTCAATCAGACTGTGCGGTGTTTAATTGAAAAACATTCTGCAGTTTTGTGAAATAAGTTATTTTTTTGTTGACACTAGAAATCAGTTAATAAACGTGTTAATATTTGTGAAAGTGTGTGGTGCAAAAAAACAGTAGGTGAAAAACCAATCGATGCGGCAGTAGCAGGTAAGATCCTTAGTATAATGTCAAATATGTTAGGCTTAGAAGCGGTGGTTGGCACCCCGTGTTGTCTCACTGCACTACTACTACTAGTGCTGTGATAAAGTCTCTGAATTACCTACGGTTGCCGCCGAACCTTAGCTCAGCAGCTTGAACGCAACGCAACTTCTTTGTCGTTATTGCGAATGTTATTGTCCTCCGTCTTATACGAAGTAAATACTTCTGTTACTGAACCTTAGTGCTATAAAATTACTTTATACGTTTACGATTATTTTGTGGGTGTGTGTGTGTGAAGATATTGACGTAAAAAAACGTTAAATGGCTTTAGTGTAATCGTCACTGAAAACAAGGCTTACTGGAAGCGCTGAATACAAACATTTCTACAAAAATAAGAACAAAGTGGTGAAGAAAATGCAAGAAGAATAAGAGGAAGAAGAATGTCAAGAACAACAACCGGCAGGAACAAAATGAGAAGGTCGGAGAGAAGAAAATGGTATTTACTAATAGCAATTAAACGACGAAGAATAACAGCAAGAAATAAAGGAAGAAGAATCGTTACAAATATATCATTCTTGAAGCGAAAAGTAGCAGGAATATCACCAACAAAAAGAACAAGAAAACGGAAGGTACGTGGACGGAGGTACTATTAATATTAAATAGTAAACGAGGATAATTAACATCAAGCGAAGAAGAATGGAGAAACATCAGGTATGTATACAGCAGGCACAAGCAGAACAAGGACAGGTATCTCAAACAAAAAAGAAGAAGAAGGCAAAGAAGACGAAACGAAAGAAGGTAGGAGACGGTGAAGACGTAGAGAGGGAGTAGTAGAAGTCCTTTTGATTTAGGATATAATAAGTATGTGGTTCTTCCCACACTTCTTTATGGATCTGAGAATTGGACTTTAACGAAAGCCCAGGCCAGACGCATCCAAGAGGCTGAAATGAGATTTCTCAGGCACGTAGCAGGGTATACTCTCCATGATCATAGAAGGAACACAGATATACAGCAGGAACTGAATATTATGAATATACTCGACTGGATCACCCAGTATCAGCTGAATTGGTGGTAACATCTTTGCCGAATGGATGACTGCCACATCCGCAAACAAATATAGAACTATAACCCGAGGGGCGGAGAGGTGTTGGACGTCCGAGGATGCGCTGGAGTGTCCAGCTCTAATTTTTGCCTATTTGAAACCGGAGCAAACCATCCTTGGTTCAATCGTTGAAGATGATGATGATGATAAATAAGTATGGAAAATAGGAAGTCGATTCCTTTAAATATTTCTGGAGACAGGAGATGGACAAGCAAAGGGACATTTTTTTTAAAAAAAAAGCCTCTTATGGCTTCCAGAAACGTGTCCCTGGGAACCAGAAGAACTTAATTCGGAGCATATGTGCATATGGCTCGGAAATCTGGACTTTGAGGAAACTGTAGAGGAGTTACATTGAAGCTTTTAAGATGTGGTGCTAGAGGGCGGCCTTACAAATACCGTGAATGGAAAGAGTACCTAATAATGACCTTTTAAAGAGAGTGGATGTAATGAGGACGATGACTGAAATGATTGCGGAAAGGAGAAACAGTATGATCAGGCACTTGCTATGCTATTCAAACTCTGGTTCAGCACTCTGATCGCTGGGAGTAGGGGAGGGGCAGGTACAGTCGGGAGTAGATGGATGCTGTAAAAGAGGGAGGAAGGCTTGTGGTGATCAAGAGGCTGTCCACGGAAAGGAATAAATTTTCAAATCTACAAACCTGTGGGTTGATAAGAAGAACAAGGAGAAGGAGAAGAAGAAGAAGAAGGCGATAGTGATAACGACGACGACGGCGTTGATGATAATGATGATGATGATGATGATGATGATGATGATGACGGAGTTGGAATACGCTTGCGGGTGAGTGGATGGCTCCATTTGTTTGAACTTGGATCCCCGTGTGGTATTACCGGTGTACCTACAAAACGTGTTACTTTAATCCGTCCTTACTGTCGTGTTATTTTGCAGCGAACTTGCATTAAACAATTCTAACAAAGTTCATTGTTACTTATTTAATAGTGTAATAATAGACAAAGCGAATTAATCTACTGGAAGCTGCTTATAACCTGCAACGCAGAGACCAAACGACGATAGTGCTCTGCGACAATGGCAGTCAACTCGAAGCATCTAATCAGAAATGACTGTATGCATCACACTCAGAAAAATAGTGAAACTAGAAAACGTCAGTTATTATTAACGTATATAAATTTTATTGGGTAAAACATTAGTACTAAGTTTTCATACGTTGTTAGGAGTCGTACTGAATACGCAGAGACATCCAAGACCAACAAGAAATACAAATTTGTTGTAAACATTTGACAAGATGCAGTTCAGAGCAAATAAGATGGTGAGACGCCGGATAGTTTTTACACAGCAATTCTTTATCGACTTCAAATATGAAGACAGTGATTTATAACAAATAGACTGAGAGCTTCCAAACAATTAAATCGTTTTGTAGTAGGTGGTTATAATTGTAACGGTAAGACATTCTATTTGGCAGGTTATTATTTAATTTTTGTAAGTACCGATGTTTATATATTATGTAGCTTTGATTATGGGCGTATTTACGGGGGTGGGGACGAAAGGGTCTAGACTCCTCCCAGAGATTCGAAAAAGGTGACAAAATTTGTAAAACGTCTTGGATTTCGTTGTCCATGATGTGTCCGTTACTTAACTGAATATCACTATTACTTTAACGACTCGGAACACTAGGTTTTTTATAAGTAAAAGCAAAAGTTTTACCTTACAGCCTTAACTCTGAAGAAGCCTTTTAAAGGAGAAAACCGGTTAAGGCTGTAAGGTAAAACTTTTTGCTTTTACTTATAAAAAACCTAGTGTTCCGAGTCGTTAAAGTATTAGTGATATTCAGCAAAATTTGTTAATAAATTAATTTTTAAGGTGTTTTATTTTTTGTTTTTTCATCTGTGTACGCTAATATAGCTCTTTTTGAAATATACAAACTGGTTTATTACACAGCATTAGGGTATACATTTGAAATATGAAATATAGGAAAATCAATTCAGTCAAGAAGTATCTTTTAACAATGTTTCAATAACGCGTACCGTTTACTTTAATAGGACTGATTCCAGGACGTTATCTCGCTTTTTTCATCCACTTTAAAGATAGTAATGTTGATTTGTCTTAAATTTTGTATGCAGCCGACCTAATTCGGACCCCCTCCCCAAAGCCATATTCCAGATACGCCACTGGCTTTGATTAAACCTTTTGTTTTTGTGGGACGAAATATTCTAACACAGGTACATATCTTGCCACTAGCTTTCGCTATCCTTCCGTTTAAATATGTATTGCATGTTATTCGATCTTACAAGCGACCGCCGCGCAGCGCCAATGGTTAAGTAATCTGCCCACACAGAGTGTTTCAGTTTTGTTGATGTTTATTTTATCGTGGAGACGGCTGACTCCAGATCGTTATATATCGCAGCAAACACTCTCGATACCTTTGAAAGAAAAATATTACGAAGAATTCTGGGACCAGTTAGTGACGTACATGGCTGGAGAATAAGATATAACTATGAATTGTATCAAATGTATAAAGAACCACCGTTAACACGGTACATAAAACTACAGCGTCTAAGGTGGGCTGGTCATGTAGCCAGGATGGGAGAAGAAAGGATACCACAAAAACTATTGTATACCAGAATCCATGGAAAAGGACCAGTGGGAAGACCAAGGAGAAGATGGGAGGATGCTGCGGTGGATGAGGATGCAAGAGAGATATTGAAAGTGCGTTCCTGGAGGAGGATGGCTGCTGACAGAGGAGAATGGGGGGAAAAATTGAAGGAGGTCAGGGCCCAACAAGGGCTGTATTGCTATAGGAAGAAGAAGAAGAAGGACTCCAGATCGTGCTTGTTCGTAAACAATGTAGTTAATAAAATACGTGATTCGTATTGAAATACAAATTCTTATCGAGCAGGTCGGTAATTTTTAATATCTAGGCTGTAGTCTGTCTAACATTACCAACAATGATGTGGTGAAAGAGCTGCACAAGTTCAACCATATGTGTGGGACCATTAACGAAGGAAACCCTAAAGTTAAGGAGTAAAGGAAACACGCCGGTAGTATCTATGGAACTGAGATTGCACTTAATGAAATTCCAGGCTAGTCGTAATCAAACCGCCAAAAAGGAATTTCTCAAGCACGTGACAGGATATATATACTCTGCAATATCTCAAAAAAAAAAAAAAAAAAAAAAAAAAAAGTTGATGTACAACAGGAATTGATTATTATAAGCAGTGAAACGAATGGAGCCGCCTGGAAGTGCCGAGAGCGTTCCCCACCCGTCCCTCCGACAAACCCAACAGGTGCGTGTTTCTTCAAGGCCGCAAACCAGTACGCTCTATGTTTTCGAGTGCCTGTTGACGCGTATTATGGATTATTCAGGAACATTTGTGCTATCTATATAAACAACGACAGCTGCCGCTTTGAAGTCGGATTATGTTGGGCAATTTTCTTAGCGCGTTCAAGTGGTTATTATTAAAAAGTGATTATTGTTCGGGACTCTTATTAGTTGACATTATTAATGAGAGTGGACAAAAATTAATTTGAATTATAGTACGAATTCATCTTATTGATTAGAAACTGTTATTTGTGACTCCTTGAAGCTGGTAATCAGTGACTTCATTGGTCTCTGTATTTTGTTTTCCACTGTACCATACGACGATCAGCATGAGACCGTCGTAACAGCAGTTTCGATAGGATCGCCCAATATCGGCTAAAATGGTCGGAACACCTTAAACGAATGAATGACTGCCGCATAATTAAACAACAATTAAATTGTAATCCCAAAGGACGGAGAGGTGTCACGAAACGTTGGAGTGACTAGCCCTAGCATATCTGCTTAGGACCGGCATAAACCATTTTTTGGTTTAATACTTGCTGAAGAAGAAGAAGATGACGATGGTGATGATGCCTATCCTTATCTACATTTTTAAACGCTTTTATTTTACATTTAGGAACATTAATCACGATCACCATCATCTTCAAGGATTAAACCAAGTATGGTTTGTTCCGGTCTCAATCAGGCAAACATTAGAGCTGGTCACTCCACCGCTTCCTCGGACGTCCCACACCTTTCCGTCCTCTCGGCGTGTAGTTCCAGAGTTGTTTGGGGATGCGGCAGTCATCCATTCGGCAAAGATGTTTCCACCAATTCAGCCGATACTGGGCGATCCTGTTAGGTATACTCATAATATTCAGTTCCTTCAGATATCTGTGTTTCTTCTATGATCATGGAGCGTATACTCTGCCACGTGCCTGAGAAATCTCAGTTCAGCCCCTTGAATGCGACTGACCTGGGTTTTCGTTAAAGTACAATTCTCAGACCCACAAAGAAGTGTAGAAAGGGCCATCACCTTGTAGAATTTTAGGCGTGTTCCTTTACTTGTTGACTTAAGGGTTTGCCTAATGGTCACGCACATAAGGTCGAACTTATACAACTTATTTACAAAGAAACATCAATAAAACAATTATCTTATATAAAAGTTTTCCTTTACCTTTTATTATAAGTAATCTTTTTTTCTAGTGTAATGTTACGGTATACTTACTTTTTAGCAATAAAAAAATAAAATAAATACGCATTTTTAGATAAAATTGGATAAATTTAACAATACTTTAATTTGTTAATGAACCAAGCTACACGATGACACATTCGTGCTCCTTCTAATATTGATTCGGAGTATAATCTTACGCACAACACATAATCACTCACAAACACTTATATAAAACATAAACGTAATTATAAAATTATCCGACAACGACAGCGACGTTAGCGACGTGTTCAGTGATGTAACATTGGTTTCACTTATTAGTTTCACACGGCCAGTCTGGTTACACCGCGTTTGTTCGTTCAAGCATCAGATGTACACTTCACTCGACATGGAGTCAATTAAATTATTTACACGTTACACGTTATATTCTCCACTTTTCCTTCTGATAACTACTGCATCTTCTCTGCGACAAAATTTCTGTCCTAATGAGCAGCTTCTACTGCAAATAAAAGCGACAACATATTTGTTTCTAAACAAATAAACACACCCACACTCACATCCTCGCGCGCGCGCGTATACATAAATAGAGTCCCAATGACATCTAAGCACAGCCCGCACACAGTACAACAATGAAACGTGGTTTCGTGTTTAGCTTACACGGCCTGTATCAGTATATTCAAAATGCAAACTCGATATCTTTACGAATTTGACAGAGTTAATATATTTCAATATTACATTTTGGATCGCTTTCAAAATGTCTGCCAACTATGTTGACAAAATCTTTGTTTAATTAAGAAAGTTGTGTTTGTGGTTGTAATCACAAACAGAATAATCACTATTGCACACCGCTATAAAAAAAATATTTCGATTAGCGCTTTCAAGCTTCACAACTCACCGTCAGATTTCCGATAAATCTGATTTATAATTTTAATAATTCAGATCGGAAATCTGACAGTGAGCAGCGAAGCTTGAAAGCGCTAATCGGAATATATTTTTATAGTGGTGTGCAAAAACCTTTATTGACGATATCAAACTTCATTGTTATCAGTTATGTATTGCAACGTTACAAGTATTATAAAATGAATACATTTCTGTTCGTGTACCCAACGCAACTATAGGCTATAGTGTTCGTGTTTGTATAGTGCTAGTCTAGGTCGTAGGATTTTTGTGTGTTCGTTGCGTTAAGTATATGTGGTTGCACAATAAACTTATTTTTAAATAGGGGAGTGAGACGTTGAAGACATGAAATAATTAATTAAAACTTAATAAAAGAATTAATCAACGGTTTATTAAATATTGAAAAAAAATTAATTGGTTATTAAAATTTGAAATTAGAAAATTCAAAATATTCTGTTTTATAAGGTTACATTCTGTAAAACATAACATACCTTTGCTACTCAGCACACATGGTCTTAAATATCTAAACATATAATTATGATGAACTAATTATAAAATTCTATTATAGTGTTTGGATGTCTAACTTTGGAACATTATTTATTAAAAATTTTACTCATAGCAACTCATCTATAAAAATTATATTAACTTTATCAAATAAAAATAGAATAATTAACAGAATATTAATAGCAATATACAATATTAATAGATGTATAGATATAATAGAATAGTAAAATAGAAAAATAGAATATTAATAGAATTGTTGCTATTAATATTAATATTTAACGTTCTTGAGAAGCTCTGGACACAAACGCACGTTTCACGATCATCAGTGTTAACGAATTCAGTGTTTTTTGTAAATAGTAACTGTTTTAAAATACAGTGATCGCGAGTTCACAGTGTATATGTCCTGACGATGGTCTCTCACCGAAATCGATCGAAATTAAGAATTTGAGTGAGTAATTAAAACTTTATTACAAATCATATCGTTACGACGGTCTAACTGATCGTCGTATGGTATAGTTGACAACAAAATAAAAGATACCAATAAAGTCACTAAAAACCAGCTTTAATTATCGCAATTAACAATTTGTAATCAACAAGTTATTCAACAAGATTGTACTCGTAAAATAATTCAAGTTGATCTGTCCACACAAATAATAATGTCAACTATAAAGAATTCCGCACTATAATCACTTTTCTCTAATACACCACTTGAGACCCACTGTGTAAATCGCCTGACTATGACTCGAACCTCGAACCTCACTTGAATAAATCGTCACTTAAACTGAAACTAAACGTCGCTAAATGCTTGAATATATACCCCGCTGAGATTCCAGAATAATCCATAGCCTAATACACGTCAACACTACTAGAAAACACCATAGCGTAATTGAACACAGTGCGCGCGGACCGGTGAAGTCTGGAACAGCCTCGTTAAAGCATCTTAAGAGTCACGTACTCACATAACATTACTGCTGGTTCTGCTGGGATAGCCGATACACATGTAGGACGTTCCGTAATAGCGTAACCATATGCATGGTACCTTTAGGTTATGAACAATGAATACACCACAATAGAAGATTTTTCTATTATTGACTACGGCGAGTGTTTTCGCAACAATATAATTAATTTATTGTTGTATTGGAGTGTTAGTGGTCTCAAATATTTCTACTAGTAATATTATACAAACAACTATGTTGTCTTTGGTATTGATGGGCTCTTTCGGCAGTCAAGCCATCTTCAGGTCATTTACCAACGAAATGGCCTTAGTAAGAGCTCGTCAATACCAAAGACAACAAACTGGTTTATATAAAATTACTAGCAGAAATATAAATAATGGTAATTTTTACACCGTGGTGAAACCTAATTTTAAATATCGTATAAACGTAAGAAATTCTAATTAATAGTGCACTTATTTTACACGCCCAAGTGGCTCAACAGTAAGCTAACCAAATAAGTACACTTCGCTTGAAACGTCAGAGGTCGTGATAATAAGGCGGCATACCATAACAATAAACGAGCTGTTTGTGTAAACTGTTCCTCGCGAAAGGCAAAAACGTGTCAAAACGAAGGCGGTGCGGTAAATAAGCGAATTAATTCTTCTACAAACGAGAAGTGATAACGTTTAAGTGGAGTTTTTTTTCTCCACCTCGGAGAATCTTAATTAACGCCATAACAGTTAAATATTTCACCGCTCTTTCTCATCTGAGGCTATATTTGTACTTAGCTTAGTGTGTACACAGACAAGCTACGGTTTAATCGCTACTGCTTGTTAAAACGTGACGCAGATAGCTTTGTTACTGATTATCTAGTTGAAGGGTAAACATTTAAGAAAACAAACGGGGCGCGCGTGCAAGGAAAACATCTGGTTCTTCACTTTACTCAGATTCTTCTTCCGCTCTTCATTTTGAATTTTATTTTTTCTCATTACTTCTCAGGTTTTACGTTATCTTCTATGTTTCTTCTTTTTCTTTCGGAGAAAAAGCCGGCCGGAATGACCCTTGACATGGCCGGCTCTACTAGAAGACCGGAACATCAAACGTGGCAACGTTGCGTCTGAGGCCTATAAGCATAGTGTAATAAAATAGCTAACCTAAACATGTTATATTTTGATTTAATTTCATAGCATTACTAAAATCATGAGTAAGCCTATTTATAGCTAAATCTAAATTATAGGTCTCTGTGCGCACTAAGTACTATACGTTTAAGTTGACGAAATTAGTGAATTAGTGTTAGGCGTAATGAATTAATTTTGTTTGAATTATTGAATTTGAATCACATGAATGAGTTAATTATTATATTTCCTAAATAATATAACAGTATGTTACATAATAAACTTTTAATTTGCCAAAAGTGAAGAATTATAAAACTGCTGTTAACCGGCAATAAAAATGACGCGATTTGATTATTGAAATACATAAATTAAGAGATCGTCTAGTCGGCCTCAAGTATCAGCTGATTCCGGTATTGCCACGTTTAATGATCAGGACTTCTAGTAGAGATGGCCATGCCTTTGCCTTCCGTCACAACTCGCCTCCAGTTCTCTCTCTCTCTCTCTCTCTCTCTCTCTCTCTCTCTCTCTCTCTCTGTTGCAAAGTTCCTCCAGTTTTGTACGTCTATTCTTCTTAAGTCTTTCTCCACCTCGTGTATCCATCGTCTTCTGGGTCTACTCCTTATTCTTGTTCCTTTCATGTTTCCATTTAGCACTTGCTTGGGCAGGAATTCTCTCCACATGTCCCAGCCAGCTTATTCGCCTTGGCTTTATGAGGCGCCTTGGCTATATCTTCCAGCTACAATATTTAATCGATTTTAGCATTTCAAAGCCATCTCTATTCTCCTGTTTCCAATATTGGTACGTATATCTTTCTCACTATTTTCCTTTCAAACAGCCTCAACGAATTTATTGATACAGCCGTGAGTGGCCATGGTTCAGTTCCGTAAATCAGGACTGGTCTGATCAAGCTCTTGTAGATATTCATTTTGGTTTTGCGAGACAGAAGCTTGGGCTTAAGAAGATTAAGATTTGCATATAATACTCTATTGCCAGCCACGATTCTTCTATTTATTTGTTGTGAGATTTTGTTCTCCTCATTGAGTTCTGTTTCAAGAGATACAACCTATCTACACCACTAAAAGTGTAATTATCCAGCTCCAAGTTATGGGGCTCCCTTCTTGCCTGTGCTGCTGTCATTTTCATATAGTGCGTTTTCTTTTCATCAACAAGTCCCGAAGGACGTTTTTCTGTGTTTATTGTTTCCTACATATTTCACTTATTATTACTTCAACTAATAGTAGTTAATTATTTACTCGTTTTTTGTAATTATTTGTTTTGTTAGACACAGGAATAAAATTTTACAAGGGATATCGGTCGGTCCATCTTTGGTGCTACCGAAGAAATAAGAGAGTAACATTCTAAGCGGGGAGGGAGACAGGAGATTATAACCTCGTTTAGTGCTGTGTATTGGACTAGCAAACAACGGATGAGCTCATATTCAGATAGGAGACAAGAAGATTCTTCCACCTGTGGTCCATTAAGAAATGTGGATTTACGCGAGAACTTTAATATATTCTGCTTAGAATAAAAAATTTCAAAGTTACAATTTTAATTGGTGCAGACATTTGGATAGAACGAGTAATGAAAGGCTGATTCGGGGTTACCGGAGAATATACACTCATTAGATATGGGGAACTTCGACGTCTACGTAACAGATAGTTTCCAGAAGAGCAAGTCTTTCCTAACCTATGATAGACAAAAGTAGAAAGAAGAAGCGGAAGAGAAAGAAGAAAAGGGTTGAAAATAAATAAAAATTTTAACATCGGAAATGAAGTTTCTCCAAATGTGTTTTTCTTTGCTCTATTAATTTTATGATCAAGCTTTTTCTTTATTTTTGTTAAGGTTTATGTGTCATCTCATTTCATTTTACAGAAGAATAGGAAAACTTTGTATGAGAGAGTAAAACGGTATAGGTTTAGACATGAATACAATTATTAAAACGGAAGTTATTCATTAGACAGCGGTTTGCTAACCCTACTGCAAAAATAATTTTGATTAATAATATATATATACTTTCACTTATGAACTTACTATTGTCACTTCCCAAACGTTTCAAGATGTTGTTTCTCTTCTTCAGTGGGTTGAGTACTAACTAACTGTAGTACTCAACCCACTGAAGAAGAGAAATCTTGAAACGTTTGGGAAGTGACAATAGTAAGTTCATAAGTGAAAGTATATATATATATTATTAAATTAATAAGTGAACGAAGAGGATGCAACAACAAGATAATTTTGATTAATTTAATTCGTATTTGAAAGTTAACCTATTAGCTTATTATAAATAGTAAGGTTTGATAAATCTAAATCTTGATAGTAAGTTTTTCTTGACTAATAGTAATCTTCTTCATGTATATACGGATTTGTGTGTGCGCGCGCGCGAGTGCGTGTGTGATTTCATTGTTTCATTAAGAAGAGAAGTCGATCTCTGGTAGTTATTAGTGCGCGAATTGCCGTGGGCATGAGACCTTCTACAGTACGTGACACAATGCTTGAAGTCAGCCGTGCAATGAGAAGGCGTAAGATCCATGGGACCGATAACATACAATGAGATAATGAATTGTCAGATGTTCCAAGAATACCAGACCGCACTATACTCGATAAGACATCCCTCGTAGCTTAGTTTAACGCGTAGCTTAGTTTATTCTTTCCATTAAGTATCTACCTACGTATTCCTCATTATAAATTTTATATATTTAAAGCACGTGACTTTCTTGTTCATTATCATAATCAATTTCTTCTTCTCCTTCCTTCGTTTCACGTTTCACTCTTAAGGCGTATTTCGGCTAACCCAGACATTCACGTCCAATTGGTTTCGAGAGGTAGTCGAGTATCGTTCTCTCTGGTAATGTGTTTACTCCAGTTTTGCCTGTCCTCCTACACCTTGTTCAGCATATTATCAACGTTCAGTTACTCTCAGATGTAATTACACCCTAAACTATCTTTTACATCGGTTCACTGCTATTACAAAACTCATTTCTCTTTGGCTGAAATATGGCTCCCTCAAGTTACATTTATCACCCATTATTCTTGTCGACACAGCAGTGTTAGGATCGTCATTGTTTGAGAATCTCTAACATTCCACTAGCTGTCTGTTTGTTGTCACAGTCATACGATATGGCACATCACATCCTTCACTGATGATGGAAGATGTAGAGAACAGTTGAGAACTGGAAACAAAAACAAATAAAAATTATGGAAATAATAAAAATAAATTACTTCTGCGAGTATAATATTTAAAGTTTTATTAGTATATGTGTGTGTGTGTGTGTGTGTGTGTACACATAAATATGCACACTCGTTTCACAGAGTAATCAGTATCTGCAAGGTTTCAATGTGAATTACTGAATTATCGATTTTGATTTGATTATAATTAAATTAACTTATAATCAATTTTATTACGATTTACATTTTCGGATCTTGTAATGTTTGTTTATGTAGTCAGCTGATTTGATAGTTATATTATAATCGAATCAAATAATTTGACAATCCGTTAATTTATATTGAAAGCTCTGAACGTACAGAGTACTGTGTGAAAAATGCGTCATGTTTTTGTGTAGGCCTGTACTAATAAACTTCAACTATAATACTTGAAGAAAACATATACTCTTATGAATTAACAAAAAAAACTACAAGAAATTAAAATAACAAGAGTTACTGGAAAAAAATTATAAATAAAAATTAAAATTGTTCGTAGTAGACACATGCTACGCTATCTAATAACATACTAAGAATAGACATCAAGTCTATGTCTAGGTTGTCCCTAAGACGTCCCTCTTATGGCTCTACAGAATTTCAGGGGTCCTAGCGTTGTCAACAACGTGCCTCCAACATCCTCAATGCAACGTCTTTAACTTTCTCTTTAGTTTTCAAAACAACATCGAAACATCTATTTCTGAATAGCTATGCAAGACAGCTACCAATCCTCATTCACTCATAATTTTTTAGCTACTAGTTCCGCACCCTTTTCCTCCCTTAAAATTATTATTATTATTATTATTATTATTAATATATAGAGTGACAGAAACCAGCCGTAGATATGGTCTAGACATCAATGTTAATAAAACGAAGCTAATGATTGTATCTAAGAACACGTTCACAAACTGCACTGTTAATTAAACCATAGCCTAGTTGAACCTCTAAGCCTATTTACATATCTTTGTACTATAGTCAATGAACAGTAGGACCACTCTCAAGAAATAAAGAGCAGAATTGAAAAGGCAAGAGAAGTGTACAGTAGAATGAGCAGTTTATTCAAAAGTAAGGATTTAAAAATAAACACAAAGATGAGACTTTTAAAAGCTACTACGTATTCTCAGTCCTCTTCTACGGTGTAGAATCTTGGAGTTTGACTGAAGCCACAACTAAAAGATTGGAATCTTTCGAAATGTAGCTGTACCGTAGAATACTGAGCATTTCATGGACTATAACTAATGTTGGAGTTCTTAGAAAGATGAAGAAAAATAAGGAAGTTATTAACACAGTGAAGATAAGAAAGCTTCAGTATCTGGTACATGTCATGAAAAATGAACAGAGATTATACTTATTCCAGTCCATACTACAGGGAAAAATACTTGGAAAAAGAGAAGTTGGGGGACCGAGAATATCATGGCTGAGAAATTTAAGTACATAGTTTGGTATGAATAGGCCTACAACCGACTTGTTCCGTACAACAGTAGGTCTACAGAAAGTTAAAATCGTCTGTATGATATCCAGCATCCGAAACGGACAGGAGCTGTCAGAAGGTTATTATTATTATTATTATTATTATTATTGTTTATAATTAATATCGTTATCATTATCAATTACTTTTTTAATTCAAAAGCTTTAAATCTGAGATAACCTCAAAAGCTTTAACTCTTAAATGTAAAATTTTGTTTACTCGAATACTCCAACAGAGAATGAAAAAACCGGCTAAATAAATTAAAATATATGTCAGATTTAATGTTAAATGTTATTTATTAATATCCTTTAATGTCTAGAAAAGTCTCTTTCTACCTCACATTATACGGTTCTTGTCTGTAGAGTATCGCAGCTCGTCTGAAGTGCTGAGAAACTTTACGGGGTTAATTAAGGACAGCCGAAAGCGTTGAGTCACACCTTCCACGCAGCGTTACGCCGGAGATGTGCAGAAATGTCACAATTATTCTGACTTTATCATGGCTTCTCGTTTTCATTAAAATTCATTCGCTTTACAGCGTTCCGCGTTCCTGTTTAATTGAATTCATTTTGATTCTTGTACAGAAGACACGTTTTACTGTCTTTTTCCCTACTTTGTCTCAGTATAATGATTAAAACAAAAATATGTTCCTAGAAAGCAATTGACAGAGTTGAGTTGTTTTGGATCTGACGGGATTTGGTTTAAACTTATTATTGTTTTATTATATTAGCATGATAATGTTTTTAGGCTGGGGGTCATTCCACAAAAATATAACTTCATCGAAAAATGTAACGCTTCCACACTTTCGATTCCCCACAGTCCAGAAATCTTCGGTCTCTGTCGTTTTAACATGATAATGTTTGTTATATAGTAGTAAATATATTTGTTATAGTAAATATTTGTTATATGCACATTATACATTTCAAAAGCCTAAAAACATTATCATGCTTCGATGTTTCGGTTTCGTCGAAATTTCTTTAAATTTTTTTTTGTAAACAGCTTGGCATTTCTGTAGACAAACATTCTATATCTATATATCTTTTCTAACTTTACGATACTGAAAAAGAAATCATTCATTTTATAGGAATATATTAAGATTCGTTATGTCATTTACAGTGTTTCGACGCTTTTATTTTTTAATGTCATCTTCATATTTAACAAAATTAATAATTACAGTAATACAAAAATAGTTTTCTGTATTTCTTTGTAGTTTAAATTTTACCATTTTTTACATCTGAAGATGACAGTAAAAATAAAAGCTATCGAATCTGTGCAAGTGATATAATTAAATATAAGTAAAGATAATACAACACAACAAAGATAATACAACAACCAATGGTATATACAAAATTGACTGTCAAGATTACAATAAATGTTACATCCGACAAAAAAACTAAAAAAAAACGTTATTTTGAAAATCTGAACGTATACAAAAAACAAGAAATATATAAATCTGGTTTATATTTGAGACCGGAACGAACCATTCTTGGTTTAATCCTTGAAGATGATGATGAAATACATAAATCTAATTTGGCCACACATGCAATAAACACAGGACATGAATTCTCAGAGATAACCAGCATGGCACTAATAAAACACATTGCCACACAAAGGCACCATAATAAACATATGGTAAAATTTACAAATATAAAAACACAAAACAAACTAATACATGAACAAATACAAATCAATACAAAACATGACACAATTTTCAAAGCACTCAACATCAAAAATACTGAAAAAGATTATATACACCACAATCACAAACAATAATACCAGTATAAAATACCAAAAATCTACAGGAAGCCATAACAACAACCAACCAAAAAAAGTATTTCACAACATACAAAATTAGGAAGTCTAAGGATGGGAACAATAGGGTTCCCGAAACATGTGTCAAGTGAGGGAACAAACATCTTGAGGTAAAGAAATTATAAATATTAAATAAATTAAATATAAATATATTTATATTAAAATGTATTATTTATTAAATTTATATGAGAGTACCAGACTTTCCGGTAATGTCTGGAAGGTGCTTTTTACAGAACGTCTGGGTACATCAGCATCACAATATCAGTAGATCCATTAGCACTATCCCGTTAGATACTACCATTAGTTATCTTACGTATTTAGGTTTCTTTGTCTCTGACAATAATTGGTTTTGTTTGTCTAAATCTTGTAGGAGTTATGCAGTGTACTCTGTCTTGCGTAACACATTCAGGAAGCTAAGAAGATAGTGTTGGTTACTATGAACCACTTTTTCAACATAATTTCTCCATTATCTCAGAAACTACCACACATATCTCTGTGAAATTTGTACCACATATTTCTCACATTTCAATTATATTGCGCATATACAATCGTTGGGTACTTAAACAGTTAAAAAAAATAAATATAATACCTTAATTTTTTATTTTAAAACAGATGTATGTATAAAATGTAATTTTTTCTACGCAATTTTTTAAGTAGAACCGCTCAGCCGCTCATGGTTACTCCAAAATATTAAAGGATTGAAGGTCAAAAATTAAAAAAAAATGTATAGGCTACTTCACTGAGTATTTAATTTTATAAATCTGTAGATATTTCTATCTAATTTAATATTTGATTTGACACGTCTGACTTTTAAATTTTATAAATCTTTAGATATTTATGTTTAATTTAATTTTGAAATTATTAAAATATTTAAATATTTAGTACTTTTCATTTTAAATAAATAGTGTATTAGTGATTTTTTAAAACTTTAGGTTTATTTTGAATTTAAAGGGAAACCGAAAGCATCAATTTACAAAACGCGACATTTCTCAGGAAATTGTTGACACAGAAAAGGCTGAAGTTTAGCCTATTTTGTAGAGATATTTCTAATTTATATTTTGGTTGAATTGCCAATTCACATTGAAATATCTTTGGTTATTTAATAAATGTACCTATATAAACAAAAGTTAATTTTCAAACATTTTGTGTTGTAACCAGTGTATGCTGATTTTTACCCTTACGATACATTATAACAGTAAATAAACTACAGGAACATAGAGAAATAATAATAATAATAATAATAATAATAATAATCGAAGGAAACAGATTGTACTGAACAAATACAATGACAATGCAAAGTGAGCTTTGTGTGGAAGTAAATAATAATTTTACTCTAAACGCTGAATCTGGCACAAGTCCTTCAAGTGCTTTAAAGAAAAAAAAGAACTACAGAAAACACAAAAAATTCTATGAAATATGTGAAAATAAAACAAGTATCAACATAACCATTAATTTAGTATTTTAAATTTAATATTTTAGTATTGTTTAATACAGTGCGTTACAGTGTAGGCCTATGTGGGAGTAAAATTACTATTTGGGAAAGGTTCTTCAATATAATGGTCTCGTATATAACTGGACAATAAAAATGTATGAACTGCAACAGGTCAAAAACTTTTTCTGGACTTCAAAAAGACTGCAAAAATAATCTTTCTGGCACAAATTAATGGTACTTGTATGATGGGTTTGTACTTTCTTGGCACAAGAAAGGGTTTGTCTGATAGTAGGGTTAGTTTAAGTTACGTTAAGGTATATGTAGTTTAAACATTTCATGTATACTTCAAATGCTTAAAGTAAAATTAAAAATTCAAAATATAGATTAGATGTTTAAAGTATAGGGTAAGTATTTTTTCTGAGCTAGGTGAGTTGTTATGTAAAATTTTACTTTAAACCACTTTTTACTGAAAACTACTTTTCAACATAGCTGCCCCGTTTTTTCAGAAACTACCACACATATTTCTGTGAAATTTTTACTACATATTTTACATAATTCTGTGATATTGTGGATGCATCTACAATAGTTGACTTTACTTAAATAGTTTATAAAGAAATAAATAAAATGACTTAACTTTTAATTTTTTAACACAGATGTGTCTATAAAATGTTTGTAATTTTTTTCTATTAATTTTTTCAAAACTATTGTATATCGGTGTATGTATAAGGAATGGTTCAACATTGTGTAAATATTACATACCTGTGCCTAACAATTTCTTAGAAAACGGGGCATTTATGTAGCTATTTCAGCGTAAGTCAGACATGGCTTTACAGCTCCTCCTAACCCAGTCACTCATTTTTACATGCTGAGTCAACAAGGGGATGAAAATCACCGAAACTCATGGTCTACCCGGGAAACAAACCTGGGACCTCCAGATTGGTGGTCAGTCGTCTCGTACCCATTGGCCAGCTGAGCCCCTAATAATATTATAGAAAGTAGCAGTAACATAAGAGGAAAGAGGAAATATATAATTTTTTCATCTTCATTTCAATTCTCCTCTGTCGTCAAGCGGCATGTACTTCTAACTTCTCCATTCCAGTATACAACTTATTCTGATCTGTGTTCCTCCCCCTTTATCTAGTCGCGATTCTATGATGTCTTCTTCTTCCTTCCGTTCATCCTCATTACATCGTCAAACCACTGCATTTCTCTTCTCTCTGCTACCTTGAAAGCTGTTTCCAGCTGATGATCGTACGCCTAATTCGATCTTCTCTAGTTTCTCAGTGCCCGCCTCAAAAATATTTTGTTTGTCTCTAAAGAGTATCTGCCACCTATGAATCTTCTATACTTTTTAAACATAATAATGTTATAGATGTTTTTATAAATGTAAACAACGTTTTAAAAAAACCTCGCAAACAAAAGTCATACATTTTATAAATAGCGTTGTGACTACAGGATTATGATTTTGGTTTCGTTAAAGTTTTCGGGTAAATCATTTTATTGATTGTGAATCATCATCTACTGTTTTGCCAGACGTTTTGGGTGTGGAGCTTGTCTAGGGGCTTTTTATATTGGCTAGGGACGCCGATAACGTTCTAACGAGCCGAGAAACCAAACTTCATTAAATTAATCATGAAACAAGCTTTAAGGTGGGACGATTTAGAAACAGTCGCGGAGGAAAAACTGTTGATTATAACAGCAGATAATAGCAATTATACGAGCCAACGATGATAACACTGTGTAAAGTCGTATTCCACTACTGAATAGAGGGTCCTAGCTGACGCGGCGAGGCATTGCCGCTAGAGATTAACACTGACTTGTGAGCTACTAAGATACGGTACTGGAGGAGGACCTTAAGGATACCGTGGACGGAAATAGTATCTAATGATGAAGTTTTGAAGAGAGCGGGTGAATAGAGGACACTGATTGGAATGATTACAGAAATAGTATGGTTGGTCACCTCTTACGCCATTCAAAATGGTTCATCATCCTGATCGAGGACTTGCTCGAGGGTTTAGTGGGAAGGGGAGGCACAAACAGTAGCACATTGATGGCATAAAAGAGTGAAGAATGTATATATAGGGAAGAATATATGCTGATCAAGAGGCTGTTGGCGAAAAATAAAAAATTTCAAGCCCAGCAACCTGTGCATTGAGGAGGAGGAGGAGGAGGAGCAGAAGAATAAGAAGAAGAAGAAGAAGAAGAAGAAGAAGAAGAAGAAGAAGAAGAAGAAGAAGAAGAAGAGGATGTAGTAGAAGAGTATGGAATTTATCAAAAAGGCGAAAAATAAGGTCAGTTTTTTCCTTACACGCTTCTCTGTTTACATTCTGAGATGTTTTTGTCATCTGCTACGCCATTCAAACTGGTTCATCACCATGATCGAGGACTTGCTCGAGGGGTTTAGTGGGAAGGGGAGGCATAGGCAGTAGCATATTGATGGGATAACACAAGGAAGAATGTATATGGTGATCAAAAGGCTGTCCGCGAAAAAGAAGAAATTGCAAGCCCAGCAACCTCTGCGTTGACAAGAAGAAGAAGATGATGATGAAGAAGAAGAAGAAGAAGAAGAAGAAGAAGAAGAAGAAGAAGAAGAAGAAGAGGAGGAAGAGGAAGGGGAAGAGGAAGAGGAAGAGGAAGAAGATGTAGTAGTAGTAGTAGAAGAAGAAGAAGAATAAGAAGCAGAAGAAGAAGAAGAAGAAGAAGAAAAAGGAGGAGGAGGAGGAGGAGGAGGCGAAGGAGAAGAAGAAAAAGAAGATGAAGAAGAAGAAGAAGAAGAAGAAGAAGAAGAAGAAGAAGAAGAAGAAGAAGAAGAAGAAGAAGAAGAAGAAGAAGAAGAAGAAGAAGAAGAAGAAGAAGAAGAGTATGTAGTAGAAGAGTATGGAATTTATCAAAAAGGCAAAAAATAAGGCCATTTGTTTCCTTACACGCTTCTCTGTTTACATTCTGAGATGTTTTTGTCTTTGCAGCGAAGATATTCAGCGAGAAAAACTATAAACTCTGATTACAACGTGCCTTGTTTGTATACAAATTTAGCCTACAATGAGATGGAGCGGTAACAGGCCGTGAAATATTTAACTGCTCGGCGTTAATTAAGATTCCCCAAGGTGGAAAAAGAACTTAGTTATCCTGCAGCTCAAATGGTATCACTTTTCGTTCGTACGCGAATTAATTTGCTTAATTTATTTGATGTTTTTTTGTTTAACAAGTATAGGCTAATTATTTATCATCCCGTCATTATTAGTAGAACAACGTAGTTCCAAACATTTGTTTCATTATCACCCGTTATCGTTTGTAAGACTGTGATAAAATTCCAGAACGAAGAAACTGTCGAGTGTCCGTAATTACAAGGGTCAGTTGAAAAGCTCGCGGAGCGAATCTTTAGCACAGTGGTAGAATATTTTGCCTGAGCTGAACACTTGTTAATTTCCAGATATATCTGTTAATTTATTCACTTTTTACCAGCTGTTTGAAATTTTCCTGTCACGCGTGTTTTTAAAATACACGAAATCGAAGTCAAACATTGTGTTGTGATGAATTCTCTGTTAAAAAGTTTTAGGGCGAATGGAAAATCAAACCGAAATTGTAAATGTGTTAGGAGATGCTGCGCCTTCAGAAACAATGGTAAGTGAGGCAAACTCGAGTTTAAACGTGGTCGTACAAGCACTGAAGACTGTCCCAGCAGTGGACGTCCAAAAAGTGCAACAAAATTGGCATTATTAAAAAAATTTCACAGGGTGTGGGAAGACCGCAGATTGAGGAGTGTATGAAGTTGCTGAAATCTTAGGTATCTCAGATGAGCGCGGGCATCATACTTTAACTAAAGAACTTGCTGTGAAAAAGCAAGCAGGAGTTGTTGCAGTTTTTGGGCGTCCAGTGCGATACGTTTTCATTGCTCGTACGATCACGTTTAAACTCAAGTCCTTACGTACAAATCGTTGGTTTTGAAGTTTCAGCATCTCCTGACGCGTTTACAATTTCGTTTTGAATTTCCGTTGGCGCTAAACAAATTTTAACAAAGAATCACACCACGATGTTTGATTTTGTCCGTTTTTCAAAACACGCATGGCACGTCAATTTTAAACAGCTTCTGAACAATGAGTAAATTGATAGACAGATTTGGATATTAATAGAAGTTCACGTAAAATACAAATCTTGCAGCACACGAAAAATTTTAGTTTTACCGCTGAGCTAAACTTGTCGCTCCGCGAACTTTTCAACTGACCCTTGTAACAACGGAACACACACTTGATCTGTTAAACTACGGGAGTGATATTAGTACAACAAATAATTAAAGAACTGGAATCTTTCCTCAGCGAGAATAGTCGGACAACTTCTCATGAGAACCTGTGTGTAAGAAAATCTGTGTTACACGTGTCTTGGACCCCAAAACACCCATCCCGTCTTACCTTCTTAACTACCGGCTAACAATTCAAATGACAAATAGAGGGAAAATCCAAAGGTGGGGGAACGGAGTTAATAAATAAAAGTGGCATAAGGATAGAAGGGAATTTCCTGAAGAGAATTTAAAGGTGACGGAAGAAGAACGTGTGTTAGAGCTAACAGCATGGCGAGACAAAGACTATATTAAATATTTAAAATTTCCGAAAGGTTGTTACTTACTTGCAGAAATAAATAAATAAATAAATAAATATAGTGTAAAACAAATCATAGATAATATATCATTAAAATACAAATATCTCTTGTAGAAAAATAATTTAGTATAAATATAAAAATATTATTAAAAAACAACATACAGTAATTGAATGTAATACGATTGAGGGGCTTCTGTCAAAAACCTTCTTTGTCCAAAAATAAGACTTTTCAACAACGTGAAAGAACATCCTGACATTGTTTGTGTTTATTTAAATGAACTCAAAATTTTTTGATAGGTCATTTTTAAGTTAATAAATACCTAGCAGGAATAGCAATAAATAAATATTTATATAAAAGCAGAAAAAAAATATAAAAACTTGGACATAGTAGGTTTTTACCAGAAATTTGATGAAAACCCCTATCATATGATACTTAAATTCTAAGAAATGTAATAAAATTAACAAGAAGAAATATTTGAAATGATTTATTGTTATTTTTTTTAAACCTGGAACAATAAAAATAATTATTATAGAAAATGATTAAATATAGTAGTAATAACCTTCCACTATTTGTCCTTTTTCTGATCACTACCACTGCTATTGTCAAAAATAAAAAATGTAATAGAAAAAATAAAAGAGTATGTAATAATAACAAGATATTCAGTATTTCATCGTTTAGTCTTCACATCCACTACTATTGTCATCATTATCCAAATCAAAATCAAGTGTTTGATCTGTTACCACTTCATTTCCACCACTTTGATCTTCAAATACCTTTCTGTAAAAATTAACACTTTCCGGATTTCCCAAGTACGGAATCAGGCTTTTAATATCTTTACGTTTCGCTGGTGCTATACATGGAGGCTCTATTTATAAACAATCAAGAGTCAAAACTTCAGACAACTCCTTTTTATTCCTTACTATGCTTGTTTGCCAAGGCCCACGGTATGAGTGTCTGCATCTGACAAATGGGTCGTTTCCATTAAACTGTAACATTCGTATATTTTTAAGTTTCAGCAGAGGTTTGGGCGTTTTCAAAAAATATGCTTCTGTACTTTTTTTATATTTTTAACATCAAAAGTACTTAGGTTTCTTAATTTAAATTTGGATGGTTTCTGCCTAGCACTCAAAATAACTCTATCCCAATCCTCTGGAACTTCTGCACACGGCAGTCTTCTTTTTTTAATTTCAATAAGCGAGAAATCCTGATCGTTTGGTAAATATGAATTACCTCGTACAGGGAACAGGTGCGTTATTTTTTCAAACATTTTAAAAACATGAATGAGTGTGTACAGGAACCGCACCATAGTCATATTTTTATTTTGCCCTGGACATCCGTCACTAATAAGTACCAGCTCACTTGGACGCCCTTCTGGTGAAATGTTTTTTAAATAATCAAAAAGCATGGATGTAACTTCATTTGATCCTTTCTTAGCTATATATTCACAGTATGAGTAAATAGTCACAACTTCAGATCCTAAATCATGTATTCCAAACACAAACTGCCATAACTGTCTTGCATAAAAAACTGCAGTTGTTTTTATATATGGGAGTGGCAGATTTTGCATAAAATCAAAGCTAAGACACAATATTTCACCCATTTGAGCCTTTGCTTTGTATGCCTTTTTGTCTCCTTTAAAAGCTTCAGTTTTTTTTAAGTGTAATGTTTTTTCATTGCGAAGCTGCTGTTTTTGTTCATCCGTCATAGCAGTTTTTATTTTTAACTCCATAGAGTCACAATAAGAGCAAGTATCAGAACGAGGGTAACCAAATGATATATTATATTTTTTTAACACACCCCAGTAAATCTTGTACGGTACATTTATGTGATACTGTTCAAGAAAAAGAGAGTGCATTTTAGTCACAGACAAATCTTCAGGTAAGTATCTCTTATCTGGATTGTGTCTTAAGGAATAATGAGATTTCCTTGCAGGGAAGGACCTGAGTGATTGTCAACGAGATTTATCACAACTTCTGGATACTGTTTTGGACGATTGTCGTGCTTACCACGACAGTCTGTCGGGGCTTGGCTCGTATTTACAAGGCTTTGCTGCAATCGTCGCACTCTCCATTTACTAATGCCATGAATGCTAAGAAATGCTTTAAAACATACCTCAGTCTCCTGAGCACCAAACCTTACTTTATAACGAAATGAGGCACAGTGATCACGTCTATCAAGTGCTTGTGGATTAGGATTTCTCGAACGCCTTCTTTTCACCAGTTGTATTGCTATTAGACCACACAAATGGGAATCTTGTTCATTTTTACAATTCATCTGCAAAAATTTTGCTAAAATTTCCTGTCTCTGCATATTTGATATCTTGTTAAAACAATGAAACCTGGTACACCTGAAACAAAAAAAATCCTCTTCACATTAGTACTAAAACATTACAAGGTCATACTTTTACTGGAATATGCTAGTAGTACTTTTACCATCAGTAATCCTAGTAAAATATCAGAAAATGAACTAAACCAGTACCAGTACTAAACTAATAGCACTGTTACTATTTATAATAATTTTGTAGTCCCCGATTTTACAGTAAATATAGGCCTAACCAGGACTATGTATTAATGTCACTGATTCTTTGCGTCATGCTTCCAAAATTATAAAAAAACATAGGCCTACTATTTTATAATATTCCTAAATATTCTTATACTTGTGGGTATCATTCTCTAAGCCATATCCACCACTTTTGACTGTTTTCTATCAATTGCCAGAAGTCAGAATAACACTGCACATTTATAGCCTACATACAATGCAAAAAACTATCAAGCCTCTGTAATAATGAAATATAATGTGTGCAGCAAGTCACGATGACACACACGTGATTTGTCAATCAGAAATACTAAATTAATAAGATAAAACACTAATATATTAGGTACCACGGGAGGTTAGGCTATAACCAAACCTTTTTACGTAGCTTCTGATAACCTAAATGGCTTTATGATTGTTACCATGATTATTTTTCAACCAAACTGATATTCTTAAAAATAACGCATTATTTGCATAATTTTATTATGCAAACGTTATTTACATTTTCATGTAAATACCATTCTTAATGTAAGTTTATTATAAATTAGGTTAAGTTTAACGTACCTGCAATCTTCTCCAGTAACAACTTTTGGTACTGTTTTGCCAACATGGTTTATATGTTCTTCTCCATGTACTTTTTTTCTTTTATTTCGCATGATTTTCTTTCTTTTCGGCGCTTTTTGAGTGGCCAGTTTTGATCTCATTCCACATCCATAACAACGAACTACTATACAAGTACAACAATGAGGTTATATTTTTATAAACAGCAGACACGACACTCACGCCATCTGTAGGTTTTCCGGCAAAAACTAAACTTGTCCTGGACTAGTTTAGTTTTTGCTAGGAAACGAGTGGACATAGTAGGTTTTTCCAGAAATTAGCTTTTTACCTCAACGAATTGTGACGGATTAAATAGGTTATTGAAGAAACTGAACTACACAGTAAATAGAACAATGAACTGGCTACAGTAATATGACAAAATCTAAATTTTTGATTTTTTGGACAAAGTAGGTTTTTGACAGAAGCCCCTCGATTGTAAATATAACAAATATTTTAATTAATTGTAAAATTATTTTCACAATTTTTGCTCACTCAAATACTAACTTTCATTGTTCTCTTTATTGATTTAAAAAATAAATGTTTATTAGTGAATACAAACTACTTTTGGTCAGTTTGTTAATAAGTTGTTAAAATCATCCTGTCAAATGCCAAGCGAATTCCTCTTACACGTTATATCACAGGTAAAAAGTTAACAATAATTAGAACGTAAAGTACATACTTGCATCTTTACATATGATATATTTATTAAAAACACATAGTTTCGGCAAAATAGAAACTTGAACAAAATAATCTATAAGTATTGATTACATAATAGTTATCATCACCAGCTTCAAGAGCCAAGCAAAGACGTCATGGAACTGATCTGACTACCGCTTTCCACGCTATCTAACAGTCTGTTTCGTAAACGCTGTGTCCACGTAAAACTGGTGTTCGGAAAGTCTGTTGGCTTCAATCTGGGAAACGTGTATTTATAAATTTCTAGTTCAAATTGAAGATATCTATAATTCTTAGAAATATTTAGATCATCACATCTGTTGGATACGGGTTCAGCACAACAGAATCTCTAGCTAGATTCTTACCATTGTTCAACCTATCTTGGGTGGAATCCCTTTCTTAAGTCGTTCCTGTCTGATTTGTCGTGACCAACTCCTCGTACTTTCAAACAAGACGCTTCAGTGTTTTCGTCAGCTAGGAAGCCTTTCATTTTTCTTGGTTCAACTTAACTCTGTAATTCTTATTTTTCGTTTATACTATCCCGCAAGGGACCAACCATGGTTAAAGGCGGCAAATGTTCAACGGTTCTGGAGGCGGAACAGGAAAGTTTCCGAACGCCACCAGGGGCTGAAGAACCTAGGACGTGGGTCTCGGAATAATCCCAGAGTAGGACCAAAGGCTCAAAGGTAGCACTCCTAACATTACCCTTCCTCAACAGGACGCTGGTAACGTCCTTGTAAGACATTTGTCCTATTCAAGAGTCACAAGGGCGTTGGTGCAGTGAATGTATTTTCTTGGTTCTTTTTCAGGTCCAACATTTATGATGGACCTTTATTAACGGTGGTCCAACATTTATGGACCTTATGAAGTTCCTACATGAAATTAGGAACTGTTATAATTTTTTTAATACAAATTTTGTGTCTCGCCAAGTGGGTTTAAAGTCTTTTAATTTTAAAACCGCATTCGATAAAATTTATTTATTTGCTCATAAACGTTTCCAACAGTGTTATGTGATATGTTAAAACCGAAACAGTTGAAGATGTTTTACAAAAAGTTCATTATTCGTTGTTACTCTTTGTTTACAATAAGAATTTTCCGTTCTAACACATTTTTCTATGACAGATTTTTTCTAGTTTGTTAACGAATGTTACTTCATTTTAGTCTATTGTTCTCTTTAATAACAAACAAAATTATCTTTAACTTGTTTTATGATTTGATTTGATTTTTAATTTTTCCAGTACTGTTAGACTACATTCTGTTTCATCTTAAATTGTGTAGATTTAGAGCTGTATGTGTTTTCATAAACAAGTGTGTGTGTGTGTATGTGTATTACTGTATGAAAAGTGTTATTCATAATTTTTGGATACATCCCAAATGTGATGTTTATATTGCTGACGTTTCGTCCGTAATCCCCGAATACATTCAAGGCGTAAAGGCGTACTGCTGATTTAACTACGGAGCACGTTTTATATCTTGGTTCAATTGGGCTTGTTACCATTGGAGAGTTCGAGCGTGTAGGTCAGTGTGTTGTGGCCGTTTGTTGTCTGTTATTTTTGACAACTGTCAGTTTTTAATGTCCAATTTTAAATCTCTTACCGGTAAATCTCGATCCCCTCTCCGTGCTGTCTGATTTTCTTGTTGTTTGTTCGTGTTAAGATTTTTGTATTTTCGAAATCGAAAATGTGTGTCCTGTTTCTATTTATTTATTTATCTGTATTGCGTACCGACCTATAGCAAAACATTTATATAATGACACCAGTGTGAGAATTACGCAATTTATCGGCGCAAACTGAAGTATGTTTTCAAATTTGAGTGAAATAAAGTGGTTTGACAGTAGATCCATATACCTTCATAAAATTTTTTACTTGAACCTCAATTTTTAAATGTCATTGATAGGACAAATTATGGTTTGCTGTTCCGATAATTCTAGCAATTTTCTTTTTTTGTTACAATATTATCATTAACTATAAGGCGTTCAGATCTTTAAAGCTAGTGCATTATGTACATTTGTCACCATTCCATGAGAAAAGCATTGTTAATTATATTTCCCCTACGTTTAGAGAAATTAACAGATGTAGAGAAAAAGAATGCAATAAATATCTAGCATCTCATTGATGTCCCTGAACCTCCTTTGTGGTGTGTTTTTTAGGTTAGAAAGTCAGTAACAATATAGGTTAGAATTGCGCTCGTAAGACTACGATAATAATAGGGATAAATGAAAAACTACAAACATAACAGAGACGACTTAACTCTACTCGGTTCAGTGCTTAATTAAGAGAAGGTTGGTGCGCAGTTGCCTAATTACAGTTTAATGCCATACCGTTATTATAATTAACTCGAACTTCTTCTAAACCACGTTTACTGATTGTACGTGTCTCATTCGTACGGTCTCGTATTTTGTCCCGCCTACAAATATAGTCGTTAGCTAATTACGAGTAACTAGATACGTATTTGTGTGTGTGTTTGCGTATGGGCGCGCGCGCGCGCGCGCGAAATTTTATTATATCCAGTCTGCGTATAGAGAAATCGAACCGAGACGGTTATTAGTGCGCGAAAACGGCCGTGGGCGTGAGACCGACGGTACGTGACACATTGACTCAAGTCAGCCGTGCAGTGAGAAGGTATAAGAACCACGGGAGCGATAACTTACAGCAAGAAAATAATTAATCGTCCCAGCCATTCCGAGAATACGAAACTACACCATACCGCATGGTTAGTTTAACGTTTATAAAGTGTTGTTTTATTACGAAGGAAAGTTATGTAACCCACGGTAGTAACAGTATGGTTATATATATTGTATCTTAGTTATTAGGATATTGTGTAATACGTGTAAGTAAAATAAAATCTTGTATAAACGTATTAAAAGTAACAATATCAGTTAATAATTTTGGCGGTTTGATAATAACATTTACCAGCTTCCTTATGTTGTTTTTATTGAGAGTTTGCGATTTACTGAGGTGATATCCCCGAGTCAACTTTAGCTGTCCATCGCCAAACTGCGTTATCCACGTAACTGTTTGTATCACTATAATTAAAACAATCACCTTGAGGTCTCCGAGAGCAGTATGGATTATTTCGGCAGCAAACTCAAACGTATATGACTTAATTGGCACTGGTGCCAATTTTGGTGAAATATTTAGAAAATTTCACTAGTACAATACCTTTGAAAATATACAAAACTTCAATGTTGACAAATTTTTTTGTTACAGTTCTTCTTCTTTATGTACAAACAACTGTATACATTACTCAAGGGGACTGTGATAAACAGTTTATACATTAATCGGAAAAGTCGTAAGAAAAGTGAAGTTATAAACGATCTGCACAATGCGTGAAAAGTGTACACATAACATGATGCAAATAGTCAAATATGAACGAAATACATAAAATTAAAGAAATTTATACTAAATAAAGTGAGAATTGTACTAAACCTTTCCAGAAATGCGAAAGTCAGCCATTATAACACTGCCACACTGTGATCAGCCCGACGATCATGTATGGAGTCGAAACAATGTGCTTTCAAAATTTGGAACTCCTTCTTAAAATTGAACAAAAAATTCTTCGGTAAATTTATGGCCCCAAGAAAACCGAAGATGGGTACAGGAATAGACCCAAAGAAGAGTTGTACAGGGATTTGGAACATCCGGAGACGGCTTTACGAAGGAAAAGACTGAGACTCCTTGAAAATATGGTTCGGACGGATCGATCCATATTAATTAAACAAATTTTCAAATATATTTGGTAACTTTCCAGTCTGAACGGAAACACCAAACAACTTCAGAACGAAATGATGAAACTGGGTATCTCTTTGAACGACTGTGCGGATAGAAATACATACAGAAACAAAATTCAAAATCTTGAGGTTCTCTGCGGTGAGAAGGAGGCGAGAAAGGGGTGGACAGTGGAAACGAAGGCGCATAGAGTGCAAATGAAGGTCTTCTGGCAGGAGAAGAAAAGAAAATGATATTCGCGTGGTCCACGGCTGGCCTGTTTGAGTAAAAAAAAGCCAGAATCATCGAAAACTTAGTAATAATATTGGAGTAGTATGGTACGTTGAGTAAGTAACAACTACCGTTTCACATAAGTGCCTACGTGACTCTTGGCATGCCGCGGCATGTGAGACTGTTCCAGACCTTTGGAGATCATTCTACGCGACATAATTATGTAACGCTCCTTCGAGACGTTACTCGATTACCCTATGTCACTACGCTGCAAGGCTGTGGAGGTGTAAATTCCGGATTTCGGAGCGGCCCAGCTCAATCACACCTGGCGATATCAGTGTGGTTAACAGTGACTGTTGCAGTTTATTGAAAAGTTATTATAGTGTTAATTAGTATAAAACTGTAATAAGGTTATATTCATTATTGGGCAAATTTAACTTGAATAATTGTATAAGAGTGCCTTGTTGATTTCTAAGGCAGTTTTGTCTAACTATGGTGTGTAGATTGGATAAAAGTTGGGCAAGAAATAAGAGAAGGAGCTATTTTTCAATTACTAGAAGTGGCAAGAGAGTACTCACTGACAATTTCAGTTTGAAAGACCAAAACCATGTCTTTTGTAGGTAGATATCCAATAAGGACTAAGATAGTAATACACAAGAACACTTTAGAACAAGTAAGCCGTTTCAAATATCTCGGCTCTGCAGTAATCTATGAATCTAAAAATGATATAACAGAGAAGATAAATAAATTTAACAACATTTGTGGTACGATTCATAGAAATCTTAGAAATAAAACAAAACACAGCCCAAGGATTAAATTTTATAAGACAACTGCAATTCCCACGTTGATTTGTGCGAGTGAGGCGTGGGTCTTGACAAAAAAAAAAAAGGAAAGCGGCAAGATTCAGAGTGCTGAAATTCAGTTTATTCGAAATACTTTAAACTATACATTGCAGAATAAAATAAAGAACGAGGATGTCAGAGCAGAACTCGAAGTAAAGGACATAAATAAAATTCTTTCAATTTAGAGGAGACAATGGTGGGATCATCTGCAAAGGATAACAGAGGATCGATTGCCGAAAGCGGCACTGAACTATAAAGCCATTGGTAAAAGAGACGGGGGTCGTCCGAAGATGAGATGGGTGCCTGAACAGGTTTATATAACCTAATCCTTGAAGAGGAGAGAAGAAGAAGAAATAAGGGAAAGAATGATTATATATACCAGTATAAATGCCAAGATGGTACGGGCATGTGTCGTAATAATGATGGCCAAATAAGTAGGCCTAATGATTAGAATGGACCCTTCGTGAAAGAAAACTTTTCCTTTTCCTTTTTCCTCTAAAAAGAAAAAGAGGAATGCCGCGAAAGACTTGGATACAAGAAACAAGTAACTTAATGTTAATGCACAGATAAATCTGAAGTATGATAGTGAAATTCGTATGGTTTGGAAGGCAGGATGCAAAAACGACTTTAATGTTGTTTGAAAATCACAAATATCCGATGTGGCCGTCGTAACGACATATAAAGTAAACTAACAACATCTTTGTGATAAAAATTATCTTGCTATTTAAAATCTTTCCGAGGTGAAATTGTTAAAATCATTCGTTTTTATGATATAACTTCCCAGACTCTTTACTGTATTACTTAGATTGTGTTATCAAAAGCCGGACGTTGTCTGTTTAAGTCGCATCTGGTGAGACACGACGGGTAGTGTGTTAGTTCTCATCGGCTGACAAGGGAGTGTTTTATGTCAAATTACAGCGCGGATGACGTAAAGCGACGGAATTTCCGAGAACCAGTGTAAACGGGCTGCGCGCGCCACCGGGTTTCCGATCCACGATAATTGACACTTTATATGTGATACTAATTAATTGGCACCATGATGTTAGTCATTTACAGTTTCGTTTAATATTTAAATGAAATTACTTCGTCCAATAAACTTACTTGCTTTGTAACGAAAGATACTCTTTTTGTTTGTCAATTAATTTTAAATTCTACATTTTCCTACACATATGTAAATACATACAAAAATTAAATAAAGATTCATCTAATAAATTTCAAAAAAAATTGATAACCTAATAAAAAACTTAACTATATTTCTAAAAGATAATAAGTACAAACTAATAGGAAAATCCTTCCCCTCCTAATTTCAAAACCCTAATTAAATTAGAGACAGTAGAAAAACCAATTAGACCCTTAATAAATACTAAAACTGCACCAAATTATAAAATTTGTAAATTTATTTCAAAACTTTTAAAAGAGCAACTAAAATTACAATATAACTACAAATTAAAATACATCCATCATCTTACACAAATTCTTGATAAAATTATAATTAATAAAAATATAAAATTATTTTCTTTCGATATATCTAATACTCGTATGCAAATATTCCAAGAAAAGAAACAATTGAAATTATTAATAATAATCTCAAAAATAATAATAATAGTTCTCAATATATTAAACAAGTAACCAAAATTTTACATACTATTCTAAATAAAAATTATTTTATATATAATTTTTTCATTGAAGGGTTTGTGAGTTCAAAAATTTAACACAAATTGAATTGTTTATTTCAGAAACGACACATGTGACATATGTAAAAAGTTTGAAAAGCAATTTTCTTATATTTAAAAAAATATTAAAACATTTTTTCATGACAAAGTAAATTTTAAATATTCCCAATTACAACATAAAATTTTCAGAATTTTAAAACAGCAATTTACATAACGAGAATGTGTTTTTAGTTTATCTCCAAATGTCACATGTGTTGTTTTTGAAATAACCGATTCAATTTTAACTTATATGTGTCGACGTTTCGACAATGTTTATTGTTATCATCAGGACTTGTGTAATACAAAAGAAATGTCAAACACAACAGAACAATTATTTGGGTGAACGTGTTTTTGTATGTGAGTGTGTGTGCGCACACGTGTGTGCGTGCGTAAGTATGTATCATTGTATATGTGAAGGAGTTGTGATAGTTTTAAATTTGTGTTATACTTTTGACCGATCCTCACAAACCTTTCACTGAAAAATTCATCCTTTAACGGTCACTACAAAGTTAAGGATTTATATATATATATATGTAATAATAATATTTATCAACAAATAGATGGACTTGCAATGGGAGCTCCTACTTCTGCAATCATAACAGAAATATTTTTACAACATTTATATATAAAAACACATGATATTAAAACTCTAGACACTTTAGAGCATCTAGTGTTGTGACGATTTAAAAGGAATTTAAATAGCACAAATAATTTTTATTTAAAATGACATGTGAGAAAATATTTAACCCTTCCCTGTGTACTTATATGCCTGTATCAACTTGTAAAAATCTAGTACGGACAGGAAAATTACTCTGTATTGAAGCGAAAATTAATAATTATGGTAATTAAACAAAAAGACGTAATAATAATAATAAGAAATACCTAACTCAATAAAGAAAATGTAGTATTATTAATAGTAGTTAATTAGTATGATAATAATAATAATAAAGTACGAACTACTTTTCTCTCTCTGCGCGAACAGCTCCCTCTCCCTACTAACCGCCGCAAAACCAAGCCCAGTCGAGCGAGAATCAGAGACAAGGTAACAGCTTTACCATGTGTCGTGAAGAAAAAGTGTAAATATAAAAATTAATAACGATGTAACTGAAGGTAATCTTTCGTGGTGACAGACTCCACAAGTAATTGAAATGTGGTGAAAGTAAAACGAGTTATGTAGTTGAAATGGAGTGAAATAACTAAAAGTAACTAACTTAGCCGACACATCTCTTTAAAAAAAGAAACGAAATGTTTAAATTGTAAAGTATGTTCTATCCAAACATTATAGAGTAACATTAGTGCAGTTAAAAGCAAAATGTAAAATGTAAAAAAAAGTGAACACCGTACATCAGGAGTGAAGCAACAACGACAAACTCACGAGCTTCAGGTCAGCATCCTTTCGTCATGACCGCAACTAAGAACCAAAAAATCAATGGAGACACCCGAACGACTTCGTAGAACTTCTAGGAAACGCAACTGAAGAGTAACAACAAGAGAACCTGCCGCTGATCACATTGTATCAAGGTGAAACCAAACCATTATACTTTTAACAATGGCATCAAAAGCAGTATATTTTTGCAAAGACTTATTCTAATTATGTAAATGTTAACATAGTAGTGTCTGTAATTACAATAATGAAATAGTAATCTGATGATAGTTAAAGGTAAAGGGTAATTCTAAATTTGTCAAATTAATATTCCAATAGCTTGCATAATGATGACTTATTGTAGAGCATTATTAAGTTAAAACCCGGATCCGAGGTATTTAAGGTAGTTAATAAATATATAGTTTTTATTTTGCTCACCAGAGTAACATGTTAAAAAGACGTAAGAGCATTCGATGCACAACTTTTGAGTAATTTATTTTTTTAACGTAATAAAACAAAATAACAATAATATTTAAATTATTATTCAAGAAAATATAATAAAGAGATGTTTTTGCTAAATAACCAGAGAGTGAGTAAATTTGCGTAACCTAATCCTAATTCCTGTTCTACATATTTTCAGATTTGTTGGTAAGTAATTGTACTAACATCGGCAGCCGGTTTGATTGAAAGTAACCAATTAAACTGGTTTCCTCTGTTATAATGTCTCAGACAGGAGAGACACTATAGTGTGGAAGCGAAGGAGCCTACAGTAGGCGAACGGCTGCACACATGGGATAAGTTAGTCTACTGCGATCGTTCAGAGAGACCTCGTCTCATCTGAGGTGAGAGCAACTCTCTAGGGGAAGAGCAGCCCGAAATCAAAGTTTCTGGTCCTCCAGATTGGGCGTTTTACAGCAGGCCAGTAACCTGTTTAAGTAAAAATATGTGCACTTACAGAACTCATACGAGCCTCGGATATCGGATGGGAAATACGGCAAAAAGACCTAAGCTAACGCTTCTCATCATCGTTTTGTGTATTTTTCATCTGTGTTCGTTTATTGATGAACTTTTATTTGAGCTGCTGTATTGAATATGCTGGTTATACAGTGGCCTCTCTCTTAACCGACCATTCCATTAACCGACTGTTTCACTAGAGAGGGGGGAAAATTAACTATACATACGTACACGAATAAAATGTTATTAATTATTTTTTAATAAAGATTGTGTACAGTACGTACATTATATTGTGTACAGTACGTACATTATATTGTGTACAGTACGTACATTATATTGTGTACAGTACGTACATTATATTGTGTACAGTACGTACATTATATTGTGTACAGTACGTACATTATATTGTGTACAGTACGTACATTATATTGTGTACAGTACGTACATTATATTGTGTACAGTACGTACATTATATTGTGTACAGTACGTACATTATATTGTGTACAGTATGTACATTATATTCTATTAACGATGAAATGCTGTGCTATGCTTAATGATTACCACTGTTCAAATATTTTACTGTGTCACAAATGAGTAGTGTGTAATTTGACGAACTGACATTGTAAACAAAAGCATTTAGGTAACAGTACAAAGTGTTACCCAACATTATCTATATTTAATTTATATATAGTACAGTACAAAGTGGGTTATACGTACATGTACTTCAAATGGTACATGTACTATTCAATTATTTCTTCTCGACGGTCATAAATGAGCTACCGTTCTATTAACCGACTTTTCCATTATCCGACCGTTACCCGGTGCCATCCAAGTCGGATAAGAGAGAGGCTACTGTATTTATATTTTTGCAATCCTGCAGTACACTATCTTTATTGTATACAGTAATCTTACAAACAAACTGTTATCCACAAACTCTAAGTAATCAGATTTTCTAAATCACTAGTAATTTTATAGTACTACCCGATTTTCCACGTTCTCCTTATTTTTACAGCTGTGTGTGTGTGTGTGTGTGTGTGTGTGTGTGTGTGTGTGTGTGTGTGTGTGTGTGTTTAAGGTAGTAAGGTAGAAACGCACGTGTTGGTTTTTACACTAAAAGCTGCTTATTACAGTGGAACTTTGTGCTGCTGGAAGCCAACCAGTTGATCAAGAGGAAAAAGCGGAGAAAACTTACTCTGTAAATAATTTAATTGTCACTACGGTAAGCGAAGTACAACTGATGTTTGCATGAACAAATACGATGTACACTGATATTGGTAACGTGTGAAACTAATAACGAGAACCAACGTTATGCCATTGAACCGTGATGATGCGCTGACGCTGTCGGATTCCCAGTAACGACTTGATTCATATACGTTTGTTTGTGTGTGTGTGTGCGCGCGCTCATGCGTTCGTGCAATTTCTGTGATTATTGTCACAATGATTCTCTCGTGTTGTGAGTGGAAACAGGTGTTATTGCCTGTACGAAAAGTTGCTCAAATACAGGATAATAAGCACACAACTAAAACTAACCTAAAATACTCGTAGAAGTCGTATTCGACCAGTAGTGACATGTAGATGGGAGGCATGAACATTAGCTATCGCAAATCAACAAGGGCCCAGAATATCTTCTTCTTCTTCTTCTTCTTCTTCTTCTTCTTCTTCTTCTTCTTCTTCTTCTTCTTCTTCTTTAGTCTGTGAACCTTACGATTCGTTGCGCACTCCTTGGTCCAACCATCTTTTTTGTGTCTTCCAATATTCCGCCGTCCTATCGGAATATAAACCAACATTTTCTTCGGTATCCTGTTCTTACGCATCCTTTCAACATGGTCTGTCAAATCCAGTCTGTATTGCTTTGTCCTTTAATTTAGGTTGTATATTCCAAATATGTTCCTTGTAAGACTCAGAATATTTGAGCGTAAAATCTTGCGAAAGTTTTTTCAACTTTGGCAAACTCAATATGTACCCTGGAGGGAACGAACAAATTACTAATTGGAACAATTAATACAATGTGCTGACGTAATTTGGTTAATAACGAGCAAAAGACTAGAAGAGCTGGGTTCCGTAAGACGAATGGGGATGATATTACAACGACTGAAGGAATCGCAGGCTGGGAACCAATAGGCAAATTGATTAGAGAAACGCCTAGGAAAAGATGGGTACGATGATGTAGAGGATTACTTGAGATGTATGAACTTTAAAGACTGGAGAAGGTTGGATGGTAAGAGATCGGAATAGAGGAAAATTGTTGATCAGGCTAAGACACAAATTGGGTTGAGATATCAGAAAAAGAAGAAGGAGAGAAATAATAATAATAATAATAATAATAATAATAATAATAATAATAATAATAATCATCATAATAATAATAATAATAATAATAATAATAATAATAATAAGAAGAAGAAGAAGAAGAAGAAGAAGAAGAAGAAGAAGAAGAAGAAGAAGAAGAAGAAGAAGAAGAAGAAGAAGAAGAAGAAGAAGAAGAAGAACTAGGAGGAGGAGAATGATGGTTTTTTTAGGTGGAGGCGTAAAAAAACATGGCATAATGTGGTTCATTAATTATACAATGTGCACCTTAACACGTTTGACACTAGAAATTTTTGTTTGAACTTGGTAAATCGGCTTTAATCACAACTGATTGATTTAAACCAAATCAATGTTTCCGTTGAAGCAGAAATTGGTAACTGCCTTGTGTCATTGCAGAACTCGGAATGCAATTCGGTTATCCAAGAATAATGCTTACACGTTGTGTGCCACAGTTATGAGAAAAAGTGCCCAACCGATTTTTACTTAGACCTACAATAATCATCAGTCGATAAAAGTCAGAGAACTCACGCTGTCTGCAGCAATATCTCCCCGTTTTACGTGCGTCTTGCATGCTATAATTTACAGTAGAGAAGCTTTGGGTTGACTGTCATACTATTACAGTTTGTTGTCTCTATGCAACAAGTTGTAAGCAGCTTTCAGTAGAGATTAATTTGCCTTGTCTATTATACGGGTGAGCAACAAGCAACTTTAATGCAAGTTCGTTACTAAATAACAGGATAGTAAGTGCGGATTAAAGTAATATATTTCCTAAGTACTCGGGCGTCATGCACTCTGTTAAACTGAAATACTACGTGGATACACACTCACCCTCACTGCCTTTCTCTTCCTTCCCGCTACTATTTCAACTTCGAGAATCTGCATTTCTGATTCTTGTCGTCTTCTTTACTTTTCTCTTTTTCCTCTCTTCATCTTTTGCTTCTATATTTCTTTACTTTCCTCTTTCTCCTATCACTGTCCATCTCTCCTGTTTACTTTCGCCCACCTTTTCATCATCATCGAAATCATTGTCTCTTTAGTCTTCTCCTTCTCCTTCTTCTTCTCCTCTTCCTGCTCGCCCTTCTTCTTCTTCTCCTTCTTTCACACACTTAATATAAATGCCATTTCAGTTCTTTATATGCGACTATTTCTTAGACAATACATAGGACCCGCTCCCATATGACAACAGTGAGACAGCTATGACCTTATAAAATGTCTACCATATTTTCTTTCCCCCTGTTTATCCGTTTTATACTTTTCTTCATATCTTTGACCTGTTCCCTCCCTATTTTATTTATCCTTTACTTTCTTTAGTTTTTTCTTTGGAGTTCCTGTATTCAGTGTTAGGTATACTTCACCCTGTTTCGTCCTACAAAATAATCCTTTTCTGACCATTCTTCTTCCTACTCTTTTCATGTTCGTCAAACTTCTGATCGTCCGTTTCCTTTCGCCGTAACTCTTTCGCCTTCTCCTCCTCCTTTACCTATTCCTCCTTTTTCTCTTCTTCTCTTCTTTGCAACATTCCTCTAGTCCATCTCCTTCTACCCCTTATCGGAGTTTATGCAGTGTTGCCTTCTCGTTTTTTTCTTTTTCAATAGTATATATTAACATGAAGGGGAAGCTGCTGGATAAGCTAGCTCAGTTTTATATAAAGGAAAGTATTTTTACTAGGTTAGAGTCCCACGCTATTAGGAACTACGGGGTTCCTAGTGTCTGTAGAGATTTTCACCTACCCTCGAAAAAAAATTAGAACACGATTTCTTACCATTCATTCTCTTTACTATTTTCTCGCAGTCACAGATGACGCCTTCCGTTGCCCTGACGTCATCAGATCACGTAAGTGACTACGCATCATAAAGTATACGTTGACACATATACGCCTACAGAAACGTGATTGGATAGCGTTAAGGTATGCTGGCAGCACTATTGACTGCAATATAAGGCGGAGAGTAGTAACACTTAAAATAACGACAAACAAGTTGCAGAGATAAGGTTTGGCAACCGTAATTCGGAGACTTTACCCGCACTAGTGCAGTAGTACAGTGAGGCAAAGCGCGGTGCTATAAGGGTCTCTAAGCCTGACATATTTGACGTTACACTACGGAGTTTTCCCACAGCAGCGACTGGTTTCCTCTACTGATTTGTTTAAACATGCGCTGACTCTCTAGTAATCTCAGAATCTCCCATTTATAATCACGACTTTTAGAATTAAATAATAGAACAAAATTGTAAACGAAGGATTTTTCTTGGATATTACTTCGTTTGTGTCATTTTAAATTGTTTTGCCTTTTAGTTTTTTGATAGTTTTTTGATACACGTGTGTTATAAAGAAAAATTTCTTACTACACGGTAGCTCTTTCAATGCAGTAGGTAAATTACATTTTTTTGTACAATGGATTTACTTCATTTTATTGTTTTTCAGTAATACTTGCTAAACCAAATATTACACGCGACCGCATTCTGACCTTCAGCGTTTCCTCTATCTTACTGAACGTGTATTATGCTTTTCGCATTTTGATCGGTCTACAACTGTACTTACCTCTAGCATATAGTTATGACATTCTAGCATTTTACGCGCTAGATAAGAAGGCATCATCATCATCATCATCATCATCATCATCATCATCATCATCATCTTCATCTTCATATTCTTCTTCTTCTTCTTCTTCTTCTTCTTCTTCTTCTTCTTCTTCTTCTTCTTCTTCTTCTTCTTCTTCTTCTTCTTCTTCAAGGATTTAACCAAGGGTGGTTTGTTCCGGTCTCAAATAAGCAAAGATTACAGCTGATCACACCAGCGCTTCCTCGGACGTCCCACACCTCTCCGTCCCCTCGGCTTATAGTGCCATAGTTGTTTGGGGATGCGACAGTCGTCCATTCGGCTAAGATGTTCCCACTAATTCAGCCTATACTGGACGATCCTGTCGAGTATACTCATAATATTCAGTTCCTGCCGTGTTTCTTCTATGACCATAGAGAGTATACCCCGCCTGATAAATCTCATTTCATCCGCTGAGGTGCGACTGGCCTGGACTTTCATTAACGTCCAAAGAAGAAGTATTTATAGATAAAATACTTGGGGGTTTGATGGGGTAGGATGAGGAAGCAGCAGATCACCCAACTATTGTTACTGCCTTCTATCACATTCTGCAAACCAATCACTGCGATGTACCGGATTCCGTTGTACCAGTCACTTGCGTTGCAAGCCTCATTTCCCCGAATCCTCGAATACGTATTCCTTCCACGATCTTCTGGGTCTACTTCATTTCCGTTGTCTTTGTGAAACCCGGTTGAAGATTATTTTAGGCCAACTTGTTTGTCCTTCATAATTAGCTTTGCTTCTCTTACAAGGGATCGCCAATCTGGAAGCATCCGTTCCACGTGGCTGTACTGTACTACGCGCTTTGTATTTCTAATATAAATTATCTTGTCAACATGAAAGTTCCTTCTGTGATCTTCAATTCCAATGGACTAGAGTCTGGACACCTCACAAGATCTCCAGAATTCGAGTTCTACTGCTTGGAGCCTTGGAAAGATTTTTAAAAATTATTTCCCAATTTTTAGAGGCATAGGTGACTATAGTTTTCCAAGACAGCAAAAAAAAACCATGTTTCCGACTATCTTTAAACTATATAAAAAAGCAAAGAATTCACTTGTTATATCACTGTTTCCATTGCTTTATTTTGCACCTGATATCTTTATCACTTCTGCCACCTTATGTTCGATCACTTGGGATAGCGATTACAGGCATTCGTTCTACGTGGCCGTAACATACATGTATTTGGCGTGGCGCTTTGTATTTGTATTTATATTTTCCATGCGCTTTGTATATATAGCGTCCAAAATTGTCTTAACAACATGAAGTTGCTTCCAGGTAGTTTCTTTTCTATTACACTGGAGCCAGGACACCTGATATGACCATGTCTAGAAGTCCACTTCCACTGCTTGGAGCGTTCGCAAGTTTTTATCATTTATAAATTAATAAATTACCTTAGATCCGTCGTGTGACTTTGTTTTATATTTAGAATTATGCGTTTCGGAACATATGTTCCATCACCAAATTACTTCACTCGGTTGAGATCGTCAAATGTTAAAATCACAATCACATACTCAATTGTTAAAAATACGCGTCAGTATGGGCGCGCACCCTGTGAAGGCTAACCGGATACTGAAGTTGTCTACGAATGTTTTTGCAAGTTCAAGGCAGTATCGTACAGCGTGTTCGATTTAAAGTTCAGATGGTCACTAAATATGCAATCCCGACTTTGTGTTCTATTGTATTCTTCGTAAATTTTCAACTCCTCTAAAGCGTTCATGTACTGGCCTTTATTACAAATGTTTAAGGGTTTTAAATTTCATGTGAAGTCTGTGTAAGTATGATTGCTTGAAATTAAATGTCGCGCATAGTTAGATTTTATGTTATTAAGTGAAGTCCGATTTTTTAAATTATGTTTTACTGTGTGTTCGTTAACTCTCTTTAGGAAGCCCCTCCCAGTTTGGCCAATATAAAAACAATCGCAATCATCACATGACAATAATTTATATACACCCGTTTTCTTTTCTAATGGTGTGATACTGTTATTATGGCAGAGTATATTCAGTATATTGTTATTTGTCTTGAAAATTGTCGCGATGTTAATTTTACTTAAGTAGAGGTTAACATTTTTTGCATTATGTCAGTATAAGCGGTTGTAACAAACGTTGGTCTTACGTCCTGTCCTAATTGGAATTTTAACCTCTTATTTTTATGTTTTTTGAGAAGGTTATCAACTAATAAGCTGTTGTAACCGTTATCCAAACCTATATATCTTATAGTGTTTACCTCATCAAGGAAAATGATTTTTTTATTTACCTCCCACGTTTCAGAGCCGTATGTGATTGTACTTTATAAGACGGCAGAGTAAGTCATCTTTCTGGTTTCTTGATTTACTTTCTCATTCCAAAGCACACAGTTCATCAGCCCTAAAACCACATTTTCATTGTTTTATTTTGCAGCTCATATTTTTATCGGCTGTGCAATCAAACGATAATGTCTTGCCAAAGAACGTAAAACAAACACTACATTTTTATATTGTACGAATCTAGTGTCATATTGGTTATCTTACCTCCAACAACAAAGGCTTAAGATCTTTACTGTTCATGGAGTTTTTAGATCATATAATTGGAGTCTTATTTGTCCGGTACTACCACAAGTTAATCATCTGCGAGCAGAAGCGTGTGGCGACAGTAGTCATTTAGTAAAATTCCTATTTTACAGCACCCACCTTTTTGATAATATCACCCCAATATACTATTAAAAAAAGAAGCACTATTTCTTATAACGTGTAAGCTACTGTTACTACTCTTTCACCTCCAATAATCAGCTGTACAGTTTTCCGGAATTTATCAAGCCACAAGATTCGTATTCCTCATGCACTTTTCAGAACATGTAATTAGAGTCCTGTCTGTTCAGCACTAACACAGCTTAATGACCTGCTATCAAAAGCATGTAACGATAGTAGCCATTTAATAAAATTCCAATTTTACTACAGTGCCTTCTCCACCTATTTAACTCTGTGTTAATATAAGTTTTGAATAAAGTATGGAAAGTACCAGTCCCCATAGACTTTTGAAATCTATGGGCTTTAAATTTATTAAAAAAAAAATTATCTGTAATTTTAGATAGACATGGCATTTTGACTTGGCGAAGGAATTACGTAAAGTCAATAAAGCAGTTCAGGACGGAGAATCGCCACATTTTTTACCTCGATGAGACGTGGGTTCACGAAGGTCACACGACTAGTAAAGTATGGAGTGATTCCACAACAAAAACATCACGACAGGCTTTTCTCTCAGGTCTGTCAACTGGAATAAAACCACCACGTAACAAAGGAAAGCGTCTCATATTACTTCATATTGGTAACGAGCATGGGTTTTTCGACGGGGCTTACTTCTGTGCGAGTCTAAACATAGTGAAATATTATCGTACTGAAATGACTGGTGACGTCTTCAAAAAATGGTTTAAAAAGATTGCTACACTAATACCAAACAATAGTGTAATAATCATGGATATTGCCCCATATCATTCCGTGATGACTGAACGTATTCCGAATAGTGCGTGGCGGAGAGCTGATATTGCGTGGCTCAAATTAAAAAATATACGTTTTGAAGAAAGTGGAGAACAAGAGATGTTTATTCATGTTAGACTCATGTTTTGCTGTTTATTTTTTCTTCAGTTGTTTAAGCGTGCATGTTCTTACCTGTTACACGCTTGACTTACTCTCCTGCTCCGGGTTGTTTATGGGTATTATGACTTTTTTTACAGGAAAAATAGATGCGAGGCCTGTTGCGCCATGAGGTGACAACACAATCACCAGGAAATAGACCTTCAGAGTTTAACCTGTTTTTTGAGGTGATTGCGAGTCGTGCGTTGTGCGAGCGTAGGTTGTTGCCCACAGTAGAACTACGTGTTGCCTGCGTTAATTGGCCCCGTGAACCGTCCGAACAAGCCCCACGTGTAAAGGTGACGGGATCGGGTCGCTCGCTCGCTACCTTGAACCGACTACCCACGGCCGACCTGATAAGATAGCCACTGTGTTTAACCGACACAACACTGCGAAAAATTAGGTGTAGTATTTTATAAAATATACTAACGACAAAGCACTGAAGTATTACTTACAAAAACATATATAATCTGTATCCATATATCATATTCGTGGTAATATAGGCCTACGCAGTGTTTTAAATACAAAATCCTTTTCTGTACATAGGTGGGTGGTTAGACGTGACGCTGTTCATTATCATAAAGCTTGTTATCATAATTTTAGTCAGCTGGGTTTCAGTTTTCCTTGTGTGTGTTTGTATTATGTAATTATAAAATAATATGTGTGATAATTCGAATATAATTTTTTGAAATGTCTGTCAGCTCAAAGCAATTACGACATTATAATTACGCGGGGTGTGGTGTTGGCTACAACTTTCACAGGGATGTCAATAACAAAGTCCAGAAATTTCAAGCTCTATGCGTTGCAATAGTGAGGTCTTAACTAGGTAAAAAGCAGTATCTTTATCATCTTTACCAAGGATTAAAGCGAAAATGGTTTCTTCCGGTCACAAGCAGGTAGAGTCGCTTGGTTACTCCAACGCTTCTTCGGATGTCTCACACCTCTTCGTCCTTACGGCTTATAATTCAATAATTTGTTTAAGGATATAGTCTTTTAAGATGTTTCAATCAACTATTGTAGCCCATATTGGGCACTCCTATAGAATATACTCATAATATTCTATTCCTGGCGTATATCGACATTTGTTTTCCGACCTTCAAGATTATATCCTGCTAGAGATATCTCATTTCAGCCGCTTGAATACGACTACCCTGGAACTTAGTTAAAGTCTAATTCTCAGACCCATATAGAAGTGCGGGGACGGGCCAGTTCTACATCACTTTGTAGAACTCATGGCGTGTTTCTTTAGCTATTGATTATAGTCTTCCTGATGGTCACACACATATAGTTGAACTTGTGCAGCTTCTTCGCCACATCATTGTTTGTAATGTAATACACATTATAGCCCAGGTATTTGAAATCAGCAACCCATTTCAAAACAGTACCATCTACAATAACCTATTATATTTGACAGTCTTTTTATATGTCTCAGTACCTATTGACTTCATAATTCATTAAGTCAAAAAATTTAACAAAATAAAAATATTATCATGATTTGGAATTAGTGTACATACTTTGTTGTTTTGCAGAACGTAAAGGACACTGATAACATCCACGGACTAAGAAAAATATGTATATGTATGGGTCATAAGAATAGGTACGTTTTATTTATTAAAATGTATTAGTCTATAATGTGTTCCATAAAAATGCTACAAAGAAAAACTTGAAAGGCAACCAGTTCTCGATCTCGGTGGAAGCGATAAGACTTCTCACGTTTACGATATTAACGAGTAACAGGGGCGCAACTGAAAAAGTAAAGTCGACAAGCACGTGCAAGCTGACACAGTTTCGAGTAGATAAAAACACGGAAAAAACAGCTGACTACTGTTGGCCCCGAGGATGCCGGCGATCCGGGAATAAAGTCACGTCTTACAAATGTTCATTCGTACTTCATTAGCGTGAAGTAGGTAAGACTCAGTAAAGCTGGCGTTGAAGCTACAATTTATGTAAGCTTGGCTGCTGCGCTGAAAGACGAAGCACGGTTGGGGCTGGGGGCGGGGGTTGGAGTGATAATCCTGGCACAGTCGCGGTCATTCATTACGTCACCGTATATACACAGTAGGTTATATTGGGCCTCATAGCGCCTCGTCGCACGTAGCTGGCTCACGGATAATTGGTTTAACTAGACTAGACTGGATAATAGAACTTTGTAATTATTATGAAACACTATAAACTGGATTGTCTGTGAAGCACAATGAACTGTGGAAATTTACATTTATCGGTGATACACATTGAGCGTATGAAACGGTTTTTGTGCCATACAACAATATGTTATTCCAATACGCTCAAAAACAATGAAAGTTTAGACAAACTAGCCTTTTTTAATCTGCCTTCTGACTTGTTTTTACGTCTATGTTCCGTAAGGAAATAGAAGTATGGTGATTGCAAAAATATCGTGTTCTAGATACGGGTTGATCCTAAATTTACTACCCTCAAAACGTGAAGATAAGTCATTTTCCGTAAAGTGTGTGTGTATAGAATTTTTTCAATGGCGAACGATAACTGCCTCAAATTCAAACAGAATCAAACAATTTTTTGCATGTGTGTCTGAGTTGTAAAGAAATTGATTTTGTATTGATTTGGTGAAGATCTATTAAGGAAGAGGGGTAGTTTACCTACAGCGTTTAACGTTTTAACAAGAGCCAGGTAGTTAATTTTGATAAATAAAATATTCTGAAAAGAAGGTCATAATAATCCAGTGTAGAAAGGTAAATGAAATATCTATAAATGGAAAGGCCAGTTAGAAGGGTATGGGGTAATTTTTTTACGTTTGTTATTGATTTAATGAGTTTGACGAAATTAAATAAAAATGCATTTAATCTTTTTCAAACAATGGCAATTGTTAAAAATAAAATAATTGTGTTGCCAGGCAATAAAATTATAATTTTTTTATTTTAATTTAAATCATCTATGCGTGAAGATCTGTAATCACGGCCCACCATTAATTGTATAAATTTGTAATTAATGGGTGATTATCTGCGTAGTTTATATGAATAAAGTACCTAAATTTTATAGATAAAGTGACTCGAAAATAACATTATATTAAACGACTACCCCATAATAACAAAAATATATGTACATAGTGAAAACAGTTTGATGGTGGGGATGTTGTTTTCAGAAATTATCGAATTGAATTCAAGTAAATGATTTTAAATATAAATCTCAGAACACTGAATTCATGTATGCTTCTCCATACCGACTTTTTATATACAGATGGCGCGTTATGAAGTATGTCAGATCATAAAATATGCCTTCTAGGATGTCATCATTAGTTAAACATCCAATGTCATTATGCACTGTATACGCATCAGTAGTGCGCACCACTGAGCGTTTGTTCGTCTGTATCTGATAAAGCAGGTTCGTTCAAGGCGGTATCGTATAGCGGGTTGGATTTAAAGTTCAGCTGGTTATTTAATAAAAAACCACGCCTGTTTATGTTTGTGTATGATCTGTTAATTCACATTCCTTCAAGGTAGTCATGATTTGATCTTTTTCACAAATCTGTAGTCGTTTCGAGTTAGACTTGAAATCCGTGTAATTGTGGTCGTCTAAGACTAAATGGCAAGCATAGTTAGACTTTATATTGACGGAATTAAGATTTTTTAATTGCTTAGGTGTATGTTTAAGGAAACGTTTAAGAAAACCCCTCCTCGTTTGACCGATGTAAAAACAATTACAGTCATTACACGATAGTTTATAGACTCCATTTTTTTCTAAAGGTATATGTTTATTCTGTGTGATTGTTTTTATTATACTATTATTAGCTGGAAATTGTAAAATAAAATTTTGAAACTGGAATTTTGCCACAGCTGGAAAGCAACAAATCCAGTAAACAGCTTTAACAAAACACGCTCACGTATGTGGCCACACATTCCAGTTTGACAAAGCAAAGGTAATACATATTGAAACTAATAATTTCAAACGTCAATTCCTTCAAATTATAACTATAAAAAAAAAATAGCAAATTTCCGTAAACAACAAAGCTGACGTACAGAGTTATAACTGGCGTAAATGTTATTAAAACTTAATATATTTCTAGAACAAAAATAGAAAATAGAGACTGACACGTCAATAACCCGAACCCCTTTGTCTATTGTAACCTGCGTACCGGAACATTCTTTACTGTGTGCGTCCGTTTCTTCTTCACTAACCTAATAGATTCATACACTAATACTGTGCATTCTACAACTAATATGTGTATGTGTGTTATATAATGTGTGTAGATTTGACTCACAACAATATATGTACATATAATAAGTACATATATAAGTATATACCATAAGTTACTCTGTTGCAACACAGCACCACTAATAATAATAATAGAACTTGGAGAAAATATCTATTACAGATATATTATGTTGTACTTTATGTTGTTGGCATGATTATGGGATTAAATAAATCTTGAAACATTGTATAAAAACTGCGTTTTTATTACGACCGAAACTCGATATCTACCACAAATCATAATTAATATTTGCATTGCTCGAGAACAGTGCAGTTTTGAAACAGAAATATTAAATAAACATATCAACTTGAAATGCAATTATTTAAGCAAATCTTCTTTGAAATCTTTGTGTGTACGACTAAAGCCGAGCTGCAATTCGTTCGTGCCAAACTAAAAAATCCCTATGGAGAACAATACATGACTTCCATGTTCTCAGATTATATATAAAATCATTTGGTACTTCCTTTATGCGTACCCGCAGTTATTTCGATAATGCGATATTTGGGCTTAGATATGTAGTGAATATCGCACATAATTTTAAGTAGTGAAAGAAATATACAAATTTTAATTTTGTATGTTGCAAAATAGTTGGCTGGTGATTGCAATTGATTTTGTTTGTCATTTTTTAATGGTAAATGACTAGTAGTAATTTATGACCGGGTCGTGGCTGTGACACCAAAAATTGATTATGTTAGGTTAACATGAAAACTGAAATTATACATGGAAACCAATACATGTGTAATGTAAACCTATTTTTTTTCTAAAACCACGAAAAACCCAACTCGAAGTAAGGCGGGAGTGGCCCAAGGGTCAACCCCTTGAGTATTATTATAGGCCTACATGTCACGTTTTTGTGGCAGAACTCGTTTTTTTGGTAAAATTTTTTTTCCGACAAGTACTCGTTTTGTGACTAACAAAAGACAAACATCCATTATGTACAATTTGTAGAGCATATGTTGTCATTCGTTAATACAGTGTTTTTTTGTTTTTTCATTAACCATCAATATTTGGATTTTTCATTTTGTATTTGCTGTTGTTTTTTCCAATTTGTCAACTTAAAACGTTAGGTTCTTTATTTTAAGTGCTGCTCTGTTATACGCATTGTATTACACGTTTAATGTTATGTTTTCTCAACCACAGCTTTTGTTTATTTTAGCAGTAAACTAAAAACCCAAAACCATTATTACCTAACTACCAAATGAAAACAACACGTATTTTTTGCTTTACATTAAGAAATAGGGCAATTTACAATTAGTGCACTTCTTCTTTTCCACACCGTAATATATCGATACAATCGCATATTACAAACATCGAAATGTATTGCGGGTACTCATACTGTTCCAATCATTTACTTGAATTCGGTTCGATAATTCCTAAAAAAATATAGAATTTTGTCGAAGTGAAATAAAATGTTTCCATAGAAACTACTTCTTTGTTGTCAATAACGTAGTACACATATAAAATTAAAAAAATTATCTCCTCCCTCATCAACTACCATTTTAATTTATAGAAAATTCCCCCCTTTCCCCTGAAACTACCCTTGTCATTTATAGATATTTCATCTACCTTTCTACAGTGGATTATTATGACCTTTTTTTAAAGATACTTTATTTATCAAAATTAAGCACTTTACTCTTGTTAAAACGTAAAATGTTAGTGGTAAACACCTCTTCCCCTTAACCGATCTTCACCAAAATCAATATACCTCGAGTCCTCTACAATTCAGAACTGTATGCAAAAAATTATTTGATTCTGTTTGAATTTGCGGCAGTTATCGTTTGCCATAGAAAAAAGTCTACACACAGACAGACAGACTGACAGACAGACACACACACACACACAGTTTTCGAAAAATGACCTTTTTTCATGTTTTGTGGGTAGTACAATCAGAATCTGCCATTATCTCGAACACGATTTTTTCGCCATGACCATACTTCCATTTCCTTATGGAACATGGAAGTAAAAAGAATATATAAATTAAAGTAAATAACGACTAAATTATGAAATAACACGTGTAGGGTAAATGAACTTGCGCGACGTCGTCGTCGTCATCGTTGCTTCACGGTGTAGGCTTATAGCCGGTTTCGTCTTTACTTTAGCCATCTGTATCCACAGACCTTTTGCCAACTGGTTTGTACGCTTTACTAGCCTCTGGTTGGCCATTCTGTAGACGTGTTCCATCCACTGCTGGTTTCGTTTTTCTATCTTATCATTGATAGAGTATATACCCTGTTCGGCCCTTATATGTTCATTACGTATTCGAGCCCTTAGGCGGTAACCACTCACGTGCTTTACAAAAAATTATTGTCAGCGGTTTGTATATGCTGCTTTTCTTTCCCAGTTATCGTCCACGTTTCACTATCATATGTAAGAACAGGTATCGGCATTACTTCATAGAAATTCATTTTAGTATCAGTTCTTGTTTTGTTTCTTAGTGTTCGAGGTTTTGTACCGCACATCATGCTTGTTTACTTTTTGATTATTAACATCGTCATTTTCATAACTTATACCACAACCAAGAAACTTACGCCAAATAATGAAAATTTTTAGACACAAAAATAAAATGTCGACACTCTCCGTCACTTCGAATTCGGTGATCCTGTACCTTGTGAAACTAGCTCGCGGGACTAGTCTATATAGTTTGTTCACACTATAAATTCTGAATAACTGTATAAGATACAAAGTTCACCACAAATATTTTTCATTGTGCCCAACACTGTCCGTATGCAGGCATTGTTAATTCAGAGGATTGTAAGAAATTTACTGTGTCAATACCGCGCGCATTACGCAGAAATTTTTTGTCAAACATTCATTAAAAAAATGTATACAATGGCTGAACATATAGTGCAGTACAGACTTATAAAACGTGATATTAAATATATGTACTCAATTAGATCAGTTTCGGAAAACATTTTTTTTAATGATAAGTCAATAAAATACCAATTTTAGACCAGATTCTAAGAAGTGTATAAAACCAAATTTTTTATTAAAGTTTCTGTAGAAGTCTGTCTTAATAACGACTAACATTTCATTTCATTTGAAATAAAAATATACTTAGTCTAGAAACGGATTTTATATTTGTTATTATTACGTTAATAATTAATATTGCCGACAAAAGAATATATTTTCTATTTTTATTTATACTTTATATTACAATGTTTCAACAGTTTTTCTACACTCATATCTTTAGTTATTAAAAAAAAAAACACAATAAATAATTAATGTAGGAATAATTTTAAATACCTTATTTAACAACAGCTGTGTTATATATAACACACCGAAAAATTACTTATAACTCAGAAAACTTGTCGGGTTTTAAATTGTCGGGTATCTTCGACCAAGATGCGTCGTAACTGTTTTCCAACAGTCTGTCACTTTTCGCGGCCTGAAAAAGATCGCCGAGGATGGATTCGAAACGTTGACAAAGATATTGCTGTTAAACAGCAACCGACATAACAGTCCGTTTTATAATCATTTTGGAAATACAAAAGTCATCTATTTACAACTATTTCAATATTTAAAACCCAAATAAATGGTAAGTTTACCTTTTTAAAAACGCGATGGTTCAAACCATATAGATAATTAATTTAGACAAGTCAGGACACAGCTAAACGTGTAAGGAAAAGATAAAGATAGATTAATAGGACCCTCCTTTGTTTCCTGCCACGTGCAAAATTGTTTTTAAGGCTATACATACGTATGGCATTTACAAAATTTTGTGATTCTCATTATCAAGAAAACTCTAGCTTTATTTTATTAATTTAAAAATATCAATTCCTTTTATTTCTGCAATTATTTATGAGTCTTTTATAATACACTCAATAGATTATAAATATGCCTACGTTAAAAGTGATTATGGAATTTCACTGAAATTTTGTAATGTTGGTAGAGGGAAGAGACAAACTCCTGATCCCTCCTAGTAGTTACGTCAGGCTGCGTAGAATTGTAATTAATATAATATTGTATATATTGTCTAATATAATTCTTGTGCAAGTAGTTGTAATGTATTTTTATTGTTTCAATTCGCCTGATGTACGTTTCACTGACTATCCGAATCTTCAGAGGTTTGTAAATGAATGAACAAATAATCGAAATAATTTGATTTCAATATAGAAACTACCGAATTTGTTTGATTTGACTAAAATGTAAAATAACGAATAATCGATTTAATTTTATTTATATTATCGATTATTTTAATGTTTATTTACCTAATTAGCTGTATTGACGGTTATATCGGAAATATTAAATGTTTACAATTTATTTATTTTAATAAATTTATAATTGTAAATAAATTATCTTGTTTTGTTTTATTTGAGTTTGTTTTTTAATTAGTAAACTATTGTTATTGTGTTTGTACAAATTAAGCTTTCCACCAAATGTTTATTTTTTGACTTTTTGTAAGTTTTTAATTAACTTCATGTTTTGAATGTTTGGAAATTGGTGGTTATTATAATATTTTGTTTCAAAAATGCACTGCGGTTTTGACGGAATCTATCGTGTAGTTTTTTCTTTGTATAACCTACATAAAGTTTATAGCAATCTGGACATTCTATTTTGTATATTCCATTTTTATTGTGAATATTGGATTTAGTTTTATGTTCTATTTGATTGAAAACTAGCTTATCTGTATTAAAAAAAATTTTCAAATTTGTATCTTCAAATATTTTACTTAGGTTTGGAGTTATATTTCTATAATAAGTAAAAGTGGTATATTTTATAGTATTACTGAACAGCGGATTTTAGATGTAGTGTTAATGGGAGTCGTTTAGTGAGTTTATGTTTTATTTTATTTTATAATTTGTTGATAGTTTTTATTTTGTATTCGTTTCCAACTGTTGTCTGTTGATAACATTTCTTTCTTCGTCATTTAGTAAGATCCTAAACATTCGGTAAATCATGGAATTAAATACTGCCATTTTATATTAGGGTGGACGGTTAGAATTATTTATTTAATTAGATGAATTGTAATTCAATAAAAGTGTAAAAAAAAAACACTTCCCTACGTTGGCTCTATAAGACTGCTCACGTTTACTGTTAACGACCATCAAGGGTGTAACGACACAGGTGGAAATGTGCATTCAGGTGACACAGTTTCTGCAAAATAAAATGAACTGAACGCGATTCCTATGTAGGAACGTGTCGTTTCCAGTTAAAGGTAGAGTCGCAAGAATATTTCTTTTTTACTTCTTTAGTAGTACACTATTACCATTAACTATTTAGTCATCTTCTTCTTCTCCACTTTAAGGATTAGTTTATATAAACTTGTTCCGGCACCCATCTCATCCTCGGATGACCCACGTGTCTTCTACCATTGGCTTTATTGCATCAGAAGTCCACATCTTGTGGATACGGTTTTGGAAATTCCGATGTGCCCTATCTGGATTTTCACTTTGCTTCAACTTGTCTTGGGTGAGATCCTTTCCTTTAGTCTTCTCTGTCTAGTCTCTCTTCGCTCCCTCTTGTTCTTTTCTGACCCCGACGCTATTAAAGTAATCGAGGACTAGGATGTCTTCCTTTGTAAATTCTAATTTCTTAATTTTGGGTGGCTTTGAATCTTAGAGTGCTCACCGATGCCGATAAGTGAGCACTGGAAATACTAAGAAACTTTCAGTATTAGAATAACTGGTACAAAGCCACCAAACCCTGTCTCAGAAAGAGAAGGGTGAGGACGAATCTCCTGCGCCACAAAATAGGCGACTTTCGGTTACGGTATGGTAACCCTGACGGAAGAGTCTCTGGTCATGCCGGTAGGGGGTTGTGCAACAGGCCAGTAACCTGTTCATGTGAAACTTTGAATTACTTTTAGTATCCAAAGCAGCCTCGGATTAAGGACTGGAAACTATGGCAGTAGGACCCTAGTATACCATTTAGTAAATGAAGTAAATCATACTGACCAAGAGGTGTAAAATAATATCAGCAAATTTAGGTGAATAAGAGAAACGAAGTTAGGGAAACAAATGAGAAAACACGCAAAAACCAAACTTTAGTAAACAACGGTTTTCCCAGCATTGCTGTATGGTTGAGAGATTTATACCACGGCACTAAGGACCACGAGAACGTCCTCAAAATTGCCAAGATTAAACTTTTGCAAAGAGTCATGGGCTGTGCATTAACGCATAGAAGACTCAACGAGATCATTCGACAAGAACTAAATGCTTAATCCTATATAATAATAATAATAAATTAATTATTGATAATAATATTAATAATAAAAATTTAATTAATAATAATAATAATAATAATAATAATAATAATAATAATAATAATAACGAAGAATTCTTCGAAAAATTTATGGCACCAACAAGACTGAAGATGGATACAGGGATAGACCCAAAGAAGATCTGGAACAGCTTTCCAAAGGAAAAGAGTGAGACTACTTGGACACATGGTTCAGATGGATCGGTCCAGATTAAATAAACAAATTATCAAATATTATTGGGAACTTTCCAGCCTTAACGGATACAACAAATAACTCAAGGAGGAAATGATGAAACTGGGTATCTCTTTGAACGACTGTGTGGATAGAAATAATACATAAACAAAATTCAAAACCTTGAGCTTCTCTGCGGTGAGAAGAAGGCGAGAAAGGGGTGGACAGTGGAAAGGATGCGAATGAGAGCCTTCTGGGAGGAGAAGAAAAGAAAATGATATTCGCGTGGTCCACGGCTAGCCTGTTCCTTTAAAATAAATAATAATAATAATTTAACCTAAAAAAAACCTTAAAAATTAATAGTTGGCGATAGACAAATCTCTGTTATTCCTGAAAGCAGCACGGTTACTGTATAGGCTTTGAAAGTGCCGTTTTGTGTCTTAACGTATACGAGTCTCCACTCTCGTTGAGTCAACTAAAATGTAGGTGAAAACGAAACATCGCGTCGAACAGCGCTGTTGGTTGACGTCGTTGGGTTAATAACCTTAATTACCATGCCGCCAAAACATCAAAAAAATATTTCAGTGTCCTTCCGTTGAAGCAACACTTCGACGATGTTATCTGGGGAGATTTACAGCCTAATATGGCTCTTGCAACAATCTCCCGTGTTGCTCCCATTTATTTCACACGATTAAAGTATGACTGGCATAGTCCGTGTCTCCCGAATAATACTATAGCCACTCTTGTGACACGAGTTTTTTAACATGGGTAAGGTAATGAGAGTCGGTTTATTACACCACAAATATACCCAGCCAAACTTATTGATTTTGTTTTAACACCTCTATCGAAATTTTCACACCAAAGTAATTAAAACGCTGATTCTACACACTGCATCTCTGTAAAACGAGTATTAACAAACGAAAACAAACATAAAGAAAATAATAATCTTCTCCTTTGGAAGCGATGAGGCACAAGACGTGGACTGTTTCAGTTTACGGTGTAAACGAGATGTGAGAGTAGTATAAATGAAGTAAAAAAGCAACGCGCGCGTGAAAACTGACACAGTTTGCCGCGAGTAACAAAAACCAGCTGTCCCCGAGGATGCCGGCGTTTCGAGGAAAAGTCACGTCCCTTCGAAATATTTATTATAAATTCATTATATATATTCATTTATACTTCGTTAGCGTGAAGTAGGCAATACTCTGACGCTGTTCGTAGATGAAGTTGCAGTTTATGTAAGCTTAGCTGCGCTAAGTGGCGGAGCACCGTTAGGGGATGAGTGATGATATTCCTGGCACAGTCGCGGCCATTCATTACGTTACTGTATATATATATAATAACTTAACCGAATCTCAAAGATTTGGAGTTATATGTAAAGAGTTTTGAAAATCAATGTTAAAATAAATTTAAACCGTTACAATCACGCCACGTGCAGTAGCGAGCGTTCAAATGAATTGTGTAGCGACCAACGGCAGCGTCCGGTGGCATTACGTAACCACATACAGTTATAACAATTAGGGACACGCCCTAATTTTAAATTATTAATATTTCGGAAACCGATAAATATAGGCAAAAACCAAAATAGCCAAAATGTTTGCCGAAATATTAGTAATAGGGTGTGCAAATTTCAGTTCATATAATTAAAGATTAAAAGAGATAATTAATTTGATTTAATAACTCCCCTAGTGAGTGAGCTACGGGGTAGAGCTATGAATATGTCATAGTTATAAAAATTACCAATCAGATGTATATTCTAGAATAAGCATAACTTGGCTTGCAGCCAAGTATCTTTTAAATCATTGTAAAACTAAATTGATTCAGATGCCAATAAAACAGAGACTCTAGATTAATAAGATACATTCATACTGTGATAATCTGTATAACACGTATAAGCTTAAGTAGTAATCAATAGATAAGAATTAGACGTATATAACAAGCGCTATATAAATACTAACATTGAATTACTTAGAGACCTATACTGCAGTATACGTGAAACAATCCAAGTAAATGAAAGCACGTTGAACTAGATTCACAGCTAACTTATTTTCAGAGTATTTAAATCATCTAAAGTAATAAAATCCGTACGAAAGTTCAAAAGAATTGAAAATTCCATAGATTAAATTGTTTTAAAATTAACTTCTTGAAATTAATGAAAAATATAACTCGTATCAATTGAAAATAATAAGCTCGTCTTCTGAATGCTAATACCCATTCAGAAAACATCGTACAAGATACAAATTACTGTTTAGTATGTAAGGATTGCTCTAGTTATAAGATTTTCATACATATGTCCTATTAGAGTAATAAACTCCAATTTTATCCATCACAGTATTTTTATTGCTGTACTACAAAGCCTACCAACATCACAAAACTATTCAAAATAACTATAACAGTACTTTGCACACTTGAATACTTTGAGTGCTTTGAATATTGTGTCATGTTTTGTATTGATTTGTATTTGTTCAGGTATTAGTTTGTTTTCTGTTTTATGTTTGTATATTTGTAAGTTTTCCCATATGTTCATTATGGTGCCTTTGTGTGGTATATGTTTTATTAGTGTTACATTGGTTATGTCTGGGAATTCATGTCCTGTGTTTATTGCATGTGTGGCTAAATTGGATTTATATATTTCTGGTATTTTGTATGCATTTAGGTGTTCAAAATAACGTTTTTTCAGCTGTTCAATATTCTCAACATTGAAAATACACAAAAAACTAACACATACACCACAATCACACACAATAAAACCAACTTGAAATACCAGAAGCCAACAGGAAGCCACAATTATCAACCAACAACACATATGTACTTCACCAGACAAAAAAACCGGAAGGCTGAGGATGGGAACAAGATAGTACCCGAAACATGTTCCAAATAGAAAAATAACATCTTGAGGTTAATTTATGTATAAATATTAAATGTAATATATATATATATATATATATTTTCAAACACTTTTTGCTACAGTCCGTTTCTTGATGTATATATTATATTTAATTTTTATAATGAGTTTACCTCAAGATATTTTTTTCCTTATTAGGAACAGGTTTCGGGTCCATTGTGTACCCATCCTCAGCCTTCCGGATTTTGTGTCTGGTCAAGTATTTGTGTGTTGGTTGGTTGTTATTGTAGCTTCCTGTTGGCTTCTGGTACAAATGCAGATAACATATTAAAACAAATCGATAACATACTTCCAAAAATACAATTCACAGAAGAAAAAGAAAATCACAACAAAATCAACTATTTAGACATAACCATCACAAGATACAATAACCACATACAATACGAAATATACAGAAAACCAACTTCCACTAACATCATTATACCTAACCATTCTGACCACCCATCACAATATAAAATGGCAGCATTCTATTCACGATTTAACAAAATATACAAAATACCACTAAACAAACAAGAAACAGACAAAGAAAGAAATATAATATACAAAATTGCTTGTGAAAATGGATATACTAAAAATACTGTAAACAAAATAGAAAATAAAATCAAATATAAAATAAAAACTGAACAATTAAAAATTAATCAAAATGAACAAAACAAAAATAATAACAACAATAAAAAATGGGCCACATTCACACACATAAATGATAAAATGACAAAGCTAACAATACTGTTTAAGAACACAGACATTAAAATAGCATACAAAACTAACAAAAATAATCTACAAAAACTAAATAACCCACACAACAAAGATAGTAAAACAACCAATGGTATATACAAAATTGAATGCTAAGATTGCAATAAATCCTACATAGGACAAACAAAAAAACAACTGAGAAAAACGTTATTTTGAACACCTGAACGCATAGAAAAATCCAGAAATATACAAATCTAATTTGACCACACATGCAATAAACACTGGACATGAATTCCCAAACATAACCAACATGACACTAATAAAACACATACCACACAAAGGCACCATAATGAACATTTGGGAAAATTTACAAATATGCAAACATAAAAGACAAAACACAAAACAAACTAATACCTGAACAAATACAAATCAATACAAAACATGACACAATTTTCAAAGCACTCAACATCGAAAATACACGAAATACTAATACATACACCACAATCACACACAATAATACCAATTAAAGTACCAGAAGCCAACAGGAAGCCACAATAATAACCAACCAACACACATGTACTTCACCAGACACAAAATCCGGAAGGCTGAGAATGGGTACACAATGGTACCCGAAACATGTTCCTAATAAGGGAAAAAATATCTTGAGGTGTAATTCATTATACAAATTAAATATAATATATATTGTAACGTGACGTTTCCCTCAACATAAAGATTGTCATATAAATATACTGAAGTAAATAAAGTGACCAGTGGCGAAGCTAATGAATGGGTAGGCAAAAGTCTTACCTTAAATTTTTTTGTAGAGTAGTTCAACACGGCGAGTTTTCTTGCTTGCAAAATTGTCAACACAGTCTTTGAACAACTGGTCACTCATCAATTCCTTCACAAATTTTTTTTCAATAGCAATGGTGCTAAGAGAGTTAAGTCTTTCATTAGTCATCGTATTGCGCAAGTAGTTTTTTATTCTTTTCAAAGTACTCATACTCCTTTCTGAAGAAGCCGTGGTAACAGGAAACGTTAAAATCAAACGAATTAATTTTGAAACTTCCACGTACACTGGTTCTAAGTCATTAAGAATTATAAAATGTAAAAGTCTTTGAGGGAACAAATTTTTTCCAATATCTGAGTAAATGTTTTTTAATTCATTTTCCAGTCTTTCACTATTGAAAAAAGGGTATTTATTTATAAGGCTGTTCAGTTTAGAAGAAGGAAAACTCTCTTTGTAAGAAATGAAGTGATTTGGATCCAACAACTCAACAAACTGGATTCTTTCGAAATCACTGAACCGTACCTCCAGCTGCATAATCAAAGTGTCAAGAACTTCATAAGTTAACGTTTTCAGCAGTTTCCTGTTACTGTCATCTATATTTACCTCGCTGCTTATTTGGTGACATTTTTCAAAACAAGACGACACAGTGTTTTCTGATCTCATGTCCTTGAGGATAGCAGTAGTTTTCTTAATTTCAGTGTTGCACAGAATTATATCGGAGATAGTTTTGTGTTGCAGTAGAGAAAAGAGATGGTCAGTATAAACGAATATTTCCCTATAAAAACAAAGTAAGTAAATGAAATGGGTCTTTTTGAGTATGTTAAGCAATCCAACAGCAGCATTGTACGAATCACTATCCCATCCTTCATCATTCTCTGTAATGTCCTCAAAAATTTGTCTCAAGTCACCATAGTGGGAAAAGATGGTATGAACTGCTCTGGAATGAAAGTTCCAACGGGTAGTGAATGCTTGTGGAAGTTTAAATCCTCTAGATTCTAAAAGCTGTGATCTCTTTGAGGATCTACAAAAAAATGTGTGAATGCAAAAAAAATGCTGTCAGATTGTGAATGAAGAGCCTAACCGATTTTATTGTTTTAGTGCAATGAAGAAGTACGAGGTTTAACTTGTGAGCATAGCAATGTAGAAATAATGCTCTTGGGCAAGTCTGTTTTACAAAGTGCTGAAAACCTCCATGCTTTCCAGCCATTACAGAGGATCCATCATATGTTTGACAGACTACCTTCTCAGTTACACCCCACTTTTTTAAAACGTCAACAATTAATTCTGATAAGCCTGATGCAGTCTTATCTACTGAAACATCATAAAATCCAATGAACCTTTCTATTGGACCTTCTTTTGAACAAAATCTAAAAATTATGCTGACTTGAGATCTACTTGATACGTCTAAAGTTTCATCTGCCTGAATTCCAACAAAATCGCAAGAATCTAACTCCGCCTTAATCTTCTCTTGAATTATATCAGTTACAGATTCAACTAATTCATTCTGAATATCGTTTGATGTACCTTTAAATCCTGACGTATACTGGAGATGATCTCGAATGTACTGCTCCTGCTTAGAAAGAAGATCTAACAATTCTAGATAATTACCCCGGTTGACTGAGTCTTCCCCTTCGAAATTACCTCGAAATCCAAGCTCCTGTTTCCCGAGAAAATATACAATATCAACAAGTCTTTCAACAACAAGCCTATTTTGTTTCACGACTTCGTTATGTTTAACAGCTTGAATTCTAGCCCCTTCAGAGAGAGTATGTTCAATCCTCACGCGTCCCAGCAAACGGTACCGCTCTTCATTTTGAATATGTTTATTTGAATTCTGGTGTTTGTCTGCCTTTCTAAGAAAGTTTTTTGTTACCGTCACTCCATATAAAATCCATTCTTTTTCACCAGAAAACAAGATACATGTATAACAAAAAAGTCTGTTGGTTTCGGAACAGCCTGTCAACCACGAATATCGCTCGTACCAAGAAAACTTAAATTTTCTAGATACTTTACCATCAAAATGTTTAATTTCTAAATTAGGCGTAAATCTCTTGTTTCTAACACCACATTTTTCTTCGTAACTCCAAGAAGAAAACGGCTTACTTCTTAATAAATAAGTTCATTTAATAAGTTTAGGTAAAAGGAAACAATTTTGTGTATACAAATTGTGCTAGATAATGCCATATATAATAAGAAATAGTGTATTTTATGAGATTAAGGTATAAGTAATCATAAGTGTTTGTAATGGACAAGTAATAATGTAATTAACAAGATGTTAACTTGGGCAAAACACCTACATCTATTTTAGAAGGTAGACAGGGACATTACAATGTATAAATGCTATATTAGATCATGTAGTTTATAATGAATAAAGAATAAATGTTAACTTCTATTAGAATTAAGCAATTTTACTTTAAGAAACAAATAATTGTGCAAAGTACACAAGACATTATTGTGCCTATTGTACAAGCCAATGTTATTATAAAAAGTTAATGTTCATAGTTGTAATCACTAGTATTAAAATACATGTTATTAACATACAATCATGTGTACAGCCAAGAAAACTAGTTATGTAACAAAAAAGATAACTTTTAAACATAATTTGTTAGACTAGGCAAAACTTTAAAAATGTTATTTTTGGAATTACTGTATAGAAACATATGTTGTGAGATCTCAAAATGATCGGGAGAAAAAAAGCATTTCAATGGTAATAATATCTTTACAATTGTCCATAGCATAAGGGAAAAATGTTAAATTTAAGAATTTTTGGTAATTTTGATCTCAGAAAAACGACGCCTTCCATAACAATGCTTGAGATTTCACCCAATGGGAATTTTTCACATTTTGCGTTTAGCGACCCAAAAAGTGAACCCAAGCGAGTTAGTATATTGTTGGAATTCGTACATTAAAGAACAGCTCCTCTGCAACACATATAGCCACGAAAGTATCATCAGAATCGAACCCCGGCTAGGTTAGGTGAAGAGTGAGTACCATAACATAACCAAAAAGTGAGAAAAGTGTTGTGAATTGTTTACATAATCAGAAAGGAGTTATAGTGAATTAATAATATTAACAGTGAATAAGAAAGTGTGTGCAAAGTAAAGGAAAGTATAGTGTTAATACTTAAAATTTTAAACGGCTTATAACTAATTATAATAATACAAACTGCAAAACTTTATGTACCCTTGTGAACTATTTATTCCACTACCACTGAACAAAAACACTAACACTATTGTAATTTTTTCACGTTCAAACTATTATTTCTTTGTGTTTAATGTTTAAAGCAGTATAACCTATCAAGACTTGGTTAACCTCAAAATAGGCACCGTTCGGCACATACGAACTATTCGTTATTTTAGATATAAGATATTGTTTTGTTATACTATAGTCAACTTTGTATTGTGATGTTTTGTACTTCACAAAGGATATTTCGTAACTAATTATTGCAGTCACAAGAACCCGAGGTTATATTTACATAACGTAACCATTAAACTAGGTCTGAGTTTTAAGAAGATCATCGTACCAACCGCTGAGCTATAAATTTAACAAGCCTGGACAATTAAAATTAAGAAAAATATTATTCGTTTTAATTTAAGAAGAAAAGAACAGAATTTAAAAAGAAAATAAAAGAATATTGAAGGGAATTAACTGTGTATGAATATTTATTTTTAATAGTTAACACCTTTGTTAGTTTAGGAATATTAGCGTTTTCATAACCATCTGAAGAATAAGTTGGCACTGCCTTTTCTTTGTATGCTACGTGCTATTTAAATTAGTTAAATAGGTAAGTGAATTAAAATAAAATAAGGGAAGTAATTAATCGAAATTAAGGATTTTGATTAATCAAGATGTTAATTATTTTAATTTATAAAAAAATAACAAATATTAGAACAATATAGTTATATACCTACAAGTGCAGGTAGAAATTTAAGCATATTCCAATTTATGATTATAGAATTTTTGCTATTACATATTTTGGGGCTCAAAAGTGAGGCGTAACAAGTATCTACAAGTCTATATTTCAAATTAATTTATATTTACTTAAGTGGCGCCGGCAACTTGGGGCCCTACAGAATAGAAACCTCATTAAGTAAAAAACAGAAAAAAAGTAAAATTTATTTGCATTACAAATTGGCGCAAACAACGTGCAGCGTTACCAATAAAGAAAATTACATTCACAGAGTAACTCAATCAATAAATCAACCATTTAATAAAGTAGTAGATAAATAGGCATATTATTATATCATTACATAAATTGGCACCAACTCTGGGGCATAAAAGAATTTAGATAAACGAATTGTCATCATTACAATATATATATAGTACGTTATTGGGCCTCATAGCGTCTCGTTGCACGTAACTGGTTCCCGGATAATTGGTTTAACTAGGCTAGAATGGTTAATATAACTGTAAAATTATTAACCGTACTAGTACGCACCACAACACACCACACATAAAATAATTATGTACGAGCAATTGTAACATTTGCAAAGTCGAGAAATATACTTAGTCCAGTTAACATAATTAAATTTAGCGTCTCGGTAAAGCTTGCTCTATTATATTGCTTTTCTAACCAACTGCAGTTATTTCGGTTTAAAGTTGCGACATCAACTTTAATAATACGAATGCTTACCTAAATGTTCATAAAATTAGTGGTTACAATGTTATCTGTAAATTACCATTTTAATATTAAGGGTGCGCCTGTTACGTATTTCTTTTGTAGTAGTCTTATAATCTCAATTGCATACGAATGTCTACGTTTTCTGCGAATCAGATACTGTCCGACTCAATTCTAGCAAAAGTAACAGCTTTCAAAGAATATCTAGTTAATTAAAATCAGCTTTCTTAAACTGAACTCTATGGTCTTCGTTTTCTTCTTCTGCACCTCATGGAGTAGGCACTTTGCCTGTTCCGTTTTCACAGAGTATATCTCTATCTCACTCTCGGTCTTTCTACATCTCTTGTACCAAAGGATCTATATCGAAACCCAACCTTCGGTAGTCGTCCATCCTCCATTCTGTCCAGACGCTGTATCCATTCCCTGCGATATGTCAGGATCGTTTATCATTTATAGAGAATACCTGTAGCTCTTCTCTAATATCCTCATAACGCAAAACTATCCTGTCTTATGCAACCCTTTGTTCTTCTCAGAATCTTCATTTCCAAAGTTTTAATCTGGTTTTTAATCTTTTTTGTAGAAACCCATGTTCCACATCCACATAGTACAACAGACACTGCCACATTTTAATAAAATTTAAGCCTTGTCTCTTTCCGTACCATTTTCTTCAACATTCTATGTATGACGCCACACATCTGAAACCTCGATATTTTTGTAGTGATATCTCGGCCTGTCTCATTCCCAATTTTGATAGTACAACCCAGATAATTGAAGTGAGAGACTTGTTCCGAAACCGTTGCCACAAAAAAAATTGTTCTCACTTGTTCTTGAGGGAATTGTATATTAACTTTGAAAATTGTTTTCCGTCAACACCGGCACACAGAATTTAGAGTAACTTTTCATAATGTCTCCTTTGTCTAGATACTAAAGGGTTCAACTTTTTCAAACAGCTGTAGCCTTGAAAAAATACTTTCTGGTAGAAAAAAATCATCACAATCCCCAGTTCCAGATCGCTGTTTTAGAGAAGATAGCTCTCTGTTTTTAAAACATTTGCTTAAAACTCCTTATAAATCGGGAAGTAAATAGACGTTTATTGAGTACACACAGGTTTATCAAACACTTTGTAAATTTACGAAAGACAAAATATGCATTCAGTCACAGAATATGTAATGTCACAGAACGTTAGGACAGGAGAACGTGAGCAGTAATGACATCGATAAGGGGACGCACTCAGCAGAGCTTCAGCCGACATATTTCAGAGATGTTATCCGCTCTATTACAGACGCCAAATGTCGTATGCTTAGTGTCTTGCGTTGGCTCTCTGACTGACTTTAAGTATCATCCCGCTATTTCTCCCTGCACACAGGTTTTCTCCTGTTCTTTACATGCTGTAAGTCTGTCAATTGTCTTTGAACAAACAGTGTCATTCCTTTTAAAATATAAAAAACTTATGTTAACGATCGATGGGTCACGTTCAGAAAAAAAGTGTATAATACAAACGTTTGCATTAATTAAGGGGATTAATTTAGATTAAACGGGTTTTTAGCGTTTGGGCATACTAATCCAGGTCCCAAATTTGAGTTCCAGGCTGCACAATAAAATGAACATTTGATTTCCAGTCTGCAGCTAATGAAAATTACTACATACATTCTGTTGACGTTCCAAAGGTCGCTGGGCAGAAGGACAACCCTCAGTAAGACGCGCGCGCGCGCACACACACACACACACACACATTGTGACGAGAAGCCTATCGAACAGCCCAGATTATTTCCCCCCCCCGTACAGTGTGGCAGGTGTTGCCTCAGTCAATGCCGCTCAGAAGTAGGTTTCAGTGAATTCAAGAACACTTGAGATGCCCATCATGATGTCAGGATGGAAGATTTCTAGAAGGCGTGCGCTACCTACAAAAAGCCATAGCAGCCGGCTTGTCAATTCAATGGTCTTGAGCGATATCTTTAGAACGGATCGACGTTGTATCCAGTGTTTGTAGCGAAGTGTTGTTGTGTTATGATTAGTGCGGAATTGTTTATAATTGACATTATTATTGCGTGAGGACAATTTTTACTTGAATTGTAGTAAGAGACTATTTTGTTGATTACAAATTATTAATTGTGTTAATTAAAGCTGGTTTTTAGTGACTTCATCGGCGTCTTGCATTTTGTTTTCCACTGTACGATCAATTAGACCCTCCTAACAATATATACACACCCATGCAGCCGCACAAATGCAATAGATTAGTCCGGCGCTCTCGCTTACACGGAATCGTTTTTAGCTACAACACTTCATAATTATTTAGTGAAATCATAACAAATTGTCATTTCAGAATTGAAAGTAAAACTTTGAGAAGAAGGATAGAACACGCAATAAAAATATCTCGTGCTGAGCATTAAAAAGCATTAAAATATTCAGCAATTGTACCAGCTACATGATATAATTTTTGTGAATACAGTAGAACTTTTTTAATCGAACTAAAGGGAGCGCAACTATTTCGACTAACGGATTTTTCGCATGGAGTATATTTCCGTTTATTAAGGCATAAAAAAAACAAAATTATCAGTAAAACACATTTAATTATAAAAGTTTAAATTATAAGCTGGCGATACTTTGTAATCTGTGTTCACATTTACATAATTTTACTTACAAAGTCCATACTTTTTTTCTAAACAGTTGTTCACAGCGTTTTCGCGCTGCAATGTCACGCCTTCTGTTGTAAGGCAAGATGTTGGATGGTATTGCTTCTCATCCTGCTACACGATACTTAAAGCTACCTTGTAAAAATAAAGCTGCTATGTCGAACCTGTCATGCATTAATAAGACAGTGAAATTAATATATTAATAGAAATAAGAGAATATTCTTACCTGTAAGGCTTTAGGCGTTTGTTGTAATTTTTCTTCTGCCATCGTTTCGGTTAACCCGGTTTTCGGATAAGCCGAGTTCGGTTAAACAGGGGTTAACTATAATGTCACAGCTACCTCTTCGTTTGACCCATTTTTAATAAAATTGTTGGTTAATCTGTAACATAATAAAGTTTATTTTCCATTAAAGCATGTACAAGATTGCAATATCAAATGAGGCATACCTAAGTTTATAGAATTTTTTACTTTTTTCCCGAATGGTTTCAGCCCTTCACCAGGCCTCAGGTGAACGACTATGCGTCGCCATTTTCAGAGTTCTTACTGACATGACCCATTTATGTTCCATTTGACTGCGTCGCCAGCAGCGGGCTCTACATCCCGCTGGCATGTGATGAGGACTGCAGCGCAGAACCAACAACGAAGGCAGCCGGTGAACATCACCCCGCGGCTCGCGCGGAAAGCTCGGTTCCGCAGCAGCAACTAGCGTCCTCGCACAACGGTCCTTTTAAGGACCACAAATATTATACACGCACGATTAGCGCCATTTGTCTTGTGGCAGTTTGAGTTTGAGTCAATAGTTTGAGTGAGTTCACAAAACACGGCTCAGGAGACCACTTGGTCGCAGCACGTGCGCTTCCCTCCCACAAAGTCTCGTAGAACAGGGCAAAGCGGGGTGAAACCACGACCATCGCAAAACCTTTCTTCAAGTCGTGAACTCCGGGAAGACAGGACCACCGGCCGGGCTGATTCACGATCCCGTGACACCATTTTTTGGTACGCCACTGACCAACACGATGACCACAGAAGCTCATAATGGTCGTTGGCCCGACCTCTGGGGTCGATCCAAAGAATCTCTCTCGAAAGTCTACAACTTTTCCTCCATCTTCTATGGTGGGAGGGGAAGATTACCTCACCAGGCCAGTGGAGGCAGGTTGCCGTACCTTCCCCTAGCTTTCGGTCCAGCTTGTCTTGGACTACAATTGGACTCCAACAAATTGGACATCAATTTGTCTTGTAACAACAGATATAAAGAACTACAACATGAATTGCGGAAATTAATAATCATCACTTGGCAGATAAGAAAGTACTAATTCAATCAATAGCACAACACGTAACTTCCTGCTCTTAGTTTTACCATCTGCCAACAGAGGGTTAGGAACTGGAGGATCTCCGTAAACGCAGACAAAACCAAAATGTGTGTTTTCAGCTCTACAGGACGTAGTATGAATCACTTCTTTTAATTTCCAGTCCTCGTTGGCCTTTCTACAGTAAGGCGTCACGTTTGACTCCAAACTAAACTGGCGACCACATATCAAACGAACCACAGACCTAACCCGCCAACGAATTGGAACACTCCGAGCTCTTAGCAACAGTAATGGATGCTCCATCGTGATATGCAGCCGCCTTATCGTGATAACCTTTGACTCTGCCCGCCTTAAACCATACAGAATTTCTGAACGGCGAGCCGTTCGACTGATTTACCGCCGACTTCTCAAAATCAAAACCAGAAACATCGCTCTGTATACCCTCAGTAAACTCTTAATATTATTATTACGGCTGTACAATGTTTACACATTTTCCGGAACCAAAGATTACAGAAGTGATTGAATTCTCATCTTCCACAGCTCCTTGTCCATCCAAAGATTCTCTTCAATCTCTCGTTCCCTCAATATAGTCTCAATTTCTTCTATCCAGGTGATAGGTTACTTCTTCTTTTTCTTCCTTGTGGTGTTCATTCCATAACTCTTCTTGGCAATCTTTCCTGTGCCATTCTTTTCGTTTGTCCATACTATTATAATTTTTTGTTTGGATAAAATCAACAATTAAATTTTTACATGCGTTCTGTCCTCAATGACTTCATTTCTAATTTTCTCGCGTCTGGATACTCTTGCCGAACGTTCCGAAAGTCCATCTCTGCTGTCATTAATTTTGTTCTTGTGTGTTTATTATTAGTCCTCAATAAACTCTATCCTTTATAAATTCAATTAAAAATATTCCCAAACTGCTAAGCAACGTGCCTCTATCCAATCAATAACTGCCTCTATTACGGGACTACAAGGAACACCTACAGACCCTAATTCCTCATAAATCGTCTACTGACTATAGCCGATGAGCCTAGAAATTACACGCAGACACAGAGACAACTAAAACAACACATCACAACATACTCCATCTCGTAGCACTCTTGATCTTCTAACTCCAAATTATTCCTCCCTTCACGCTCTATAATATGCCTGCTTCCTTGTGTCCCCCGCCTATACTTTGAGGCCGCTTTGACGCTACTCTCTATTGCGTCCTGCGCTACTCGTCCCCGTCATAGCTGATTAATATTTTGACACTCCCATCAACATCACCCGACACTCATTTGGCCGTCTACACCACACACACACACACACTACTCTCTTTTCTGGTGCCTCCACTTTTTCTCCACCGGGTCGTATTGGCGTGTGTCCCCTCTTAATTGTACCATACAACTGAAGGGAGCATCAACATCATCTTCTTCTTAACTGTTTTATGCTTTAACGGTCTGTTCCAATTCCACAGTCCACCTTTTCTAAGGCCTACCACTTTTCTTCTTCCTCTTGGAAGAAGAAGCTATCTTCGGTATTCTACCTTCTTTCATTGTATCTATGCGTTGAATCCATGGCTGAATTCATAGACTACACATACATAGAACAAGTAAGACTTTTCAACTATCTTGAACGTGACATCACTTATGATCAAGATAGAGATATAGAAAATAAAGTGACGAATTTCACAAGAACGTGTGGAACGATTTGGAGAACGTTGGGAAATAAATGTAGAAAAGAAACCCAAATGAAATTTTATAAAACAATGGCAATACCTACACTAGTGTATGGTTCTGAAACTTGGGTCATAAAGAAAAAGATGAACAGAAGATACAAACAACAGAAATGAAATATCTGAGATGAGTTAAAAGGTGTACTAGACGAGATCATATAGGAAACGAGAAGATAAGAAGTTATTGAGATATTTTTGCAGTTAATGAAAGGCTAAAGGGAACTGGCCCCAAATCAGACAGAGACTTGTCCTTCGGGACAAGCCTCAAACGTCTCGAAAAAAAACAACGGGGGACACAAAGTGGGGCAGTAAACAAGTCTCGTAGACAGTGTGCAGACATACTACCACCCTTATGTAAAATTACCACCTACCTTGCTGTAAATAGGTAGATTGTGCCGTCTTGTAGGACATATTGAGTGAGATACCTTAACATATGACTCAGTAATGACTGTGCGGTTTGTGAATGTGCGTGCGTGAGAGAGACAAATGGAGATAAAACTAACAACTCCAATAACTTTTTTGGAATTTATACACGTTTTTTCCTTTTTTTTACTTTTATTTATGAAATCTGTTAATACATAACAATAAGCATAATTGTTTACAGAAAATAGGGCATGAAGAGAACTAGTCCATTGACTAGTTCTCTGTATGAGTATTTAAAAGTAACGTATTATGTACTATATATTGCGACGATACAAATAATTAGTTTCGCATAGGACAGTTGAGTGTGTATAAATTATGAACAATTTATTTAGCACACACGTAAATAATGTTTATATTATATATTTAAATTTAAACAATGTCATGTATAGTCTTTATTATTTATAAAAGAGTTTATATAGTTCAGTTTGGATGAGTTTACTTGATACGTAAAAATCCTTATACTCTGCGTGACGTCACTCGCTGCGCAGTAGGCCTCTCTCACACTGTCTCTCTCTCTCTCTCTCTCTCTCTGGCTGCTCCGCTGGCGTCTCTCTCTCTGCACTGCACTGACCGCCGCTCACCGCTCTCTCTCTTTCCGCGCTGTGCTAGGTTCGTTGAAGAACTAATAACAATAATTGCAGATGTCACACATAAACTGTCACTTCCCGAATTGTTAGTTTATATCGCTCGGAATTTGTTATTATTATTATTTAATCGCTATGAATGATTTATTCTCAGGGTTGTAATGAGTTGTAATTATAAAAGCGGTGTATTAGGCTTACACCTTCCGGCTACTCTTGAAGTGTTCCGCGTTAATAAGATTTACCCCTGTAGATAAATCTCCCTAAGCGGAAATCTTCTACTAGCACAGAATAGCACTTAATATAATAGTATTGGATATTATTTAATTCACTTGCTTGGTTCTAATCGAACAACTCGAATAGAGTTCCAAGGCTTAGAGTTACGTTAGATTAACCAGTTCGAACAAGAAAAACTCTTGACGAAGAGCACACGTTCACTAAGCAACGGCTTCCGATGAACTGCATCGAAGTACACATGACAACGGACGGATCTGACTGAAATTAGGGGCTTCTGATTGGTCAGTCGACTTTCTACGTGGCAGATTGAACAAAAGATAGACGGGTTGCAAGCGACTCTTTGTGTAAGTCTGCGAGAGCCTGCATAGATTTTATCTAGAAATTTTATTACTCTTCAATAGGTAAGAGTAAAAAGTTTAGTTTTCAATTACTAAAAACCACATTTAAAAAATTGCTGAGAACAACAGAGTATATAGAAAATGTAGCTATTTTCATAAATAATTCACTGTCCAAGTTTCAAGCCAATATGTTAACTAACGCGAAAGATATAACAACGAAGGTTCACCACACGGAACGCATGCACATATTCACAAACAAAGTACATGACATTATAGAGGAAAATTTACAGAGAATTTGGTATAACATAAGTCCTTATCCATCACTAAATACAAAACTTATGGCTAATTGACAAAAATTTCATAAATCAATTTAAAACATGTTAATGTCCGTCACCCATGCTCTGATATTCTTATTCATAGATCATCATCCTGTGTTTTGTTGCAATATATATTGCAACAATACATATATTTGCATATTTGCCCAGGGCGGTATGTTTGTAAATATTTAGCATAGAAAATATATGATGTACAGTTTTTAACAATATTATGCAGGCTAAGAATTGTCAGAAAGCGTACACCTGCCCCGCGAGTAAATACAGCGCTTGTGTGTTTGTGTGTGTAAACGCAAGCTACGACAGGCAAAAGTCTACGATGGAGTGATGCGTACGAATTGTTGGTGTGTCTGTAATCAGGTTTTAACCGGATAAAAATAAACTAATTAATACATTTTAAACCTGTGAACAAAGACTTACCCCAATTATAAAAACACCATTGTATTAAGGAATTTTTAACGAATATAGTGATGTAAAATTATTGCAGAAATGTGAAATAATAAAGACGCTAGGTAATTTAATGTTAATTACTAGTGTAATTAAATAGTAATTAATAAGTGTGTTATATGTGAGTGACCAGAAAAAATTACGCAAACGATGATATCGCTCGTGCTACGAGTGTGTTTATGAAATCGCGAAAATGAACCAAAAAGTGATTTGTAATTAAAAGGACGCTTTGCGCGAAGTGACAATATCGACCTGAACTTGTCAGATCGCCGTCCAGTATAAATACCACCAGCAATTTTGGGGCGATCTCAGAGACTCAAGGTATCTTCACACAACGTCACGCTGCTGGTCTGCCGACCGATCGAACGTCGTTATCACACACACACACACACACACACACACACACACACACACACACACACACACACACACACACACACACACACACACACACACACACACACACACACACACACACACACACACACACACACACACACACACACACACACACACACACATAAAAGAGAATATTTTTTTTTAATTTTTATAATTCGAAATTTTAATATTTGCATATTTCGATTAATATTAATAAATCATAGAATGATTATTTTGAAACTGTATTAATTAATTATTTCATGTCATCAACATCTCACTCCTCTTTGAAAATTATTTTTTTATTGTGCAACTACAATTGGCCGGTGTGATACACTTCATAGTTGCGTTGAGTACATGATATTGTATTTGTGTAATTTTTTTAAAATACTTGTAACGTTGTAATATATTGCAACGTTACAACAATTATACAAATATATTATCTTATTCTTAACTCAACTATAATATGTACTACACCCGCCAGGTCGAAGGATTTTGTTTCTCGTTGCGTCAAGTATAAGTAGTTGCACAATAATTAAAAAATAATTTTTAAAGAGGATTGAAATGTTGTTGACATGAAATAATCAATTAAACCTGTTTCAAAATAATCATTCTAAGATTTATTACTTTATAGAAAAATATTTAACTATTAAAATTTCAAACATTATACAAATAAATATTCACTTTTATTAGATTCACAACTCTGTAACCTGCTATGCTATGCATAACATACAACAAAAATAAACACCCAAATAATCTTATTAACTAACGAAATATATTAAACAAGTTGTTTAAATTCTTTTAATTTGTCTGTCTGTAATTAACTCAAATTTTAATTAATGATAGCAACTCATTTACCAGCAAAATAATATTAATATTCAAGAATGAATTTATTGTTGCTATAAACAAATAAAAATTATATTACATTTACTTCCAATCTGTTATTGATTTATACTGACACACCCAAAAAATAAAGCAAAAGATTAATATTTCTTTTCTACAAGTTGTTGTTAAATTACACTCTCTTATCTAACTACTATTTTACTTTAAAACTATAATTATTATCTGTTCATATTTAAGTTCTTTTTCGAGATCTCTCTTCACAATAAAAAAATATAATTGTTTTTATCACCTGCGTATATCTGCCGTTACCGTTGCGTGTGTGTGTGTCCAGAATCCTGAGAGTATGCTGATGATGATGATGACTATGCTGATGCGGTGTTTGTTGTCTCTATGGGTTGTTGCTGTTTCTGATGCTCCAGCGTTTCTCCTTACGTTTTGGTGTGAGTATGGTACAGTGTGTGTGTCCTGGTCGATCTGCAATCGGGCAGTGTAACGTCGTCTGTAGATTTCTTGAGTCTGAGTGTGTGATCGCCCAAAATTGCCCGTGGTGTTTATACTGGTGGCGATTTGACAGGTACAGACCTGTTTTCGACAAGCTAGAGATGGTCCGTTCGCGCCTAAGCGTCCTTTTTGTTACACTCATTTTTGTTTAATTATCGCGAACTCATGAACTCATTATCGTCACATGATCGATATCATTGTTTGCGTAATTTTCCTCTGGTCACTCACATATACCACACATATTAATTACTCTTCAATTACACTAGTAATTAATATTAATTAGTTACCATCTTTAATATTGGACCTCTGAAAATAAATTTTACATCACCATACTAGCTAAAAATCCCTTAATGTAATGGTGTCTTTATAAATGGCGTAAGTCTTTGCTTACAGGTTTTACACAAGTAATTAGTTTATTATAATCCTGTTAAAACCTGATTAATTGGAACAAACAATTCGTACACTCACCCCATATTCTTGTCGCAGCTGGCTTCACGCACACAAACAAACACACACACGCCGTAACTATCGAAGCAGGTGCACTCTCGACATGCTCCAGCCTGCACTTTTCTGCACAAAATTGTCTAAGATTGTTCCTTATTCTATTTACGCTAATTACAATATAAAACATACCGCCCTGGGCAAATATGGACACACACACACTCACACACACACACACACACACACATATATATATATATATATATATATTTCAATCACTTTCTGCTACAGTCCATTTCTTGATGTATATAATACATTTAATATTTATACATAAATTTACCTCAAGATGTTATTTTTCTATTTGGAACATGTTTCGGGTACTATCTTGTACCCATCCTCAGCCTTCCGGTTTTTTTGTCTGGTGAAGTACATATGTGTTGTTGGTTGACTATTTTTATTGTGGCTTCCTGTTGGCTTCTGGTATTTCAAGTTGGTTTTATTGTGTGTGATTGTGGTGTATGTGTTAGTTTTTTGTGTATTTTCAATGTTGAGTGCTTTGAATATTGTGTCATGTTTTGTATTGATTTGTATTTGTTCAGGTCAACAAACTAATACCTGAACAAATACAAATCAATACAAAACATGACACAATATTCAAAGCACTCAACATTGAAAATACAAAAAAAACTAATACATACACCACAATCACACACAATAAAACCAACTTGAAATACCAGAAGCCAACAGGAAGCCACAATAAAAATAGCCAACCAACAACACATATGTACTTCACCAGACAAAAAAACCGGAAGGCTGAGGATGGGTACAAGATAGTACCCGAAACATGTTCCAAATAGAAAAATAACATCTTGAGGTAAATTTATGTATAAATATTAATAAATATTAAATGTAATATATATATATATATATATATATATGTATAGTGTTCGAGTCTAGGTAAATCCAGAGAAAATGTTAACTTTAAACATCTTGTCTGTAGGCTGTTGTCTAGTAGATTTATGGCTAAAGGATTCGTGTGCTCTTCAAGTCGTTTCACATATCTTTCGCTGAACATCCCAATGGTTTCACTGACTAAGGGCAGGTCCAGGTCGCTATCTATGTCTTTGTTGCTGATGAACCACGGTGCGTTAGTTATGGCACGCAACACCTTGGTTTGAAACCACTCCATTAAAGCGATGTTGGATTTAGATGCAGTTCCCCAAAGCCGTAAACCGTATGTTCACACAGGCTTGAAGACAGTGTTGCACACCAACAGCTTGTTTCGCATTGACAGTAATGATTTTCTACCCAGATTATGTATGTTTGATAACGTACGATAATATATGTATATGTATTGTGACTGTACGTTATATTGATTGTTTTTGTTACAGGTAAGACTGTTGTTTGCCTTTGAAAAGCCATCTTAGTAAAAGAACAAGTACACTAAGGTTACGCACAAGAAGCAATGAATTTTGTGGTGAGTTTATTAAACTTTTATATAAAGTGAGTTCTAATTAAAACTTAGAGATACATTTATATTGAAATTTGAACAAATTATATACTTTCATTATATATTATTTCCTCGAAGTCACGTGTATAAGTATTTAATTGTAATATTTGTAAACACTTGGTTACTCACTTGTGACTTCTTTAAAACTTTCTGGCGTGAAGTGCTACAAAAATGTGTTTTTAGATGACATACATACTGTGATGTTAGGTAAAAAGTTTTGATTTTTTTTACGACTTCTCCAGAAGGATTGGTGTTTTTATAGAACCAGATGATGAGGATTTATCCTTGAAACGCGTAGTTATTGAACGTTTTAAAGAAGTCACAAGACGGTGAGTAACCAAGTGCTTACAAATATTACAATTGAAATCTATATACGTTAGCATGTTTACATCCAAATGTCGCGTTGGTACAGATTGAGAATTGCTTATCTCAGCTGGGTTATTGTTTTCTCCAAGTGAATGTAACTTCATTAAAAGACAGCTGTGATACATTGTAGACAATACAATTTGAATTTAGCTGACGGACATTTGCAGACGTCAGAAGTGAGAATGTCAGTGTCGAGAGCCGAGTGAACTGATTCAACACGTAAACGTTGCTCGTACGTATTTTGAGTAATAGAGAGTTCCCATAAAAATTAAGATACAAACGAGTGTGTTTAGATAATAAAATGAGACGAGGGAATTGTAGTGTTTATTTGTATTTTATTTTAAGAAATCAATTTTTAATATGACATAAATGGCATCATATCACACGTCGTATTATTTTTATTATAACTATTATATACAAACAACAATTAACAAATAACATTTTTTCAATGTAACAATGTGATTTAGTCAATATTTAGTTAAAAAGTGGAATGTGATATGCGCAGTAAAATACGTAAAATTTTACAAAAAATTAATTTATTAATTCAATTAAGTTAATTGTGTAATCATCAAACCTTGTTTGGTGCTGCTTTCTGGTGGCGGAGCTGAAATGAATGCCAATGTAACGTGATACACTATGATGAAAGAAATGTCAATAGTGCTGCGCCCTGGTGGCGGTCCTAAAGTAAACGCTAAATATTTTGTCACTAGATATGATCAAGCGCCAAACAGGCGACTTTAGTTTTTATTCAAAAGTAAAATTATTGTTAGTATTTACGTCATTCTTGTAATGATGTTTCGAATATGCTCACATTCGTTTTAAAATCTTACGCTCTGCTAAAAATACAGACATATTTGTGAAAATGGGGAAATTTTGAGTATTTATGTGGGAAAAGAGGTTTAATTGACCTCGCAACACTGCTTCTTTGTTTCAGCTGTTTCTGACTCGTTTTTTTGCCCTAGGATCTCGAGCGGTACGAAAGTGAAACGGACACCATTGTGCCGTATATATATGTTTCACTTCAAAAAGTACAACAAAAACTAAATTTGTGGGCTGCAATTAGAAATACATAGTTTGTGATAGAAAATCACATTAACGCGGGCACTCTTTGCTTTGAATTAATTCGTCTAACCTATTTGTACTAAACTATTATTGTTTCCGGCTGTACAATGGTTACACATTTCCGGAACCAAAGAGAACAGAAGTGACTGAATTCTCATCTTCCACTGCAGCTTGTCCAACCAAAGATCTTCTTCAATTTCTCCTTCCCTCAATATAGTCTGTATTTCTTCTATCCAGGTGATCGGTGATCTTCCTCTTTTCCTTCTGCATGGTGGGGTCCATTCCATAACTTTACTTGGCAATCTTTCCTGTGCCATTCTTTTCGTTTGTCCAAACCATTGTAATTGTTTTGTTTGGATAAAATCAACAATTGAGTTGTTCACATTTATTCTGTCTTTAATGACTTCATTTCTAATTTTTTCACGTCTGGATACTCTTGCCGAACGTCTCCAAAAGACCATTTCTGCTCTCATTAATTTTGTTCTTGTGTGTTTATTAGTAGTCCAAACTTCTGAGCCGTAAGTCGCGACGTGACACTTCTAACAATGGTTTTAAATATTTTGGTTTTAGTTTTTACTGTAATTTGCTTTTCCCACAGGATTCCATTTAATGTAGATATAGCCATCTTTCCAAAATTAATTCTGGATTGTATTTCTTTGCCTTGCTTCCCACTGTCCGTAATTTTTATTCTTATGTAGACAATGAAGTCGGACATTTAGAACGTGTATTTAGTACAAATTTTGATGACGTTAAAGAACCAAATTTGTACTGAATACACGTTATAAATACCTGACTTCATTGTGCACATAATCCTGTATCTCTGCTGGTAGGAAGCTTAATAATAATTACACGGTTCTAGTCTGCACTCGACTGCAGTTAAACAGATTATCCGTGACTGAGCAGAAACTGGGCGCCGATGGTACGAGAGTACTGTGGATCCCAATAATATATTGTAACGTTATGTCGCCATCGTGCCTTGATTACGACTGCAGTTTCCTATTTAACCGACCTTTTGCTGTAGTTTTTACCGGTGAAAACTAAATGAATATTTCTACAATATGAAAATTCAAATGTCGCAGAAATATTCAGATATTCAATTCTGGATAAGCATTCTCAGATGGACTCGTTATCAGTTCACTTTTTGTCATCATCATCTTCTTCTTCTTCTACTTCTTAATTTGTTTTTCCTTCATTTCAAGTACAGTACATTACATTCAAGAGAGTAATCTGTGAGTATTCAAGAATATTATAAGTATACTTGATATATCTGCTAAAATAGTTAGAACATCTTAACCGAATGGATGACTGCCGCATTTCCAAATGATTATTGAATTATAGACCGAAAGGACAGAGAGATCAGGGCCATCTGAAGAACCCTTGGACTGTTCAGCACTAATCTATCTGCTTGGGGCCGGAACAAACCATTTTTTATGTAATCATTGCTGAGATGATGTTGAAATGTCTGTTTATGTTTATTTCCCACTCCTCGTAGCTGTGAACGTGTTTTTGTTTATATATATATATATATATATATATATATATATATATATATATATAGCAACGATACAATTTCAAACTGCATAGATAGGTAATATAGAAATTATTACACAGAGTCTATATCTGGAGGTAGGAAAATTTATTAAATTAAAGCATTAAAATTTAATATTGTCTTATTAATTTATAATACAAAAATTGTTTATTTAAAAATTTGTCTTTCAAAATTGAGTCTATTGGCTTGCTTTACAAATATGTTACTTGATGTGTTGAAATCCACTGTTTGAGTAGCCACTCGACGCTCTGCGCACGTAGTTCGACTGGTGAATGCTACAACTCTGCCCGTAGACCATTCGAAGATCACTAATGCTGAAAATTCACGTCGTTGCACCCACGCACACTGCGATACGAACTGTTATTGTTTATAAAATTCTCAGGGTTTTAAAACTGGGTAAAATAGATCGTGTATTGAGCTTACACAAATCCGGCTTCTTGAAGTGTTCTCGCGTTAACTCAAAATATCTCGGTAGATATTTTGTACCTAGCGGTTATCTTCTACTATTCGCGGGAAAGCACAAGAATGATCTATTTTTTATTATTTGAGTTCTGGAAGTGGTAATGATTTCGAAGACCTCGAACCGTGAACCAACTTCTGTGTTTAAATGAAAACGACCTGTCTTGTCACGAAAAACTATAACGACGCGAGTACGTCTTTCTGTAACGAGTCCTTATAAGAAAACTGCCCGAAGTGCTCTCGACAGAGGACCAAACTGAATAAATTTTAGACCCTCTGATTGGTTGAAACTTTAGCAACGTCACAGATGAGAACACAGATAGACTGAAATCAGGCTTCAACTCTGTCCGATTCTGCAAAGGCCTGTCTAGATCTAATCTATAAATTTTTTTAATTTTTCTTGAAGATAACGAGAATAAAAGAAGATTAAATTCATTATAAAAACATATAAAAATTATAGGTGTGGAGAATTGAGTATATGGAAAATGTAGATTATAACCATGAAAATATTCTGTTCAAGTTTCAGAACGAAATGTTAATTTTCTTCGAAGTTATTAAATAAAATATAAATCACACACGTACCCGCGCACTTACACACAAATATTTTACATGATATAAAAAGAATCAAATTGTGAACATTTTGACATAACATACTGTTACGACTGTCTACTTGATCATCGTAGGTACAGTGGAAAACAATTTACAAGACACCAACTAAGTCCTAATCACCAGCTTTAATTTTCACATTTAAACAGTTTATAATTAACTCGAACAATATTTCAAATCAGATTGTCCACACGCAATAACAATGTCTATTAATAGAGGTTCACACAATTATTAACACAATACTACTTCACTGCGACAACTCTCAATCCGCACTAGCTAAAATCGCTCACGTTACTGACTTGACAATCCGCCTGCTATGGCTTTCTATAGGCCCCGGAGGTGTGCAGTACAGCTTTCCCTCCTTACCTGCACGCCGGCTGCTTAATGCGTAGTATTTCAAGTGTTCTTGGAACTCACTAGAATCAGGTAGGTGAATGACGCACAGCTGCCACACCGGGCTCGGTCAATTCCGTCCGCCGCTACCTGACTCCCCTTTTTCAAACCGGTCAATTGCGTCCCCGTTACTGCTAACAATAAGAACGGTTCAACACCCCCATCCCACCTGCTTCTTGTTGTATTTATACCTTTTTCGGGATTTATTCCTCATTTAGTTGTCGTTAGTAAAAGTTGTCAAATTGTGTGTAGTGTGTAGCAAGTGTAGTGTGCATCGATCATGGAAGTTATGAAAAGTGAGAAGGGTAAATCAATCTTCGTAGTTGGTGGTTACAAATTCAGATTCACAAACCCATCTTATGGACGGAATTCAGCGATGGGCATGCACCACAAAGACTTGTAAGTGTTACTTAAAAATTGATTTGGAAAATAAAATTACAGAAAGTTTTCAAGAACACATTCATGCACGTTTGGAAGAAAATATAATTAGCAGACAAAAAATAGCAAATTTTGTGAAAAGAAAAGCAGCTGAAGATATTTCATGTAGACCGTCAAAACTCTTACAGAGAGAATTGACAAATAATGGAGACGTAGAAACATTATCAACTGGAGACGTTGAGTTAATCAAGCGAGTAATTAGGGGGTCCAGTGAATCGATTCATCCAAGTCTTCCAAAAAGTAGTTGTGCAACTCATCGCGCTCTGCGAGAAATGGAAATTGTCACCAATACTGGGGAAGACTTCCGCATGATGAACGACCCAGTAAAAGGACTTGTTTGTTTCTCGACAATGACAAATTTAAAAATTCTGTGTGAAACGCCAAAACTCTATGTTGATGGTACATTTAAAAGTTGCCCAAAATTTTTCAAACAGATATTCACAATACATGGATATGTAAAGGGTATGTATGGATATGTATGTGCCACTAGTTATTTTTCTATTACCGGACAAAGACTCTTGCACTTATACCGAAATGTTCAAGTCAATTGTCGCGAAGTGCGAATCGCATAGTTTGTCCCTTGATCCTGAGGAAATGTTTATGGACTTCGAATCTGCAATACATGGTGCTGCAAAAGTTGTTTGGCCTTCAATGAAGATCAAGGGTTGTCGTTTTCATCTGGGGCAAAACTGGTGGAAAAAAATTCAAGCTCTTGGCTTGTCTTCTGAATATAAATCGAACACGGAAACCACCCGTTTTTTGAAATTATTTTTTGGCTTACCCTTCTTAAGTCCCGACGTCATAGACGACTGTTTCACAGACGACCTAATGCCATTACAACCAGACGGAAAAGAAAACACAAGAATATTCACATATTACGAATTCGACAATTACATTTCTCCTGATGCTACGTTTCCTCCAAGAATATGGGCGGATTTCAGCGTTTCAACGAATCGTACGACGAACAACTGTGAATCGTTTCACGCTCGATTAAATGCGCACTTCTAACTTCTCATCCCAACATATACAATGTTGTTGATGTTTTGAAAAATTTGCAGGCTGATACATATATCAAATTAAGAAGCAAAGAAAATGTAAGGAAATATAAACGGATAGAAAAAAGGAAATGTATCTTCGGGAACAAATGAATAAATTCACCAGAAACACCTGTGCTCGAATACAGTGTGTAGAGGCTGTCTGCATGAAATTTTTACCAATAAAATAAAGTAACATAGAAGATTGACAAAATTATAAGTAGCTAGACAAACAGCAGCAAAAAAATAAAATACATAGAAATAAATTTAAAAAAAATAAAAGTAAAAAGTAAATAAAAATAAAAGTTGCATAGAACATTGACAAAACTATTTTAAGTGGCTAGACAAGCAGCATCAAAAAAAAAAAATAAAAAATGTAACATAGAGAATTGACAAAACTATTATAAGTGGCTAGACAAAACATATACTGTAGTTCCTTTCAAAGGATATCTACAGCTGGTGATCACTAATAAGTGTGAAATATGTTTTTGCTTTTCATTGGGATATTAAAACCACAAATGATTAGAGGAAGATACACTAGTATTTATAGTTAGTTTGAGTGGGCGATATTTTTAGAGATTATCGAACAGTATTCAACTAAATAATTTAAAATATAAATCTTAGAACATGGACGTCATACCGATGTTTCATATGGTTATTGTTCATACCGATATTGTTTATTTCCTACTCCTCGTAGCTGAGAACATTTTTTGTTAATTCTATAAAATCATTAAACAGCCACTACTGAAATCACAGTCCTGTGTTAGTACTCCTCATCCTCATCCCTCATTCCTCACTTCCTCATTCTTGCTTTTACTCTTTGTTTACCGAATAACCGCAGTTTGGATCTGATACTATTTATTAACTCAGTGATGATAACCTTAATTAACCTTATATAACTTCAATTCCAACCTTTATCTTACCTACTTTATACGATAATGAAGAACAAATGAATATTCCATTGCGGTCACCGCGACTTCGTCTTCTCCAGTAACAGTAACAGACTTCCTCCTTAGGGGCTGTCATAGTAGTCACCTGACTTCTTATTTTCTACAAACTGTGTCAGCCTGTACGTGTCGCCTCAGTTACACCCCTGTCGCTCGTTAATACTGCAAACGTGAGCAGTTCACGTCTTCTACTTTACAGCTTTACACCACTCGAGATAGTTGCTCGGAACTGTATAAGTATTTTATTATTATTATTCCAGCTATACAATTCCAGCTACACATTTTCCGGAACCAAAGATAACAGAAGTGATTGAACTCTTCCACTGCTGCTTGTCCATCTAAAGATCTTCTTCAATTTCTGGTTCCCTCAATATAGTCTGAATTTCTTCTATACAGGTGATAGGCGATCTTCCTCTTTTTCTTCTTACTGGTGGGATTCCGTAACTCACCTTGACAGTCTTTCCTGTGCCATTCTTTTCGTGTTTCCATACCACTGTAATTTCTTGTTTGGATAAAATCAACAATTAAATTTTTCACATTTATTCTGTCCTTAATCACTTAATTTCTAATTTTTTCACGTCTGGATACTCTTGCCGAACGTTTTCAAAAGTCCATCTCTGCTGTCATTATTTTTGTTCTTGTTGTGTTTATTAGTACTCCAAACATCTGAGAAGATACAAAAAGTTCATTTAAATAAATAACAGTACGTATTCAAAAACTGATAATTTTAAATGTAAGAGTAACGTATTTTTACGTACCATAGAGTCAAGGAGCGATTTTCAGTAACCCAGATTGAACTACGCTGTGAACATGAGTAGTTCGGGCAACCGTCGGGGGTAATAATGAGGAGTTGAAGCATAATACTGCCTACGTTACCTCCCTTGTATGTCGAACGGCTTATCTAAGACAACCTAATCTGTCGAACTTCTAACATACTTTAATAATACCATAAAAACTACTATTATTATTAGAAAACATTTTATACTTATCATGAGTGTATTATGATGATGTTAACGATACTAAGTAGGTAAAACCTCTATAGACACTAGAAACGCCGTAGTTGCTAGTAGTGTGGGACTCTAACCCACTAAAAACACCTCCCTTTATGCTACAACTGAGCAAGCTTCTCCAGCAGCTTCTCCTTTATATTTCCTCTTCGGTTGATGGGGTGAAGCCAACTGGCTAATCCCAAGATTATTATGTCTTTCTCTCACGTAGAGTTTTATGGATCTATACATATTAATTGCTTTCTATTGCGATACCAGATCATGTGGCTTTTGTGTTTTGAGTCGCCTCAGGACGTGTGGAGCTTCTTCCACCACGTGTCGCATTATTGGGTTACCGTGGATCTGAATCCTCTGATCATGTTTGTCTACATATTTTTTATTATATCGCTAACATATTCTACATTGAGGTCTCTGTGTAGGTTGTCGTTCCTTACATACCAATGGGCATTCACTATGCTTCTGAGTACTTTGTTCTGAAAGGTTTGTATCTTTTCTAAGTTTGTTTTCTTTGTACAGCCCCACAGCTGAATTCCGTAAGTCCACAAACAGGTTTCAGAACGTGTTTGTACAACAGCAGTTTGTTTTCAACTGTTAGTTGCGAGTTTCTCGCTAACAGCCAGTACATTTTTCTGGATTTTGTGTTGAGTTCCTACTTTTTTTTCATGCTCTTTCCATTTAAGCTTTATATCCAGCGCCATACCTAGATACATTGCTGTAAATTATACTGAACATACTACTATTTGGTGTTCTGCCCTAAGGCAGGTCTTCAAATGGTAAAAGCTCTCCAAGCTGTCCTATCACATGATTCGATTTCTTCGTAACACCCTCTGATTTTAATGCTATCTATTAGCTTCATTCTTCTACCCCCTCTTCTTTTCTCTCCTTCTATGACACCCTCCATGGCAGTTTTAAGCAAGCAGTCTCTTCTTAAACAATAACATAACCAATTCCTTTTCCTGTTTCCGATTACCTTCAGGATTCTTCTTTCCTCCCCTATCCTTCTTAAAACTTCATCGTTCCTTACTTTATCAACCCATCTCATTTTTTCCATTGCCCGCCAATCCCACATCTCAAATGCTTCTAATCTTTTCTCATCCTCTTTCCTCAGTGTCCATGTCTCTGCACCAAGTAAAGCAACGCTCCAAACACAACATGTGGCCAACCTTTTTCTTAAATTCATATTAATTTTGCTACAGCACTAATCTTCCCTTCCCATTAAATGGCTCTTTCGCTATAGCAATTCTTGCTATAATTTCACGAGTGCAGTACACATCTTATCAAGCTTCCAAGACATTTATACAACACCACCTGTACATGAACATACTAAACACAAAATTCGTCATTTCGACTGACTAAGCGTATTATTACAATTAAACTGGAATGTCACAGTTTGCTGGCTGGTAATATTGTTTGTGTTAGTATGTTTAATAATTATTATTCGGTTTTGTGTTCTCCAGTCGGGTTGTAATTAAACCAATTATCCGTACGCCACGAGTATAACAAGACCCGCGCCGTGCAGTTAGACGCGCTATGAGACTCAATAATGAATAGCCGCCACTCTGTCCCAGTAATATTACCTCAAGTCTCAACCGTGCTCTCAGCTGACATAAATTGCAGCTTCGTCTTGATCTCCAGCCCCACATCTTGCCTTCCTACTTCACGCTAATGAAGTACAAATGAATATTCTTGCGACGTGACTTCATCGAGAAGCGACACGACTTCCTCAAGCGAGGGGAAGTTTGTACAGTTTTTATTTTGCTTGTAATTGTGTCAACCTGCACGTGCAGAAGCGTTCTCCGTTTTACACAATATTGTCGGCGTGAAAAATCTTCCACTTCTAACGTTGAGACATGTTTGTATTTTTTTTTTTAACTTCACTCCTACAAAGTCAGTTATATTTAAATTAATTTGAATTAGGGTGAAATGTTTGGGGATGGTATTCATAAGTTATGATGTTTACAACTATTTAACTTTTGTTATCAAAATATACAGGCTAAGGTGGGTTGGGCACATAGAGAAGCTGGAGGAAGGATAGCCTACGAAACATGTTTTCTACCAGAAATCAATGAGTAGTAGAAAAAGGGGAAGACCCCGAAGTAGATTCAAAGACCAGATAGAAGAGGACCTAAGAAAGCTGAACATAAGAAACTTCAAAGCTAGGGCACCCAATAGGGAAGAATGGAATCGACTCTTGGAGCATGCCAAGACCCACTAAGGGTTTTAGAGCCACGGTTGTTGATGATGATGAATGGCAGTAGCTGTAGTAGTAGTAGTAGTGGTAGTAGTGGTACCTAGTGGTAGTAGTAACTACTATATTTTTATAAGTTCTTTTGTGTAAGTACCGCTACATACAAAGTAAATAATGAAATAAGTAGTTATTTATGTAGTCGTCTTAATAAAAAACAATCGACATTTTTCTGGATAATCAGCGCCAGCAGTTACAATAAATAAAGTTCTCTGCTTATTCAGATTACATAAATAAACAAATATAGTTTTTAGTGGATATCGAGTTTTGGTCGCAATAAAAACACAGTTTATATGCAACGTTCCAAGATTTATTTAATCCGATAATGATGCCTACAACAAAAAATACAAGACATTTGTAATCGATTTTATACTGTAGGCTTACACGGCCGGCTGTCAACATTATTAAATTGAAATAAAGCCAGACTGTTAGGTTGTGGTCCATTTCTGATAACTAGCGGCATAGTAGGCTTACGTACCTTTCAATTTCAGCCACCGAGGATCTTCTTCAGAGCCGCAAAGCGACAGAGAACACGGGTACGTCAGATCTTAGTCGAACAATACAAAAATACTACTACCGGGTATAAGTAACTTGGTACCTTATACACGGTCCTTAACATGTTTATATCCCTCTAAACTTTCGTTTTTAGAGCTGTTCACGACTTTTGTTAATTTTTAGTCCAGATTCCTCTTTTCAAAAATATTTCCATGCTTTCGATACTTTTTTAACAAACCTGCATTGTTCTCTAATGTAAAACAATATCACCAGCCAATTCTAAGAATTTTGTCCTCTCTCTCTCTCTCTCTCTCTCTCTCTCTCTCTCTCTCTCTCTCTCTCTCTCTCTCTCTCTCTCTCTCCCTGAACAGTCACGAACAGCTTAACAGAAAATGCTAGTCTTTTTTTGAATGTTCGTCGTCGTCGAACGTATTAAAGCGTAATGGAATATCAGTGTTTCCGTTTGCCATTGTCTTGGAACTGTGTCAGCTTGTACTGTACACGTGCAGCAGCTTCACTTTGTTCACTCACTTGCAACCCTTTGATAATCTTTATTATCCTAAACGCGAACGGTCTTCCGCTTCTAATATACGCCGATGCTCGTTTCGTTCGTTGTTTTATTTTTCAATTCCAATTCTTAGCAAAACAACTGAACTAAGACCGTGTGCACTTGCACTGCTTTTGTATAACAAAGTGAATCATTATTTATGTGACGCTTTCATTTTAAGTATGAAAGAAAGGGGATTAAATTAATGGCACGAATCGAAAAAATACTAATTTACGATAAAAATTGTTTATACAGGAAACTGCATGAAACAGATAAAGTAAAAAGTAAAATAGATAAAAATGATATTTATTCCAGCTGCACAATGTTTAAACATTTTCCGGAACCAAAGATTACAGAAGTGATTCAGTTCTCATCTTTCACTGCTGCTTGTCCATCCAAAAATCTCCTTCACTGTTTCAGTTTCTCGTTCCCTCAATATAGTCTGAGTTTCTTCTATCCAGATGTTAGGTGGTCTTCCTCTTTTCCTTCTTCCTGGTGAGGTCCACTCCATAACTCTCCTTGGTAACCTTTCCTGTGTCATTCTTTTCGTGTGTCCATACCATTGTAATTTTGTTGTTTGGATAAAATAAACAATTGAATTTTTCACGTTAATTCTGTCCTTAATGACTTAACTTTTTCTAATTTTCTCACGTCTGGATACTCTTGCCGAACGTCTCCAAAAGTCCATCTCTGCTGTCATTAATTTTGTTCTTGTGTGTTTATTATTATAAGTCTAAACTTCTGAGCCGTAAGTCATGATACTTCTAACAATGGTTTTAAATATTTTGGTTTCAGTTTTAGCTGTAATTTGCTTATCCCACAGGATTCACTTTAATGTTTTAGTGGATGGTTAGTGAGGATCGGTCAATAATACAACTTTTAGTTATTTTGCGTCGACGTTTCGACAATATTTATTGTCATCTTCAGGACCTGTGTATGAAATAGAATGGAAATATCAAACATAACGAAACAATTAAATATTTGGGTGAACGTGTTGGTGATGTGAGTGTGTGCGTGCGTATGTATGTATCATTTTTTATGTGAAGACTTATGATAGTTTGTTTACATCTTCAAATTATCTTTAAGAAAGCGAGCAAATTATAGTATGAGAGAACTTAATTTATACAGTATTACAATTTAAATTACTATTTGTTTACTTAATTAAAATAACATTACATTTAGAATTTAAATTGTAATACTGTATAAATTAAGTTCTCTCATACTATAATTTGCTCGCTTTCTTAAAGATAATTTGAAGATGTAAACAAACTATCATAAGTCTTCACATACAAAATGATACATACATACGCACGCACACACTCACATCACCAACACGTTCACCCAAATATTTAATTGTTTCGTTATGTTTGATATTTCCATTGTATTTCATACACAGGTCCTGAAGATGACAATAAATATTGTCGAAACGTCGACGCAAAATAACTAAATGTTGTATTATTGACCGATCCTCACTAACCATCCACTAAAACATTCACCGATTGACGGTCACTAAAAACTTAAGGATTCATTTTAATGCCATCTTTCCCAAATTAATTCTGAATTGTATTTCTTTGTCTTCCCACTGGCCGTAATTTTTACCCCTAAATTTTTACCTCTTTCAATTAGTGTTTAAATTATATCTGAGCCAAACACTTGAAAGTTTGGAATTCTTCCCTTAAGGCATCTGTATGTTTTTAAAGTTCTTAGACTCTGATAATTTAGAAATGATAATAAATATAAATTTAAAGACAGAGATGATAATCTACGAAAAAGTCATACTGTTGTTGTTCTGCGTTCAAAATTGACTGCTCATCGGGAGATTTATAATAGCGTAGTGCTTCACGCTTCTTTAATTTACTAATTCCATATAGTAGTACTGGCGATGCTTTAGACAAATTTCTGAAATCTCTAAAATCGTGGTTGCTTTCAGCTTCAAATACTGAAGAAATTTTAAAAATTGTTGAATAAAAAAACTATATTATAATTATGTTACATTTGTGAGATTGTATTATTTCTTTTATTTTAATTGTAATCCTTTATATTATTGCATTATACATCAGGGGTCCACATCTTGTGGATACGGGTCTGGCAAGCTCGATGTGCCCTAGTTGGATACTCACTTTGCTTAAACTTGTCTTGGGCGAGATCCCTTCCTTTAATTTTTTCTGTTTTGTCTCTCTTGACTGACTCTCTTTCTTTTCTGACCCTGACGCTATTATAGTACTCGAGGGCTAGGGTGTCTTCCTTTTTTCATTCTAATTTCTTAATTTTGGGGGACCTCGTAATCCCTATCGGGCGCGTCCCCTGGGTGGCGGATGGGGAATCCCACCATATTTGGTGGAGTGATCCGAATAACCAATAAGGACCCGTAGACTAATAAGGAGCCCAGCTTCTGGAGCCTTGAAAATACTGGAACACCCTCTCTCCAGGGGATAAAAATATGCAAGGCCCAGCCCACGGTAACAGGGTGAAGGGCTCGACGCTGGTGTAACAGACTAGCAAAAGAGTCAAGCCTCCCATTAGGGATAGTATCATTGGCAGCAAGTCTGAAGACTGAGAGGAGGCAGCCCTTCCATTAGACTTGCCTGGCGACAGGGTGCTTCCTTGTCCTGGGAAAAATATCAAACTCGAATTCTTAACATTAAAAATTAGCCGGAATGGATCTGATAATGTGGAGTCGGAACAGGGACATTGCTTAATCCCTGAAGTGTAGAAGGAGAAGATGATATTGTATTTCTTCTATGCGGCTTGCTGGGTTTGTGTTTTTAATTGTAATAGAATGTTTTAAATCAAGAAATTTATTTGAAATGTTTTTGTGAAGCAGCAAGCGGTCCTAGTTATGTTTACGTATGTGACGAAAGCCTGAACACGGTCATTACTAGGAAAGCCTCAACAAGGTCATTACTAGGAAAGCCTCAACATGGTCATTGCTAGGAAAGCTTCAACACGGTCATTACTAGGAAAGCTTCAACACGGTCATTACTAGGAAAGCCTCAACACGGTCATTACTAGGAGGCCTCTATTTTGTTTCATCACTCTGTAGTGTGTTTTAATACTGTATTTGTAACAGTGTTATAAAATAACGTTAACTTTTTTTATAAAAATAAACTATTCGTTAAGTGTAACATACTTTTTCTCTCAGTTCTCTGAAAACACATGGGACAATAGACAGAAACTGTAGGCTGTCAAAATGGAATTCCAATAGATGAACTGTAGAGTGCGTTTTGAGTACGGAAGGTCACAGACGAAGATAAAGGAGATGGTATATATAGGTGATTCAAAATTGCACGATATCTCTCGGATGCTGATTCTATAGCTAAAAATAAGAAAAAAAGTCCATATAAACATAGTATTGAAAAAGGTTCGATGGCGAGTTACGGTTCGAGAACCATTTCGATCTAATTCCTGCTTTCACGGTAAAATGACGCCATACTCAAATTCTTGGGGTATAAAGTGAAGGATAAATTTTGTAGTTTCATGTGGTTTCTTGATACAAAAAATTGAATAGAAGAGGTCCCAGAGCTCTATCTTAATTAGTTTCTAATAAAAACTGTGTTAACCACAAAACATTGGAGTCAAAAAACACACATTTTTAGATTTGGGATAAATTAACGTCGTTAATTTGCCAATAAACAAATAAAAATTTTTAACTAATTTTGTAGAGAATTTAATTGTGAAAACGTTGATATGTATAATGTCTGTAAAATTAAGTACACATTTGAAAAATTTGACTTTAATTAAAAACAAAACAGACCAAAATGCGCCAGAAAAGTGTTACAAATTACAAGAAATGGCATTGCAAACTTTCAAACCACCTACACTAGGGCAGAAAAAAACCCACATGAGACTGCTACAAGACATGATCAACATTCTTTTTCATTTAATGTGTGGTACGGTTGTCTTGGTGGAAATCTCTTAGGCCCGTTTTCTTATCATCAAGGCTTAATGGAAGACAATACTTACATTTTTTGGACACGAATCTGAAAAAATTCTTGAATGATATTCCACTTGCAGATAGAGTGCAGATGTGCTCACTACTCTCGTGATTGATGAACCATTTAAATAATACATTCGGTAAGCAATGGATTGGTCGAAATGGACCAGTAAAATGGCACCTCGATCTCCTGATCTCAAGCCAGCAGACTTTTCCTTTTGGGGTTGGATGAAGTCGTTAGTTTATTCCGCTCGTATTAGCACACAAGGAGAATTCAGACATTCGCATAGTAGAATATGGTGCTACTGTTAAGAATAATCCTGATGCTATAAAACGTGCCCGGCTAGCATGGATTCGCCGAGCTGAATTCTACATTCAACAAAATGGCCACATTGAACAACTGCTTTGAACAAACACTTGCAGTTTTATCAATTTAACAATTTTGATATTTAATCATCTGAAGGAAAAATTCAATGACATAAGTTTTTAATTTATTTACAATTACATTTGTTTTGAAAACGATTAGAAAAACCTTTGTTGCGCTGTTTAAAATTTGTAACACTTTTATAACGCATTTTGTTCTGTTTTGTATTTGTATCGAATTTTTCAAATTTGTAATCAGTTTTAATAGACTTTTAACGTGGGAGCATAAATCAGGGCGAACTCATTTGCGAGCCGTAACTCGCTAACAAACCATTCTTTGAACTATATTTATAAGGACATTTTTCTTATTTTTAGCTATAGAATCAGGTCCCGAGAAATTGCCGTACAATTTTGAATCACCCTGTATAAGCCGTATACGAAGTGGTAACAAAGAAACTAAAGTTTTACCCACCTACCGATGCATAAAAATGCGAGGCTACCGATGTGCGATGGCCAAATCATTATTATAATAAATATTAAAACAAAGGTAAGAAAAGAGGACCGTGTCAACCTCTTCGTTACGGTCGAGTAAGTAACATAATCATCATCATCATCAACATCGTCGTCGTCGTCGTCATCATCATCATCATCATCATCATCATCAGCACCACCACCACCACCACCACCACCACCACCACCACCACCACCACCACCACCACCACCACCACCACCACCATCATCATCATCATCATCATCATCATTATCATTAGCAAGGATTAAACTAAAAATGGTTTCGTAGGCTCACACGGTTGGATTCAATGTTATTAAAATTCCTTCCCGGGTTGTTTGACCATGATCCAATGTTTTCTGCAAAACCAGACGTTTCGGCAGTCCCAACGACTGCCACCATCAGTGAAAATCGAATACGCTAACGTGAGGTGGTACTGCTACAGTACTGTGGTCACTAACGCATACCACCTCACCTTAGATTTTCACTGAAGACGGTAGTCGATTCCACTGCCGAAACATCTGGTTTTGCAGAAAACATTGGCCCACGGTCAAACAGCCCGGGAAGAAATGTTAACAACATAAAAATAGTTTGTTCCGGTCCCAAGCGGATAGAATATAGCTGCTTCTTCGGACGTCCCACGCCTCTCTATCTCTCCCGCTTATAATTCCTTAGTTTTGGGGTGATGCTGGAGTCATCCATTCGGTTAATATGTTTCAACCATTTTAGCCGATGTCAGGCAATCCTATCAAGTATACTCATAATATTCAGTTCTTGTAGTACATCGGCATTCACACAAGCGCGTATCCTTGTAAGGGGGTATGGGACGGTACGTTTGGAGGGAGAAGTCGCGTGCTGTAATGTCAAGAGCTCAGTCAGAAAGCCGACGCGAGTCGCTAAGCACAAGACATTTGACGTCTATAGTGTCGCGCGGATAACATCAGTGAAATATGTCGGCTGAAGCTGTGCTGAGCGCATTTGCTTTATCTCTGTCATTACTGTTCACGTTGTGTGCTGAATGCTGCCGCTGCTCTTCTCATTCTGTTGTGATATTACGTACATACACACCATGCTGTGCTTGTCACAGAACACATGCTGCAATTGTGGATGTTTGACCGATTTAATACTTAATAAACACGACTTTTCTAGCTAATATGGAGTTTTATAAGATTATCTGAATTAACTGCACATAACACTACTGGCTCGGATCACAAATTATTATTATTATTATTCCGGCTGTACAATGTTTACACATTTTCCGGAACCAAAGATTACAGAAATGATTGAATTCTCATCTTCCACTGCTGATTGTCTATCCTAAGATCTTCTTCAATTTCTCGTTCCATCAGTATTGTCTGAATTTCTTCTAACCAGCTGATAGGTGGTCTTCCTTTGTTCCTTCTTCCTGGTGGCGTCCATTCCATAATTCTCCTTAACAATCTTTCCTGTACCATTCGTTTTGTGTGTCCATACCATTGTAATTTTTTTGTTTGGATAAAATCAACAATTGAATTTTTCACTTTCGTTCTGTCTTTAATGACTTCATTTCTATTTTTCTCTGGATACTTTTGCCGAACGTCACCAAAAGTCCATCTCTGCCGTCTTTAATTTTCTTCTTGTGTGTTTATTAGTAGTCCAACTTCTGAGCCGTAAGTCATGATACTTCTAACAATAGTTTAAAATATTTTGGTTTTAGTTTCTGCTGTAATTTGCTTAATCCCACAGGATTCCGTTTAATGTAGATATAGCCATCTTTTCAAAGTTGATTCTGAATTATATTTCTTTGTATTGCTTCCCACTGGCCGTTATATTTACCCCTAAATACTTGTATTCCTCTGTATATGAAAACTTCCCCATGTCTTCCACTAATATCAAGTCTTGATAAAGGTCACCTATTGTCATGCATTTTGTTTTATTCATATTTACCTAAATTATTATTGATTAAAATTATAAATATTTATCTTATGACGTAAAGTACTTTTTTGCTCCGTTGGAGCTTCGTCAGAGGCTACCGGGCGCGCTGTCCGTCCTGATGTTGGCGACGGCGCCGTCGTTTAAAAGATCTTTGTGTGTGTATCTGTGTGCGCGCCCGCGTACATGGTGTAATATGTTCAAACAATATGTGTGATTTACATTGTGTCTGTTCGTTTAGATGTTGTTTCTGTGCGTTTGTTGTGTGTTTATATACTTCTAGTTGTCCGAGAGTGTCTAGTTTTCGGCCTTTTGTGTCTACGTGTAGGATTTCCATGTTTATGTTTGTGTATGTGCGGTCTGCCTCAATAAGATGCTTTGCAAAGGTAGACTCGGTGCAAAGGTAGAAAGGTAGTGTAACGCTTTTATGTGTTCTAGAAACTTATAAACTTTCCAAAAATATAGATACACACAGAAACGCACAGAAACAACATCCTAAACGAACAGACACAATTTAAATCACACATAATATTTGAACATATTACGCAAAACACACACACACACACACCTATCTTTTCAACGTCGGCGCCGTTACCAAAAGCAGGACGCACATTGCTCATAGCGGTAGCCTCTGACTAAGCTCTAACGGAGCGAAAACTAGTTTAGGCCATGAGATAAATATTTATAATTTTAATCAGCAACAATTTGTGTTCCGAGTCTTTAGTGTTCTGTTTAGTCAATCAATAATAACGGACACGTAATGGACAACAAAATCCAGGATTATTCCGAGTAAAAAAAAAAAAAACTTAAAACGTGTTAAAAGTCGATAAAACGGAATACTACAAGAAGGCAATACAAAAATCAAGATATAGAAACATTAAAACGGTCAGCGTAATCTTTACAGCAGTAGATGATATTATTAGGATTAAAAAAATTAACATGGTACGGACATGTACAGGTATGAAAGGCTGAAAGACTATCCGTCCGTTGCGAGTCTTCTACAGTTACTTCCGTTCCCGGCATCTTGCACGACAGAGCTCCTGTTTTAGCCATCCCCCCCCCAAACATTGAAAGCCTCCTTTTCCCCATCTCGTCACAGCTGTCTTCTTTCACAATGCCTTGGAACTGCCCCGTTTTCATCGTGTAGGCTGAACCCAGTCGTACAACTCTTTGGGCTAACGATTAACAGACGCTAATCTCTTGGATTTCGTTGTCCATGACGTGTCCGTTACTTAACTAAATACAACTATTTCACTAACGACTCGGAACACAAAGTTTTTTGTGGGTAAAAACGTAAAGGTTTACCTTACAACCTGAACCGGTTTTCACTTTTAAAAAGCTTCTTCAGAGGTTGGCGCTGGTAGTGCTGTCCATCTTGTTGTTAGCGAAGGAATCGATTTTCGAAAGATCGATCTTGTGTGTGTGTAGGGTTGCCAACTTTTTTTGAGGAAAATAACGTAACTTGTCTGTTGGAAGAGGAAAAAAAGTATTTGTAAGAAAAAAGTATTATTTAAATTTTAAAGTTTTTATTGCCTTAAATACATATTTTTTTGTGCTTTTAGCACAAGCTAACAATTTTTGGTTATCTTTGAGAGTTTTATAGCTAGTATTACAATCTAAATCTAGATTTAAATAAATAAATAACTCATTTTTTATTAAATTTATGGACGCTCTGTTTCTCTCTTCTCGCCACTTTACACTTCAAACAAACACACAAGTATCACAACAACGTATAAATAATGATCTAGAAAGGAAACCGATATGGACTGCCATCTGCCGTTTCGTTCAATAATAAATAATCATTGTTAATCGTGTGTGTTCCGTTCTGTTTTATCTTAGGCATCGATAAATCGTTCGGAAATTACGTATGAGAGTGTTTCGTTTCGTGCATTACAGTAAAGACTCAAAATAAAGTATTTTCGCATACTTTATTTTTATGCAAAAGTATAAAGTATATTCACCAAAAATAAAGTAGGATACTTTATTATAAAGTATGGTTGGCAACCCTATGTGTGTGGGGTGAGATATGTTCGAATAATGCGTGTGATTTGAATTGTGTCTGTTCGTTTAGGATGTCGTTTTTATTTGTTTTCGTGTGTTTGTATATTTCCAAAATTGTTCTAGAGTGTCCGGTTTTCGACCTTTTGTGTGTACGTGTAGAATGTTCATGTTATTGTCGATGTTTTTCTATGTGTGGTTTGCTTCAATGAAGTGGTTTGCAAAGGTGGATTCTGTAGTAGTGTGGAGTGCTTTTGTGTGTTCAATGTATCTTTGTTTGAAGCTACGTCCTGTCTGGCCTATGTAGAATTTGTTGCAATCTGAGCAATTTAGTTTGTAAACACCAGGTAGATCGAATTTGTTTTGTGTGTGTGTTTTGATAGTGTGTGCTCTGTTTACGTTTTTACCCACAACAAACTTTGTGTTCCGAGTCGTTAGTGAAATAGTTTTATTTAGACGTTAATCGTTCCATATTGCCTTACCACACGAGGCGCTATATATTGTTACGACGGTCTCATGGATCGTAGTACGGTACAGTGGAAACAAAAGTACAGACACCAGTGAAATCACTAATTACCAGCTTCAATTAGTCACAAACAAAATTTGTAATCAACAAGATGCTCTCATACAGTAGTTTCTATCGGTACATATTCTTAATCGGAAGACTTGGCGTAACTTCGGTTTCCAGAAGGTAACAGAAATACAAGCGTATTAATAATTTGTTAAGCTTAAGTAATTCATAAAGGAGGGGATATATTTTATTTAGAATTAATAAACACATATAACTTTAATATTCAGTATACTCTATTTTCTTATCATTTTGCTGATCCCATCGACAATGTGACCTGCAATAATTATAGCTACCCATAAATTAAACCTCGTAAAGCTTATAGTTGTTTTGTTGGTTCATCCTCTTCATTCACGCACTTAATATTAGTGATAAATTGTGACTTTCCTTGTGAACACTTACGTTTCTTAAAGTCCTCTTACGTTTCGGTGTGCTGTTCACCTTCTTCAGGGAGGATTAAAAACAGAATGTCTTGAAACAGTTGTAACGGATTTTTTCAGGTTGGTGGTATGTGTGGGGGGTTGTTGGTGGAAGGGGGTTGGCGCTGGGATTCAAAGTATTGTTTGAATCATACAGAAACCAAACAATACTTTGAATCCCAGCGCCAACCCCCTTCCACCAACAACCCCCCGCCCACACATACCACCAACCTGAAAAAATCCGTTACAACTGTTTCAAGACATTCTGTATTTAAACCTCGCTGAAGAAGGTGAACAGCACACCGAAACGTACGAGGACTTTAAGAAACGTAAGTGTTCACAAAGAAAGTCACAATTTATCACTAATAATCGTAAAACTTAGGTTGAAGAAGCAACAATTTTTAAACACTGTAAAAGGTATTTTGAAAAGTAATAAAAATCAAATTATTGTCAGTAATCTATACTAATAAATCTCTAGGGGGGGTCTACGTTTGTTCGCGATAATCTCAGAATCTATTGAACCGATTTCAATTAAACTTTGCACGCCCATAGCAGGTACACAACGGAAGGTTTTTCGCATTATTTGATAACGATATGTTAAAAAGAACCGAAGTTATTGCAAAAAAGTAATTTTATTAAGTCCATCTAATGACCTTCACTTCTCTCCCTTCTACTCACCTTCTCGACACGCACCCAAGTTAGTCTGCCAGTGCGCCGCGTTACCCACTCCGCCCAATTGCATAAACGTCGCGTCTTAAAATTGCTTACAAGTCAATTAGGTAGACTTTACATCAGATTCTAAGCTATCTTATTATATTACTAGTAGGTACCCGCGGCTTCGCACTCGAATATTTGTATGTGATTGTTGTGGTAACTGTCGAGTTGGTAAATTGCTTATGGTACATCTATATTAATAATATTCTTGTATTGTATGTTATGACTATCCTGTAAAAGTAAAAGATATTTTAATTAAAGGTATTTATTTAAAAGGTATTTTCAAAAGTAATAAAAATCAAATTATTGTCAGTAATTTTTAAATATATTTTGAATATCCTTTTTGTTTAAAACTTTACAATATTATTTAGCAAGGAATATTTTTTAAAAATTTATAAACACAAATGCACTGTTAAACATTCACAAATCTCAAAGTTTTGTCACAAATGGAAATAGAAAATAATCACTGTTGGTTAAGAAAACTGTCTGATACAGTAAACGGTACAGTAACATTCGACTCAGATTACGTTTAGTAGACAAAGCGTAACACTGTATGACCTGTATGAATGCCGCAGTTGAGTGTGTAGATAAACTGGTCGCGTTCTCGCCCCAGTATCTTTATACGTTTAATACGCGTAACAATTATTGTGTTCCACTGTCGCTTTGAGTCTAGTTAAACCAATTATCCGTGAACCAGCTACGTGCAATGATATTCCTGAGACTCAGTTACGTACCCAGTACCGTCGAAAACGGCCAATGAGATAATTGTCATCATCATCATCATCATCATCATAATCATCATAGGCCGTAGCTCTAAAAACCTTGGCGGGTCATGGCCTGCTCCAAGAGCCGACTACATTCTTCCATATTGGGGTTCTTATGTTCAGCTTTATGAAGTTCTCCTGTACCTGATCTTTGAATATACTTCGGGGACTTTTCTTGCTCTACTACCAATTGGTTTCTGGTAGAAGATATGTTTCGTAGGCAGTAGATGTGTTTCGTAGGTCCTTCATTCTTTATATGTGTTCAACCCACCTTAGGCTTGTACATTTTCATCATCCTGACGATGTTCGGCTGTTTGTAAAGATGGTACAGTTCATTATTATAGTGCTTGCACCACATTCCATTTTCTTGTACAACTCTAAATATTGTTCTTAGAATCCGTATTTCAAAGCAACCTACAAGTGTCTCGCTGTTTTTTTGTCATAGTCCAGCTTTCTGAAGCAACGTCACCACTGGCCTTGTAAGTGTTTTGTGGATGTTGCATTTCGTGCTTCTTGAGAAGAAGCTAGATCCCAGGTTCTTTTTTAATGCATAACCTGTTTTATTTGCGACATATATTCTTCTTCTTATTTCAGTGTTGGTGTCGTTAGTGCTGTTTACTTGGGAGCTAAGGTATATATGAACTCTTTTACTGCCTCTATATTTCTTGTGCCTATTTCAAGGTGCTTTGAAGGATTTGGCTAGTGGTAGTTCGTTTTTGGCATCCATATAAAATATAATTTTACACAAAATATAATACAAATATTGTTATTATATTACAAAATATTTATATTATTTTATACAAAATATAATTTTGTTTTCTCCAAATTGATGAAATAATTGTACCTCCTCAAAAATTAAATCTCGTAAAACTTCGAGTGAAGAAGCAACAATTTTAAAGGACCACAAAAAGTGTTTAGAAACTTAATGGAAAGCGGTTCTCTGCGGTGGGAAGAAGACGAGAAAGGGGTGGCCAGTGGAAAGGAAGGCGGCGCATAGTGTGCGAATGAGGGCCTTCTGGCAGGAGAAGAAAGGAAATGATATTCGCGTGGTCCACGGGTGGCCTGTATGTGTAAAAAAAAACTAATACTGTCAGTAATTAATAAGTATATTTTGAATACCTTTTATACTTAAAACTCTTGGTATTATTTACCAAGGGATATTTAAAAAAGGCCCTGTTAAACATTCATAAATCCCAAAGTTTTGTTGCAAATGGGATTAGAAAATATTCACTGTTGATTAAGAAAACTGTTTGATACAGTAAACGGTGCAGTAACATTCGATTCAGATTACGTTTAGTAGACTAAGCATAACACTGCACAATCTACATGAATGTAACACAGTTGAGTGTGCTGACAAACTGGTCGCATTCTGGCGCCAGTATGTTTATAGGTTTAATAATAATTATTGTTTTCTACTGTCGCTTTGAGTCTAGTTAAACCAATTATCCGTGAGCCAGCTACGTGCAATGATATCCATGAGACTCAGTAACGTGCAGTAACACAATGAATGGCCGCGACGCTGCCACGAATATCATCCCCCAACCCCATCCCATAACAGCGCTTCGTCACTTAGCGCAGTAGCTAAGCTTACACAAATTGCAGCTTCATCCCTCCCCCAGCCAGCGTCTTACCTACTTCATGCTAATAAAGTACACATTAATATATTCTTGCTGCGACGTGACTTTATTCTCGGTACGCCGCCATCCTCAGGACCATTCGTAGTCAGTTGGTTTTTATTTCCTTGCAACTGTGTCAGCTCAAACGTGGACCTTACTTTTTTTTGTGACTCCCCGGCACTCCTTAATATTATAGGAAAGAGAATGAGGTCTATGTCTTCTATTTTATCGTTTCCATTAGACCCGAATTTATTTACGCCCATTAAATATTACTTTTTGTCGCCTATTAATACGAGCGAAAATTGTTAAGACTATAGAGATTCCTTTGCGCTAAATTATTTGAAAACACTATTCTAGACTCTCATTGATTTTCTTTTCTAGTTCTCCACATTAGGTTTTTCACTTTGTTGATTTTGAAACACCGTGTTTTAGATAAAAGTTTAATTAAATTTTATCTGAGTCTGAAAAAAACGTCTGTTTGTTTCCAAGTTGTTTTAGAGACTTTTCTAATGTTTGTATTGTTTAATATTGTTACGACAATTACGGAACCTTCTCGACAAGACGAGAGCGTCGTTCTACACGGTTCTCGACTAGCCCATCGTGTGACGTGTGTGTCAAGGCCGTCCATTGCCGTTGCGCTCCAGACCGTTCGAGAGCACGTGTAACTGCACAAATTATGCTGCCACGCTGCCAAAAGAATGGAAAATTATTTTAGAAAACTTGCGGGACCACTATAAGCTACAGCGGCCGGCTTAGAAGTTATTTAGAGTGGGCGATTTCTTTAGTGCGGAACAAGTAATTAGTGGAAAGTGACTATTTTGTTATAATTAGTGCGGGAACTCTTATAGGTCAAATTATTATTGAGTGTTAATGAATTACTGTATGAGAGTACCTTTTTTATCGTGTGTCCTAACGGATCAGAACACGACAGGCCTCCAAAGCACCGAGTTCCCCGCTAGCCTCTCAGTGCTTTTGCGTTCTTATCGTTTCCATCGTCATCATCATCATCATCATCACCATCACTCCAAGCACTAGGCATTAGACCTGTTCCGGAACTCATCTCCTCCTCGGTATACCGACATCTCTCTTTCCAGTAGGGTGATAACCCAAGGCAGCCACAGGTAGACGGATATCAGGCATGCGATTCCAGTGTTCACACCATCTCCTTCTGTGGTCTTCAATCTTCTGCTGCAATGATACAATGTTTTAATCGCGTCTAATATCCTCGTTCCTTCTTCGGTCCAAGAGATAACAAACTTGCGTCCCTCTTAAAAATTATATTTCGGTTGCCTGAATCTTATCGTTTTTCTTAATTACGTCTAACATCCTAAACATCCGCCTTCAACTGTTTCGTCGTTCACCTTTGTCTCATGTTCCGACTTCAAGAGGCTTGAAGCATCAATACCCATCGACAATTTAACTACCTTTTTATACTGGCGACAATTTATCTGTCTGTCTTGCCAATCCTTTGTCGCAATGTTGGTGGGCTACCAATTCTTCCTTATCTTATCCAATTACTCCTGTCTAGACCTTCTCCCCTACGCTTCTTAACAAGCATATACGTTTCTTATATATATTAGCTTCATATGTATTAGCTTCTTATACGTTTGAATAGCGTAGCAGATGGCTAACCATCCTTTCCACAATAGATCCAATCAGTGTCCTTTTCTGCCCACTCTCTTCAAAACCTCAGTATCATGTACTCTTTCCGTACACAACACTGCACCACGTCTCAGGAGCTTCAAGGCAGCTCCTCTCCACTTTCCTCAAATCCACGTTTCCGAGACATTTCTTCCGACTCTAAATAGAATTCTTAATAAGAGTAACGATCCGTAGTAGAAAACTGTAATAAATTGATTTATTTAAGGATTATATGATTACAAATACACATAAGAGGTCCACATCTTGTGAATGCGAGTTTAACAATTCCGATGAGCCCTAGCTGGGTTCTCACTTCCCTTAGCTTGTCTTAGGTGAGATCCCTTCCTTTAGTCTTGCCTGTCTAGTCCCTCTTGACTGCCTCTTGTTTCTTTCTGACCCCAACACCATTAAAGTAATCTAGGGCTAAGGTGTCTTCATTTTTTCAATTCCAATTTCTTAATTTTGCGTGGCTCAGGATCTTACAGTGCTCACTGATGCCGATAGGTGAGCACTGGGAATACTAAGAAACATTCAGTATCAGAATAACTGATACAAAGCTGCCAAATCCTATCTCAGAAAGGAAAGGGTGAGGGCGAATCTCCTGCGCCCCAAAACAGGGGCTTTTCGGCTAAGGTATGGTAACCCTGATAGAAGAGTCTCTGGCCCTCCTGGTAGGGGGTTGTGCAACAGGCCAGTAAACTGTTCATGTAAAACTTTATAATAGTTGTAGTACCCAAAACAGCATCGGAATAAGATCTGAAAACGGTGGCAGTAGTACCGTGATAAAATATAAGGATTTGAATAAGGATTGCGGAAAAATTAAAGTTAACTACATAGAATGTTAGAGGATCGGTGGCAAAGAATTTAAATTGCAAAAGTGTTTAAAGACAAAAATGCTAATATAGCAGTATAAACTGAAACAATAAAGATGCTAAGAGGTTCTGCATATGCAGGGATTTATGCAGTGTTTTATAGTGGTGTGGAGGAAAGATTAAAGTGTAAAAACTAGGGTTAAAGATAATGATTTTGTGAGTGAAAGAATAATAACCTTGAAGCTTAAGTATGAAAGAGGTTACATTAGCATAATAGGTGTTTATGCTCCCAAAGAAGGGAAAGAGGAGGAAATAACTTTATTCTATGAAACGCTACAAAAAATTATTGGCATGTATAATAAGAACTATAATGTAATACTTTTTGCAAAACTGCAACTCCAGTACCTCTTACACTCACTTTCATCAGTGTTCAGGCTTAAGGCCGATGCAATACACAGTCCATATAAAGTATTTTACCATCCTCCTTAACTCCTTATTCATTCATCCGCTCAGGAGAACAAGCTCTTGTTAGCGTTCATTCTTTGCAGGAAACATAAAAATTGTTAGAATACAAATAAGTAAATACTGAACGAAGAATATTTTGGAAAATTTATGACCCAAAGAAAACTGAAGATGGGTACAGGTATAGACCCAAAGAAGAATTGTACAGGAATTTTGAAGATCTGGTAACAGCTTTCCGAAGGAAAAGACTAAGATTCCTGGTTCGGATATGTCGGTCCAGATTACATAAACACATTTTCAACTACATTTGGCAACATTCCAGTCTGAACGGATACACCAAACAACTGATGTAGGAAATGATAAAACTGGGTATCTCTATGAACCAGTGTGTGGATAGAGATACATACACAAACAAAATTCAAAATCTTGAGGTTCTCTGCTTTAAGAGGAAGACGAGAAAAGGGTGAATAGTGGAAAGGAAGGCGGCGCATAGTGTGCAAATGAGGGCCTTCTGGAAGGAGAAGAAGAGGAAAAGATATTCTCATGGTCCACGGCTGGCTTTTTTCGTGTAAAAAAAAAATTAATAAATAACACACTTCATACATACACTACAAGGAAAAACTGAAACATAATTCAGAATGCAAAAAATAAATAAGTTTTGTGTAAGAAGGCGATAGAGAAATGTATCGAGTCTCCAATGTTTAATTAAATTTAAGCCATCTGCACTGAGTGTACTGTATTGCATAGTCTACATTAAAATGTCACAGTTCACAGTGAAGATAATCTTCTGTGTGTTAGTACGTTTAATAATTACACACAGTTCTAATCTCAAGTCGAGTCTAGTTAAACCAATTAATTTATTCGTGAGTCAGCTACGTGCAACGAGAGACACTGTGACACCCAATAACGTAAACGGTAACAACGTAACGAGTAAAGAATATTATCCCTAACCCCTAACTGCGTTCTGTCTCTTAGTATAGGTTAGATTAGTTTATGTAAATCGTAGTTACATCTTCAGAGTTCCAACGTCTTACTTACTTCACGGTAATGACGAAGGAATGAATATATGTGTGAGGAGATTTTGCTTTAAAATTTTGATGTCTTCAGATATCTCACCGACAGTTTTCGTTTGTATTTCTTTGAAACTGAGTCAATTTGCACAAGTATTTCATATCGTATCTTAGCGAAATCCTTTTAATACTGAGTATCATTATTTACCATAACGCTTCTAACCGTATCTTTTACAGTATCTTGAATTATGACTTAAATTTTCAGTCACCATGAGAGTACATAACTGTTATTTAATTTTCAACCCAGAACTTTACGATCTGACCTGCCACACATCCCGGCTTCAATTCTACTTGCCTTTAAGCTTTTCAAATTATACAGTAAAAAATCTACTATCACCGTTAACCTATCATTCAATTACTTGGCACGTTAAGTTACATGTGGAACAGATGTTGATCTGCATGAAAACTTAACAAATCTGGGAATATCTGTAAAACATTTCACAGATACCTTAAAAATAAGGCAAAGAATGGAACAAGACTGAGGATTTTAACACACTGTAACGGCACCAGTTTTGATGTACCGAGATGAGTCTAATCCTTGAGGTTGATGATGATTATGATTTTTTTAAAAATAATAATGCACGTGAATAACGATTTGTTTCAGTCAGTTTTGTTGGTAAATTGTTACAATCAAAACCTGGCAAAAACGCACGATGTTAATAAATAAAACTTTTTGACGGCATCAATAAACATTCGACTGGTTTTTTTATTTGTACTGGTGGAATCAGCTGCGGCAAAATTCTCTACTATGATCTTTCTAACCGGGACGTTTTAATTCTGGGACTTATGAGAAGCACCTCGTTCAGCCTTATTGTTATGGCTTTTATTTCGCCGGACAGTTCTCAGACCTGTACAAACTCTCACTACATACGGCTTTTTGACGCTCTTTTACATTCATTACTCTAGCACCTTATTATTTTACATCTAAATGTAACACTTTAGAACAATAGCACTTTAGAACAAGTGAGCCATTTCAATTTCTCTCCTGTGCAGTAAACTATGAATCTGAATATGTTATAAGAGAGATGATAAATAAATTTAGGAATATATGTAGTACATATTGTATGTTTTGTGTGTGTGAAACAGTACAGACATGGTTAACTGAACTCGCTAGTTAATAATAGCAAAGGACATTTAACTTATAGCTTGTTTACGAAAATGTGTACGCGTGATAGGGCAAGTGGGGGTAGGAATAAGTTGTTTAGTCCTATTATTGTTATTTCCGATCTGACGATGAGCTGTGAAGCTTGAAAGCGCTAATCGGTATAATTTTTCTACAGTGGTGTGCAACAGTGATAATTCTGTTAAGATGAATAAGTTTTGCGATATTAAAAGAAGAAAAGAGCGGTTTACAAGCAAAATGGTAAATTTAAATTGACAGCATCAGGTGACCAGAAAGGTGGAAATAATTAGCTTGTTTAGAAAAATAAATATTATTATAGAAAATTGTACTGTACGCTACTTAATTAAAATTTAAATCACCTAAGCCAAGTGTACTACAAAGTCTGTATGAACGTAACAGTTCATATTATAGATAATCCGATGTCTGTTAGTATGTTTAATAATAATTACACAGTTCAATTCTCCATTCTAGTCTAGTCTAGTTGAACTAATTACCCGTGAGCCAGTTACGTGCAACGGGACTCTATGTGACCCAGTAACGTAGAGTATACAGTAACATAATGAATGGCCGCGACTGTGCCAGGAGTGTCATCCCCCAACCCCATCCTCTAACGGTGCTTTATCTCTTAGCCTAACCTAAATTGCAGCTTCGTCCCCAACCGTCGTCTTAGCTACTTCACGCTAAAGAAGTACAAATGGATATTCGTGCGATGCGATTGTGGTTCAAAATTGTAACATCTTCAGGAGCCCTCATTGACGGTTATTCCTTTTACTTCCTTGAACTTACATTAGCTATGAGGGGAATTGGTGGGGATTTCCATTCAACAATGACTATCTTCAGAGTTTTGGAATTTCTTTACAGGAAGAACTGAAAACAATGCTTCACAGCAGCAACATTGAAAGAAAACCACTGAAATGGTTTGGCACTGTAGACCCAGCCAAGGGATTGAGACGCTTTAATACCAATATGTACGCAGGTGCTGATGAAAATTATTAAGTTGCTGGTCAGAAGTGAATAACAAAAGAAATAGGATGAACTTGAACATTTTACTACTTTGAATACTTTTGAGGCAAATATATTTACTTTACCACATTGTAGTGGATGTGTGGAGAGGAATTTTAGTGCCGTTCACCTGGGTAAAAATAAAATCATAAATAAATTAGCGCTAAAGTACTTTCCGGATGACTACACATAAAGAATGTCTTTATCAAGGAAAATAAACCTTGTTTTAGTTTTACTATAAATGGTATATTGATGGACATATTTAGCAACTGCACATATACAAACTAAAAAAATAGGCGAGATCGATTGCTAGTTGTTTTTGTCAATTAACCAAAGTCGTGTAAGTACAGTAGGTTATAATGAACTACAGCCAAGGAAAGGATTACATCAGTGGCGGCCGGTGTGTCCTGAGGAAGGGGAGGCTACGAGACAGTCAGTCAGTCACTCAGTCATAGCACCCCCTCCCCCTTGACACACATTAACTCATCCTAAGTATGGTAGAGCAATATGATTTTAATAGCGTTTGAAAGCTGTGATGAATTTACTTGTAAGCCTTCAGCAGACCATATAGTCTTGTTTGTGCTTAACAGTAAGCAGAGCCAGCATAATATCTTCGAATTTACCCCACTACCGCATAGCCATTTATGTTGGTTGTACAATGACGACTGGAAAGTTCTAGAATTCTTTTTGTGCCTTTTAAGAAATAAACATTTTGGTGTAGGTCGACCAGTTTTCAGTAGTTAATTTCTCTCAAAGTCACTCAACCGGGAAAATTGTTTATTCAGTAGTGCTGTAATAATGCAATTTTTCCATACTCCAATATCACTTTCATTTTCTTCGGGTAAATCCATTGTATCCTCGTAGTAGAGATCACAAAGACACGTCAAGAAGAGATAAATAATAAACACACACACACAAGGAGCAAGAGAACGTAAAGACTGCGTAAAAATAACACAAACCACATTAATCCGTGCCGAGAGGCTAATTCTCTCGTTGCCTCCCAAGTGCCAAGTACGGTTACAGGTGCGCTAGCGTCCCCCCTCCAGTTGTTAGGCACGTAGCCATACGAGTACTACGGCGGCTACTCAGATCCCTGCCTCTGCTGCTATTCTGCACTATTGATGACGCGCGATTAAAACGTTTTTTGTAAATAATAACATAATTTAAAATCAAATTGTGATTACAGATTGATTACGGGTTCAGCTACAATAAAAAATAGAGCCCATTACTAGTTGTGTGTTTTTATTATTTTTCTAAATTTCACTGGGGAAGCTTAGCCTCCCTTCCTTCCCCTGACGAGTCACCGCTAGGTTATATAAGTACATAAGCTCAATCTTTTGTTTGATCATTTTTTTCAAATGTTTTCCTAATATTTCCGTTATTCTTGTAATGTTATTTAAACATTTAGAAAATACTCAGATTCCTTAGAATATTACGCTTTACATAAAGCACATAAGTTTGTGGGGAGTTTTATGCCAAATATGGGGCAGTTAGCTATGTGGGGAAAAGAGGTTTGATTGACCTGGCATGACTGAGTCATGAGTAGTCAGTATAACACTTCTACATAACTCTGTCACAACACACTTCGCTTTAGTTGAACGAACGAAGAGAGTTCTCAGTTTTGACTCGACCGTTTGGAATTTGCCTGCCTGTCTGTCTGTCTGTCTGTTTGTTTGAGGTAAGTATCTCGATAACGTTTGGAAGCATTAGCCGATTTTTATAAAACTTAGCACTAGTGTCCATATTTTTACCTTAGAGAACCCTATTGTTTTTGAGATCGATCCTCCTAAAAATAGGAGGAAGTAAAAAATGTCAGTGTGTTATTTTTCTGATAAAAATCCCAAAAATCCGTGTGGCGTATTAAATTAGTTAGCAATTTTGAATACCTGGGCTACAGTGTGTCTTACAATGCAAGCAAACGACGTTGTGAATAATTTGCATGAGTTCAAACTTATGTGGGGGACCATTAGGCGAACCCTTAAGTCAGCAAGTAAAGAAACACGCCTAAAATTCTACAAGGTGATGGCTCTTCCCACACTTTTTATTAGTCTGAGAATTGGACTTTAACGAAAGGCCAGACCAGTCGCAACCAAGCGGCAGAAATGAGATTTCTCAGGCACGTGGCAGGTATAAAATACTCGCCATGATTATAGAAGAAACACAGATATACGGCAGGACTGAATACGATGAGTATACTCGACAGGATTGCCCAGTATCGGCTGAATTGGTAGGAACATCTTTGCCGAATGGATGACTGCCGCGTCGCCAAACAACTATGGAAGTATAATCCGACGGGACGGAGAGGTGTGGGAAGTCCGAGGAAGCGGCGGAGTGGCCAGCTGTAATCTTTGCCTATTTGAGACCGGAACAAACCACCCTTGGTTTAATTCTTGAAGAAGATGATAATAAATTTTTGGACGCTGTGGCCAAAATGTGGGTGAACATTTTTTTGAAACCTCAAACATTCATGTGGCATATCAAATTAAAAGTAATTTTAACTGAAATCTGAATTCAAAATAATTGGGACACAAGGGCCCAAAAATTGGGCCAAAGTTTGATAGTTTGCAAATTCTATATGGAATATCAAATTTAAGAGAACTTTACCAATTTGTGAGTACAGTGTAGAGTTTTAGAAATTTCAAAATTTTTTGCCGCAAAGCCCAAAAAATGGGACCAAAAATCTAAAAATATTGTAAATATGCAGCCGGGAATTGTCATATTCCCTTTATTATTGTCATACTAAAGGGAATTGTAACACATCCTTTTAAAATTGTTTGGAATTTTTAGTGTTTATTGTATGGTTGATGGAAAATTTTGTTCCTTTACTGAACAGAAAATAGTGGGGCAACAGGTATGTTCATATTATTTATCATCGTCATCACTACTCCAAGGACTAGGTCTTAGACCTCTTCTGGAACCCAGCTCCTCCTCTCTATGGTCTCACTAGCATATAGGAATGTGGGGACAGCCACAGTTTTATAAAATTTAATTCCGGTATCCTTCTGTGTTTTATTTTTCAGGTACCTATGAATCCTTCTAGAGCATATTATTTAATCTAATCATCTAAACACAGCATTAGAAAAATTATGTAATATCAAAATTATTTAATATTAAATGTATTTCAAGGGAGCATAATAGCAATTTGTTTGACCTCCACAGAGATAATTAACTATAGCCTATACGAGTACCTTGTGTTCAATTCCAAAGTCCCTCATATGTCTTTCTTGATCTATAACATGTTTTTAGTTTAAATTTTTTTAACTGTATTTATCTATTTTAAGTGTAAAATAAATAAGTTGTAAAAAGTGTTTCAACAAAATTGTATAATCTGTTACTTTCATGTTCCGTCAGGAACAAAATCGTGTTCCAGATAAGGGCTGAGTCTGACTGTACTACCCTCAGAACATGAAGAAAAGTCATTTTCCGTACAGTGTCTGTGTGTAGAATGTATTCTATGGCGAACGATAACTGCCGCAAATTCAAACAGAATCAAATAATTTTTTGCATATATATATGCCTGAGTTATAGAGGACTCAAGGTATACTGATTTTGGTAATGATCGGTTAGGGGCAAGGGGTAGTTTAACTTCAAGGTTTTATGTTTCAGCAAGAGTAAAACACTTAATTTTGATAAATAAAGATCCTGAAAAGAAAGTCAAAATAATCCACTGGAGAAAGGTAGATGAAATATCTATAAATGAAAGGGATAGTTGAAGGGGGATGTAGTAATTTTCTATAAATGACAATGATAGTTGTTAAGGGGAGGGGATAATTTTTCATATGTATACTACGTTATCGGCAACAAAGAAGTAGTTTGTTGTCTAAATTCCTTCCCGGACTGTTTGGTTGTGGCCCAATGTTTTCTGCAAAACCGGACGTTTCGGCAATGCCATCGACTGCCATCATCAATGAAAATCGAGTGCGCTAACGTGGGGTGGTATACGTTAGTGACCACAGTACTGTGATTACAGCTGAAGAAAGAAGTAGTTTCTATGGAAATATTTCATTTCGAAAATGATTTTAAATATAAATCTTAGAACGTGGATGTCATGTATGGTTCTCCATATCGATATTTTACATGTCGTTTTACTGTGTGATTACCGTTTACTTTAATGGAATTAATTTCATGTTGTTATCATGCGTTTTTCCGTCACTTTGAAAATTTAATATTAATTAGTCTTAACCTGCATTTCTTTTATATGTAGGCCAAGTGACTAGACCCCACCCCCCAAAAAAAGTCTAGATTCGTCTTTGATATCTACTGCCTCAAAACATACTCTGTAGAATAAAAGAAGCAGAAAATAAAAATAAGAAAAAAGGAATCAAGGAAGGAAGCAATAATACAGCGAAGATATCATTTTAGAAAATACTTGAAGATATTCAGTTTAAAATATTCTACTGTTACTATCAAATATAGTGACTTGCTTTCTTTCATACGAAATTTGCATTACTAAGTTAATTAATACTACACTTTACCTGCAAAGTTAGTTCTGGTGACAGAGAAAATTAAATAAAAATGTCCGACCTTACACTGAATCGGATCTCACCCACAGCCAGGGACTGTGAATTTTTATTTCATCCTATCTCATCTGCTAAAATTCAGATTTAATTTATGCCGCCCTGATTAACAAAAAAATAAATACAGTAAAAGACTTTCTGAGTTTCTTGTTAAGGTCTAAAAGTTATTTAAAACACGAATCATACTTTATACTGAGATAAATATACGCGTATTACATTGAACTTGACCTGTTACAAAAGTTGTATATAAAGAATTATTGTAAAAATTTTGATTTAAAAAATAAAATATCGGTATGGAGAAGCATAAATGATTTAAATGTTCCAAGATTTATATTTAAAGTCAGTTTCTAAATGAAAAATTTATATAGAAACTACTTCGTTTTTCAGAAGTACTGTGGTCACTAACATATACTACCTCACATTAGCGCACTTGATTTTCACTGATGATGGCAGCCGATGGCACTGCTGAAACGTCTGGTTTTGCAGAAAACATTGGACCACGGCCAAGTAGCCCGGGAAGGAATTTTAACAACAAACTATTTCTTTGTTGCCGATAACGTACTACACATATACAAAATTATCCCCTTCCCTCTTTAACTACCCTTTTCATTTATAGATATTTCATCTACTTTTCTACAGTGGATTATTATGACCTTTTTTTCAGAATACTTTATTTACCAAATGAAGCACTTGACTCTTGTTAAAACATAAAACGTTGCAGGTAAACTACCCCTTTCCCTTAACCGATCTTCACCAAAATCAATAGGCCTTCAGTCCTCTACAATTCAGAGACGTATGCAAAACATTGTTTGATTTTGTTGAATTTTCGGCAGTTATCGTTCGCCATAGAAAAAATTCTACACATAGATACTTTTCGAAAAATGGGTTTTCTTCATGTTATGAGGGTAGTACAATCAGAATCAACCCTTATAAAGAACACGATTTTTTTTCGCCATCAGCATACTTTCATTTCTGTATGGAACATGGAAGTAAATTTAAAAACGACTTATTATTTGATTAAAACATGGCATCATATAAACTTATGTGATTGCATGACCTAGTTTGGGATCGGATGACCTAGCCGTTGGTGGGAGTGCTTAAGTTGTTTGAGCAAAGAGGAAGATAGCACCTCATGTATCAGAAGACAAGAGAACTGGAATGGATCCATTACAAAGGAAAGCGGACAATTGTCTACAACAATTCCAAGAAAAAATCGTTGTAAACCAACTGAAAACCTTAAATTTCGGGAAGACGACATAGGAGAGTCCTGTGATAGGAAAACTCGACTAAAGTAAACAGATGGAAAAGAAAAGATGATATACGAATAGGATAAAAGATACAGTTTGCTGAGAAGTAAAGTGGAAATGGCAACAAACTATATGCAGAGGGAAAAAAACGCAGGAAGAGATGCCATTCTATTGAAGAGAGATGTAGAAAATGGGATGAACAGCTGACACAATTCATCAGCACGATTTACAAAACCGGAGAGTGGCCAAACGAGAAATCACTAAAGAAGTAAATACAATTGTCAGTTTACAATTCCGTGTTTGTCTCGGTGTTAAGTATGAGAGCCATTCCTTGGGGTATCGACTAAAAAATGTATCAACCACATACCGGCCACGGAAATAACATTCCTCATGTGTACGAAAGAGTGTACAAAGAATAAGCTGACCAAACTTGTTTCCTAGGCTTTCACGCCGGCGTCATATTATCCGGCCTGTAATGCCGTGGTCTACTGAAATTCTCATGCTGGTCGACGTTGAAGTTATAATCAGACGTTTTAGCTTCACTTCTGGAGGGCATCTTCAGTGAAACGTTTCTAAAGCGACTGACAAGATGTGCGTCAGTAAACCACAGTAAAGGTTTCAGCCAGAAGTGGGGCCGAAACGTCTGTTTATAACATCAACGTCGATCAGGATGAGAATTTTAGTAGACCGCGGCCCCTTACAGGCCGGATAATAATTTGAATAATTAGATCAAAAATTATCTAAATTGTTTCCATCAACAAAATATAAACTAACGGAGTGAAAGACGGACAATACGTATTAAGAGATTAAGAAACAACAAAATACTGAAGTCGGTATACAACTATTTATAAGAGAGAGGCTCTGTCGGAAGAACTGGGAATCGTAGGGAAGTCGGAAAAGGTCACCAGCCCTATACTCCATGAAAAGGGAAGAAGAAGGAAGAGGACAAGAAGAAGAAGTAGTAGTAGAGTAAGAAGGAGAAGAAGAACAAGAAGAAGAAGAAGTAGTAGTAGAGTAAGAAGGAGAAGAAGAACAACAAGAAGAACAGTAGGAGGAGGAGGAGGAGGAGGAGAGGAGGAGCAAGAATAAGAAGAAGAAGAAGAAGAAGAAGAAGAAGAAAAGTAGGAGGAGGAGGAAAAGGAGGATGAAGAAGAAGAAGAAGAAGAAGAAGAAGAAGAAGAAGAAGAAGAAGAAGAGTAGGAGGAGGAGGAGGAGGAGGATGAAGAAGAAGAAGAAGAAGAAGAAGAAGAAGAAGAAGAAGAAGAAGAAGAAGAAGAAGAACAACAACAACAACAACAACAAAAAGAAGAAAGAAGAAGAAGAATTAAAGAATTAAAAGGAGAATACGAGGAAAACTAAAGGATGGAATGTAACAGGGTGAAAAACGAACACTGGCAATAGACAGATAGTAACGGTGTTCATTGTGTGCATTCGCAACATCGACATCACGACAACACAGGCGTTGCACACAAAAACAAACAGTATTACGTGCATTGAACGACTTGCGGCGGCGGCGGCAGGGGTTGCAAGTAACCACGCGAGACTGTGTGACTGTATAATTGAGTGCAACGAGAGTTATAAATCCTAAATACAGTATACCGACTTTGTGCAACTTTACTAGGGTAATTATTGCCATTGAGCTGGGCTGGCCCTGTCCCGTCTCCACCGTGCACTTCATAAACTGACACTGCATAATTTCATAAATCTAATTACAGAGAGAGAGAGAGAGAGAGAGAGAGAGAGAGAGAGAGAGAGAGAGAGAGAGAGAGAGAGAGAGAGAGAACTTTGTTGCTGCAACCGCACGAAATTGTTAATTGAGATTTTATGACGTCTGGCTATAATCCTGTTATACGTAGTCTTAAATTGGCTAAAGTGTGTGTGTGTGTGTGTGTGTGTGTGTGTGTGTGTGTGTGTGTGTGTTTGTGTGTGTGTGTGTGTGTGTGTACTACCTACAGGGGGATTCATGAAGTTGTATTTTAACTCTCAAAGTCAATTCTACAACTAGAAACAGGAAGAATATCATATAAACAGATGTCCCGAAATACTTTTCATTTAAATTACTTCCAGCCAAAGATATTTCTGCTTTTTCCTTCCCAAAACGTAAATAATGTCATCATCATCATCATCATCTTCAAGGATTAAACCAAGCGTGGTTTGTTCCGGTCTCAAATAGGCAAAGATTAGAGCTGGTCACTTCGGCGCTTCCTCGGACGTCCCACACCTCTCCGTCCCCTCGGCTTACAGTTTCATAGATGTTTGGGGATACGGCAGTCATCCATTAAGTAAAGATGTTCCCACCAATTCAGCCGATACTGGGCGACCCTGTCGAGTACACTCATAATACGTAAATAGTGTGATAATAAAATTAGTTGATATTTTTAATATGAGCTTACAGTATTAACATCATCATCATCTTCAGCTATGATTAAACCAAAAGTTGTTTCTTCCGATTCCAAGCAGTTAGACTAGAGCTGGTCATTCTAACGCTTCCTCGCACGTACCACACCTCTCCGTCCTCTCGGGAATAGTTTTTTTGGGGATGCGGCAGTCGTCCATTCGGCTAGGAAGTTCCAACAACTTTAGCCGATTCTGTGCGATCTTATCGGGCAGACTCATAATATTGGAGATTTCTCTGCCAATTGCCTATGACATCGTCTATATATAAATTAAGAAGAGAAGGTGACAATGGGCCCTCTTGTCTTGCCTTGTGATGGTATGAACCAGTCATCACATTGTTGATATCTGATCAAAAATTCAATTTTGAGCGTTTTAATTAAATGACCTTGTAAGCGCAGTGCTATCCGTTTCTGCTTATGTGTAGTGTGTTGTCATGAAAGAAAGTAGACAACGTTGTTCTCTGACTATTAAATGATTTTTTTTAAACTCTAAGTTTTTGGTATTTTCAATAATTGTTTCGGTAAGTAGTTCAAATACGGTACTGGAATCCACTGGTGTTTTCTTTTTAAGTAATTATATAAAAATTTCTGTCTTATTGGCTGTGGTTCATTATTAAAGTTGGTTGCTGACGTTTGGTCAGCATCTTGTAGAATCTATGAACTTATGACCCTTTACCCTTTTTTTTAGTTACGTCTAATAATCGCTTTGTGAGCAGCACTGTACCATATACTACTTTCACCATATTTACTTAAAACACAATTTTTTAATAAGTCTTTTCTAGTCATAGGTACATTTTACGACGTTCTAATATTGAGCTGCGTCATAGTCTTCCTAAACACAGTATGTATCAAGGTAGTGTCAATACAAGATGTATTACTTTGACCAATAGTCTTCCTTTTCTTTAACTTCCTTGTTAGGACTCTGTCCTGTTCTACAACAACTGTCCTACATACTGTCACTCAACCACTTTCTTAGCCGACAAATGTTCCTCTTGGTGTCATCTATTGTTGATATGTGTTCATTCCATATCCTTCTTTTTTCCGCAATCGAAAACTTAATATCTGTTACATTACAAGTTTCTCTTATACTTTTGTTTGGCAACCTAACGTACCTTGCCTTTCCTAACACCTTCGTAATATAGTCATTTCTATAGTTTGTCGTTTTCTTTGAGTTGTTGCTTTATCTGGCTGGGTGTCTGATGCATAGGATATTGCTGGACGTATTGTGCTTTTGTAAACCCTAGTTTTTTCTTCTTGTGTGATGTGTTTATTATTTCATATAAGGTTATTCATACATCCAGCAATTTTCTTGCTTTCATAAATTGATGTTCTATTTCTTCATCTGCCCTATTGTTACTTGTAAACGTTTTTCCTAAGTAATATATCTGCATGTTCTGTCTCTTCTGTCTTATCTGGCGTTACAGTGTTTCGTGGGCTTTAGCGTCATCAACAATACTTGAGGAATTATTTTGTCAAGTAATAATAGTCAAGTAATATTTTGTCAACAATCTTTTTCTATTATTCTGTCATTTATCACAAGCTTAAACCTTAATGTGTCGCGTGAAATTGTAATTGATTTTGTTTACTCTTCCGCTATCGTTATGTTATATTTCTGGGATGCTTTGTTAAAATTAGACAGGAGTCTGTGTAAGTCATTTTCATTTTCCGCTATTAGTATAACCTCGTCAGTATAACATATATTATTAAACACACTTCTACCCATCCTATATCCTCTCATATGCTTTACCTCCTTAATAATTTCATTCATAACTACATTGACGAGTGTGGGACTTACGGAATCCCCTTGCATGATCCTTTTTGTTTAAGGTATAATATCTGATAAATCGACATTGGCTTTTACTCTCATTGAAGTGTCCGTGTAGATCTCTTTTATTTATGACCAGTAGTAATTAATTAATTACTAAAAGGAGTTACTACCGATTGATTTCAGTTCGACGGTGACTTCAAGGCATGTAGGTTAGTGTGGTGGGCCCGGCTTAGACTTCAAGCTGCACACCTCACTAAGCATCTTAACGTTTACACAAAGGTTGAATGAACCTCTGTCCATACAAGGAAGCAGTCCTTGCTCTACATCAATAAGGAAAGGCTGCTTTGAAGGTGGCTCTTTATGAAAGCTTAACTTCCGTCAGGTCGCACGTCCATTGTCTGAAGTGAAACGGCTTAATTTGAACATGTAATTTTTTACTGAAATTAAAAATTCAGTGTTAATACATCAGCATTAAACATTTCCTTTAAATAAAGTAAATATTTTTTGTAAATAAATATAAAACTTCAACTGTTTTATGCTCCAATCGTTATAAAATAAATGTCACTAAAAAAAACTGATTCAATTCATTCGCCATATAGTGGGTAGGATCAAACGTATTTCTTTTCTATCAATTAAGAAGATTTTTTAAATTAAAACATTTTTTTGCTATTTGTTCACCCTAATTTGTTAACATCATCTACCTACTCTGCTGTTTGAATTATTTTGTTAAGAAGTGGTCGTCTCTATCTACAACATATTCTCATAGTAAACACACTCCAAAACTTGGTAAGTAGAATACGCGGTACTCCATTGCTTTAAACTTTTTGGTAATGCATTTAAGATTCGGTTTTGTACCTTTGCGTTAACCGCTACATTTATAGTGGTTATTGTGATTGGTTTCCTTGAATTGAATCCCACATTATAACTTTATGCTGTAGCTCTACAACTTTCACGAGTCTACATATAATTGACTTAATTTTTCTGTTACACCATAAATATCTTACGAAAGTTGTACACACGTCATCGTTTTTAAAAGTGAAACTGAAATCATTGAAACCAGAGATTTTGTTACTCAAAACGTTTACACTGGTTTCCACAAGCAAGTACATCCTTAAAGTTTACGATTGTCTGAAACACCCAGTAATATAATCAACAATAAATTAAACCCTATCGTAATAAATAAACAATACACGGCACTAATTGCAGACGGCCGCAAGCAACAATTTACTACTTATTGTTTAACACTCAATCGCCGGCAATATATGCACTGAATCGACAAGTCACAACAGCAATTAATTTATGGCTAAAAGTTTACGTTGAGTCTGTGAGCGAACGCGGTTAATGTTTTCTTTAGTAAAGCCACGCTCTCAGAGCTAACAAACACGAACGCGCGCGCACACGCACGCACACGCGCACACACACATAATATACACGTGCGTGTAATTTTTGGGGCGTAGTATGTTAAAAAAATTTAATTTAGATAAACAAGTATTATGCTATTAAAAAAGTCGTCGTTTAGAGCAAACTATTAGTGTCATGGCGCAGATGCGAAATTAGAAATATAAACACGGAGGGCGCTGCACCGCATTGTTTGACACTAACTGGGAGATAATTACCGTCAACACAACGTAACGGTCGTTTTATACCACACCGCGCTTCATAAACAATAAAGCAAACGTTAGTCCTTTTTTTTATTTCTGTATATAGCCACTGTTGTCTAATTGTTTTGACATTCTTGTTTTATGTAACTACGATAGTCAGTTGAACGATCGCGGAGCGACATCTATGGCCTAGCGATAGAACTAAAATTTTTCGCGTGATATAAGATTCAAATATCGTGTAAACATCTGTTAATTTCTAAATCCATCTGACAATTTATAAATTGTTTACCAGCTATTGAAGTTTATATGTGTCTTGCGTGTTTTAGAAAAGTGGACAAAAGCACGAATACTTTGTTGAAAAAGGTCTAGCTTCATAACGAAGTGGTGAATGTGTTAGGCAATGATGCACATTCATAAACAATGGTTTATACGTGTGGCCACTCGAATTTAAACGTGGTTATACGAGCATTAAAGATGTTTCTCACAGCGGACGTCCAAAAACTGCGACGACACCAAATGCGGCATCTACCTTGCAGAAAGTTTTCTCCATTAATTTCTTAAGTTACATAATATAATAAAGACGTTCGTGTGATGCCTATGAATCTCAGAAATGTCATCCACTCAGAATTTCCGATCTTTCAACACCATGTATGGATTTTTTATTTTGTCTTTTTTAGTTCAATCTTGGAGCCCATTTAATTTTTTTTAATGCATTTTTGTAGTGTCCACTGTGGGGATCTACTTCAATGCTCGTACGACCACGTTTAAACTCGTGTGGCCACTGTGGGGATCTACTTCAATGCTCGTACGACCACGTTTAAACTCGTGTGGCCACTTTGGGGATCTACTTCAATGCTCGTACGACCACGTATAAACTCGTGTGACTACTGTGGGGATCTACTACAATGGTCGTACGGCCACGTTTGAACTCGTGTGACCACTGTGGGGACTGTGTGGCCACTTATAAACCATTTTGTAGAAAGTGCAGGGTCTCCTATCACATTTACCATTTCATTGTGAATTTCCTTCTTCTTCTTCTTCTTCAGCGGTGCGACAACCCATTACTGAGTCAAGACCTCCTTTAACAGCCTCCGCCAGTTGTTCCGGTCAAGTGCAGCTGCTCTCCAGTTCCGGGTCCCAAGGTATGGCGCGCATCGTAGTTCACACCGTCTTCCCAACATAGTTTGGGTCTACTAACTCTCCTGGTTCCATAGATCTGTTCTGTAAGTGCCTTTCTGGGTATTTCATACTCCCTTATTCTGATCAAATGACTAGCCCTCCTGAGTCTACCAAGTTTTATAATTTTCACAATATCTGGTTCATTCAGAAGAGTCAACATTTACCGAGTGGAAGAACTGATCCTTGATAATCGACGGATAACTTGTCAGCAAATTGCAAAAGGAATAAAGGTGTCTGTGGGAACTGTAAACAAAATCATTCACGAACATCTGAAGTTCAGTAAGGTTAGTGCACGTTGGGTACCAAGACAGCTTTCTGCTTACGACCGGCAAAGAAGTTGCAAATCTGCAAGGAGTTAAAGCAACGTTTCGACAAAGAAGGCCAGCTTTTTCTCGATCAAATTGTTACCTGCGATGAAACGTGGGTCCATCATTTCACCCCGGAATCAAAACGTGCATCAAAGCAGTGGAAGCATGTGGACTCACCACCTCCCAAAAAATTTCGAACAATTACTTCTGCAGGCAAAGTTATGGCCTCAATTTTTGGGGATAAAAGTGGCATCATTCACGTCGGTTTTCTACTCTGTGGAGTCAATATTAACAATGAGTACTAATGCAAAGTTCTTCAAGTTGTGCACAGTGCTCTCAAGAAAAAACGGCCTGGAGAGATCACTAAAGGCGTTCTGTTTCTGCAGGACAATGAACGGCTCGCATACCACCCACCGCAAACATGCACGCGACAAGATCTTGGCTGGGAGTTATTACCACACCCCCCTTACAGTCCGGACCTCGCTCCCAGCGATGTTCACCTGTTCGGGCCCTTGAAGTTGTTCCTGGGAGGCCAGCATTCCAACAGCGACGATGAGGTGAAGCAGTCAATCCTACCTTGGTTTCGACGTAACGACAAATCTTTCTACACTGTGGGTATCCAGGCACTAGTGAAACGCTGGGATAAATCTATAAGTGTAGCAGGGGATTACATCGAGAAATAAAAGTATTTTTTACTATCATAAATATGTTCTATATTTATCAATAATTAATAGTCACGGATTGATGTGAACGTCCCTCGTAACTTTACTTGCAGAAATAGTTAATATTTGAAGAACTTTTCACAATATTAAAACCTGCAAGAAATATTTAAGAGTTACTTACAAAAGAAAACTTTGTAAATTTTGAATAATAAATAATGTAAATAATAAAAATATATGGGGACATTTTTAAGTAATAGATAGTATGTAAATAATAAATATATTGGAACATTTACAAATATGTAAAAATAAAATTCAAGACAAACTAATACCTGAACAAATTTATTCAAGAAAAATTTAACATAAAACACGCCACAATTTTGAAGACACTTAACATTGGAAACACTCAAAAAACAAAACTAGGTATCACACCATGTAAGCTACCAATGTGAACTATCAAACGCCAAGAGGAAGCCATGGCAACAACCAACCTGGACACAAGTATTCCACAAGTCTAAACACTAAGATGGCTGAGGATGGACAAACCATTTGATGCCTGGAACATGTTTCAAGTAAAGAACACAATATATTCTATATTATTGAGAAGACTAAAATATTAAACTATTAAGTATATGAAGAACGCCAAGAGTATCTGTTGAGGACACAAAATATAGAGTTACTGCTTCAAGCACGCTTTCAAGTCAGATGCACATCTAAATTTAGTAAAGACATACACAAAAGAGACACTACTTGCGGAGTGAACGTGTGTGTGTGTGTGTGTGTGTGTGTGTGTGTTTCAGAGGGTACTAGTCGCGAGTCGGGAGCGGTACACAGACGGACAGGTTGACAGTAACGGCATCAGAGAAGGTAGACAGCGGTACAAGACCGTAAGGGGGGAACTTTGGGGTGAGGCAGCGACGGAAAAGACGTTTACAGGGTTGAGAGACTTGCTAAACCACTGGCTGTAAATCCAGAATATACGATTGCATGGCCGTGAGTAATGTTACTTACCCTTAGTCACTCTCTCTCTCTCTCAAGCTCACTCTCTCTCCCTCTCTCTCTCACCTCTCTCTCTCTCCCCCTCTCATCACCCTCTCTCTCTCTCTCTCTCTCTCTCTCTCTCTCTCTCTCTCTCTCTCTCTCTCTCTCTCTCTCTCTCTCTCTCTCTCTCTTTCCCTCTCACTCTCTCAGACTTTATAAGTCAACTGGAAATCTAATTACGCAAGGTGTACTTCAGTACAGTACGGCATTTAAATAAGAGGTCGTGATATATAATTGTAACTAGGAATCTAATTATTATTAAACAGCCCATTTGTTTCATGCACACGAACACAGTCTCCTGCATAGACGGCACTCAAACCCATTATATGATATAATACAACCCACTCTTCCTTATATATTTTAGTTTCTTCAAATATTTTTTAAATATTAATTTATTTAACTAGCATGTAGCCTATGGTATGTAACCGCAGTTGGCGAACCTTCGCATCCCAGGGTCGATCAAATGTAAAAGAAACTTTTTTTCAGAATTGTTTTACTCGATTAACATATTTAAAAAAAATACATAACTATTTTTCTACATAGCGTTCTCCATCATTACACACTTTTACTCATCACACCGGCAGTTTCTTAGTTCCGGTCACGGTCATTTGCGACGAAACGACGTTTTTACCGATTCGTACCCGGTGAATTGCGCCCCGTACTTTCACTTGGCCACAACTGACCGAATCTGTTGCAAATAGTAGAAACGTTCCTTTTATGAACTTCGATGAGGCTTCAATTTTGTAACCTTTCTATTTGTGCGAGTAACCTCGTATTTCAAGTATTTTCTATTTACGTTAAATTAGTTTAGGTTAGGTTGGGTTAGGTTAGGTTAGGTTGAGTTAGGTTAGGTTAGGCTAGAAATGAATATAATTATAATGGTAGTTTCTGTATTATTATAATAATAACATGAAAATGTTACTAATGATTGGTATTACCTTACGACAACGAAAAGTTCACTGTACCACAGCACAGATTAAGTTGATTGGTCGTAAAAGTACATAGAAATCAGAGACTATCATAGCGCATTACCATTTCAGACGTAAGTCTTCATTTCTTAACATGGCTTTGATAGATCCCGTCTATGTTTGTAGCTTATAGGACAACATTTTCGATCGCAATTGGCCGGGTCGCAATTGACTTGGTTCAAAATTCCACCTTGGTCGCAACCGACCGCGGTCCCTTAGTCCCTTCTTTATAAACTTTTGGGCGTGTTCGTGGCCAGTCGCTTGAAGTTTTGCACCTTTTGGTCAGTGGAACATTTTTCCACCTGTATGTTTGAGAGAGTCAGACAAAATAAAATCACATGGTAGTAAAGCTGGACTATTCGGGAGATTATTCAAATCTGTCCAGAGAACTTCTTCCAATTTTGCTTGCATAGCAGTAGCAGTGTGGAGCCGGGCGTTATCGTGAAGAAGCTAGACACTGCGGATCGGTATCTTGCGCGTCACGGCACAAAAAGTGGGTGAAAACTTTGATAAAATCGGAAAATTCATGGGGGTAAGGAATAAAGAGAAGCTTTAATAACATCTGAATGTAGTGTTAAGTAATTATTGAAATCAAGATCCGCGCTGTAAAGCCGTTGTCTACTGTAATTACCATTCTGACGTATGTTGTTATCAGATATTTCGGCCTCACCTCTGGAGGTCACCTTCAGTGAAACCCGTTTCGATAACAACCGATACGGTTTTCGTCAGGGAAACCACAGTACAAGGCCTTTGCTACACCGTATCATTTGTACTCAAAACCGTTTCTACTAAAGCTCCAGAGGTGATGCCAAAATGTCTGATAATAACACCTGTCAAAATGGTAATGTAACATCCGTGAAAGGCTTAGATACAGGTAGTGTTAGGTTTTGAAAATATCAAAATTTTGGTGGCCAAAATTTGAAAAATTTGTGAAACTCCAGCAGGGTGTCAGACTAAAGGAAAATGTAATCCAAATAGGAATGTTATTTGGTTCACTGTGGTTGGTTCGGTCTGTGTGGTTCACTGTAGTCTGAAGTTGAATGATATACAAGAAAAAAGAACTAATGTTTTAATACTAATTTTCGTAATACTAAGTTTGCTCTAAAATTCTTCTTTATGTCCTTCATTGTTAAGTCGTGATTTAATTACAGAAACAAATTCATCTGAATAAAACGGAATCAGTTTCGTTAGATATTTTGGAGTACATATTTAAACAGTATTGTCTGATAAGTACTGCATTACATCAGTATTTTACTTTTTTCATCTTAGTCACTTAAGTTTATAATACAGTGCCCTCGAATTTTTATTCTGAAACACATCAGTCGTTAAAAGACTTTTAATGCTGGTTTGCAGTCTTTTTAGTGTTCCAAAATTGTTATATTATTAAACGATTTTTAGGTAAATCGGAATTTTTGTAATGTTTTCTGTAATTAAAAAATTATCTAATACCAAAGTTTATGTAATACTGGTTCAAAACAGTGAGTGATTTCTGTAGCTCACATAGCATACTAGTAATAAGTAATAGGTTTAATACAGCTCTGAGCTCGGTAGATCACTAATGGCTTCACACTTCAAAGTAGCATCGATCAGTGCAAGTTTAAGCGTTAAACACTGTTTGTATATTTATCGTCGTGTACAAGTATGTGGCGCGTGCAATAACATATAAATTTAAACCGGACAGTGAAGCTAACCAACACACACGCAACTAATAAAACAACAGACACGTAGACATAAATATTTTTATTCAGCCGTTTAAAAACGTCTCAGAAAGTTATGTAAATATTTTTCAGCAAAGTTGTAATTAACTGTAGTAGATAAAAATAAAATTTATTCTTTAACTAGTAAAAGGTACATACAGTAGCTATATTTAATTGTATACGTCACTGTAGTAAAGAAATATCATGGTTGGGTTACCGGGGCTGTACGTTCGGTTATCAGGGCTCCCAGCTGTTTGTTTATTAGCTTGTCATTGCTACGAAATTTCTACTTTCTGTCTGTCTGTCTCTATCAAAACACACACACACACACACACACACACACACACACACACACACACACACACACACACACACACACACACACACACACACACACACAACAAACGTATATTGTTAGAGAGGGCCAGAGAATACTTCTTCTTCTTCTTCTTCTTCTTCTTCTTCTTCTTCTTCTTCTTCTTCTTCTTCTTCTTCTTCTTCTTCTTCTTCTTCTCTCCAACAGCTAGATTATGTAAACTTCATCAACACCATCTCATCCTTAGACAACCCAATTTTATTCTATCTAATGCCTTTATAGGCCTATTTCAACGTCGCTTTTGGCAATCGAGCATCAGTATTTTTTTTGCAAATGATCACACCGTTGTTTTCTATAAATTGAAGCGATTTAATTTGTATCATTTATTTCTAGTTACCCTTGTTTCTTCTTCTTGCAATACGTAGGTTAAAGTATTTCGTTTTTTTAATATACAAAGACTTGATACGTTTCACAATTTTTATTTAACTCTGACAGCTGTTTTAGCGTATTAAGCTAGTGTCAAAGAGATCAGTGAACAACTACACTAAACACCTACGTTTTGTTTTGACAATAGCTTAATAAGCTCAAACAGCTATCAGAGTTAAATAAAAACTGTGAAACCTACCAAGTGTTTATATATTTAAAAAAAGAAACCTTTGAATGTTTCACCAAGTGCCCAACAAGTCGTCAATTAATATCGTCAAAAGTATTTCGGGAAAATACACTTCATAATTCTGATTCTTGCCACAGATTCCTCTTTCGTCATGACCCACGACTGACTCGCATATGTCAACGTGGCTATTGCAATTTATTTACAAAATTTAATTATTGTGCTGTGGTTTGTTTGTTTCTAAGATTTCTATAAACAGTTCTGCAAATATTCCTAAATTTATTAATCTGGTCTTTTATATCAGCTTTAGACGCATAGTCTACCTAACATCACTTCCGAGACGATTGTAAATTACTTTTGTTGTTAGTTATCTTCGTCCTCACTGGATAATTTCCTTTAAAAGCCAAGGCTTCAGTCATTTATTTTCCAATCCTTATACCAAGGCTGCTTTAGGCAATGGAAATAAGTCTGTAGTAGTTTTACATGGACAGTATTACCTGGAGCATCAGTGAAATACAATCAAATCAATGAAACACGACTGTTTCTCCCAACCTTCTAAAATAGAATTAATTTAGTCTACTAAAATAACGTCTATAGTCAATGAACAATGGGACCACTCTCAAGAAATCAAGAGCAAAATTTGAAAGGCAAGAGCAGTGTACACTAGAATGAGCAGTTTATTCAAAAGTCACGACTCAACAATAAACACAAAGATGAGACTTGTACGCTGTTACGTATTCTCGGTCCTCTTCTACGGTGTATAATCTTGGACTTTGACCGAAGCCACAACTAAAAAATTGGAATCTTTCGAAATGTGGCTTTACCGTAGAATACTGAGCATTTCATTGACAGCACATATAACTAATGTTGAAGTTCTTAGAAAGATGAAGAAAGGAAGGGAAGTTATTAACACAGTGAAGATAAGTAAGCTTCAGTATCTGGGACATCTCGTGAGAAGTGAACTGAAATTTTACTTATTACTGTCCATACTACAGGGAAAAATACTTAGAAAAAGAGGAGTTGGGCGACCGAGAATAACATGGCAGATACATTTAAGGACCTGGTTTGGCACGAATACAACTGACTTATTCCGTGCAATAGTACAGAAAGTTAAAATAGTCTGTATGATATCCAACATCCGAAACGGATAGGAGCTATCAGAAGAAGAAGAAAATAACGTATAACAACAGTACTGATAATTAGGTTAATCATACTCACCTCCCGGCTCGCAGTACTGAGAAAGTAATATCGATACAAACAAACTAATTGTTACAATAACAACCTAATTGTTATTACGTTATTACTCGTCTTTGAGTTAAAATGACGAAAGGCAATGCCCGTACTTAATACGACTACACAATAGAGACTAATAACATTTACATTATCACAGGTTTGTGTCAAGCATATCTTTGTGTGTGTGTGTGTGTGTGTGTGTGTGTGTGTGTGTGTGTGTGTGTGTGTGTGTGTTTGTGTGTGTGTGTGTGATATATAATTGTATTGATGTAATATATTTTTTTTTTACACGAACAGGCCAGCCGTGGACCACGCGAATATCATTGCCTTTTCTTCTCCTGCCAGAAGTCCCTCATTCGCACACTATGCGTCGCCTTCCTTTCGACTGTCTAACCCTTTCCCGTCTTCTTCTCACCGCAGAGAACCTCAAGATTTTTAATTTTGTTTCTGTATGTATTTCTTTCCACACAGTCGTTTAAAGAGATGCCCAGTTTCATCATTTCCTCCTTGAGTTGTTTGGTGTATCCGTTCAGACTGGAAGGTTGCCAAATATAGTTGAAAATTTGTTAATCTGGACCGATCCATCGGAACCGTATGTCCAAGGAATCTCAGCCTTTTCCTTCGGAAAGCCGTTTCCAGATATTCCAGATCCCTGTTGTACAGCTCTTCTATAGGTCTATGCCTGTACCCACCTTCAGTTTTCTGGGGGCCATAAATTTTCTGAAGAGTTCTTTGTTCAATTTTAAGAAGAGGTTCCAAATTTTGAAATCACATTGTTTCCACTCCATACATGATCACCGGCCTGATCACAGTGCTATAATGACGGACTTTCGCACTTCTGGAAAGATTTTTCTTTCCGTACACTTCCCAGGTTAGTGTAAAGGCCTTTGTTAATTTGAATATAAATATTTATTTATTATTTTTATTGTATTCAGAAATTTTTTAATTGGCATATCCATATTGATATATGCGACTGAATTGTGGGTCATAACGGAAAAGAAATGGGGTGAAAATCAAAGTTCTGAAGTGTAATCTTTTTAAAATACTTTAAACTATACACTGCAAGATAGCAGAAGGAATGAGGATATAAGAGCAGAAATAGAAGTAGAAGACATAAATACGGTCATTTCAACTTATAGAAAACAATGATGTGATGATATACAGAGGATTTGCCGGTTGTCAAAAACGGCACTGAACTATAAAGCCACTGGTAGAAGAGACGTGGGTCGTCCGTGGATGTGGATGAGATGGGTGCTGGAACATGTTTCAAAAACCTAGTCTTTGTAGTGAAGAAGATGTAAGTTCTTAATGGAAGTAGTTATTTTTTTTCTGACTAATATTTTTTAAGAGGACCAGTGTTTCATTGAATCAATTATTTCTGATATGTCGTCACCAGTGCCGGATTAAGGGAAGGCTAGTAGGGCTAAACCCCCTGGACCTGCTTGTCGGGGGGGGGGGGCATTCCGACCATTTAAGAATTTATTTGTACTGTTGATTATTGTAAATAGATCTGCCTGCGAAATAAAATAATTGTAAACAGTCTCAGCATCTATTTGATCAGTATAAAATAAAAAAAATATGTGAGTAAAATACGGTTTAAGAACAATGTTTTGTTTATTATATTTATTAAATGATCGTCTGAATAAAATATTGTGCAAAACGCGAAATTTTCATACATGGGTCTTGCTCTTAAATAGCCTTAATCCGGCCATGGTCGTCACAACTGTCTTTATTGCTTGAACTTAAATATTACGAGCCAAATCTTTAGATACCAGTTTGTCGCGGGCTTCGGTAAACACTTGACTGAAAACTGCAACAGATTAATGCAGTAGGGTGGCGAAGAGGTTGAGGCTCTCCCGGCTGACTAGGCGTTCTCTCGCTACGATTACGTTTGTGCTTCGTCTGAATCTTGTCTAAATGGTGGTGATTTAATGACATTTAGTCTATCCTAACCGACAATGATGAAGCTTCTCCTTCTTCTTCTTCTTCGCATGGTCACCATCACACCACCACCACCATCACCTCTACCATCATCATCATCATCATCATCATCATCATCATCATCATCACCGCCATCATCGTCGTCGTTGTCGTCGTCGTCGTCGTCTTCTTCTTCTTCTTCTTCTTCTTCTCCTTCTTCTTCTTCTTCTTCTTCTTCTTCTTCTTCTTCTTCTTCTTCTTCTTCTTCTCCTCCTCCTCCTCCTCCTCCTCCTCCTCCTCCTCCTCCTCCTCCTCCTCCTCCTCCTCCTCCTCCTCCTCCTCCTCCTCCTCCTCCTCCTCCTCCTCCTCCTCCTCCTTCTTATTCTCATTCCTCTTCTCCTCCACTTGATATAACATGTTGATACTGCTGAGACGTATCTCATGTATGTTACGAGTAGTTACTGATGACAAGTACAGTGAAAAAAATAAAAGAGAGAAGACATTTTGTTGCAGTTATTCGGCACCCCCACCGTGTATGTCGTTATTATTATTAATCTAAACAATGATGCGTCCGTGACGTATCGTATCGGGTTGGTAGTGTAAGCTTCTGGGGTTTGTTTTTATTATTGTTCGACGTCACACCCCCACCTTTCTTTACAAAACTATTCAGTACTCATCCGTTCGACCTTTTTTGCTCAGTCAGCTACTGGGGTACAAGCTTGTAATTGGGTGAGCAGAGTCAGGCAATTTTCTTCAAATCTGTCATTTGTGATGGGAACTCGATATACCAAGGTAACTGTGAATACTTAACCTGCATGAATCAATATGGCATTGCCGAATTCATATTTTTCAATTGTATGTATGTAATGAAAAGTATGTATCTTTCGATGTATAACGCTGTAACTCGTTTATAAGCGACCAGATGTAACTTGTTTGCAGCATAAAGCCTCTTAAGTTCAATTGCTTTGCAGTCAGTCAGAAAAAATATTTAATTTTTAATATCAGCTATGTATTGTTAATTTGATACTGTGATCCTGTAACGTTTGTAATTATGTGCTGTGAGTGTGAATGCGCGTGTCCCATTCATAAAGAAGTATAATATTTATCATACTAAAAATAAATCAATGCTGATTCTGCTCACTAAAACGTACTACTAATTATTTTCTATTAAGCCTTACTAATAGCATTCAATGTAAATATTACAGTTATTGGTGGAGAAATATTTTTGTGTTACGTCTGTTTAGACTCAGTAACTCATCGTATATAGATATAGCACGTAACAATTTAAACAAAACTTAATCATAGTGCTACGACAATTTCGTAACGGTCATTACAGCATTCTACACGTTTCTGGACTAGCACAGCGCGTGCAGCGTCTGTGTCAAGATCGTGTATTAACGTAGCCTCCAGAGCACTGTAACTACGCAGATTATGTCGGCACGCTGCCAAGAGTATGGAAACTATGCTATTCTGGGAATTCTGCGGGGTATATAAACGTCTACGATCGGCTTAGAAGCTAGTCCGGTCCTTCAATATACCGGGAGGTATCTCCGCTGTTTCAGGGCACAAGACCAACCAAAATTTGGCTAGGCTGAGAGCACCTCACTTGCTAAGATCCTCTCCGCTACCCAAACAAAAAGGAGCACACCATCCCAACCCAAGACCTTTATTACCTTAGCCTTTGAGAGAGTTTGATTCTAGCAGTCATCGGAGGAGTCACTCCGTGCGCTGCTACCATCCAGGGGCCCTAAGCCCTGTCCCCCCATTAGCTACAAGCTACAAGAAGCTAGTTACACTTGGCGATATTGTACAGTACGGATGAAGTGGTTGTTGCGGATTAGGGGAACGTGATTATCGTGTTAATTAGTGCGATAATGTAATAAGGTGACATTATTATTGCGTGTGGACAAATTAACTTCAATTGTACAAGAGTAACTTTGTTGATTTCAAATTGTTATTTGTGACTACTGAACGTTGGCAATCAGTGACTTTAGTCATCATCATCATCATCATCTTCACGGATTAAACCAAAAATGTTTTTTCCGGTGTCAAATAGAAAAAGATTAGAGCTGGTCTCTCCAGTGCTTGTCGGACGTTCCACACGTCTCCGTCCCCTAGGCTTATAGCTCCATAGTTGTTTGGGGATGCGGCAGTCATCCATTCGGCAAAGGTGGTCCCACCAATTCAGCCAATACTGGGCGATCCTGTCGAGTATACTCAGAATACTCAATTCCTGCATTATCACTATACCCTGCCACGTGCCTGAGAAATCTCATCTCAGCCGCTTGGATGCGACTGGTTTGACCTTTCGTTAAGTCCAATTCTCAGACCCATAAAGAAGCGTGGGAAGAGCCATCACCTTATAGAATTTTAGGCGTGTTCTTTTACTTGCTGAAGGGCTCGCCTAATGGTCCCGCACATAAGGTTGAACTTATGCAACTTATTCACAACGTCGTTGCGTGCATTATAATTGTATTGCACTTTTTTCATTGTACAATACTACGACCCGTGAGACCGTTTTCCGCGGGAACAGAAACGAGAAATCCAGCGTCTTACTGTAAATGGATTGTAGGGCTACACTATGTAAGGCAAAGCAAAGAACGTTTCAACAGTGATTTTGCACAAAAACCCAGCAGAGGCAGGGAACACTATTTACGGCAGAATTCCGTACTGCTTGGCTGCGACTTTAAACGTAGTTTTCCCAAAGGGGCTTACGTAAGAGCAGAACGACAGTAGTTTGTACAGGCTTAGCATTGGCATTGTCTGCCTGAGTACAGTCAATGTCGTGGACAGTTAGTAGCACTTATGTGTCCATTTGCCTTCTGTAACTGACTGTGTTGCATTCGTACGTAACCAAAGCTTACCCGAGGTAATGGGATTCTAAATGTAAATTGTCGTTTTAATTCCATGTTCCGAAAGGAAATGAAATTATGGTGATGGCGAAAAAAAACCGTCTTCGAGATAAGGGCTGAATCAGATTGTACTACCCTCAAAACGTAAAGAAAAGTCATTTTCCCAAAAGTGTGTATGTGTGTGTGTGTGTGTCTATGTGTAGACGTTTTTCTATGGCGAACGATAACTGCCGCAAATTCAAACAGAATTAAATAATTTTTTGCATGTATGTCAGAGATGTAGAAGACTCAATGCCTATTGATTTAGATGATGATCGGTTAAGGGGGAGTGGTAGTTTATTTCCAACGTTTTACGTTTTGACAAGAGTGAAGTAGTTAATTTTGATAAATAAATTACCATGAAAAGAAAGTCATAATAATCCACTGCAGAAAAGGAGATGAAATATCTATAAATAAAAAGGGTAGTTGAAAGGGGAGGGGGAAATTTTTTAAGGTTTGGTATTGATTAAATGAGTCTGGCAAATTTAAATAAAAATGCATTTAAACTTTTTAAACAATCGTAATTGTTAAAAATAAAATAATTTTATTGCAAGGCAATAAAATTATGTTTTTTATTTTAATTTAAATCATCTATGCGTAAAGATCCGCAACCACGGCCCAGCAGTCCACAAAATAATTTGTGGCCACATGATTATATAAATATATAGTTAATTCGTGATTATCTTGGTTGTTCAGTTTATTTATAAGAATAAAGTACCTAATGTGTATAGATAAAGTGACTCGAAAATAACATCATATTAAACGACTACCCTATAATAACAAAAATATCTATAAATAGTGAAAATAATTTGAAATGGGGGATGTTTTTTTAGAAATTATCGAACCGAATTCAAGTACATGATTTAGAAATAAATCTTAGAACGTGGATGTCATGTATGGTTTTCCATACCGATTTTTCAGTTTGTAGTTCGTAACATCACATAATACTGCCTAGAGTAGAGTGGCCATATGTCCCTTTTGGCTTTTGGCTTTTTACAGTTTGGTTCGGCTATAAATAAGCTTGCTGAGCCTGTCCGGATTTGGTAGGCTTTTTGCCTAACAAATTTGCAAGTAAATAGTATTATGATAAAAATATACCACATTTCTTATGCCTGAGAAAAGGTACTAGATCTGAAAAAAATATAAGTACTGGATTTTTATTTCCTGTGATTTCAGTGCCTTTTATGATATTACTGTTAATCTCTGTTTTATCATCAAAGCCTCAATTATGCGAACTGGTTTGGCCAAATCAAAGGAGCAGCAGTAGACTACTCGTGAATAATGAGCGTAGCATTGTCAACACTATCCATTGTTTTGATTGTATGAAACAAACTGATGCAGTTTTATTTTACTTCCATATTCCTTAAGGAATGGAAGTATGGTTATGGCAAAAAAAATCGTGTTCGAGATTATTGCAGATTCTGATTCTACTACACTCAAAACATGAAAAAAAGTCGTTTTCCGAAAAGTGTCTGTGTGTGTGTCTGTCTGTCTGTCTATAGATTTTTTTCTATGGCAAACGATAACTGCCGCAAATTCAAACAGAATCAAATAATGTTTCGCATACAGCCCTGAATTGTAGAGTTCTCAAGATCTGTTGATTTTGGTGAAGATCGGTTAAGGGAAAGGGGTAGTTTACCTGTAACGTTTTATGTTTTAACAAGGGTATTTCCTATGGCAAACGATAACGGCCGCAAATTCAAACAGAATCATAAGATTATTTGCATACAGCCCTAAATTGTAGAGTTCTCAAGACCTATTGTTTTTGGTGAAGATCGGTTGAGGGAAAGGGGTAGTTTACCTGCAACGTTTTTTTAACAAGGGTATTTTCTATGGCAAACGATAACAGCCGCAAATTCAAACAGAATCAAATAATGTTTTGCATACGTCCCTGAATTGTAGAGGTCTCAATGAATTTCGATTTTGGTGAAGATCGGTTAAGGGGAAGGGGTAGTTTACCTGCAACCTTTTACGTTTTAACAAGAGTAAAGTACTTGAAAATTTATTTAAACTTTTTGAAAGAATGGTAATTGTTAAAAATAAAATAATTTTGTTGCCAGGCAATAAAATTATAATTTTTTCATTTTAATGTAATATAATATTTTTCATTTAATACAGCAATAAAAAGGCAGGTAAGACACAGCCTGGATGTTTGGCTGAAAATGATTTTAAATATAAATCTTAGAATATGGAAGTCATGTATGGTTCTCCATACCGATATTTTTAATATGCAGTAGCCTTATATGTACGCAAGCGCCTAATATCGAACGAACATAATAAATGGTGCTTTTTATTGTAAAAAACTGCTGTCCTGCTTTTCGGGCAAAATGTCCGACTAAATTAACGGCATTTTGATCTCGTAAAGCTAGCCAAGAGCATAATGTGGAGCTTCACGGTTATGGCTGTGGGTTTGTGAATTCGTGTGGAGGTATCGCCACAAAACAATAATTTGTTTCAACAAATTTGGACAGACGTTCATGCGTACTGGCCGCCTCAATCGTTACTGAATAATGTGTGTTAATTATATGGCGATTAAGTGTAGGTAGTAATGTTGAACTAATTGTATCGTGTTTATCGTCACTGGGTATTGGAAGTAAGTCACTTAGAATAATTAACAATCTTCCGACTGGAGACACTGTATAAAGTATAGATAGTACAATGAAAGATGAACAAATTACCAAATTTAACGAATGCGGGCATACATCGAAAAAGACCCGTATAACTAATTAGTAACAGTTTTATGTGCACCTTCTTCTTCTTCTTCTGATAGTTCCTATCCGTTTCGGATGTTGGATATCATACAGACTATGTTAACTCTCTGTACTGCCGCACGGTATAAGTCAGTTGTATTCATGCCAAACCAGGTCCTTAAATTTCTCAGCCATAATATTCTCGGTCGCCCAACTCCTCTTTTTCCAAGTTCTTTTCCCTGTAGTATGGACTGCAATAAGTAAAAACCTTTGTTCATTTCTCATGAGATGTCCCTGATAATAAAGCTTTCTTATCTTCACCGTGCTAATAACTTCCCTTCCTTTCTTCATCTTCCTAAGAACTTTAACATTAGTTATATGTGCTGTCCATGAAATGCTCAGTATTCTACGGTAAAGCCACATTTCGAAAGATTCCAATTTTTTAGTTGTGGCTTCAGTCAGAGTCCAATATTCTACACCGTCGAAGAGAACCCAGAATACGTAGCAGCGTAAAAGTCTCAGCTTTTTATTTATTGTTAAATCGTGACTTTTGAATAATCTGCTCATTCTAGTGTACACTGCTCTTGCCTTTTTAATTCTGCTCTTTATTTCTTGAGAGTGGTCCCATTGTTTACTGACTATACTACCAACATATGTAAATTTTCTTACACGTTCAACTGCCCTTTGGTTTATATTAAGGGTGCAGTTTTTGAACTTGTTCTTAGATACAATCATTAAAATAGACCATAGTTACTGAATAATGTGTATTAATTATATTATGTTTTAAGTGTAGGCGGTAATGTTGAACTAACTGTTTCGTGGGTATCATCAACAACCGTTTTGTCCACTACAGGTAAGCCACTTCGAATAATTAATAATCTACCGACTGTAGACAGTGTACAGTGTATAGATAGTAGAATGAAAGATGAAAAAATTTCCGAATTTAACGAATGCGGGTTATATCGAAAAAGACTAGTATAACTGATTAAAAATATCGGTATGAAGAACCATACAAGATTTCCATGTTCTAAGATTAATATTTAAAATAATTTTTGAAATAAAATATTTCTATAGAAACTTTATTCAGCCGTTACCTCAGATGTGTGGTCACTAACGTATACCACCTCACGTTAGCCCACTCGATTTTCACTGATGATGGCAGTCGATGGCACTGCCAAAACGTCTGCTTTTGCATAAAACATTGGACCACCCCCAAACAGACCGGGAAAGAATTTTAGCAACAAACTACTTCTTTGTTGCCGATAACGTAGTACACATATAAATAAAACTTTTCCCCTCCCTCTTCAACTTCAACAAATAGAAAATTACCCCGTCACACTTCAACTACCCTTTTCATTTATAGATATTTCATCTGCCTTTCTACAGTAGATTATTATGACCTTCTTTTCAGAATACTTTATTTATCAAAATTAAGTACTTTACTTTCGTTAAACGTAAAATGTTGCAGGTAAACTACCCGTTCCCCTTAAGCGATCTTCACCAAAATCAATGGGTGTTGAATCCTCTACAAATCAGGTACATATGCAAAAAATTATTTGATTCTGTTTGAATTTACGGCAGTTATAGTTCGCCGTAGAAAAACATTCTACACACAGACACGTAGACACATTGACACACAGACACACACAGAGACAGTTTTCGGAAAATGGACTTTTCTTCAACTTTTGAGGGTAGTGCAATCAGAATCTCTCCTTATCTCGAACACGATTTTTTCGCAATCACTATACTTTTATTTCGTTACGGAACAAGGAAGTTAAAATAATAACAGTTTTATGTACACCTTAGAAACCGTAGGCCTATATTTTGCCCTGGGTATTCATTAAAGTTTAAAACGTACAAAAGACAGAGTTGAGTAACATAGTCGTGTGCGCACGCTGCATCTGTATCCGGTGAAGAGTAGAGTAGAGGTGGGCCGATATACCTATAACAGGTATTTTGGAACGATATTTTTGTGGAACGGATATAATAGTGACTGAAAAGTTGAAATACCTGTTCCGATTCAACCCCCCTTCACAACTAACGAATAAACAAGTACACAAGTAACAACAAGTAAACGAGTACTACGAATATTAGGAGTATTACAGGTACACAAGTCACAACAAGTAAACGAGTACTAGAAGTATTAGGAGTATTAAGAGTACACGAGTACGAAGCCACTTTTTGGTACTGAATGCCGTTTCTGCGCATGTGCCGATTGCCATACAAGTACAAAACGAACCAAAACAGCGAGGTTCAGAATATCTCTATGCCAAAGAGACGAAGCTGTTTTTAATAAATAAAAAAATTCATACTGAAGTTACATTTATTCTCGTGTATTATGCAGATACATAATACAGATTATAATGAATTATATATTATACTAATAATAAATAGTATATATAAGGCGGCTCAGTAGACCAGTGGGTATGGCACCTGGCTACTAATCTAGAGGTTCCGGGTTCGATTCCGGGGCCCGCACCATAAAATCAAGGTACGTTTTTCAGCCCCCAGGTTGACTCAGCCTGTTGAAAATGAGTACCTGGGATTACATCCTGGGGATAATAATGGGCGGTTGAAGTGTAGTGCTGGCCACACTGCCTTCCTTGTATGCCGTACGGCTCACATAAGGCAGCCTACACTGCCTTACTCGTAAGCTACTTCGGTGGTATACATGGGAGCCATTATTATTATTATATATTATACTAGTCACCAACGTGGTAAAGCGAAAAAGCGAATTATGTTGTGTTATAACCTACAGAGTGGCCATATAGTACTTTTGTACTACAGTACTTTGCACTATAATACAAAAAGTATAGTACTATAGTACTATTGTATTGTACTATTGTATTGTATTGTAGTACAGTACTTTTTGATTTCGGAGATGATTTTAATTTCACTCCACATCTCACGTAAATTTTTTTTAGACATCTTTGTTGTGCTATTACGTGCACACTGAATTTCATTGCCTGAGTTTCGCACTGATTTGTCTAACCAAAATAGAATCAATAATTTAGTATTAAAATCTACAAAACTACTAACAAAACAGAACGCACACTATCAAAACACACACACAAAGCACAAAACAAATTCGATCTACCCGGTGTTTACAAGCTAAATTGCTCAAATTATAATAAATTCTACATAGGCCAGACAGGACGTAGCTTTAAACAGAGTTACATTGAACACACAAAGGCACTCCACTCCACTACAGAATCCACCTTTGCAAACCACCTCATTGAAGCAAACCACACACATAAAAACATCGACAATAACATGAACATTCTACACGTACACATAAAAGGCCGAAAACTAGACACTCTAGAACAATTGGAAATATACAAACACACAAAAACAAATAAAAACGACATCCTAAACGAACAGACACAATTCAAATCGCACGCATTATTCGAACATATCTCACCCCACACACACAGCATCGATCTTTCGAAATTCGATTCCGTCACCGACAACAAGACTGACAGCACTACCAGCGGCAACCTCTGAAGAAGCCTTTTAAAGGAGAAAACCGGTTCAGGTTTTAAGGTAAAACTTTATGCTTTTACTTATAAAAAACCTAGTGTTCCGAGTCGTTATTGTAATAGTGATATTTAGTTAAGTAACGGACACGTCATGGACAACGTAATCCAAGAATTTAGTATTAAATTAAATCTATGTCAGTTTGTTTACTCCTAGAGAAAACTTAAAATTAGTATTCCCAAAGGTAGTTAGGCCTATTAATTTTCTTGTTTCTTTTTTTTCTACAGTAAGAGCTTAATAAAGTCACAGCATAAAGTAACACTGTTAATACTTTTAGTTTCAATTTATTTCTTTAAAAAAATTATATAATACACGTATGTGTATAATATGTATATAATAGCAGGTGTTTGTACCTGTTGGAACGGTATCGTTCGTACTCGTTATGTTCAAATACTAGTTTAGCGCAACTGTAGAGAGTCGAGCCAAAGTCTGACAGTGTTACAGAGACTGGACAGGTTGACAGTAACGGCATCCGAGAAGACACTGTAGACTGCGGGACAAGACCGCGAGGGGAGGTTTGGGGGTGAGGCGCCAACGGGAAAGACGTTTACAGGGTTGAGAGACTTGCTAAACCACTGGCTGTATATAGACCTGAATATACGTGCAGTACGTTAGTACGCTCCTCTGAATAATGTTACTTATCCTGCCTCTCCCTCCTCCCCTTCACTCGGTCGTCCTACCTATCACATCCACTCTCTCTCCCTCTCGCTGTTTCCTCCCTAATGTGGCTCTTGTAATGTAGTGTTCACTTGTACGATACTGCCTATACTCTGTCTCTTATATCAGGTCTCCGTCTTTCTGAATAATGTTGTACTGACCTTCATAAAGCAGTTCTCTCTCCCTCTGTGTGTGTCTCTCTCTCTGTCTCTGTCTGTCTGTCTGTCTCTCTCTCTCTCTCTCCCCCTCCCTCTCTCTCTTAAACCCTTGACTTTATAAATTACCTATAAACCTAATTACGACAAGGTATAGTTCAGTCCAGTACCGTACGACAACTTCTACGCGATACTCTAATCAAGACTACCATTCCAATTATGTTGTGAAACACGGTTCTCACACACACACACACACACACACACACACACACACACACACACACACACACACACACACACACACACACACACACACACACAATACTCTCATTATACACATTGTACACTAGGATTCAGTAAATAACATGTACTTTAGTAAGTAAATAAAAGTACGTTGACAAGAGAAAACGATTCAAATTAAATGCATCTGAAATCTTGGTCGTCATCTTCATATTGCACTGTGAGGGTTCTTGAAAACATTCAAGATTGTATTTATATAAACATCCGGCTGACGGCTGGTGTTCTTCAATGTTTCAAGCATTTTTTTTATCAAGAGCTCTATATCGTAGGGTCTCTAAAATTCTACGAGTCGTGTAAGATATAGTGTTGTTCTAAATTTAGACGAATTGTAATCATTTTATCTTATTTATTTTTAAAATAATTTGTACCTTGTTAAGTACATTTAATTTAATTTCTATAATACATAATTATTTAATTCTCTTTTTACAATACACTGTTTATGATACTGCTAATAAGTTAGGTAAGTTCCAGACGATCTATGGGAAAATCAACCGTATCTTTACAAACAAGGTAAGTCGAGACCTTCTTCTGATAGTTCCTATCCGTTTCATATCATACAGACTATTTTAACTTTCTGCACCGCTGTACGGAATAAGTCAGATGTATTCGTGCTAAACCAGGTCCTTAAATTTCTCAGCCATTATATTCTTGGTCGCCCAACTCCTCTCTTTCCAAGTACTTTTCCCTGTAGTATGGACTGCAATAAGTAAAATCTCTGTTCATTTCTCATCTCATGTCCCAGATACTAAAGCTTTCTTATCTTTACTGTGTTAATAACTTCCCTATCTTTCTTCATCATTCTAAGAACTTCAACATTAGGTATATGTGCTGTCAACGAAATGCTCAGTATTCTACGGTAGAGCCACATTTCGAAAGATTGCAATTTCTTAGTTGTGGCTTCAGTCAAAGTCCAAGATTCTACACCGTAGAAGAGGACCGAGAATACGTAACAGGGTAGAAGTCTCATCTTTGTGTTTATTTTTAAATCCTTACTTTTGAATAAACAGCTCATTCTAGTGTACACTGCTCTTTCCTTTTCAATTCTGCTCTTTATTTCTTGAAAATGGTCCCATTGTTCATTGACTTTAGTACCGAGATATGTAAATTGGCTGACACTTTCAACTGGCTTTTGGTTTATATTAAGGGTGCAGTTTGTGAACTTGTTCTTAGATAAAATCATTAGCTTTGTTTTATTTACATTGATGACTAGACCATATCGACGGCTGCTTTCTAAGTCGAGATACAAAATTAAAATCCTACAGAATTATGGCAGTCACTGTACTGTCCTATGAGTGTAAATTATGGGCAACAACCAAAATAAATAAAATAAAAACAAGACAGTAAAATGCAGACCTCAGGACTGCAGAACGTTCTTAAGAAGAGTTTAAAGGTGTTCTAAACGTGACCGTATAAGGAACGAAGCTACAAAAGAAGAGTTACAAGTTTTCACTTTGAATGAAAAATTAAAAGATTACAAACAACGGTGAAAAGAACACTTAGAAAGAACGTCAGATTCCAGACTGGTCAAACAAGTCTAGAAATATAAACCTATAGGAAACAGGAAAGGGGGTAGACCCAGGAAGAGATGGCTGGAGGATTTTTAAAGGTGGAGCAGGCAGCACCTCACCTATGCCTTGTTATGAAGATGGTGATGAGGTTAAAGTTCAAATTTATATGGAAATAGAAAAAAAAATGGATTGAATAAAAAACTGCTGGTCAGAAAGGAATATATGGAGATTAAGATGATAATATGAAAATGGAAGACTGAAGTAAAGTGAAAAGAATGAGAAAAAAATGGAAGTAACAGATATTATAAAAGTACGGAAACTCTAATATCTAGGGCATGTAATGAAAGGAGAGAAATATCAACTTCTGTAACTACTACTGTAGTAGGTCTACAAGAAAAGTACAAGGCAGAAGACGCTGGGATAGAAGGGGTTCTTCCTGGTTCATAACCGAAGAGAGTGGTTCCAACATACCTCCTAAAAACTCCAGTTCTCGTGTTGTGACGACGATGATGACTGACTCTTTCTTATTTGATCGGTAAACGTTTAGACGTGACTACGCCTACTCGTAAAGCTTTCAAATGGAACTGCCCACTATGTGCTTCTAATTTTTGAATTAGTGCCGTAAAGTTATCCGATGAAATACGGGAATAGCATTGTATACATGGAACTACAATATTATAAGCGAAAAATGATACCGTTACATTACTGTAAACAGTAATAGCGTATGAGTACAGAGTTATTTTCCAACACGTGTGTTTAACATCACTGCTTTACAACCGTGACACGTGATGTGAGTAATAACAGATGGCGCTTTGTTAGTTGTGTGTTTTGTTTGCAAGAAAGCAATTTCAAACATTGGGTTATGAGTGTTTAGTGTAGTCCAAAATAATAAAATTATAATAATTACAAGTACTCGTTAACTCAAAAACGTTAGGTTCTTTATTTGAAGTGTTATTGTGTTTTAAGAACTGTATATACACACTAAACGTTATGTTTTCCTCAACCATGGCTTTTATTTATTTTAGCAGTAAACTAAAAACCAAAAACCGTTGTCACCTAACCTCACAAATAAAAACAACACGTATTTTCGCTTTGCATTACTTTGGTATTTAATTCTGTTCTCCACGGTGTTTTTGACATCTTTATATTCGTCAACAAAAGAGCATAATTAAAAGGGCTTAAATCGTGCGATCGGAGCAGAATATCAAACTCCAAGCTAGACAGTGTTCTTTGGCTTGAACCAAAGTTTACCTTTGCAAAATTTGGTGGCAATCGGTTTAACGCTGTGGATCTGTATTCAATACAAAGAAACAAATCCTTAGACTTTTAATTTTATGTGTGTGTGTGTGTGTGTGTGTGTGTGTGCGCGTGTGTGTGTGTGTATTGTAATAAGACGAAATCGTGTTGTATTTTTTTCTTTGTCAATGATGTTGAGATTGCACCTAATTTATCGTCTCAAACGTTGTTCGCCAATTTGTAATATGACGATGTTTATTTTAGGGTCCTATTGATTCTTGTTGTTTTATTGTTAAAGTGTGAAAGCTCGTTTTTTATTAAGTTTTATATTAGTGATTTATTCCACCCAATTCAATCTATTATTGAATCCGGTCGTGAATAAATCGGTTCACTTACTCTTTTTATCGTCGTTTAATTATTTCAGTTTATGTGGTTTAAAATGTTTTTTAATCACTTTTTTGAGTTCGATTCTCTGGAAGTTCAGTTGACTCTTCTATTATCAGCTGTAGTGAGTGGATCAGTATTTTCCTGCAGAAACACTAACATAAACATAACATAGACACAATATTTACTATCAATTAGAATGTGTAGCAATATATTGGATAGTGTGGTTGGTAAAAATCATTCCATTTGAATGTCCGCTTTTGACGTCTGGTACCAACCGTCTCTGGTTACTCACTAAGCTGTTTTTCTATTGTTTACAATGAAAGTCAACACTTTTAAAGGTTCATGAAACAATGGTTGTTTATTCAACTCAAGAAAATTAATATTTGATACAGTGAAATGGTTTATCTTCCTTTTGTAAAACAATCAAAATAGAACATGGACTCTAAAACATTTAAAATCTCAGGATGGTATGACTGCATTTGGCAAGTCGAATATTTTTCATTAGTAAACAAATAGGTTATAATGTTTATAAAAATGATAGTAGTAGGTCTGTAAAATACACATACATAATAAAATGTACTAATATAATAATAAGTAGACAAAACATAAAATCATTGATTGTTAATTTAATATAATATAAAATATGAACAACTGTTCATTGTTAGTCATTGAGGTTAATAATGGTTCATGTAACCTGGTTTATTTAAAATTGGTTAATTATTTTTCATTGATGCATTATTGATTCATGATGTGATAATAATTATTTAAATTCAGTGTCATGGTTCCGAATAATCTCCTAGATTGGATGTACATAACATAGGTAAATTAAATTCATTTGATATAATTAAGTTACACTCTTGTGTGACTCTAAGTTCACTTATTAGAATTAAATATAAAACATTCTTAAATTCTTAATGGTTAGGGTTCAGTTTCCCTTCATTGATCATTCAATGTCCTTTTCTTATGCTAATACAATTGAATTATACAAAGAATTAAAATTGTCGTTATTAAAATCGTTCAATTTTATCATTGTTTATCAGACTTTTCTAAGTTCCCTTCCTTTTGGAATTCGGGCGATTTATCGATTAATTCAAATTAATTTGATTCGCTACTAGCGTTCTTTAACTTATTAATTATTTGACAAGTATAGTATAATGGTTATTTTCATTGGTACTTGCGTAACTGGTCGTTCGAAGAATTACCACTTTTTTATAATTTTTGTAATTAATTATTAATTTTTAATTAATTAATTAATTTTAATAAATGCACTGCACTCACTCCTATAGGCATATACTCCGTAATAGTTCACTTGAAAATATACTGCACTGTCTTCTTATGTTGATCTAACCTACATTCAAAGTTTGAGGTTAGTTGGTGTTTACAGCTGTTCGCTGTCAAAATCACGTTTTTCTGGACGATCGACGAGCGTGGAGTCGCTCTCGTTGCTTGTAGAATACTGTCTGTAGTTCCTCGGTCGGGATTCTTCACTTCGTATTTTTTATAGGCTCTGATTGGTTAACAGTTTTAAATTCGTTTACACTCGGTGGGCTTCGTCAAAACAGACGCTTAAAGTCGCGTCAGTAGGCTGGTGTCAAGATTATGAATTTTTGGTTCATCGACCCACGCGCAAGGGCTTAGCACTTCTCAATTATTTTTGTAAGTAAAATATCTTATTATAATTGCACTGACGTTAATTTTATTATCCTCATCGTTTCTATTTTTTGATGACGAGTATTTTGCATACCCTCACCGTATTCAGATTTGGGGTTGCTGAAATCGCACTTGGTATAAACTCATAATGTCCATTAAGCTATTAAATACTTTAAATACATTGTTTTTATCCTATATTGTGATGACGATAACGTATCCTTATCGTATTATTCACTTTTCCTTTAGAATTATGTATTAATAATTACACAATGTCTATTTTCATAGGTTCAAGTCCTATGCCTATGGTTATACATTTTGTTTATTTACAATATTATATTAATATTAACTTTTAATTACATTCTATTATGGCCTATCCATACTGCATTGGTCTTTGCCACTACTGATAGTGTCCTTATTTCTCATATCATGGTTTTATTATCTTAACTATAGCTTGTTAAGTATGTTTACTATACTTCATGGAGTTACATTGTTACATGACTTGTACTCTTTTCATATTATTCTTATTCTTGTTTGTATGACTCTTATTATTGTTTTGATATTATTGTTATTATTGGGTCGTAGTTCATTCTGCATTTATACTGATTGTTATCTTCGTTTAAAGTTATCAAGATTAGTTGCATCTAGTTGTTAACATAGTTTTATTATTATTATTATTGTTATTACTGGTATTTAGGTAGTTATACTTCTTGAATTTACTCAATTAAATAGTATTCTGCCTCATTCAATGTTGTCAGTTGAGTTCCTACTTGTTTATAATAATTTTACAACATAATTTTGTTACATCAGGCATCTGTGCTATAACAAGCATATGGTTATATTGAATTACACTAATACAGCTTATATATTTACTTATTACCTGATCTATTGTATACAAAATGTTCCTTATATTATCTAGTTACTTCACATCATAATAAATTTTGGTTTAACATTGTTTTGGCTTTGTTTTTCTTCAGTTTTAGTGAAAACTGGTTGCCCAGATTAGGTTATGTTGCATACTAGATATACATCACTGGATTGCTGTTAGTTTGTATTTCTGGATTACATTTGATTGATTTGCTTTTATTTAATGCTGGTACATTTGTTGTTAATTATTAGAGCACCTATTGTTTATCTTTTATTGTCTTAATTACTGGTAATTAGTGGTTTTTTCTAACATCAATTCCACTTTACAACTCGTTATTTATATTTTGTACATAGCTTTCTTTTTATGTCTACACATCATTTAGCTAATAACTTATCATCATTATTCCTTCTCTTTGTTATTCTTTCTGTTCAATAATTAATTCTCATTGATTATTGTTTATATTGCTTGGTCAAGGAATGTATTCATTAAATGAGTTTGGTCAGTGTTTACCTTACAGCTTAGGGATTTATATCATGTTATTTATTCCATTCTTCTTTCTTCTTTTATAACAATTATCTCATAGGTTTATGTTAGTTCATTATATTTCATTTTATTTCCCTTTTTGTGTCTGGTATGGATATATTTCTTCTTCTCTTCACTGATCTCTCTCTCACTCTTAGTTAGTTTATACATGGTGTTGTTTTCACTTGTTTCCTTCTCATTGCTTGATAAGTTTCTTCTCTTCTGTTTTCAATATGTACTTCTCACTGCTTCTTCTTTTTTCTTTCTTGAAGTAGTTATTGTTGTTTCCTTCTCACCGATTCTTCTTTTTTCATTCTTGTTTCCATGGTGTCCTTCTCACTGATCTATTGGGTATGGTATGTAAGTTGTCTCGTCGTTAGTCTTCTTTAACTTCTTTATTTGCACATTTAATAGTAATTCCTTTGTTATTATAATCCACTTGGTTTAACTTATGATACTTTCTCTTTCTTATCCATGGTTGTATGCTTGACCTTGTAGGTATTCTTAATAGTAGTGGCTTTCAAATTATTTTTTGGTACGTTGGTGTAGGTAGTGTCATATGTACAATTAGAATATATATATATATATTCAAACACTTTTTGCTACAGTCTGTTTCTTGATGTATAAAATATATTTAATATTTATAAAGACTTTATCTTTGGAACATGTTTCGGGAAGCCTTGTGTTCCCATCTTCAGCCTTCCTGATCAGGAAGGCTAAAGATGGGAACACAAGGCTACCCAAAACATGTCCCAAATAAGGAGTAAACATCTTGAGGTAAAGTCTTTATAAATATTACCTAAATATATATATATATATATATATATATATATATATACACGAAAACGCTCAACGTGAAATAACGGTTAGAATGTCGCTTGCAGTTACGGCATTTGTTCCGACCACCCGCGCGCACGCACAGTCATATACACGAGCGCGGGCGTACGTGGAACAGTTTACCGTGGTTTTAGTCCGTCCCCTGGTTTGCGGGAACTCCAGGACCCGCCGCCTAGGGAAACTCGTCGTCAAAACTTACGTGGTTCCGATGGTTACCCTGTATGGAGCTACCTGGAGAAGACCATAAGCGAAAGCTTCAGTAACTCCTGGACCGAGGATTGCGCTGGGCGTGTAAAGACCACTACCTGACTTCCAACAAGACCATCCGAGACTCCCTGCGTGTCCATATTTCTGAACGCCACCATACGTACACTTTCCAGAATGTTTTATCGCCGCTATGTCCGCTTTGAGGGCAATCACCTAATTAGCGCTCTCGGTTGCAACCCGTGTTGGAGCCGGCCACGACGAACACTCACGCTCAATTAGGTAACTAATTGAATCTCCACGACTGGTAGCAGGCCACACTCCCTTAAAATCCAGAGGTTTATGGTCCCTGCGGCAGGAGCTCTGGAAGAAGATAGGGGACGCGTCGGGCATTCCCTTCGTCCCGCACAACCCCTCGGGCTGGGGTTTACAAGCTGCACGCGCCGGCCAACCCCTCACAACCTGTTGGGCTGGGGTTTTACAAGCTCCATGCGGCGGTCAAGGTACACAAGCGCGCGCGAGTTCAATGGGCTCCTTACCGAGGTCTTATACAAGCTGCGCGCGGCAGTCAGTTCTACCACAGATGAAAAGAAAAGAGGGCCGCTGTTTTGTAATTTGTTAGTTGTTATTTCCACGTGTGCTTATAAACTAATAGTGTCCAAATTTGCTGTATCCTGTGTGATTGTATTAAAAAATTAGCAATTTACAAGTTGTGAGTGCCAATATCGAATTACTAAGAGTTACAAGTTAAAACACAAATGATTTTGTTACAATACCTTTAGTGTATTGTTATTCTAAGGCATATAAAAGAGAAAACATTAAAAAATATTTAACAGGTAGTATAACACTCAAGCAGTTTAACACTTGTGTTTTCACCACAATTCAAAACGTAAATGCTAAAATATACGCTTTTACAGAGGTTATTAACAAAGATTGCATCGACATCGTCTATTTTCATTATTTCGGCAAATTTGGTCAATGAATGCTTGATTTTTTTCTAATGAGTTTCATAGAATAGTAACGTAGAAGGTCAAAGTTATGTTCTAAATAATAAATAAATTCTCGCGTGCAGCTTGTATAGACCTTTTGAAGGTTTCTAAAATGTCGCTTCAAATTCCTTCGACCGCCACGCGCAGTTTGTATAAACCCAGTTACTCAAGGAAGCCTCAGGAATCGCAGTTCGGGTAAATAAAATGCCCTTTCTGTTGTTTTTTATTGGCCCCTCTACATACACACACACAAACCACAAACACACACACTAAACATCTTGTAATCCTGCAATGGCGAAATTGGATCTACTTTACAAAAATGATTCTTTTCTTTAGATCATCATCATCACCACTCCTCAGAGCTAGAACTAGTCCTTAGACCTGTTCCGGAACCCATCTCCTCCTCGGTCTACCTACATCTCTCTTCCCAGTAGGGTGATAACCCAAGGCAGCCACAGGTAGACGGATATCAAACATGCGATTCAAGTGTTCACACAACCTCATTCTATGGTCTTCAATCTTTTGGTGCAATGATACAATGTTTAAATCGCGTCTAATGTCCTATTTTCTTCTTCCATCCAAGAGAGAACAACCTTGCGTCCCTCTTTAAAATTTTATTTCTGCTGCCTGAATCCTCTGCACGTCCCTTTTACCTAGAGTCCAAGTCTCAGGTCTCTCACATGTGGGGACAACCAGAGTTTTATAAAATTTCATTCGAGTATCCTTCCTTGTTTTGTTTTTCAGATACCTATGAATTGTCCCACAGATGCGTCTAAATTTTGTTACTCTAAACTTTTCTTTAGATACAAACGGGAAGCCGTCATAGAAATAAAAAAAAAAACTGTGTAAAGTAGAAATTAAAAGTTGTAATCTTGTAACCTGCAGACTTTAATGATCGCCGTCACTTGTTCATTATAGAAATATTATATGTCCAACAACGTATCTCATGGCGCCATGCGCTTGGATTTAATGTCAAGAACGTGATATACAACCTGACCAGTTAAGTGGTGAAAACGAGTGCCATAGCGTGCTCAGCTGTACTGCATAGCACTATCATTGTGTGCGAAATTTACCACGCCCCCAGCCGCATACAACATAAGATCGTATTGGGTATCAGACTGTTATGAGACAGTTACCTTACACAGAATTTTCTTCTGTTTCCACCTTTCTAGAATTCACCATTCTGTCGCCTGTTTCGTCTTTACTACCCTTCTTGTTGGTCTTTCCAATCTTCGCTTTTCTGGTGGCGCGTACGTTGTATTTTCTTCGGTATTCTATCTGCAGGCTGTGATTCATTACACGGTACTGCTACTTCCATTATCGCTTGTATTCATAATTTCTAGCTTACGTAACCGTTCCTTGTGAGCTCGAGTCTTTTACAGGTTTTAATTGAAAAAAAAAAAATTTATTTCTGAGATTTCCGTCATTGTAACGTCTTTTTTTGCCGTATGGGGGGGGGCAAGATACTGTTACGACGGTCTCATGGATCGTCGTATGGTACAGTGGAAATGAAGGCACTAATTACCAGCTTTAGTTATTCACTAATACCAATGTCAAATCAACAAGGTACTCTCATACAGTAATTTAATTTAAATTTGTCCACACGCAATAATAATGCCAACTAATAAGGGTCCCGCACTAATTATAACACAGTAACCACTTTCCACAGTCACTTGATCCGCATTCTACAATCTCGCCAAGTGTAACTAACTTCTGAGCCGCCTGCTGTTTCTTATATAGGTCCCGTAGCTGTTCCGGAATAATTTCCATTCTTTTCTCAGCGTACCGGTATAATCTGCTTAGTAGAGGTGCTCCAGAACAGTCTGAAAGTTAACTCGTGTCCACGGCCTTGAGTGGCTGCAGAGACGACGCTGCGCCCGAACAACGTATAGAACCATTACGTAATTAAATCTACCGATTCTTCGAGAGTGTTATGTAATTGGCGTAGCAATACGTTAGAATAGATATAGATAAAACTGAAGAGATACAGATTCTGCGTGGAGTAAGACAAGGACGTATACTACCTCCGATTTCATTCAACTTCTACTCGGTATCTTTACCGAATACATCGAACGTATTTTTAGAGAAACTTTAGATGAATGTAATGTGGGAAACTCTCTCAACGGTGAAAGAATAAATAACATACGTTATGCGGATGATACCATCATATTTGCAGATAGCTTAGAGGGCCTGCAACAACTAATGATTACAGTGACAGAAAGCAGCCGTAGATATGGTCTAAACATCAGTGTTAATAAAACGAAGCTAATGTTTGTGTCTAAGAACAGGTTCACAAACTGCATCCTTAATATAAACCAAAGGCCAATTGAACATGTAAGCAAATTTACATATCTTGGTACTATAGTCATTAAACAATGGGACCACTCTCAAGAAATAAAGAGCAGAATTGAAAAGGCAAAAGCAGAGTACACTAGAATGAGCAGTTTATTCAAAAGTCACGATTTAACAATAAACAGAAAGATGACACTTATACGCTGCTAAGTATTCTTGGTCCTCTTCTACGGTGTAGAATCTTGAACTTTGACTGTAGCCACAACTGAGAAATTGGAATCTTTCGAAATGTGACTCTACCGTAGAATACTGAGAACTTTATGGACAGCACGTATAATTAATGTTGAAGTTATTAGAAAGATGAAGAAAGATAGTGAAGTTATCAACACAGTGAAGATAAGAAAGCTTCAGTATCTGGAACGCCTCATGAGAAATGAACAGAGATTTTACTTATTGCAGTCCATACTACAGGGAAAAGTACTTGGAAAGAGAGGAGTTGGGCGAACGAGAATATTATGGCTGAGAAATTTGAGAACCTGCGTTTGCATGAATACAACTTACTTATTCCGTACAGTGGTGCAGAAAGTTAAAATAGCATGTATGATATCCAACATCCGAAACGGACAGGAACTGTCAGAAGAAGAGGAAGATAACTACTAACACAACTTTATTAATTAAAAAAATCTGTTTAGGAAGAAATGTTGAAAACCGTTAAACAAGACAATATTTAACCAACAAAACTCGACAACTAAAACAAAATGTTTCTCGTCGAATAGAGACGAGAAAAGCAAATACAGAGGGCAGCACGTTGCCGGACACTAAACGCTGGATAATTACTGTCGACACAAGGTAGCAGCCGTTTCATATAATAGCCTACCGTTTCATAAACAATAAAACTGTTCCCCGCAATAGTTAACGTCACCAACCCTCCATTGCAAACGATATATTTTTATTTTCACGTCATTGCGGTGAGGTCTGCTCCCTAATTGCCTCGTCGTACTCTTTAAATTAATATTAATCGTTTTGTTGTAATAACATTTGCATAATGTGTGTGTGTGTGTGTGTGTGTGTGTGTGTGTGTGTGGTTAGAATATATAAATTCCTACCGTCAAAATATATGAGAATAGGGTGAATAGTAGCAAACCTGAATAAGAAAACAAATTTTTTTTATTTATTTGAATTTATTTCTCAGCATGTTCTCTATCATTTCTATAGCTTACATTATGCAGGATGATTTTTAATGATCATATAAATTTAGATAGTTTCAAAGTACTTTTTTTGTGTGCTGATTTCAGATTTAATATTTATTTTTCTCTATAACCTACAATTTTTTTTTGTAATTCAAATGAGTGTAAATAATATTATAAACCGGTTAATTTACATTTCGGAAAGTGAGAAATTTTTTTATGACAAGAGGAATCTGTTGGCAAAATTTGTTATACCCCAGCTCGCTTTCTGTTGGTGCCAATCAACGAGTCTTTATGAAAATCTCAACGTTATTTTAAAAAACTTACCTACGAAAGGCATTTTTGGGTGGTTTGTGGTAATGATTGGCATGCTGTTTGGTCAACACTCTGGATATACAAAAATACCATGTTCCCTTTGTGAATGAGACGGTCCAGCAAAGGACAAATTTTGGAAGGTAACAGACTGGCTCAAAAGAGAAAATCTCTAACCAGGTTCACAGAATATTACAAACAAACCACTTGTACAACGTGAAAAATTCTTCTACCACCTCTATATATCAAACTTGGTTTGATGAAACACTTTACTAAAGCACTTGAAAAAACAGCAGCTGTTTCCATTACCTATAAACAAAGTTTCCAAAAGTATTGTTACGACGGTCTACTTGATCGTCGTAGGTACAGTGGAAACAAAATACAAAACACCAATTAAGTCACTAATCACCATCTTTAATTTTCACAGTTGAACAGTTCGTAATTAACAACACAGTTTCTTACAACAAATAAATTAAAAAATTGTTCGCACCCAATAAAATATTAAACAGCGTTAACTAATATTAAACACAACTCTATTAACACAATAATTCTTCACATCGACAAACACTCAATCCGCACTAGCGGAAATCGCTCACGTTACTGAACTGACAACCCGGCAGCTATGACTTTATATACGCCGTGCTGAGGCCAAGTACACCTTTCCCTCCTTAACTGCACGTCGGCTGGTTAATGCGTAATACCTCATGTGTTCCTTGAACTCAGTAGAATCACCTACTTGAATGATGCAACAGCTGCCACACTGGCCGGGTGGGGTGGGGTGGGGGAGTGTTCTGGGTTGTTCGGTAGGCTTCTCGTAACAATATATACCGAAAAGTTAAAAGAAAGATTCTTTGTTGGACCGCAAATAAGAAATTTGATGAAGGACGAGAGTTTTGAAAATACTATGAATCCAACAGAAAAACATGTTTGGAATTCATTTAATGAAGTTATGAAAAATTTCTTGTACAACAAAACAGATCAAAACTACAAAACTATTGTAAAAACTATGTTACAATGTTTTATGAAATTGGGCTTTAATATGAGTGTTAAACTTTACGATCTCTACTCACACATCGGTTTGTTTCTTGAGAATCTTGAAGAAAACATGGAGAATATTTCCACCAAGATATCATAGACATTGAAAAGAGATACCAGGGATGCTGGAGTGTTAAAATGATGGTCGACTACTGTTTCATGCTCAAGAGAGACGGCACTGCTGAGGCGTGCAAATCAAGAACTGCAACCCACTAGAAAAAAAGCTTCAAAAAAATAAAAACACTATAGTGAACAGGAAAAGTAAATTGTGTGTATTTATTTTCTCATAACTTCTCATACATAAATTTATTATATGTTTTTATTCAATGTAAAATCAAAATGAAATTGAAATGAGGTATTCAAAATAAATCCTATTTAATTACTAAAACAGGCTTTAGAGTAATATTTGTTTCATTTGTATCGTCACACGTACTAATACATAGTCATACAGACTGGTTTATATGAAATATGTGAAATAAGTGTGTATTATTCTGTTGTGCTGTCATAATTTCGCCATAAAAGTCACAAAAACAATACATAAAAGTAGTAAAAACTCAAAAGTAAATAATGAATTTGTAAAAACGTCTGATGTGTTAGAAAAAAAAATTAGGTTACATCTGGAATCAGCAGCAAAAGTGCTATTAAAAACACATATTTTCACTAAATCAACATACAAAAATATTTTTTTTGCAGCATCGTGTTAAATACTAATTATGCATTAAGGAGGGCTCACTTGATTTGACGGAGGAGATATTTACAACAAACAAGCATTCGGCGATAAATCCTCCACTCCGACTGCTTCCGTGGCAACATTTTTCGCTTGACGGTTTTCATCCCCAGAAATTGGGATCGTTTTCAGAAATTAAAAAAAATAACATAAAACATCGTAAAATAGAACATTATAAAACAAACAATTGGCAAAATAGACGTAATTACGATTGAAATCTTTTCATAAAAATTTAAGTTTTACAAACATTATGAACAACACATAAGCATAACGTATAGGAATATATTAAGCTACAAATCATAAACTTTGTATGGTGTTTTCGTCCATTATTCCTTTATAAGTAACTCGATTAGTTTTCTTCAGGTCTCCCGTGTAATATCTTCAAATAAGTGCACTGAGAATAGATTTACTTTCACCTGACGCACGTTACACAGAAATTATTCTGTATCTTCAGAGGTGTGTTTGAATTGTAATTGAATGTTTCGCTTACAGTATAGTTAACTGATAATCATTTTACTTCGATTCTATTTTAGATTATTGTAATGTTTATGTAGTTAACTACTTATTATACATTTAAAGTTTTGTTGTATTATTCTAATAAATAATAAACTGTCCGAGAGGTTCAGTCGACATTGCGATACCTTTTTAAAATCTAATATTACAAATAAAATTTGGCCACACACTGTTTAAACAATAAACATAAACTTCCAGACATTTAAAATGTCAAATTAATTAAAAACGTTAAAAATGGTAACAAAATGAATATCTGAGGAAATCTTTATATTTACAAACACAACAATAATAATCTACTAATTAAAAGACGAGTTCAAATAAAAACAAAACAAGACAATTAATTTAAAATCATATATTTATTAGTTTATGTATCACATTTGTTGCTTTTATGTATTATTTAAATAATACAATAGAACACTAAACATATAATAAATAGCTGACTACATAAACATTACAACAATCGAGAATAGAATCGAAGTGAAAGCGATTATCCGTTAACTATATTGTAAGCGAAACATTCAATTACAATTCAAACAAACGTCTGAAGATTCAGAATAATTTCTGTGAAACGTGCTTCAGGTGAAAATAAACCTACTTGGAGTGTATTTATTTGAAGATGTCAAATCATAAACAGTATTTTTGATGTGAATGCGAATGAACATCTTATGGTTCGTTCTCAGTGTCATGTAAGGTTTTGCCGCGACCAATATTTGTGTACTTTCGAGGGCCTCGTGTGCAAAAACTATAAGGATTACAGAATATCTAAAACTATGACTGGATAGCCCGTTTCGTCGACTACCGGAAATGGTTTGTCGCGAGCGGAGGGGGGTTGCGCGGTGACGTCACAGCGCTACGCGTGGGGGTCTAAAATTGGGCTTGGGTGGGCACGGCGCGCGCTCAGTTCAGTTGTATCTCCGGAACGAGTTGGTCGATTTTAGTGATCGAGGTGTCTACGGAGAGCTGAGAACGTGAGTAAGACGTTAATAACACAAGAAATATAAAATTAACATTGGAAAGCAGAAAATATTGAGATATTGTGAAAATGCCGCGTCCATAGAAGAGAAAGAAGGCTGTAAAATCTGGAACTACGAACAAAATGCGTGCACCACGACTTACAAATATTGAACGTTGTCGGCTACGTCGATTGCAACAAAAGGAATTGGAAAGAAGACGCCAGAATTCGAATTTGGATGGTGGAAGTGGAGTATAAGTAGCGAGTGCGTACAACGTTTGGAGCAACCTAGCACTTCGTCATCGTGTCGAATGGATTTGAAAAGTGGTCCAATAGACGTAGAAAGCAACGACGATTCCATTGATATGCAGGATGACAATACTGAGACTCGTACGGACGGTAACATCGGTCCGTCCGTTCAGACCTTTCGCTCGATTTGACAAATAAGTATGCTGCATGCGATCGCCACATTGTGAAAATGTTCTTTGACAATGAATTTGGACTTGGTTGTGATGTTTGTAATCGACTTTGGTTCAAAAAGGATCTTAAGCTCGTTAAAGTTAAACACTGTAACATTTTGCGCAGCGAGTTCCCCGACCAAGTAGTGGAGGCCATGGTAGCATGTGTAAATTGCCGTCGATGCTTGGATACTAATAAAATCCCATCCATGAGTGTGTCTAACGGTTTCAAATATCCTGATCGGCCTAAAACTTTGCCAGTGTTGAGTCCGGTAGAGGAACGGTTGATATCACCTAGGCTGCCTTTCATGCAAATTCGCCGACTTCGACACGAGGGCAGTTATGGCATCATTGGTCAAGTAATAAATGTTCCAGTTGATGTGAACAATATGGTGAAACATTTGCCTGGACAGTTGGATGACGATTATGCGATAAATGTTAACATCAAGAGGAAATTAATGCACAAATCGTCATATTTGAGCGGGTATGTTCGGAAATCCAATGTAATGCAATGGCTGCAGTACTTGGTGAAACAGCCGTTGTACCGTATGTATGGAATTACCATCGATGAAACTTTGTTGGACAATATATGTGTCGACAGAATTGACGATGATGGGGATTGTGTAGAAGAGGCACCAGTGTTAGACACGGATTGCATCGTGGCCAGGCAACATACACTTCTGTGGAACGAGGAGAACTGTCTTGATATAGCGCCCGGCCAACACAGTATGCCGTTGAATATTGTGTACGATACACACGCTGAGGAATTGTCGTTTCCAAATATTTACTTGGGTATAGATCGTCGCTACAAAGATGGTGTAAGAGTGACTCTTTATATGATGGCCACGAGTGAAATTAGACGTAAAGATCGGCGAGGTGTGACCCCACAACACATCTTGTATATGGCGATGAAAATCTTGAGAATGAGAGTCGTCGAGGGAATGTTTCATACTTTCAAAACGTCCAGCACAGTTAATGTGACTCGTGCTATGTTAAATGATAAGGAGTTCATACGTGATTGCATGGAAAAGAATTTGTCATTTCTTAAATCCATTCCAAATTCGATGCAGTATTGGCAGGATCGTAAGCGTGACTTGTTTGCAATGATGCGCCAGCTTGGGAAGCCTACTGTGTTGCTTACGTTGAGTGCAAATGAAATTCGTTGGCCAGGTTTGCTGTCGGTGTTGCATCGCCTAAGTGATTCGTATAAAGATGTGCAAAATATTGAGGCACTTAGCAGATCAATGTGGTGTCATTTGGTGAATGAAGATCCAGTTACGTGTTGCATTGTGTTCAACAAACTGGTTGACATTTTGATGAGTATGTTGTGCAGTAAGACAAAGGCGAATCCATTTGGTGATCGGTATCGAATCGTTGATTACTTTAAGCGCATCGAGGCAGTCCACATGCGCATATACTCTTGTGGTTGAACAATGATCCTAAAGAATCAATCAGTGAAGATATGCCACGTACAATTGAGTTGATGAATACATTGGCGAGCGTATCAAGGAGAGATTTGCCTGCAGAGATGTACTCCAATCAAACGCACCAGCATACGTTTACTTGTACCAAGCGTGGAGAATCAACGTGTCGCTTTGGAATCCCGTATTGACCAATGCGAAAGACAATGGTACTGTTGCCGCTCGCTAAAGGTGATCCGAGAAAAGCTACCGTGCAGAAATCAGCTGAGCGTTTAAAAACAATACTGGAGCAGAAAGTGTATGACAGTGTTGAAGAATTTCTTGTAGACAACCATTTGACAGAGCGCAAATACCTCGATACAATTCGAGCTTCACTGCGACGGCCGACGATGTTGTTCAAACGTAATATGTCTGAAATCTACACTAATACTTTCAATCCGTGGTTAGCCAGAGTGTTGGGCTCAAATAGTGACTTGCAATTTATACTGGACGAATATAGTTGTGCGACATATGTTGTAGAATATGTTAACAAGGCGAATCGTGGAATAAGTCATTTGCAACGAGAACTCATAAAATTACAAGAAGAGAATCCGGAGTTGGACTTCACCGAGTTAGTACGCAAGATTGGTGTGAAAGTTCTTAATTCGGTCGAAATGTCGGCACAGGAGGCGGCCTGGTATTTGCATCGTCAATCGATGAGCCATTGTAGTCGTCAAGTTGTGTATATTCCAACGGTGTGGCCATAAGAACGACAACGATCAAGGAAATTGAAACGTCAAATGGACTTGGAAAATTTGGCTGATGATAGTACGGATGTGTGGACCAAAACTAAAATCGAACGTTATGAGGAACGCGATGAATCGTTAAAAGATCTATGCCTCGCTGATTTCATAGCTTGGTATTCTGGAAAGAAGTCAGTACAACAGCAGCCAGACGAATGTGACGATCCAAACGCCGATCAGAATGATGAGGTTCGATTTATCAATAAGAAGCGGTCAGTTCCATGTGTTATACGTTACAGACAATATGATATAAGTGATGTGGTCAATTACAAACGGGAAATAGTTACGCTATACTATCCGTTTCGAAATGAGAGTTGATATACTCGATCGTAATAGGTTTGTCGGATCTATGACACCAGCGAATCCGCAATTCTTACTAAACGTCGTGAATATGAGTCCAACATAAATATTGAAGAAGTGATGCGAGAAATTCAAGAATTATATACTCATAACTATATAGACGAAAATGCGACAAATGAGGAGCAAAAAAATCGAGATAATTTCGTGAGTACCATGTTGAATGATGGCAACCAAGAGAATAACGATGACACCGATGCAGCACAGGCTTCGTCTGTGGGCATATCTGCTGTACGAAAACGATCGAATGTGCTTTCAAAAGAAGACTACTGCAAACTGTTACGCAGTACTAATAAACGCCAGCGAGAATTCATATTCGAAATTATACATCGGATCCATACATTCGGTTCGCCGCCTATCCAAGTGTATCTCACTGGGCCAGCCGGTAGTGGCAAAACTTATGTGTTACGTGTAGCCATGGAGACCTATAATCGATACATTCAACAACACACTACACGACGAGATGCTTACATTGCTTGTGTGTCGACTGGAAAGGCCGCTGTAAATTTGCAGGGTACGACCGTTCACTCTGCGTTTCGTATAAGTCTAATGCGAACATCAACTTCATTGCCCCATGAAGCTTTGCAGTGTTTCCGAACTGCCTTCGTTGGAGTAAAATGTGTAATAGTTGACAAAATAAGTATGATTGGGTCCGATGTTTTCAATAAAATCAACTCTAGACTGAATGAAATTACGGGCGTATATGATCAACCATTTGGCGGCATGGATATCATTCTGACTGGAGATTTTCGGCAATTACCGCCTGTAAATGCTCCCCCGTTTATAAATCACCACGAAGCAACTTGGGTGGGTGCGTATTGTGGCAATCAGTTGATTTCTGTCCGCTCACTCAGGTTATGCGATAAAGCGACCTCTTATTCTCTAAAATTTTGACGAAGATTGGTGATGGAAAACGTTTAGACTCTGAAGAAATGGCAGCGATCGAGTCTCGTTTCAGTATATTGAATGGTGTAGGGAACACAAACCAAATGCAATACGTCTCTTCCATAGAAATCATGATGTGGATGCTTACAACCGACTTGCAATATCAGACAGAATTTGTAGCAGTGCCTCCGATTTGATCACTGGCTACAATAACAGCACTCAACTTGGCACTGCACGAGTCAAATTACACAAGCTCAGTGTGATGGAAGCTGGCGGTTTGCCGTATCTGCTTAATTTACAGAGTGGTATGCCTTATATGATTACAACTAACATTGATGTGGACGATGGAATTGTTAATGGTGCAATAGGAATACTTGAGTACATCGAAGAAGTCACTCATGAGACAGCAGTTCAATTAGTCCAACAACGCGACGAGTCTACACAAATCAATCCTTATATCAGATTGTGGCTACACTTTCCACAAGCCCACATCGGTAAAATGGCAAGACTAAAAGCAGCACCAAGAGTAATTTGCAGCAATGGTCTAATAGATCGAACTTGGACACCCATCTGTATGCGTAGCGCTAACATCAAACTCGGTGGTTCTATAAGTTGTAAACGAATGCAATTTCCAATTGTACCCGCTTGTGCCATAACCATACACAAAAGTCAGGAAGGCACATTTGACACGGTTGTGTATGACTACAGCAAAAGTCAGCAAATACAATTGGTCTATGTTGCAATGAGTCGAGTAACAAGCATCGAAGGTCTTTACATTACGAACTCGCGCAACGACTTTAAATTCTATCACGGACTTGGTTGCGACAGCTCAACTGTTAGAGAAATGCGAAATGAATATCTGCGACTCGAGAGCCATCCACTTAATACACTTACCGAACGTGTTGAACTGTTTATGAATTGCTCCGACAGTTTGACTGAAGACGACACGATTGTAATATTCTTCGTTGGAATGAATGCGCAAAGTCTCGTTGCACACAAACTTGACATTGAAACGGATCCTGTCTTAACGAGAGCTGATTTTCTTATGGTTTCAGAAACATGGATTACAAATGACGAGTCTGTGCAGCTTGAAAATTATAATCTCATCTCATATGAACACGAAGCCATGGATAATAACCCCACTGAACAACAACAACAACAACAACAAAAGAGAAAGGCTGGCGGTGTTGCAATTTATCAACGTCGTAGCAACAAGCTATGTGCTATGCCTTTCAATATACCAAACAATATAACCCAACGACTTGGTGTATACGTGGAACCTGGCACAGGCGATATTGCATTGGCACAAATCACAGTCAACAATTCTTTCAGATTCATTGCTGCCTCATTGTATATTCATCCAAATGCAGAAACAAAATACATTCAACTTCTCCTCTTTCGAATTCTTTGTAGATTTGGGCGCTCAATATCTAAGGTCATTGAGGAAATTGAGCCCGACATTACAACGCCAATATTTCTTACTGGTGATTTCAATGTCGATCCCAACGATCCGAGAAATGATTGGTTGGTTCCATATATGCAACAAGAATACGATCTACAACTTGTACAACCTCTCCGACTACACTTGGAAACACCACAATCGACTTAACGTTTGTACGTCAACTTAGTCCGACGATTATGCCCTACGTTTCATATTTTAGTTACCAATTGTTCATAGGTTAGCCATTTGTACTAATGATTTCGATGAATAAATGTTATGTATAGCGTAATTTTCTTTCTTTCATTTCAACTTTCTTTCTGACAAACAAAACAAAAGAATCTCCCAATAACGAGAGTAACGTATGTAATTTCGCATTCACGAAATAAAGATCCGACTGGAGTATCAAGAATACTCCCTGAATATTTTTTTGTGATGTTTGAGAAGCAGTCGAGTAAGACCAGTCTCAGACTCTTTTGCGGACAAGCCCCTTTTAGGCAGTTTGGTTTAAGACAGTGGGGGATGCACGCCAATGCTGGTCTAGACACTTAGTTTATAGAATGTCTGAGTGGTTGTAGTGAGTGTTATGAGGGACAACCGTATTGCAGTAAGGTGTAGAGTACAGGAGGTCATAAACTACAAGATGCCCTAAAATAAAATAAACCAGTATCATGACTTACGGCTCAGAAGTTTGAACTACTAATAAACAGACAAGAACAAAATTAATGACAGCAGAGATGGACTTTTGGAGACGTCCGGCAAGAATATCCAGACGTGAGAAAATTAGAAATGAAGCCATTAGAGACAGAATGAATGTGAAATATTCAATAGTTAATTTTTTCTAAACAAAAAAATTACAATGGTATGGACAACGAAAAGAATGACACAGGAAAATTGGCAAGAAAAGTTATTGAATGGACCCCACCAGGAAGGTAAATCTTATTAATGAGAGAAAGACCACCTATCACCTGGATAGTAGAAATTCAGACTATATTGAAGGAACGAGAAATTGTGGATGGACAAGCGGGAGTGGAAGATGAGAATTCAATCACTTCTGTAATCTTTGGTTCCAGAAAATGTGTAAACATTGCACAGCCGGATTGATAAAGATAATATAAACCTTTCGTACCTGTGAACAGCGGTTGAAAGACGCTATTAAAAGTTTTAACAACGTAGACAAAAGACCTAGCAGTCGTAGAGTAGGAATTGCTGGTCGTAACAAAACACTTGGGGTGGTTTAAATTTTGGCAATACTTGAGGGCCAAAGATGATCAAGTAGTTAGCAATGATATGCGGTATAAAAATAAATAGACAGAGAAAATAATGGGGATCGCCGGCACCGTTAGAGAGGAAGACTGGCAAGTGTTAATTTAGAGGGCGAGATAGCCACAACACAATCAATAAGATGCTGTAAATAAATTCAAGAGTTAAGCCTTACGTTAAAAAAGATGATTACATCCAAACGTTTGTGATACAATTTTTAAAAACCAGATGTGGACTTTTAATGCTAAACTACGGACCACAGAGGGAAGGAGGTATGAACATGTACTCTCTGTGCAATAGACGAGACATACAGATTTTTGGGGTCCTGCTCTATCTTGGCAGACGTTCGTCGGCTGTTGGGTCGGCTGTGATTGGCTATGAACTAACAGGTGTAGATGTTAACATGATAATGTTTTTAGGCTGGGGGTCATTCCACAAAATCGTCATCGAAAAATGTAACGCTTCCACACTTTCGATTCCCCAAAGTCTAGAAATGTTTTGTTTACAAAACATTATCATGCTTCGATGTTTCGGTTTCGTCGAATGCGCGCGCGTGTGTGTAGGGGGAGATTTTTTTTTTTACTGTAAAAAATTTGCATAATTTGGTAAATTTTGTATGGGAGGCAATGAAATATGGGGTTTAATTTAGTATTGAGCTTAATTACGCATAAAGACCACAAGTCAAGGAAAGCTTTAAAAAGTATTTTAAATTAGTGAAACGTACTGTTGGTTCGGACAATATGTATTTTGCATGTCTCCATTTAATTGTTTACACTGGTATCAGCGCAGAACTTGAGTTTTAGTTAATTTAGGTAATTCGATTTTGCTTTGGTCTAGGCCTGTTTTTCTTCAGACATAGGGCTCACGTCTAACTTGTTATTCTCCCATATTGCACTGTCCAAATCTGTCTTCTTCGTCGGAAGTATCACTTCTGCGAAGCGTGACACACACACTTCCAGGTGGCCTCCTCTTGAAGCATCGCTTCATCGATGTCATCCGGGGAGATCTCCTGCCTAATATCATCTTACAACGGTCTCCTGTATCGCTCCCATCTGTTGCAGGCGAAGAAAGTATGGCTGACGTCGTCCACAGCTCCCAGGCAGTACAGGCATTCTGGTGACTCGGCCATTCCGACTTTCTTCAGTTAAAGTTGGAAGTACCCGTTTGCAGTCAGAAACTGGGTGAGGTAATAGTCAATCACCTCATGCTTCGTCTCCGCTCAACTGCTGATGAGGCTTCTTGTCCAGCGATGGTGATGATGATGATGATAATAATAATAACAATAATAATAATATTTTGTTTGCAAGAGAGACTGTGGAAAACTAATGTTCGCCGCAGGAGGGTCCGCACTCGTACGGTGTGTGGGACTCGCACCCACCAAAACCACAAACTCTGTTGTCCACGGCATAGACCCACCTCGGGATTCAGCTTTCGCAATACTAAAAAATAATAATAATAATAAGACTAATAATATTAATAACGAAAACGTTATTTTCATTAATATAATCATCATCATCTCTACTTATCTCGATGCATTTTTCCCAAGGATGTCCTGTATCAATGGAACAAACCAAATTTGATGAAAATGTTGGTAATCACGAATAAAAATAACTATTAAAATAAAACTGTTTCCCTGATGTCGGTAAAGATAAAGTCAAAACAGAAACGCAGCTTCTTACTCAACAAAGAGAAACGCTGATCGTACTCAACGTATCATAACAAAAAATACATTTTATAATCAAGTACGCGAATAAACTGTTTGAAGTTGGAAAAGGTTTTTTTTCCGGTAGAAATTCCGTTGTTCACCGTAACGGCGTCATTAAACGTAGCAGTAGCAGTGGCAGTGGTCCCACAGGAGCTTACGAGTGACATCCAGGCTTAAGGTTTACATTGCTTGGCTCCGGCAGAGTCGCGGGTTCGTTTTATCCCTTCCTCTCAGTTAGCTATGGTAGTATTTACATCGCAACCTAACGATCTAAACGCAACCCAAGCTTATCGGGGATAATCGGCTACCAAAATATTTTCATGACTCAGCTCTTGATTGTAAGGCAATGATAAATGATAAGCTGATTTAAATGTTAAACTGTAAGAGGATATTGTTATGAAAACACGTTGGATCAGTGGACCCCAATCTTAAGGTAACCGCAGATCAGGAAGTTGATTGATATGGGGTGGACCCTCCTCTTTTATCAAAGTCTATAAGCAACTAAGAAAAGTATAATTTATTTTGTACTAATAAAATACAATTTATTAATTTAACTGTATATTATTTAATTTAACTAATGATAATGGGATGTATTTATAATATACACACACTTGTCGCTTACTAATGGTACCTATAATCTCAATCTTCTATTGTGGTGTATTCATTGTTCATAACCTAAAGATACCATACCTTATAAGGTTTTAATTACTCACATTCTTAATTTCGATCGATTTCGGTCATAGACCATCGTCAGGATATATACACTTGCGGTCACAATATTGTAAAACAGTTACTGTTTACAAAAAACGAATTTGTAAACATTGATTAATGATCGTAAAATGTACGTTTGTGTCTAAAGCTTCTCGACAATTGGAATTAATAGAATCAATAGAAGATTAATTTAATCGAGTTGAACTAATGTTAGTTAAATAAATTTACGAGACCTATCCAGGAAGCAAGTTCCAATAGGTTGTTAAAGGAAACTAAGAATATATTTACAAAACATTTTTATTGCTATTCAAAGTACACACCTTACACTACTTTTCTATATAGTTTCCGTCATTTTTAAAACACTTTTATAGCGAGGCACCGGGCGTTGTATACATTCGTCGTGGAAATTTCCCGCTTTTCATTAAAACCATGTATTAACAGGTTGTTTGACGTCGTTGGCCACCAAGGAAGGATGTCTCATACTTGAAAAAGTAATATTCGCTTGGTGTGTCGGTGTGAAGACTTGGTTGTAAGGTGGATGATCAAATTCTTGCCAGCCAAACTTTGTGAGGAAATGTTGCGTTGCAGCGGCAGTGCGTGTGTGCAGTGCCATGATTCATCGCAATGTCCAGATTAAGCATCTTACGTCGCTTACTCTGGACAGGAGTAACTAACAAATCGTATTGTTACGTAATGCGGAACGTTCTACAAGTTTCTCGATTATTCCAGCTGGAATGTGTGTGTGCGGACATAATGCTGCTGCTTTACGCTGAAAGACAATTACGCGTCAAGTTTCGGGTCTATACTAGACCATACCGGTTCGCGCGTGCTCTGTTCAAGGCCGCAATGAATTACGTTCTATTGTTTTCTAGTAGACGCCTATTACCGAATATTCTGGAACCTCAGCGGGGTATAAATACAAGTACTCCGCAACGCTCAGAGCGGTTATTTGTCGGGCGATTACTCTGTGCGTTCAAGTGGTTATTAGTGAAAAGTAATTATTGTGGTGACGTGTTATCTGTTTAATAATCGTGCGGGACAATTGCAATACAATTGTGTTTTATATTAGTTGACATTTTATTGCGTGTGGACAATTTTTATTCGATTTATTGTCAGAGACTATCTTGTTGATTGCAAACTCTTTAATTGTGATAATTAAAACTAGTGATTAGTGACTTAATTGGTGTACTGTATTTTGTTTTCCACTGTACTATACGACGATCAGTAGACCGTCGTAACAGTATCCTTCCTTGTTCCATTGAATCGCTCACTGCTTCTTCTCCATAAAAATCGAAAATCTGACAGTGAATTTCAATTGTTTTAATGCCTCTCGCATCAGGAGCCGAACCACATACCCACTTTCACACGCGGCGGGCGTCTCGAATTTCTTCGACATTATAAACACGTCCAACAAAGATTACACAATGCACAGTTGTTTACAAATGGCGTTGGTGGCTTGCCAACGAATCAACAAACTGGCTGCGGATGCGCAACAACGTGACGGCGTCGATCGTGCGGCAATATTTAAGATGTAACTCACTTTTTGGATATCCCTCCTATTGTTTCAATGTGCAACAATATGGTCAAAGTGTACATTAAATAGAACCGTACATTTAAGATAACTAAATGAACTGTAACTCTTAAGGTTTCATTTGAGATTAATGAATATTAGTTTTGATTAGTTAATATGAAAATATATTATCTTTCTTATCGGTGTTATGGTTGAATTTTGTGTTACACGTTTCATATGTATGCGTTTGTTATATGTTCTGTCATTAAGCTTCGATAATACTCATACGCGGTCACCAGTCAATAAAATTGCTTACACCCATAATAAAACGATGTAATTTGAACTTCACGACCAAGGAGCGTGGAGAGTAAGGACGAATGCAGAAATCCAGCAAATTTATGGAGGACCAGATATGGTCACTGACATAAAGAAAAGTAGAATCCGAAGGGCAGGGCATGTCCAAAGAATGTCAGAGACATTGAAGAAAATGTTTACGGGTAGAACTGGTTTAAGAAGAAGGAGGGGTCGGCTCAGAAAACGATGGGTGGAAGATCTTGAGGAGACTTGCGCAGGCGCAGTGTAAGAAGATGCAGACTGACAGCAGAGGATCGAGACGACTGGAGAGCTGTAACCCCAATGAAGAAGATGAAGAAGAAGAATTTGAACCTCAAATCTCATTTAAAGAGATCATATTTTTTGCTAACATGAGAATGTTACATGAATTGTTAGTAAAAGAATATAGTAGTCTAGCGTCAACAAGGTTAACATTTTTAAATACGCAGGGGAAGTAATTCAAGCCCGTGGATTCGACAATGAAACAAACAAAGCAAGAGCAAACAAAAATGAAACTACTATACCAACAAACTATAGAATAATAAAACGCATATTTCAAGGAAAAAACAAAATTAAGTACTAAAATACAGTAATCAGTCCGCGTCTATGCAGAACGCAAGTACTACACGAGGTCAGGAGAAATAGAAGACATAAAGAAGAAGGAAAAGAAACGTTTTCGGAAAATCTGCGACCGATGAAAACAAAAGAAAGGGAGTTTAAGCAGAGAGTAAATGAAGGCCCCTACAAGAATATAGGAAGAGAGAGGACATCAGGAACAATACGGAGGAGAAAAGTTAGGTTTAGAAATAAATTCTGTTTCATAAAACACTTAGATTCAGTAGTCCCAATCATCGGAGTACAACCTCTTACGTCAAGTCGTACGGTGGTAAAATTAGCTATACCTTACATAATTAGGTTTCCATATAATTTTTAAAATCAAGATTCTGAGGTAGACAGGTTGACGCAGAGGCAGGTAGAGAGAGAATTGCGGAGAGTCAGGATAAGTAACATTATTCACAGCCCTACAATCGTATATTCAGGATTTACAGTCAGTGGTTTAGCAAGTCTCTCAACCCTGTAAATGTCTTTCCCCTTACCGTCTCCCGTCTCACCCCATTCCGTTCTGTCTACCTTCTCTTGATACTGTTAGCGTCAACCTGTCCGTCTCTCCGTTCATTTACATTTGACTCTGCTACTCTCCGCTGTCTTACGTGATCGCGCGCGGGTGTGTGTGTGTGTGATACTTCTCTAAAGTTAGCGGGGAATTTTAGTATAAATTATGCTTTACAAAAACGCATGAGTGTTGAAATCTACTTAGTGTGAATGTAAGCAGTACTTATCATTGAGTATCCAGTTTGTAAAAAGATAATAAGATTGTGTGTCCAGATAAGGTAAATAAGAAATTTCATCGTCGTCGTCATCCTTTACGGCTTAGGCTAGTAACCTCTTCCAGTCTCAATGGAATTTCATCAAACCATTGCTTACGGGGTCTTCCAACACTTCTCTTCCCCCTTGGATGATAGTCAAGGGCTCTTTTTGCAAATCTAGTTGAATCCATTCTCTCTACGTGTAACCACCACTCTGTTTTGTACCGGAGATTTTCTTATCTAAGTTTTCAGCTAAGCCTAGCTCCATTCTAATATGATCATTTCTGATAAGACCTCTCCTGGCACAACCCTTTACAGCCATCAAGAACCTTATTTCCGCTCCTTGTATTCTAGATATATCGGTGGCCTTTCTAATCTAAGTCTCACTACCATACAGTAGTTGAGATATAGCCATTATATTATAATATTTCAATTGCGTCTCTTTCCTTGTTTTCCTCTTTAAGCGTTTAATGATTCATCCACAAAGCGACTGGAAGAGACTAATTTTGCTTTCAACCTTCTTATCATCTTGATATGTAATGCTGCACCCTAGATACTTGAAATCTGGCACCTGTTCTATTGGTGAGTCCTGTATGACAATCTTTGTTCTAATATGATTTGCCCCAGATTTGGAACGACGGATCCGGCAGAGGTGGTACCCCAGCTCTTAGGGTAAGGATAAAGCTCCTGACAGGGTTTGCTAAAGCTGCTGCCATGCAGTTACTCGTTGGATCACCAAAGGCAAAAGGAAGAAAACCTTGGTTATAAAATTACCTGGTCCTCTAGGTTGGGGGTTGTGCGATGGGGTGGTAACCAATTGACGTCAACATTTATATAGGCCTACTCATAAGTCTCAAAAGAATAAGCCGGATGCATTTCAAGGTTACGGACTCAGCTATGCTACATGACAACGATAAGAAATGTTAATTCTAAATTTATTTCTCCGTAATTTGAGAATTTTTATGTGTTATTTTTACAAAATATATTTAGTTTTACTAGGCTTAGTAGGTCAATAGGTATGGGTACGGGTACGGTTTCTGGTTCGTTCTCGAACCTATTAAACAAATCAATATCTTTTCTTTCAGATCGAATCAGCAGTAGGAATGAGTAAACGGGATAACATTCTGGATTCGTAATGAGCAGCTGAATCGAAGTTATGACCACATTACCTCTTCTATATTTTGCATTGCTTATGCTATCACCATACCTGCCTAAAAAACTAAATTACCTCGGTGAGACAGAAAAGAATCGTAATAATGAAGAACGTAACTGCCTCATAATAGTGATGACACATGATTTAGTGTAAGGAAGGAATGGAAAATTCGTGTAGTAAGTCGGCGATTTATGTTCAATAACGGAATTGTGTGTTCAGTTTCATACCTAACGTTTTACAGTCAATAATGTACGATATTGTCGCAGAGAAATTTGGTTACAAAAATATTGTGTGCCGAAATATTACCCGCCACACACACACACACACACACACACACACACACACACACACACACACACACACACACACACACACACACACACACACACACACACACACACACACACACACACACACACACACACAGAGGCAATAACTTTTGGCTTCGTCTGAAAACGTTTTTACGGTGTTTTGGAAAGTGAAGGCAACGAGATGTTTAAACACATTTTACTGGAGCTGAAACCTGTATTTCCTACAAAGAAACAGTTCTGTTTCCAACGGTCTAAAACCGCCGAAAACAAACTGAAAAACAGCTTTACTGATTGATTCAGGATACAGGTGCCCGACTTTTAACAAATTGGAATAAAGAAGCTTTCAGAAGATGGAACAACACAAAATGACATCAAGAATAGGATACAACAGGGGAAAAAGGCTACTCGTTTACTAAACTCGTTACTCTCGTCGAACAAAATGAAACTTCAAAACTAAACTGACAATTTACACAACTATTGTGGAACCAATTTTAACTTATGGCTGCGAATGCTGGCAACTTTCAGATACGAGAAAAATATGATTGAAGCTGTAGAAATGGATCCATTTAAAAAGAGCGTGTAATATTTCTAGGATGCAACATGTTAGAAACGAAGACATAAGAAGGAAAACAGGGCGCGTATTTACAACAGCAGAAAGAATAGAATTCAGACAGTTGCTATGGTATGGTCACGTAATGAGAATGGAGGAGAAGCGATGGCCAAAGAAAGCTTCGACTTACACACCACAAAACAGGAAAAGAAAAGGAAGACTGACAACACGATGGAGAACAGGAATTAGGAAAAGCTTGAGATATCGAGCTATTGAAGGTGATGACTGGAAGGATAGGGAGAAATGGCGATCAAAACGGCATAGACCGTAGGACATCTGCTAATAAAAAAAAATAAAGAAGCTTTTGAAACGATATAAATACTCTGTAAAAGTCGATAGTGATTATGCGGACAAATAAAGAGGATCCGTTGTTTCTGTAGATATTTATTTATTGTCACCACAATGTACTTTTCTTACTTCAAAAAAGACTTTACTTTAAAAGAAAACATACTTGAATTGAATAAATAAACATTTGGCGTGATTCTACAGATAGATTTTATTTTCCTGACAATTGTTTCCCCAGTTACGACAGCTTTAGAGGTTGGATTTTAATCGTTCTTGTGAAAGGAAATCCAACCTCTGAGGCTGCCATAACTGGTGAAAAGACTTTGTGCACAATCGCAGATCAACCACTGAGGAAGCGTCATCGCACTGTAGACGAACCACGTGTGTTTTTAAAGTCGTCATTAACAGAGAAAATCATGTAAGCTTGCAAGTAAAAGGCTCATACATGCTGAACCATGATTATAGGCAAAGGGAGGCTTCTCCGCGATGTTCAAACCCCGCTAAATTATCCTCTCGGCTAAAGTGCATAATAAAGCTTTTCATAAGTCGAGACGCGTTTTGGAACAGACGTTACAATTTAACATAAACTTCCTTTCATGTGCTTTAGTTAATGCCTTTTACATGTGACTGTACTAATATGAAATGCGTCATTGCCACATCTTCTGGTAACATCGTCGAATTGTTGTTTTAGCAGCCATAAGCGTGAACAATTCTGTAACAACTAACGTGTTTGTCTACAGAAAGCTCTGTACAATTAATTTTATAAATATTGTGCTGATACAGACGATAACATTAAACATTTATGATTTAAAATAATGATAACTTTATGTCGTCTAAATATACTCCAGCTTTGTCTTTGTAAAGCCATTCTTGATTATTTTATTCTTTTATTTTTGTAAATCCAGTGGTTAATGGGCTTGCAATTTTTTCCCTTCCGAAGACGGCCTTTTAATGAACACATACCTTTTCCTTTTATGTCATCCATTTACGCCTGTCTTGGCTTTCTCTTCGCACTACGCCCCAAATAGTTTTACTTTTTGTTCAGTATACGTCAGTATATAGTCAAGTATATAGTATTGTATAAATAGTATATATACTATATATACTATATAGTATATAAAGTATACTGTATACTTTTTATTAAGTGTTAGGTAACGCTTTCGAAAAATTGAGAGTGTCATTGTACAGGATTCTCGGCTAGCCGAGCAGGTAGAGCACGTCTGTCGAGGCCGTTAGTCAAGTAGCACTCTAGAGTGTTCTAGACTTGTAACTATGAAAATTATACTGGCACGCTGCCAAAAATTAAAAATTATCCTTGACCATCTGCAGGATATATACAAGCAACAGCAGCCGGCTTAGTTAATTACAACTAGCGTTATTGTAGAGTGCGGATCAAGTGGTTTTTGGGGATTATTGGAAAGTGATTAATGTGTTAGAATAGTGCGGAACTCTTAACAGTCGACATTATTATTGGGGGTGGTCAAATTTGTACAACTACAAACAACCACAAATTACTTGAATTATTGTATGAGAGTATCTTGTTGACTACAAATTTTGATTTGTGACTAATTAAAGCTGGTAATTCGAGCGTGTATATATTAGCTTCCTTGTTGTCAGTTCATTTGAGACAGCCTAAGAGAAATTATTTCTTGGTGATAAACTCTGGTATTATTGTTGTTGAACAGCAAGTAAAGTTGTATTGAACGTTTTCCCCGGTGATTAATTATTCTATTCAGAATGATCAATATTGCACACCACTATATAAAAATTATTCCGATTAGCGCTTTCAAGCTTCACAGCTCATCGTCAGATCAGGAATATACAAAAATTTGTAATACCCAACCCTTCACCCCTCTCCACCACCCTGCTCACCCACAAAAACTAAAAATTAATGACCCTTCCCCACCCTCTAAAAGAGCAGGGTGGGGGAGAGGGGTGAAGGGTTGAGTATTACAAATTTTTGTCTATTCCTGATCTGACGATGAGCTGTGAAGCTTGAAAGCGCTAATCGGAATAATTTTTATATAGTGGTGTGCAATATTGATCATTCTGATTGTGATTTCAACCACTAACACAAATTTCTTCGTTAAATTATTCTATTGAAACTGTTTAAATACTACGATCCGTGAGACTGTCATAATTCTTGGTTACCAGAGAAACGTTGTTATTAGACGGTATCAATATAGCCTAATGATCTATTCCACTGTTGTTGAGCCCCACCCAAAATGAAATTCTACACACGCCCGTACTCTGAATCCGGCTGTTTCTATTAAGTGCGCCAGTAAGCGAAATCTACCCCCACAGAGTTACGAGCGTTGTGCAGGGAAAGGTCGGTGATAGGGCTGCCATCTCACTGCTTCCGACTTCGCAGGATTTGTATAAGGTTTTCTCACCTAGATGAGTTGGTCTACGCCGACCTCCGGAGTCCCATCCACTCCTCAAATGACGACGAAAGGATTAGTGAGGATATGTAAAGTATAGGTAGACGGACCTTGGGTAGATAGATGGGTCGTTGTGGGACACACTTCGTCTGGCTCCTCGGTTGAGACCTATCCGGCAAGGGAGGCCCTACCAGTAGCCACGCTACCGCCGGCGTACCTCTCAACCTCATCAGAGCACGCAAACCTCTCCCCCCCCCGCACAGGCTGTGCTGTGGTAAGGCGTTGTCTCATGTAATAAAAAAATAAGCACAGGACACCAAAACAAATTGTGGTTTATAATCCAAAAGAACGACGGAATATTAGAAGACCAGAGAAGAGATGGTTGGAGGAAGGAGCGAGCAACGGATCGTAAGGTTCTCAGCCTGAAGAAGAAGATTGAAGGATAATAAAAATTAATAATAGAGCAGAGCAAAATGTTAAAGTTATAGAAAGATTAAAGTTTCCGTGGTGAGATAAACATATTTTCATAGAAGTTGAAATGCACTGGGAGAAATCACCACTTGACTATAAATCGCTTGAACAGTAGAGCTTGAACGCTGGAACTAAAAAAAGAATAGACACTGTTGAGATGGACTCGGTGAAGTATTTTGAGACTGTATAGAATGCATGAGATCAGAAACGGAATGCATGAGCAAGAGACCACCGTAGTATCTTGTACTGAATCAGGAGGGCTGAAATGGTTTGGTCACTTGACGAGACTGGGAAGCAAACGATGGTCGATGTAGGTATCTAAGTAGACAACACTCAAAAGAGAGAAGAGGGTAGACCGAGAAGATATTGGAACGACAGTGTGAGAGCACGCGGACGGGACGTGGACGACGAGAGACGCTTATAGGCGCTATATAAATCCCGTTAAAAAGATCAAGGACTCTTCTTTATAATGTTAAAATTATTGTATGTTACAAAGGTTTTTAAAAAAAATATGTAAACACTTGGTACGTTTCACATTTTTTATTTAACTCTGACAGCTGTTTCAGCTCATTAAGCTATTGTCAAAGAGCGTCATATAACCTACACATATGCATCGTACACAGTGCTGGCAAAAGATAGAAAGATACTGTTTTTTTCCAAAAAAGTGAGTTGCAAATTGGTAATGCAATGACCTCACTTCTATAGGTGCGTCACCCTATGCCAGATTACATGTTCATGAATGGTTACTAAAACCATCATTACTAACTTTGCAGTAACTAGATAATAAATACGCAACAAAAGGTGAAAGTTAAACAACCTACACGTTGTTTAAAACACACAGTATAACTAACTCCAAAAAACACACAACAGCGCTAAACAAAAATAAATAAATAAAGTAATAATAATAAATAATACTTAATGTGAAAACAATGTGCTTTTAAAATTTGAAACCTCTTCTTAAAATTGAACGAAGAATTCTTTGGAAAATTTATGGCCCCAAGGATACCAAAGATGGATACAGGCACAGAAGAGCTGTACAGGGGAGCTGGAAGATCTGGAAACGACTTTCCGAAGAAAAAGGCTGAGATTCCTTGGACATATGGTTTGGATGGATCGGCCCAGATTAAATAAACAAATTTTCAACTTTATTTGACAGAAAGCACGTGGGAGCAGGGTGCTACCTTACCGAGGTACTGAATGTACACAGGTATCTCCGATATCTCCATAAGATGGGTAGGGCGCCGACAACCCTCTGTATGTACTCTCCTGGTGTAAATGACGATGCGCACCACTCTTTTCCGGTCTGCGACAGGTGGGAACAAAGGCGGACAGAATTGAAGACAGATTTAGATCACCCGACACAGGACATCTTAGCCGATGTGTGCATAGTTTAGTTATTCTATTGTTACGACGGGCTCACTGATCATCGTATGGTACAGTGGAGACAAAATACAGACGCCAATGAACTCACTAATCACCAGCTTTAATTAATCACATATAACAGTTTGCAATCAACAGGTTATTCAGCAAGACTATACTCGTACAATAATTCAAATTAAGTTTGTTCACACACGATAATAGTGTCAAGTAGTAGAGTGCCACACAATAATCACTATTCACTAATAACCACTTGAGACACACTTGGTAACTCGCGCAGTGTAACAGCTGACTGACAAAGCCAGCTGCTCTTGCTTTTATAGGTCGTGCAGAGTTCCAAAATAACTTTCCGCCCTTACTGCATGCCAGCTTAATGCGTATCTCAAGTGTTCTTGAACACTCTGGAACGTACTTTTGTGCGCCGATGACTGAGGCTACACCTGCTCGAGTAGAGGAGGGCCAGGTGGTAGACGTTCCCGCCTTTTGATAGTGTTCTCATTACACTGTACTGATTGATACGCAACGCTGCAACCGTAACACCAGCCAGCCGTCACTGCTCAATAGGGGAAACTCCATAAAATAATTGGTCACTTCGTACTAGATTAAGAAATACTTTAATTCAACTAAATAAGAATTACAAATGTTGGCCTAATATAATGGAGAAGAGAAGGAAATGTGGTGGTAGGTAGAGGTTTGTGAGAGCAACGTGAACCTAATCAAGGGTAGCTCGGTGGAGTGCATCGGTTGTAAATCGTGAATATACGTTGTCTAACTGTGTTACATGGTAACTAATACCGCGCGCGTTACTGTCTCAGTCACCAACTTTCATAAACTAACTTAAACCTAATTAGCCGACACGGCGCTGCGTAGTGTGATTTACTGCCCAGATATCATATTTTGTAACGCTAGTACAGTGCTGCAAGTACGTTCGCTTGTAGCCGCCACCATTTTAAACTATTGTGTAGTGCGTTCTTATCTGATAATGTTTTCTTCTTCTTCTTCTTCTTCTTCTTCTTCTTCTTCTTCTTCTTCTTCTTCTTCTTCTTCGTCACGGCTTAGGCTGTTTAGTCTGTTCCGGCTGCAAACTATTCGGACCATCTCTTCTTGGGTGTTCCCAGGCTTCTATTCCGTTTCGGATGATGCAACAAGGCTACGTTGGGGAATCTGTCATTGCTAGTGTGTTGTTTCCAGGTTTCTCTATACTTAATATACGATTCCCTTTAAACTTCTTCAACTTTTAGTTCTTCTCTTATCTGACTGTTTCTTTTCATATATAATTTTGTGTACCCAGCTATGGAACGCAACAATTTCATTTCCGTAGCCTGAATTCTTGACATTTTGTCTAGCAGAGATTGTCCACGTTTCTGAGCCATAAGTAAAGGTAGGAACTGGCATGGATTTGTATAACTTATTTATGGACTCTTTCCTTGCCTTTTGTTTTAGAGCACGTCTGAAAGTTCCTGTTATCCGGTTAAATATATTAATTTTCCTATTAATATCTTCTTCAATTTTATATGATAGCTTACAGCCTGAATAGTTATATTCTGACACTAGTTCGATAATTTTACTATTGAAAACAATTGTAGGTCTAACTGACCATATTCCTTTAAAAGCCATACATTTTGTTTGTCAGATATTTCTATATTAAATTCTTTTGCAATGTTATTTAAGGAGTGGAGCATCCTTTGCAAGTCATCTTCATTTGTGACAAATAAAATCTGATTATTTCCAAACATCAAAGTGTTAAGCATTTTGCCCGCAACTCTGATTCCTCAATTTACACTGTTAAGCCAAACCCTAACAATTTCATCCAAACACAGATTAAAAAGAGCTGTTTATAAAGGGAAACCTAGTCTAACGCTTTTTTTAAATTTAAAAATCTATGATGTTAAAATTCCTTCCCGGACTGCTTGGCCGTGGTCCATTGTTTTCTGCAAGAACATACGTTTCAGCACTACCATCGACTGCCATCTTCAGTGTAAGTCGAGTTACGCTAACGTGAGATGGTATACGTTAGTGACCACAGTACTGATGGCAGTCGATGGCACTGCCGAAACGTCTGTTTTGCAGAAAAACACTGGATCACGCCAAACAGCCCGGGAAGGAATTTTAATAGCTAACATACGAAGTACATTAAAAATATGTATTTGCTACTAAGACTCTCTTTACTTACTACATTGTGTACCACCTTCGCCTAGCACCCTAGGTACGGGGCCTTATCACAGGGGAATGTAATATCTGGAACCAGAAGGAACGTGTTTTTTTTCAAGGTTCATACTCCTTCCGTTCCTGAAATGAGAACGATGCCGTTCCTGCTTTCCTGTGACTTGGACAATGAGGCCTCGAATTTGCAACCGACAATTATTTTAGTTATCATTATTATTATGTTTCTTATACGTATTATACTGCCTTACGTCTATTATTACTGTTAGAGATCCTATGTGGCAAAATCGAAAAATATTTAAGTGTTTTCGGACAATTCAGTACCTCCTCAAGTTAGCTGATTCTTATTCTTCTTTTTCTTCAGAAAATGCGAATATTCTGTTTCCAACACACAGTAAATCCTTAGACCACATTTCGTCAATTTCCTGAAGTTGTGGCCGTGACAAAACTGCTGTGGAATACCTTATTATTATTATTATTAGTATTAATTATTTTCTTAAGCTTAAACGGTCGGTGTCAGTATCCTCAAGATTATTAAATACCGGGCTGTTAGGCCGTGGTTCGGTTCCTGTAAATTGTCGACATCGTCGGCAACCTTTTGTATCCCACCCTCGCGGATCTCCTTCAGGCCGCAAAAAAGCGACAGAGTGTTACGAAAACAGTTACTGCAGATTTTGTCTCCAGCTTATACGGCCGGAGTCAATGTTGTTGAAATTGTTGTCGTCCGGGCGGTAAGGCCGTGGTCGAAAGCTGTTGATTGCAGCAGACGTTTTGGCCGTGCCTTCGACGGCCACCTTCAGTAATAATTTCGGCTAAAAACTGACACAGACGTCATGGTCAGTCATCTGCTGTCACCTACCGTAACATCTGTGTCAGTTTTTAGCCGAAATTAGCACTGAAGATGGCTGTCCAAGGCACGGCATCAACAGCTTCGTCCACAACATTACAGCCCGAAAGACAACAATTTTAATAGTTAAGGCAGATCTTAGGCCGAACGATAACCGAAACTTTTTTTGGGTAACAGCTGGTCGTTTTTTGCGGCCTGAAGAAGATCCCCGAGGGTTGGATACGAAAGGTTGCTGACGATGTCGAGAATTTACAGCAACCGACTACAGCCTATCAACCTGGAATTTAATAATTTTGAGGATTATTATTCAGAAGGCTCATTAAAGAAATTAAAAATGGTCAGAGAGAAAGCACGGGGAAGTAAGGTGTTACCTCACCTCACCCAGTTCCTGAGTGAGCACAGATATATCCACAGGATGCGTGAGGCGCCGCCGACTCAGTGTATGAAGTTTCCTGGTGCTAATGACGATGCGCACCATACTTTTGTCGTCTGTGGTCTTCTTCATATGATAGTTCCTAGCCGTTTCGGATGATGGATATCATACAGACTATTTTAACTTTCTGTACTGCTGCACGGAATAAGTCAGTTGTATTCATGCCAAACCAGGTCCTTACATTTCTCAGCCATGATATTCTCGGTCGCCCAACTACTCTCTTTCCAAGTACTTTTCCCTGTAGTATGGACTGCAATAAGTAAAATTTCAGTTCATTTCTCATGAGATGTCCCAGATACTGAAGCTTTCTTATCTTTACTGTGTTAATAACTTCTCTTTCTTTCTTTATCTTTCTAAGAACTTTAACATTAGTTATATGCGCTGTCCATGAAATCCTCAGTATTCTACGGTACAGCCACATTTTGAAAGATTCCAATTTTTTAGTTGTGGCTTCAGTCAGAGTTTAAGAGTCCACCGTAGAAGAGGACCAAGAATACGTTGCAGCATAAAAGTCTCATCTTTGTGTTTGTTGTTAAATCGTGACTTTTGAATAAACTGCTCACTCTAGTGTACACTGCTCTTGCCTTTTCAATTCCGCTCTTTATTTCTTAAGAGTGGTCCCATTCTTCATTGACTATAGTAACAAGATATGTAAATTTGCTTACACGTTCAATTCGCCTTTGGTTTATATTAAGGGTGCAGTTTGTGAACTTGTTCTTAGATACAATCATTAGCTTTGTTTTATTACCATTGATGTCTAGTCATTGTATGTAGTCTCCTATAAATGATGATGCGTACCATATTTTTGTCGTCTGTGGTAGGCGTCAGAATTGAAGGCAGTGTTGGATCACGTAACAACTAAGACCTTATCTCTTATGCGTAAATAGCGTTTTCACTTCCCCCCCCAAAAAAAATTTGTTATCATAATGCAATGAGAAGTACATGTAAACACATAGCATATTGTAACCTTGTAAACTCCGTTCCTTTGATAACCCTGTGTACATATTCCAGTTACCAGTGCGGAATTGGTTTTACATGGGATACTTAGCCTTGTCGGAAGGCAATGAGAAGTTATGGTAATAACTGCATAATGGATATAAGGGAACACCACCGTTACCCATTACCCTAGAAATGCTCTTAGTTACACAGTACCTTGTAAGTAACTTTCTTTCTATGTTCACTAACGATTTGCGTTTAATGAATGAATCAGCTAGTACATGGTGTTTTAGACACACTATAATTGCAACTCGCAAGTGTTGAATTGTATCTCTTATGTTTCTTGTTGTTTTGACTTAATATAACATACAATACGACATTATTTGATGGCTCACTGGGAACTTGGTGAAACATATTAATACAAAGGTTTTTTAAAAAATATATAAACACTTGGCACGTTTCCCAGTTTTTATTTAACTCTGACAGCTGTTTCAGCTTATTAAGCTATTCTCAAAGAGATCAGTGAACAACGAAACTAAACAAAGAATGTAAGGGTAGTGAACTTGTGTTTAGGGCGTGTATCCGGACATGTGTGGGTGTGTTTGAAGTAGGGGGTGAATGAGCTAGTGGAAAGGTCAAGTGTCTCTAAAAACGAAGTATAATCGGAAGGCAAAAGATAAAAATAAACTAAACTAAATAACAACTTTTAATAACAAAATTTTTATATTTTGCCTTCCAATTATACTTAGTTTTTACATACACTTGACCTTTCCACTAGCTCCTCCACCTCCCCCCTCCTTCAAACACACCCACACATGTCCGGATACACGCCCTAAACACACGTTAGTTTTTACAAAGACTTGACCTTCCTACCAGCTCCTCCACCTCCCCCTCCTACAAACATACCCACACATGCCCTAAACACACGTTCACCACCCTTACATTCTTTGTTTAGTTTAGTTGTTCAGATGTTCACTGATCTCTTTGACAATAGCTTAATAAGCTGAAACAGCTGTCAGAGTTAAATAAAAACTGTGAAACGTACCAAGTGTTTATATATTTTTTTAAAAACCTTTGTAACCTACAATAATTTTAACATTATAAAGAAGAGTTCTTGATATTTTTAACGGTATTTATATAGCGCCTATAAGCGTATCTCATCGTCCGCGTCCAGGCCGCGTGCTCTCACACTGTCGTTCCAATATCTTCTCGGTCTACCCTCTTCTCTCTTTTGAGTGTAGTCTACTTAGATACCTACATCGAGCATCGTTTGCTTCCCAGTCTCGTCAAGTGACCAAAACATTTCAGGCCTCCTGGTTCAGTACAAGATACTACGGTGGTCTCTTGCTCATGCATTCCATTTCTGATCTTATGCATTCTTTACAGTCTCAAAATACTTCACCGAATACATCTCAACAACGTCTATTCTTCTTTTAGTTCCAGCGTTCACGTTCTACTGTTCAAGCGTTTTATAGTCAAGTGTTGATTTCTCCCAGTGCATTTCAACTTCTATGAAAATATGTTTATCTCACCACACAAACTTTAATCTATCTATAACTTTACTATTTTGCTCTTCTCTATTTTTAATTTTTATTATCCTTGAATCTTCTTCTTCAGGCTGAGAACCTTACGATCCGTTGCTCACTCCTTCCCTCAACCATCTCTTCTTCTTTGGTCTTCTAATATTCCGCCGTTCTTTTGGATTATAAACCACAATTTGTTTTGGTGTCCTGTGCTTATTTTTTTATTACAGGAGACAACGCCTTACCGCAGCACTGTGTGTGCGGGGGGGGGGGAGGTTTCCGTGCTCTGATGAGGTTGAGAGCTATGCCGGTGGTAGCGTGGCTACCAAAAGGATTTATGTAAAGTTTTCTCTCCTAGACAGAGTGCTGGGTTACAAACCTGTTACCCCACCTTCAAGAGTAAAAGAAAGTGTACAGAAAAGTCATATAGAAATGAAAAAGTTCAGGGAAGTGACGACATCCAGAAATAATAGGGTTAAGAAGAAGCCATGATCTACTGACGATAAGGAAAGTGAGGCATACTAAAGCGCCATTGACGCTTACCCTGAAGTAAGTATCCTCTCCTTCGGGATGTGGATGTGGGCGCCAAATCGTTGAGCTTCAGAAGAAATGAGGCTGTTAGCAAAAGCATTTGATTTTTTTATTCAAAAATAATTAAGATTATAGAAGAAAAGGAAAAAACCACGTAATAAAAATCAAGAATGAAGCTTCCATATAGGGCGAGGCTTACTTGTAGAAGAACAAAAAGTATTGGCAGGCCCAAAAAAAAGATGGATTGATCAGTGGGTCTAAGAGATCAAACTGTTTAATGCCTTGTAGGGGAAGAACTTCCTTTCCACAACAATCGCGATTTTATCTGCTAAATAACTAAATTCTCTTACTGTTTGTAATACATATGTCCAATGTTTATATCCCCTCATAGCTTTTTTTACTTTTTAGAAACTGAGATTTAGTCTTCTGTTACCGTTTGTAAAAATTCACAACGTGTTTTGGATTACGAGCGAGGGTTATTTTGTGTGTGTGTGTGTGTGTGTGTGTGTGTGTGTGTGTGTGTGTGTGACGACTAGGAGGGTACGATTTTGGAATACAAGGAACCATACAGTGAGTTCAGGAGGTTCGGTAAACGTATCAGCGGAGACAAAAGGACAAAGTCGTGTTGGTAGGAGCGGAGCAGTCAGGTTAGAGAAAGACGTTATTGGGTTGAGAGTAGGTGTGTGTGTGTGTGTGTGTGTGTGTGTGTGTGTGTGTGAGGGAGAGAAAGGGAGATAGTCCGATGGCTGTAAATCCTGAATATACGATTTCAGGCTGTGTTGCACTGTAATTAATACTATTTATCCTGAGAATCTCTCTCTCTCTCTCTCTCTCTCTCTCTCTCTCTCTCTCTCTCTCTCGTCTCCTTTACGCGGCAAACTCTATAAATTATCCGGAAACCTAATTAGAGAGAAGGTGCACTTCGGTGTAATATAAACTAAGACCCCGACGCTGCTGTGATACCAGGTAACTGTAAATGCTAATCTAATTATGAACGCTACGTATCCACGCTGTACGCACGCAAGTAAATACATACTAAAACCACAATTAAATACGTGTTTGTTTACACTGGTCAGTGAATACACGTTCTAAAATCCTGTGTAGAATCTAACACTTGCCAAACATGTTTTATCGCTAGCAATACGTTTGTCAGCGTTTCTACATTTTTTTGTTATTAATTTTTCGCGGACTGTGATTCCTGGTGTCTGTGTTTCGTGCCGTTTCGTACCGTATCCGTGACGGCAGCCTTTACTCTTCTTAGATTACTGCTCAACTAGCAGGAATTTTATATAATATAATCTAATATAATATAAAAAAATTGTGGGTGCGTGTACTTATGTACTCACGTTAGAAGTTATAATTCTTTGGCGTGATTGAAAAACTAATGGTTAACATGCATGCTAAAAATTCATACTAGTAGAACTATAAGAGGAGTGAAGGGTAAATACGATTATCGGTTATAGATACCGCCTCCAGCTGGACCCGTGAAAAATATTTGGAACGGATTACGGTTTGGAGTTAATAGATTGGAAATGACATGTAGCAAAAGTTCTTTTTGTTTATCGTTATTATTATGCCATTTTTCATATAGTTGACGTTTGAGAAAAACTATTGGCCTCTTAATTCCAGCATCTTGAGAGAGCTGAGGCAGTAGCACGATTTCGTCTTGCTACTGGACATGACTACCTCCAAGCGCATCTCTACCGTATCGGTCTTGCTGCTGATGAAACATGCCCTCTCTGTGGTCTTGGCAGGATGGACGGCGACCACCTGCAGACGTGCCAATCGCTGACTTACCCGAACGATGACACAATCAATCGCTACTGGGAGGCTCGACGTCGAATGGTGGAAGCACCAAAGACGGGCGTTGGATAAACCTAAACATAAACAACAAACATAATTCCATCTCGAAGTATATTGCAATAATCTTCGTCTGAGGAAATATTGTTATTTTGATAAAAAGAATCAAAATCAGAGTAATCCATATTTTAGAGATTAACCCTAATATCTTTATAACAATTTGCATAATTTTTGAATTCAGGTTCATCTTTTCGCATAGGTGATAATATAGTTGTAGATCGGCAAGGCATAAAAGTTGCTTCAAATCTACACTGCTGAGGTTTATTTGCCACTATTTTTTTATAGCATGTAAACGTGTGTTTGTGTGTTTATAATATGACTATTATACACTAAAAGATACAAATTTAATTCAATTGAATTAATTTAAATTCAATATTATAATATTTTAGTAGAGAAAAAATTAATTTTTTATCATATAACTCAAAATACTTACGAATAGTGTATTACAGTAACGGATTTACTTTTCTATAGACTTGTGAATAATTAAGTGTGATCTATAATTTAAAATATAGAAATATATATTAGATTAAATCAAACATAATGATAGACTACTTATCGAAACTTTTATAGATTTAATATAAAAAAGACTTGAAATTAATACTTACGAAAAATTAACCTCAAATATTTTTAAACGCTTATTAAAATTTGGTTACACAATTTTTGTCACCGAAAAATATTTCACAGCACAATGTATATAAAGTTATTTAATTATATATCCATTCACGATCAGCACCAACAGGTCCATCGGGGCCGCGACCGAAATGTTTTTTAAACACTTATTAAAATTTGGTTACACAATTTTTGTCACCGAAAAATATTTCACAGCACAATGTATATAAAGTTATTTAAAAAGAAAAGTTATTACTATAGTGAGTTAGAGTTATAAGTTAGTTGGCCGGTGGTTTCTACATAAAGTTTGTGAATAGACTTCTAATGAACACAGAAATTGACGTAATTAAAAATTCAGTTTTGCTGACCACGTGATATATCTGTGTGTGTGTGTCTGTGTGTGTGTGTGTGTGTGTGTGTGTCCGTGTGTGTGTAACGTTTCACAATTATTATTATTTACGAATACAAGCCTGTGTTTATATTTAACGCAACTGTATTGTGTAAACCACCAGCTAGGTAATAGAATTTTTGTATGATTCTTGCCCTATGTATAATTGTTGCGCAGCAATTTTCTCTTTCTTTAATATATAAATGAGCAAGACGTTGATGGCAGGAAATAACGAAATAAAATTGAAGAAATAAATCATCGGGTTATTAATTGTTACTTTTAACTTATATATCCATTCACGATCAGCACCAGCAGGTTCATCGGGGCCGCGACCGAAATGTTTTGGTTTTTTTGGCCTCGGGCACGTTGCCCACTGCTAACTTCATTCTGTTAACTTTCCGTTTTCGTTGCATGGTGCGCGCGCATTTCGTTACATACAAAAAATTTCACCCTTAACGCGCCTAAAGAAGTATAACTTCAATAATATAATATAATATTATTGAGCTATGGGTAAGTTTCTATGCCCAAAACCAGGGATTGTTTAGTCTTGGATCTAGCTATTCTTTCTATCGACTCATTTCTTGAGGGACTACAGTATCTAAGCTACAAGATGGGAAGTATTTTCTGTACAACTTGCAGCGAATATTAACAGTTCCAAACAATAGAATGAAGTATGAAATATTTCCAAAATTATTACTAAATACTGAGCTCTTAGGCCGTGGTCGGTTGTTATGAATTCTCGACATCGTCGACAATGTTTCGTATCTCCCCTCGGTGACTTTCTTCAAGCCGCAAATAGCGACACAGCGTACAAAAACAATTACGGCATATTTTAGGCCGAACGATACCCGACACTTGTATCGGGTAAAAACAATCCGATTATGTCGCAAAACAACAAAGCAAAACGACAAGTGTCGGGTATCGTTAGGCCGAAGACCTGCCGTTACTGTCGCTCTGTCGCCTTTTGCGGCCTGAAGAAGATCCCCAAGCGGGGATACGAAACATTGTCGACGGTGTCGAGAATTCATAGCAACCAACCACGGCCTAACAGGCCGGTACTTAGTAATAATTTTGGAAATATTGACACCGCCCGTGTAAGCTTCAGACAAAAGTGAAGTACAATAATACCCCCCTTACGCTACCCCGACACCTCAGACGCAGTTCTACCAGAAAAACACAAGACAGTTGCAAGCTTGACAGAAAGTGTCAACTCTATTGGAAAAGTATTACAAATCTTAGATGATATAGACTCCAACGAAGAGCGCGTTACAGCCACAAGGAAGAAAAACTATTTGCTTGCTACGAAGAAATTTTGCATGAAAAAAGGAAGAGATTGTGTCGTCACGTCTGATTTTGTCGTCATGTCTTTAGTTTGTTAGATTTTATGAAACCATCGAGATCTAGATAACTTTATTTTATGTAACATTCCTATTTTAATACTATTTTTTATTAATATGTATAAAAAACTATAATTTTTAGTACACACATTTTTTTAAATAAGTGTTTTTGTTAGCCCTTGATACTAATTAACTAAAATTCATATGATATTGATTGATGACTCGCTGGGCACTTGGTGAAACATATTAATACAAAGGTTTCTCAAAAATATAAAAAAAACACTTGGTACGTTTCACAGTTTTCTTATTTAACTCTGGCAGCTGTTTCGACTTCTTAAGCCATTGTCAAAGAGCTGAGTGAACACTGAACAGAGGATGTAAGGGTGGTTGACATCTTTATAGTGCGTGTATCGGAACATGTGTGAGGTGTGAAGATGGAGAGGGGGGTTACAGAAGCTAAGGAAATGTCAAGTGTCTGTAAAAACTAAGAATAATCTGAATTTAGTCTAAATTTAATCTAAACAGATGTCAACTACCCTTACAGCCTCTGTTTAGTGTTCAAAGCTAGTGTAATTGTATCCGCTTGATATTAATTGTTGCGCAAAATTAGATTTATTACTATTCGGTTTAGGAATATGTTCCGAAAACCTCGTATAAAAACATCTGCCCGATTGAAAAACAATTTAACAGCATTACATATATGCAAAAAAGGTAAACTGATGGATAGTCTGGAGGAACTTGAAATTTATAAAGCCATAAAAAATACAACCACCAAAAATAATATATTGAATGATCAAGTAAATTTTGCATCGAACAACTTGTTCGACACTGCCATTAGATTAGATTTTAATCTTTGATCAGTCGTGTGACGATCGCGGTAGTGAGGGCACGCATCCGGGAGCTCCGGCCGTTCTTCGTTAAAAATTTCACATGCGATTTAAAGTTTTATTTATAATGACATAACCACAATCATGGTTTTCAATTTTATGTAGTAATTAGTTTTAAATTAATATCAGTGTTATCTGAAGATGGACCTTGTGCCCGAAACGCGTCATAACTAGACGAAACTTTGTGTCACTCAAGTGGATCATATAAAGGTAATATATAACTTTGACAGTGGCTTAAAAAGTCGAAACAGCCGTCACAGTTAAATAAAAAAATTTAAAGTACAAAATTTTTATATATTTTTGAAAAACCTTTGTCTTACGCGAATCCGACTTGCGCGCTCTTCGTCGGTCCCACCTATTTCGTAACTCCGGAGTATTACTGTATGAAACGTGTAGTAAACAATATAAAATTTCTGTTGTGTGAATAATTGTACGGGGGACTGAGAAGAACGGACGCAACAACTCGAAGTTGGTGAAAGTTTGATTTCAATAGAACAGTTGGCGGCCGATCCGTGCCCGTGTAATATCAAAAGCGTCCGCAAGGAACGGATACATTTTTAAACACAGCAGCGCACAACTATGGTCGCTTTGTGGTGGTGCGCGCGCGTGAATAAAACTTTAAACCAGCGACAAACGGCTTAACGGAGACGTTAATGTTTAACTGAGAGAGAGAGAGAGAGAGAGAGAGAGAGAACCTACTCCGCTGAGACGTAATTTACTTTCATTTTCAACTTCATAAAAGAATTATTATCTCTTGCAGTAGTGTACCGACGGTATTCTACAAGCGTTTGTTAAGTGAATAACAACGGACCAACCAGTTGTCGCGCGGCGAGATAAAATCTGAGACCATTGTGTTCCATCCGAAACACGCCGAGCCTGGATTATGAATGTAACCGAGAATTCTCTTTTACTTACTATTGTCTTTATAATTTTATCATCGCTTTGTGATGTTTTTGTTTTAGATTTTAATATATTGTTTTAGACACGTAGATTTAATTTGTAACAAAATGTTTCTCGTAAAAGTTATATTCCCTTGAATTATTTGTAGTGTAAAATCATCAACAGCGTACGAAAAAAAAAATAGTTTCCAGTTACTCTCTATTATTTTTGAACTTCCATTGCGTCTAAATTTTATATCCTGAAGCAAATGTCGTATAAATCCATGTCAGATATCAAATTGTAGAGAATTTTTATAATAATAGCTATATATTTCTTTTATTTGAATTTTCATAATATCAAGTAACTACAGTGTAACAGCTAAAAATTTAAAAGCAAGATTTTGAAAAAATACGAGTCTCTCTAAGGCACATATACGAGTTTAGATCAAAACGTTTCTGGAATTTTCCAATTTTCACCGCTACAAGTGTCGATTATAAAACTCTTTTCATGTGATTTTCGTACACATGTTAGTGACAATCGTCTAAAATTTTATGTATAGCTTATATGTCACAGCTAATTGAGAAAGTCGTCCTTAGGTGTTTTAGGCGATTTTTTGTCATCCTACAATGACAGATTGAAGAACATAGATTAAATTTTGTGTAAACTGTGAGATAAACTGCTCTGTTCTGGAAAACGTGTTCGCAAGGGTTCTGGCAAGCTGTTGTGGGTGAACAAGCAGTTTACAAGCTTTAAAGGTTGCCGTAAACGAGTTGAACATTGTGACTGTCAGATGAAGATTATGTTTTTGTGTTCCACGAAATTTCTTCGCTAGGCGCAGCGGTAAATTAAGAGCACTATTGGGACACTTTACGCCATTTGTATGAAGTTATTTGTAGAAAACGGCCAGATTTACGGAAGAATCGTTTATGAAAATTGCAGCTCAATAATGCGCTTGGAAGTACGTGTTTGCCTGTTAAGATTGTGGCAGGCTAGGAAAAAGAAAACGCCATAATGACACAGCAACAGCCGTATTCACCACATATATCCCAACGGCATTTTCCTCCTCAAAATAGTGATAATTTTCACGAAAGGAGAACGTTTTGCGGCCGTTGAAAACGTAAAACGAAACTCGCTAAGTAAGCTCAAGGCTGTACCAAAAAGTGCATGCTTTAAATATTTTGAACACTGCAAAACGGCTGGTTTATTCGTGTTACATTCGACTGAGACTACTTTGAAGGGGGCACTATAAGTGTCGATGAATGAAGGCATAGTTTTTAAAATAAACAAGCACTGCATGTCGGGAGAAGAAGTCAACATCAAGTTGGATTAATGAAGTCCAAAAGGATTTAGAAAAAAATAATATACATGCAGAAGAAGCAATTGAAGGAGAAGTTTTTCTAGCAAAAGTGTTAAAAATGGAGGGAGTCCAGGGTAGGAGAGAGAAAAACGCAGGTTCAAAGTGGACTGAAGACAGGAAGAAGAGATACAGTGAGAAGATGAAAGAATATTGGAAAGAAAGGAAAGAACAAAGACTAAAGAATTGAAATTGGCATGTGGTCCTTAGATGGCCGATACGAAATGAAAAAGAACTGCATGAACGTTTTGACCAAACCTCTTATAAGACGAGTGCGGTGTATAAAACACCATACGGTTTCTGTTATGTACATATAATAATTAATTTTGACCTTCGCATATATATGTAACCTATCCATATGTAAATGTATAACAAAATTAAAAGTAAAGTAAAATTGAAACCAACTAAAACATAAGTATGAGAAGCAACGCACGGTCAACTCCTCAAGCAGTTTCTCGGGTAACACTAAGAATCATACATACTAAGAATTTTACTTACCACCGTTTTAAAGACTAAAATTTATTAATTTGAGTTGATCTGATTATAAAATGTATTTTGTTAAAAATAGTGAGCAAGCTCTACAGCCCGTTTATATAGGCCCTATAAGTTTGTATATAGTTAACTATGTACAACTATATACTTAACTAGACAGCAAAGCTTAAATTAGAGAAGACTTGGATTTTGTAATACAGGCCTACAAATGAATGAGTGAAACCTGAATCTTTGATAGGTGAAAATTGATTTGGATCTCACGAATATACTAAAATGAATGGAGAGAACTTTGGGTCTGCAGTATAATTTGAAGAATATTATAGTTAAAACTAAAATAAAGGAGTGCGATAGAAGTAGAAAATCGAAAATAAAAACATGGAAAATGTGAATGTACGGCAGTAGAGTGATAAATTTACTTATTTAGAAGAAATATCACAGCAGATAAAAGTATTGTAAATCAGGAGTAGAAATCAGAACAAAAATCAGAAAGAGGAGCAAAAATAGCACTAAAAAAATAGAACATCTTTTCACTAAAAATAATATTACCAGGATGATCAGGAAAACATTGTTGAAAACTCTTGTTTGGAATGTGCTCCTGTATGGGTAGACGATAGTGAATAAAGAAAAGAGTCGAATAACTTTCTCTGAACAATGGTGTTACAGAAGATGTTTCAAGATCTTCTTCTTATTCTTCTTCTTCTTCACGGCTTAGACTGTTTAATCTGTTCCGGCTCCAAATATGTCATGCTATCTCTTATTGGGTCTTCCCAGGCTTCTCTTCCCTTTCGGCTGATACAATAAGGCTAATTTGAAGAAACTGTCACTTCCCATTCTGCTACTGTGATTTTTTCAGCTTTCTCTACACTTATTGATGATTACGTTTACTTCTTCAACTTTCAGTTCCTTTCTTATCTGATTGTTTCTTTTGATTTCTAATTTTGTGTACCTAGTTATGGAACGCAAAAATTTCATTTCCGTAGTCTGAGTTCTTGATATTTGACTAGCAAACATTCTCCACGTTTCTGAGACATAAGTAAGGGTTTAACTGCCATGGATCTGTATAATTTTATTACAGACTCTTTCTTTGCCTTGTGTTTTAGAGCACGTCGGAGAATTCTTGTTAGCTGGTTAAATTTATTAATTTTCCCATTAATATTTTCTTCGTTGTTATATAAGATCCTACAGCCTAAATAATTAAATCCTGAGACTTGTTATATAATTTTACTATCCAAAACAATTTTAGATCTAACTGACCATGTTCGTTTGAAAGCCATCCATTTTATTATTTTGTCAGATATTTCCATATTAAATTTTTCCGCAATGTCATTTAAGGAGTAAAGCATCGTTTGCAGTTCATTTTCATTTGTGGCCAATATAATCTGATCATGTGCAGACATCACAGTCTTAAGCATTTTGCTCGAAACTCTGATTCCTTCATTTAAATTCTTAAGTCAAATCCTAACCATTCTATCCAAGAACAGGTTAAAAAGAGCAGTTGATAAGGTCAACATTGTCTAACGTCTTCATTTGATGTGCAAAGATAAGATAGAAAAACACATTAGGTAATCCACAAGTTTATCAGAATATTGAACATCTCAGTATCTGGATTTGCATACAAAATGGGAAAATAAGTTAAACCGAGTATATACTACGTCAGGCGAACTTAGTCCAGACGCTAGGTTTGGAGAGAATATCACATAAGAGGAAGTTGCAAGGCAACCCCAGTTTCAAATACTTTTTTTCTAAATTTATTTACAATAGCAATCATAAATTACAATGGTTTCTATAAGCTATATTGCTGGCTTAGGAAGTAGTTGTTAAGCTTTCTTTTAGGGGGTTTGATGAGATGTACCAAGAAACTTTTTCATACTATGTCAGGTCTATTGTCATATTTACTTTGTAACCTCTGGTATGATTATGCTGCTCTTGCACAATTGGTTGGACGAGAGGTCTGGCGTTCGTTTCTAAACGTGCATGTTATTTCCTCCTTTGTTCGTGGATAACCTCTTGTACTTTTGGTGTTCAAAGATCATGGTTTGTGGCATATCATGGGCTGTCAGTTATTTAACCGAGGATTTTCGAATGCACATTTGGTATTTGCTCACCGAATGCAAAAACGTACGACATTTGCTCACTGCTCGTAAGGCACCATCGCTTCGTCGACATCAGTTTGTTACTATTTCTATTTTAGATAACATCGTGAGGGGAAAATGAGTGAAAGGAAGAGGAAGTGCGTTACGATCGCTGAAAAATTAAACATTTTGAAAGTAGTGAAGGAAACCAAAAGTAAGAAGCGAGTACACACTTCCCAGAGTTGGAGACCCTACTGTGTCTAGGTTAAATTCAATTGTGGCTAAAGCAACCGAAATTGAAGAAAGTGCTCGTCTGTTTGGTGTTTCTAGTAATAAGGGAACACGTATTCTAGGCTTGTCTGTAAAATATCAACGCTTGTCTGTTTGTCCGTATTGTCCAGCAGTTCAGGGCACAAGGAATTCCTAAGCAAAATTAACTGACAGCCTCGTGCGCATTGAATTATGGCAATGCTGATTCACTGGGACTAGATCATAATTCTATACCGTATGCCAGTTAATTACAGCTTTGTGTAGGATATTTTTTTTGTTTCTTTGTGGTTTACTCTTCCTACCAAGTATCCGATATACTTTTTTCATCCTCAAATCAATCTGCTTACGCTTTTTTATCGTATTTCAGATACTAAAAACCGACAATGAAATATCAAATCGGGCAAATTATATATTTAACTTAATGGGAGAGTTGAAAAGGCAGAGTAGGGGGCTGCCGGGAACCAATGCAGAGACTCAGCACTCAGAAAGAAGAAGAAGAAGAAGAAGAAGAAGAAGAAGAAGAAGGAGAAGGAGAAGGAGAAGGAGAAGGAGAAGGAGAAGGAGAAGGAGAAGGAGAAGGAGAAGGAGAAGGAGAAGAAGAAGAAGAAGAAGAAGAAGAAGAAGAAGAAGAAGAAGAAGAAGAAGAAGAAGAAGAAGAAGAAGAAGAAGAAGAAGAAGAAGAAGAAGAAGAAGAAGAAGAACAACAACAACATGGACTGGTCTACTCTTTTCCATTATAAGCCAGAACATTCTTGTAGGGCTAGAAGTAATTCATAATTTTAATTTGGTGAAGGAGTGAATCGCAGTCTAATGAGCATGTATGAATTGCAGTTGAACATTCTAAATCGAGGAAAAGAGTATCTTTTATTTTTATGAGTCAACAAAGTTTTACACAGCAGTTTTTTCAGATTTTATGGTACAAATAAATTTTTCACATAATTTTCTTTCTTTCACTATTCTCCTAAAAAAAAAGTTGACAAACTACGGATTGCGGGAAAACTTCGGCCTTCAGACGATTCTCTACTCTATAGCCCGCGAGATTTTTGTTTTTGCATTTTTAAAACGTGGAAAACAATTGTTTATGGCGTACTTAAACGATGACATATTTAAATTTTGTACCCATAATTTTTTGTGAAACGCGCAGATGATAATTAAATCATTTAATATAATTTATTTTTAAATTATATGATAAATAAGTTTAACTACATTAACATATAAAATAAAAAGTATTATAATAAATCTTTAGTCCCATTTAATTTTTCCCGTAATTTAAATTAAATTTTATTAAATAATTTACTATATGTAAACGTATTTTGAATGTATTCGAAAAGGGACTTAAAAACCACAAGTTTTATTATTTTTTGTTTTAAACATATAAACTACAGATTTTTTTATGTCTCCTGGCACACGAAGCACAAAAATGGATGATATCTGTTACTTTAACCAAAAAATATGGCGACCACTTTTCTATAATAAGTGTACTGCCTTGTTGATAATTTAGACGTTTGTCATTATAATTAGACTAAAATGTAACCGGGGGGAGGGGATTTCAGAAGACTAAATAATTTAGCCAAATCGTATTTGGATAACGGGTCCGTTTAATGTGACCGGAGGAGAAAACCCGTGGACACGTAAAACACCTCTGGTTTTTATGGTCCGCCGCCTACATTGCCTCAGGTACGGCGCGCGTTTATTTCAAAGGGTTGACAGTTTTATTGTGCGCAAAACGATTCCGCGTTTAGGAAGTGTGGACACTCCCTTATTCACATGTGTTTGAGCTATAAAATTAATATATGTGCATTCGGTAGCCACGCTCGCTCGCGGCCACACACAACACACACACACAAACAGACCGGCCGGCCACATTGCACATTCTCCGCCCTCACGATTCAGTCGCGGAGGACTAATGTTTGTGCAGATAGTTTTGCAGTGATTCTACGACCAGTATAAACCGCATTGGAAAATACGAGGTTCAGTTGGAAAGTTTGCGGAGCACATTTGTAGCTTAGCGGTAAAACTAAAATTTTTGCAAGATTTGTATTTTATGTGAACTCATGTTAATTTCAAAATATATCTATCAATTTATTCATTGTTGTGAAGCTGTTTAAATTGGACGTGTCATGCGTGTTTTGAAAAACGGACAAAATTAAACATCGTGGTGTGATTCTTTGTTAAAAATTGTTTAGCGCCAACGGAAATTCAGAACGAAATTGTAAATGTGTCAGGAGATGCTGCACTTCAAAACCAACGGTTTTTAAGTAGGCACTTGAGTTTAAAAGTGGTTATACAAGCATTGAAGATGATCTCTCCCCCAGCACTGGACGCCATAAAAACACAACAACTTTAGATGCGGCAGCCATCATTTACAACTCTTTTTCACACCAAGTTATTGAGTTAAAATATGATGCACACGCTCATATGAGATGCCTATGATTGCAGCAACGTCATCCACTCCTCAATCTGTGGTCTTCCAACACCCTATGAAATTTGTTCAATAATGTCATTTTTTGTCGCCCTTTCTGGACGGCCACTGCTAGGATCGTCTTCAGTACTTGTACGACTAAGTTTAAACTTGATTGTGCCCCACTTACCGTTGCTTCTGAAGGCGCAGCATCTTCTAACACATTTACAATGTTGTTTTCATTTTCTATTGGCGTTAGAACGTTTTTAACAGAGATTTCATCACAACACGACGTTCGATTTGGGCATTTTAAAAATACACTGTAACGGGACAAATATTTGGGCTGTATTTTTATTATGTCATCAAGTGTATTAACGGGGAGTTACCCATATGGACCCTCAGTCTTTAACAATCGGCGTTCACTTGTGGAACACCCAGTTGCACGTTTGTCCAGAAAGTCTGTCAACATGTACCGTTTTCAGGTGCTCTGGAATGTCACAAAGCGCGCGCATGCTTGCCCGCACATGGTGATAATCACGTATTTTTTTGCGAGTCCCAGGTCGCCAGCTTATGGTACTAAACTCGCTCTTCATGAGATGCCACGTGGCGCATTTTTAGCCAATCAAGAGCAAGAAGCCGCTCCAGAGAACCTTTTGGCCATCTTGGAAAAAACGTTGTGTTCAGCGTCTGTCTTCACGTAACCTCAGAGCCGGCCGGCTCAATATACAGGCTCGCGAGCCGAAAAGTTATCAAAAGTATAAAAATATAATGTAAACTATGAACTAAAGCGATCTAAAACAGTGTAACCTCAACTAAATTCAGTGGTAACGAAATTGAACAGTGCGAGAGTAATTCGGACTAGCGACCAAAATTTATGGAGATCAACACGTGGCCTGCAGGGACGCCGATAAAGACGTAACCGTATACCGAAACCAATTATGAAAATTTAAATATAAAGCGTTAAATTAAAGGGGTTAAAAGATGTGAGTGTGTGTGTGAGCAAAATGCTGGGTTGCCTTTAATTAATTAGTAAAATAAGTAATTTAATTAAATTATAAGGAGTAAGAGATAGCAGTTTGTTGTTTTTGGTCAGATTGGGTTGTACCTCAGTATTTAATTTTGTTCATTTGAAATGTAGAGAATTGAGAAGGAGGAAGCATGTTTTATTAAATCATAAAAGAGAGAATGATAAAAAGAAATAAATCAAGTTGAAATTGTTAACCGTAAATGAGAGTAATTATTGCAACACATAACCCTAAATCACGCTTGTAGATCACGAGTTCGTGTGCAGAAGCCTGGCCGACACAAGGTAAGCGAAGTTTGTTTTATTATTAATTAAAATGTGGTAGGGTGATTGTACTATTACAACACGTAACAGGAAAATTTCGAACAGCCGGTAAAAAGTGAATTATCTGGAAATTAACAGGTGTTTACGCGAAATGTACATCTTGCTGCACACGAAAGATTTTAGTTCTACCGCTGAGCTATAGATGACGCTCCGCGAACTTTTCGACTGAAAAGTATATTCCTATCAACCGTGTCGCCGCCGCGAACTCGAACGAAGTTTTGTTATTTCCGTTTTACAAGCCAGAGTAGATGCGCGCAATTATACTAAACGTTTGGTGAGTGGCATCTCTAGTTTGAAGTTGTGTTGGGTCGAATGTACCGCACCTTTTAGACCGTGGGTTAGGCGATTATGGGAGGCGAATAAAATGATTGAATAAAGCTAAATAACCCAAAATGATTAAAAACCGGGCTGTTAGGCCGTGGTCGGTTGCTATACGACGGAGCCAACCACATCCACGTTTCACGTCCCGCCCTCCGGGATCCCCTTCAGGTCGTAAAAAGCCACAGAGTGTTGTGAAACAGTTACGACGGATCTTGGCCGAACGATGCCCGACAACTTCTTCCGGGTAACAGCAACCTTATCGGGTTGCCGCAGAAAGTTGTCGTCGGGTATCGTTCGGCCAAGATTTCCCGTAACTGTTTCACAACACTCTGTGGCTTTTTTGAGCCTGAAGAAGATCCCCGGGTGTGGGGTTCGAAACGTTGCCGACGATGCCGCTGTTATACAGCAACCAACCACGGCCTAAAAGCCCGGTATTTAATCGCTCTTATACAGCAACCGACCACGGCCTAAAAGCCCGGTATTTAATCGCTCTTATACAGCAACCAACCTCGGCCTAAAAGCCCGGTATTTAATCGCTCTTATACAGCAACCGACCACGGCCTAAAAGCCCGGTATTTAATCGCTCTTATACAGCAACCGACCACGGCCTAAAAGCCCGGTATTTAATCGGTCTTATACAGCAACCAACCACGGCCTAAAAGCCCGGCATTTAATCGCTCTTATACAGCAACCGACCACGGCTTAAAAGCCAGGTACTTAATCGCTGTTATACAGCAACCAACCACGGCCTAACAGCCCGGTATTTAATCGCTGTTATACAGCAACCAACCACGGCCTAAAAGCCCGGTATTTAATCGCTCTTATACAGCAACCAACCACGGCCTAAAAGCCCGGTATTTAATCGCTCTTATACAGCAACCGACCACGGCTTAAAAGCCAGGTACTTAATCGCTCTTATACAGCAACCAACCACGGCCTAAAAGCCCGGTATTTAATCGCTCTTATACAGCAACCGACCACGGCCTAAAAGCCCGGTATTTAATCGACCGTGTAAGGTTAAGTCAAAAATTGAATAAAGAACCGTTCTTAATATTAACTAAAAGCAGTTATTTAATTCACTGTTCGACACACGAAATGGATGTAAATAGCTTTAATTTTCACTTTGTACATTCACTTGAGAGTAATATGAAAACAATTGACTACAAAAACAAATATTTATCTCCAGGTTTGGAAATAAACGCTGCTAATTACAATGACCAAATACGCATTTCAGTATTTAACAAATATTAAAAAAATAATAAAATTAAACACATCAGTCAACGTTTGAAATGAATAATTGCTTCAATGCTATGAACGTTAAACACAGCAACTGATGTTTAGAATCAATATTTTCACACATGAACAGAAGACTACTAAGAAATCTGGAACATAAATAGAAAAAATACGAGTTAAGTTTGCATCTTCATTATCATATTCACAACACGGCATAGGCAAGATGCTGCCTGTTTCGTCTTCAAAGATCCTCCATTCAACTCTTCCTGGGTCTAACCACACACCAGTGTCCTATAGGATTATATTTCAAGACTTGTTTGGCCAGTCTTGAATCTGGCATTCTTTTAAGTCTTCTTTCCACCGTCGTTTATAATCTTGTAGTCACGTTATACTTATTCACGTTGAAAAGGTGTAATTCTTATATTATGGCCTCATACTTCATTCGGTATAGTTTAGAGCACCTTATAATTCCTCTTAAGGACGTCATTTCTGAGGCATGTATTTAACTTTCTTGTTTCTTGGTTGTTGTCCATAATTCACGCCCATAGGACACTACAGAGACTGCCATAACTTTGTAAAACTTATATTTTGTATTTCGACGTATCTTGCTTCTAAAAACACGGTTGATTGTGCGAGAGATCGTCTGGAAGTTATCTAACTTCCTAATAGTGAAAGTAATAGTTGTTATAATTATCTTGTTGGTACATCCTCTTCATTCAGTTTTTTAAATATTATATATATATATTAAACTTTCACTGTGAACACTTACTTTTTGGTTTTGTTTCCCATACGTTTCAACGTGGCGTTCGTTTTCCTCAGTAGGATTTGAAATACTGAATGTCTGTACATAGTAAACGTTATGGGTTGTAGGTGTGTGTATGGTGGGGGTTGCTGGTGGGAGGGAATTGGCGCTGGGATTCAAAGTGTATGTTTGAATCAGTGTATGGAAAAGTAATCACTAATGTAATCACTAATTCAAACACACACTTTGAATCCCAGCGCCAATTCCCTCCCACCAGCAACCCTCAACACACACACCTACAACCCATAATAACGGTTACTATGTACAGAGATTCAGTATTTCAAATCCCACTGAGGAAGACGAACACCACGTTGAAACGTATGGGAAACAAAACCAAAAAGTAAGTGTTCAAAGTGAAAGTTTAATATATATATATATATATATATATATATATATATATATATAATAGTTGTTACTTCCCAACAACCAACAGCAATTTCTCTCGATAATCTTATTAAAGATTCTTTTATAGCAACATGTGTTTTGATCACAGTAGTCCAATATACATTATAACATCATTTAGGACGCAATTTCTTGTGGCATATTTGATCTTGAATATTTCTAATAATTTCAAACTTGATTACTTTAGGATTTAGGTAAGCTTTTCTTGTCGTTCAACATTGGAGGAAAGTAGTGTGCGTACTGTGTCTGAGATCATGAATTATAATTCTTTCTCCTTTTCATTTCCGCCTACCTCATAGAATATCGGATCTCATTTAATTTGTTTTCCTCATCCATTTCCTGAACATTAGCCTAATTCTTATCGATTACCGTAACTCCTACAATGTTTTTCCTCTATTTCTAAAAATGTATTCTATCCTCGGCGCCCAATGTTCCTTGGTACTTATTTTGTGTCTTATTTCATTTCGTTTTTATAAATAATTAAACGAGAAAAGCAAGTTTTTACTTTAACTTGACAATTTGGCAGTTTCGTCTGGCAGTTTGGGGAATTACTCACAATAAATTCTACAGTTATCGAACAATTTTTATGAAACTAGGCATTTTATATTTTGTTTGTACATTTAACCTACAGGATCCTATTGTTTGTGAGACGGATGCCTCTGAAAAGTAGGTTGGTAGGGGTAAAATGTGAGGGGTAGAAATTTTTAAGAAATAGCAAAAACTGTGCGGGGTATTAAATTGAACAGAATTTATCCACAATCTTACTGTAGTATTAAGTTTTTAAATTTTATATTTTACAGCATTATGGCCTAACAAGTACACAAAATGTTTGGGAAAATCGTAAAAATCCATATAGGGTATCGTATTAAAGAGATTTTTATCAAGAATTTAAGAAGAGTGTGGAAGTTTTAAAATCTAAAATTTTTTAGATCACTGGATTTCTAAAAGTGAAAGCTAAATTTTGAAGAAATTGTAAACGTTTATGTGAGGTATTACAGTATAAGTAAATTTATTCAAAATACGAACTCGTTGTTATTATGGATACTACAGAATTACTGTCTGTTCCACGCAAACTTTGAACGGTCTTCATAAAGATTCCAAATTATTTCTACAAAGAAATTTATATATAGCTATCGGTTACTATATTTGTAAAACGTATGATAAATAGATCTAAATGTACCTATAGAGACATACATAAACTTAAAAATTTTGTTTAAATGATTTGTCTTTTAGGCATTATGGTTATACATTTTCATAAATTACTAATACAGTGCTGGAATCTTTGGTGTTTATTATATTAATGAAATTGAAAAAAAAAATTGTCTGCTTTAAAATCCTTATGTTACCAAAAGTTAGTAAAATAGTCGTGGTTTTTTAATTTTTCTATCACAATTTTTACTTTTTAAGATATAGGAAAACGGTGGTCACTTCCTTACTGTGTTTCTCGGCTGATATAAAGATCCAACCATACAAAGAACTTTTCTCACACCTTAGAAAAAATTAAAATTTGTTAATTTCATTTTGAGTAATAATAAGCGAATTTTGTTCAAAGTAGCGAAGTAATTCCGCAGCGCAGGGACGTTACAACTTACAATAATATTCATCATCATCATCATCATCATCATCATCATCATCATCATCATCATCATCATCATCATCATCATCATCATCATCTTCTTCTTCTTCTTCTTCTTCTTCTTCTTCTTCTTCTTCAAGGATTAAATCAAGGATGGTTTGTTCAGGTCTCAAATAGTCAAAGATTAGAGCTTCTCACTCCAGCACTTCCTCGGACGTCCCACACCTCTCGTCCCCTCGGATTATAGTTCCATAGTTGTTCCATAGTCATCCATTCGGCAAAGTTGTTCCCACCAATTCAGCCGTACAATAATGTTAATAGTAATAATTTTAACATAAAATTAATAACGTTGAAAATTTTTTTATTTTTTGTTTTTTTAATAACATTTATTTTTGTTAAAATCTTTAGTGAATTATAGTTGCAGTAAGATTTTTACGAGTCGCCGTCTCTTCCAGTCTAGTTCCTAAAATATCTTCAGTGGATTACTTTTAAAACTAGCAATCCTCTGGAAGATATTGCTACCAATAAAACAACTCTTCCTACGTTCCTGTTACATTCTGCAATTAATCTCTAAAAGTTTTATTATATCTAAGGTTAGAAGACATAAAACTACTCGCATGTTTTCGTGATATAGTCGGTTAGTTTGATATGGCCTGGAAATACAAAAGCATACTGATAATAAAGAAAAAATACTCCAGAAGTTATAAATAGTGCGAGGTTATGATTTATGGCAAGATAACCGGCGCTGCATTCTATGTAATCAGAAGGGTAGGAAAATTTTCATTTACTTTCTCATTTTCCCTAGTATATTAGGTTAAACATCGTTTTTAGTACAGTAGGTTCAGACAAGTAAAAATCACCATATTCTACAAGTCATCATCATCATCTCCTAAAGGCAATGCCTTGTCGCTGTAGCCACGTCACTCCTATCCCTTGCGATATTCTTCATTTCTCCATAGGACCCACTATTCACGACACTCATTGTGCTGCGGAAGTATGCAGTTCTTGGTCTTCCTTTGGGCTGCTTCCCACTACTTTGCCCTCAAAGATGTTAGTTAAAAAAGCACTATGTCTGATCACATGCCCTATCAACTTAATCTTCCTCACCTCTATACTCACTCCTAAGCAGTGTTCTATTCTACAAGTATTAAGCCAAAACGGTTTGTTCTAGTCCCAAGCAAGTAGACTAGAATTGTTCACTCCAGTGCTTCTTCAAACGTCCCAACCCTATCCGTCCCTAAGGCTTATAATTCAATAGTTGTATTTGGATGCGGTAGACATCCGTTAGATCAAGATGTTCATATTATTTTAGACTATATTGGAAAAACCTGTTGACTATACTCGTTCCTGCCGTGTATGTACATTCCTTCTACGATAGTGAAGAAGTGTATCTTGCCACGTGCCTCAGAAATCTTGTATAGACCGCTTGAAAACGACTGGCCTGGCGTTTCGTTAATGTCCAGTTCTCAGCCCCATAGACAGGGAAGGAGGGCCATTGCCTTTCTTTAGAACTTTAGGCGTGTTTCTTTACTAATTGATTTAAGAATTCCGAACATCGGCTGAACTTGAGCAGCTTATTCACCATGTCGTTGAATATTTATAACATTACATATACTGCTGCAGAAAACATTTGCTGACTTCTTCCTGAACAGTATTACAGCAGATACTGCAAACAGAAATTGGTTACCGGGACTATTGTCAAATTAAGCACGTAAGTGAGTTTAGTGTCAAATTAATTTGATAATGGCACTGATCGAACAACTATGAAACTGTTTAGAAAATATCTAACACTGAGTATTTGGAATGTACGTTTCGCTGGAATCGCGTGCATGCACTGATGTCGTCATCATCGCGTTAGATTCGTATCAGTGCGCGCTGTTCGCTAGCATCGGGGTTATTGAAGCCAATACGACGATATCATGCGACTTCGCATATTTAACTGAGGCGTGTTAATTAAGTGGGGCAGAGCGCTAACGACACAAATACTCTACTGCACGTCTGTCTTGTGAGTTGTAATATTAGTCTCTGCACATTCGCACTTGGCTGACCCAACTTGATTTCCAGATGCAACAATCTAATTCGAATCAGATAACAAGAGTGTAACAACGTTCAGTTAATAATGGAAAAGAAGAAAACATTATGCCGTAACATGTAGGTTTCATGTTTACTAAAACTCTGTAATCGTTTATAAAATATTGTTACGACGGTCTCACGGATCGCCGTATTGTACTGTGGAAACAAAATACACACACACCAATGGAGTCACTAATTACCAGCTTCAATTAATCACAAACAACAATTTGAAGTCAACAAGGTACTCTCATATAACAATTCAAGTCAAATATGTCAACACGCAATCATAATATCAAATATTAGAGTTCCACACTAAGTATAACACAATAATCATATTTACATTAATCATCAACGATCACTTGATCCGCACTCTACAATATCGTCAGGTGTATCTCACTGAGGTGAGTTCTGAGTAAAGCGTGGGAACAAGATAACACGCCTATAATATTTTTGTTGATTTTAGACAAGCCTATGATTCGATAGATAGGGATAAACTATCTAATATTTTATACGAATTCGACATACCAGTGAAACTGGTAAGGATGATAAACTTGACAATGACTAATACAGAAGCTCAGGTACGAATACAAGGACACAAAACAGAAGGATTTGTAATCAATCGAGGGTTAAAACAGGGAGATGGGCTGGCCCCGACCCTGTTTAATCTAGCTTTAGAATATGTGATCAGAAAACTGTCAGTAGGAAGAAACAACGTACTGACAAACAAATCGGTCCAATTAGTAGCCTATGCGGACGACATCAATATAATGTGTAGGACAAAAAATGCAGCAGAGGAAACGTATTCTGAACTAAAAGAAAATGCTAGCAATATAGGCCTCAAAATCAACATAGATAAAACAAAAATATTAGTGCAGACTAGAAGACAAAGAAACTACGGAACAATCGACAATATCGAAAAGGTGGACAACTTTAAATACTTGGGAACCATATCAGAAAAAAACGGCACAGAAGAAGCCGAAATCCGAAACCGGATAGTCCAAGCCAATAAAGCGTATTTCGCCACATCAAGTATCTTCAGATCCAAAGACATCCACAGAAACACGAAACTAAGGATATACAAATCAATAATAAGACCCATCCTAACATATGGTTGCGAAACGTGTATCCTGAACTCCAAGGCAGCAAACACTCTCGATACCTTTGAAAGAAAAATATTACGAAGAATCCTGGGACCAGTTAATGACGTACATGGCTGGAGAATAAGATATAACTATGAATTGTATCAAATGTATAAAGAACCACCGTTAACACGGTACATAAAACTACAGCGTCTAAGGTGGGCTGGTCATGTAGCCAGGATGGGAGAAGAAAGGATACCACAAAAACTATTGTATACCAGAATCCATGGAAAAAGACCAGTGGGAAGACCAAGGAGAAGATGGGAGGATGCGGTGGATGAGGATGCAAGAGAGATATTAAAAGTGCGTTCCTGGAGGAAGATGGCTGCTGACAGAGGAGAATGGGGGGAAAAATTGAAGGAGGCCAGGGCCCAACAAGGGCTGTAGTGCCATAGAAAGAAGAAGAAGAAGAAGTATCTCACTGACTAGGCCTGCCGCTGTTGCTTATATAAATCCCACAGAGGTTCCAGAATAAGTTTCCATATTGCTGGCGGTGTTGTGGAGATCATGATGAATTGTTTTTAAAATTTTTAGTGAAAGAGACTTTTCGTCTTGTTAGTTGAATTAGCAGTTTCCGTAATTCCAACTTTGTCGTGGTTATTTGCTAAACTGCTACTTGGCATGTTCCGGACGAGGCGTTTCAGTGTTTTTTCAAGCCCTAAATTACGACGAAAATGAACAAGATAAAAAATAGCAGATAGGATCATTTCTGCATTCAACTTTACATAACTGGCAACAATATCAGACCTTGTTACATAAATAACAATATGAACAATTAAAACCTATTGCTCGTGGAAAGTGGCAATAAGTTACACAAGGTAAGACTAATATTTAAATATTTAAAAACTAAAGTAAAATTAAAGGAAACTCTTAGCAAAATATGGTGTAACAAACAATGCTTAGGGACATAATATCAAACTATGGGAAAATAAAGATAAATAATAATGGTGAGTTAGCGACTAAACTAAAAACGTTTAGTGAGAAATTGTGGATAACATTAGAAATTAGGTACCTTTATGGATAATCAAATATACTAAACAAAAACTTGTTTAAATACATCTAGAATATTATAAAAATATATTTATTTCTAGAATTAGAAGCAATGTGTTTGGTGAGGATTATATTAATAAGAAACTAAAAGATTTAGATGTTAGGTTGCATCATAAATTAGAAAAATTAGCTGTGGAAAAAACGAAAAAATGTGAATACAAAAGGAAGAAAACAGAAATATATGCGGAAAGGATGCTGAATCTTTCAAACACTGCTTTCATGAGTGGAGGACAAAAGTTGTTAGAAAAATGAAGTAGGCCTATGTACCACCTCTAACAAACAATAGAGAAAAGGCGATTATTGTGTGTGAAACAGTAACTGCAAAAATAGATAACGCATATAGATAGGAAACAGGTGAGATTCGAAGTAAAAGAGATAATCGAAGAAATGTGTAAAAAAAAAATAATAATAATAATATTAATAATAATAATAGAAAGGAGAAAAGTAAAGAACAAGTCAAACAAAATGTAAACAAACTAAACAAAAATATTTAAAAAAGCTCGTGGTTTACGACTTGAAAATGGTGGAAACACTGAAAGGCCTCGTCCGTACATGACAAGTAACAGTTTAGCAAGTAAACGCGACAAAGCTGGAAAAGAGACTTTTATCTCGCTATGTATATATAATTATTACGTTTAAAACTGTTTCTATAATTAGGGCTTAACAAGTTTCTCATTTGATAAGTCGTTTTATCTTTAGTTAGAATATTTATTTCAGTATCCGGTAATATTTCTGCTATTAAACGTGTAAATTTCAATGCACATACACAAATATACTTTATTACTTGAGTTTTGTTTGTATATCAGCTGTTACCCACGGCTTTGCACGCAAATATTTCACTTTTGATAAGTATTTTAATATAATTTTTTATTGTCAATGTCTATATGGCGTTTGGTTAGCTCGTATAACAATTTTGTACTCATTAGTCAAATTCTCTGCAAAGCTGTTCTCAACACCTGTACTATTTTAACTTGTACTAAATTATTATGTTGGTGCAACAGCCTTTGGAGATTTTAAAAGTACCCGTTTATAAAGCCTTTGGAGATATTTATAAAGTACCTGTTAAATCAAAAACGCTGAATTCTTTATTTTAAGTGTTACTGTGTTAGAAGCATTGTATAACACATTAAACGTAATGTTTTCTTAAACCATGGCTTTTATTTATTTCAGTAGTAAGCTAAAAACCAAAAACCGTTGTCACCTAACTTCACAAATGAAAACAACACGTATTTTCGCTTTGCATTAAGTATAGGACAATTTACAATTAGTACACTTCTTTTCCACATCGCAATATATCGCTACACTCGCATATTATATAAAACAACGAAAATGTACTGCAGGAATGGATAAATGTACAGTTCCGATGCCGCTAAATAGGTTTTGTTTAATTCTGGTCTCCATGGTGTTGTTGACATCTTTAGTAGTATTATTTAACGTATTTCATTACGTGTTCATTGCATCATCAAAAATGCGTATAAATATAAATTTTATAATAGTTTAAGATATTTACAAAATATATACTGTAGACGTATCTGTATACAACATTACAAAACATATCGATACGATCGCATAGTAAAAACATTAAAAACTACAGGAACGGATAAAAGTACAGTTCCAATGCCGCTAAATATCATTTGTTTATTTACTTATTACTATGGTAATTAATCTTGTCTCCATGGTGTTGTTGACATCTTTACACGCGTCAACGAAAAGCCATAATTAAAAGGGCCTAAATCATGCGAACGGGGCAAAATATCAAAATTCAAAGTTAGAAAGTATTTTTTGCCTTGTGTCAAAGGTTACCTGTACAAAATTTGGTGGCAATCGATATAACGGTGTCGATTTGTATTCAGTACCCAAAAATCCTCAGACTTTGAGTTTTATGTATATAGATTGAGTAGAAAAGCAGAATTATCGTAAGCAATCAATGTAAAGTGACCGCAAGCGAGGACGAGTTGCCAACACAGAACAGGCCTACTAGAACTATTTCCCGTTATAGTACAGAGCTCGTTAGGTTCCATTTTTCATCCGCGTCTCGTGTGGAGTAGTAATATTGATCTTAGAAAGAGGGCGCTGCTGTTGGTATCAGTCAGCCTAACTGGCGGGCCTCCACTTTGGAAGAAGGCCAGACCCACCCCCTCCCTAACATTACAACACACAAACAATAGATGTGCCGCTACTGCATCCTAAATCATATAAGAGTGAAGCGAGAGCGAGAGAGAGAGAGAGAGAGAGAGAGAGAGAGAGAGAGAGAGAGAGAGAGAGAGAGAGAGGGAGGGAGGGAGAAACATACATAACAAGACAGAGAGCGAGAAGAAGATAAAAAGAAAGGGAAAAATGAGACAACTATTTGAACCGTCCACTTCAACTTTCGCCATTTCCCATGACAAAGCTTTAGACAGTTTTCTGTTTGACTAAATCACAAAGCTTGTTTTATGTGGAGACAGATACAAAGACGAAAGACGCGAGAAGGAGACAAGGCAGTAGGATAATGGTGAGTAGGGGGAGGGAGGGAAAATGGGGTATTGTAAAGTATGTTGTTTGGATGAAGAGGAGGAGGAATGGTAATGCGGTGGGGGAGGCTTGGGAACGAGAAGAGTGATGTGATCGAATGGGGGAGGGGTGAGAAATGTAAGTAGCGTCGCTGCAGGCAGACGCCCGCGTTTCGGCGATACAACAAACGGTTTTTTTTTTAAATTACATTTTAAAAAAGAAGTTCTGGTTTGTTTTGAGTGGCTGCAGTTTTAAAATAATAATAATAATAATGCTGTATTATTATTTTGTTTATATTATTATTATATGGTTTCTTTTGAACTGTGTCCTGGAGAAAGTAGTGAGATTTTGGAATGAAAAATTAAAGGAAAGCAAAACATCACCAATCATGTTAGGAAGAAGGATCAAGCATATTGAAATAAACTGTTTGGCATTCGCAGATGACTTTACTATACTTTCTGAACGTCTGACATCTGCAGTAACACAAGTTAGTTTTTTAGATGACATAGCCAGTAGAACAGACTTAAGAATTTCTACAAAAAAAAAACAAATTTCTCAAGAATATTGAAATTGCTCCAAAATTCCTGTTAACAGACATTGGTCGAATAGAGGGGGTTAGAAAATTTAAGTATCTAGGAGAAATAATTGAAGAGAATGGTTTTATAAAAATCTGCTATAGAAGAAAGGATTCATAAAGGGAAAGGGCATATGGTATAACTAAAGGTATTTACAATAAAAAGCGCATATCTAAATATGCGAAAATAATGCATTGCAGTAGAGCAGTGAGGCCAGAATGCCTATATGCAGGTGAATGTCTAGGATTGAATTATAAACAAACTAGAAATATTGTAATAACGAATTATTAGGAAAATATTAGGCCTACGAAAAACTTCAGAAGTTTGGAAATTAAGAAGTAATGATGAAATATATCAAAGTATAGAAAGTATAACAGAAAAAGTAAGAAAAAGAAGACTAGTATTATTTGGACATTTATTTACAAAATGGACGATAATAGGTTAACAAACGAGATCTTCAAATATCTGTGGGAAAGAAGTCAACATCAAGTTGGATTAAAGAAGTCAAAAAGGATTTAGAAAAAATAATATATACCCAGAAGAAGCAATTAAAAGAGACGTTTTTCGGGTACAAGTTTTAAAAATGGAAGGAGCGCAGCGTAGGAGAGAGAAAAACGCAGGTTCAAAGTGGACTGAAGATAGAAAGAAGAGACATAGGGAAAAGATGAAAAAATATCGAAGAAAAAGGAAAGAACAAGGAATAAAGAACAGAAATTGGCATGTTTTCCTCAGATGGCATGTACAAATAGAAGAAAAAATAGTGATGTAAAATACATAAGTATGGATACATATAGTATAGACAAATACAGAAATTAGTTAATATTTATTTCTATTTTACAATCATGATATATTGTTTCCTTACGTGGAACGTGTTTTGGGAATTAAATATATTTCGCATCCTCAGCCATCTTGGTTATTGATCTTGTTGAACATTTGTGTTCAGATTAGCTATTCCTGTGGTATCCTGTTGGCTTTTTGTAGTTTAAATTGCTATTATTGTGTGTGGGTAAGCTTACAGAACAAATGTAACTAACTTACAAAAACTAAATAACTAACGCAACAAAGACAATACAATGACGAATGGAATATACAGCATTGAATGCCAAGACTCCAATAGATGTTACATAGGGCAAACAAAACAAAATATCGGTATGGAGAACCATACATGACTTCCATATTCTAAGATTTATATTTAAAATCATTTTCAGCCAAACAGCCAGGGAAGGAATATTAACAAAAAAATACTTCTTTCTTGCCAATAACGTAGTACACATATAAAAAATATTATCCCCTCCCCCTTCAACTATAATTTTGATTTATAGAAAATTACCCCCAGCCCGTTCAACTAGCCTCTTCATTTATAGATATTTCATCTACGTTTCTACAGTGGATTATTAAGATCTTATCAGGATACTTTATCAAAATTAAGTACTTTACTCATGTTACAACAAAAAATGTTTCAGGTTAACTGCCCTTTCACCGTAACCGATCTTCACCAAAATCAACAGACATTGAGTTCTCTATAGCTCAGGCACATATGTAAAAAATTATTTGAATTTACGGCAGTTATGGTTCGTCATATAAAAAATTACCCATGTTAAAACATAAAACATGAGATTTATAAAACATATCTAAGATTTATATTTAAAATCATTTATGAAATAAAATATTTTCATAGAACCTACTAACGCTGGGGAAATCTGAGGAGCCAATCAGAGTTGGGCCTACCTGTCACTCTGCTGAATTTGGTGGAAAGCCCTGTCACTGTCGTCAAAGTATCAGCCTTGACAGGGTCCTCTTTTTCTGCAAAATGGGCGAGGAGGCTTGAGATGGAGTGAGTGACATGGTCCCCACCCCAATGAAGAACCCATTGTTTTATAAAAATATATTTAAATTTTGAAAACTGAAAATTCTTTTCTTGTTGTAAATATTTATATTTTATAATCAAAATGACTTTATCAAAAAACAAACATTATTTTTTTATAATAAGTATTTACATATGTTTCTTAATTTGCTTACTTCATCTTCAATGTTGATGATCATTTCCAAACATTCTGACAAAATTGTATCTACAGAACAGTTAACATTCCCCAGGTTTCCATTTCTGCTAATTTCTCATTACACCTTCCACTGACGTATTATTAACCATTTCATAAACTATCGTATAATCTTTTCAGATTTTGTGGTACAAAATCTGAAATTTTCAGATTGCCTGGCAACAAAATTATTTTATTTTCAACAATTACCATTGTTTGAAAAAGTTTAAATGAATTTTCAAGTACTTTACTCTTGTTAAAACGTAAAAGGTTGCAGGTAAACTACCCCTTCCCCTTAACTGATCTTCACCAAAATCTAAAGGCCTTGAGTCCTCTACAATTCACTGAAGTATGCAAAAAATTATTTGATTCTGTTTGAATTTGTGGCAGTTATCGTTTGCCATAGAAAATACGCTTGATAAAAAACGTTGCAGGTAAACTACCCCTTCCCCTCAACCGATCTTCACCAAATACAATAGGTCTTGAGTACTCTACAAATCAGGGCTGTATGCAGAAAATTATTTGATTCTGTTTGAATTTGCGGCTGTTATCGTTTGCCATAGAAAATACCCTTGTTAAAAAACGTTGTAGGTAAACTACCCCTTTCCCTTAACCGATCTTCACCAAAAACAATAGGTCTTGAGAACTCTACAATACAGGGCTGTATGCGAAACATTATTTGATTCTGTTTGAATTTGCGGCTGTTATCGTTTGCCAAAAAAACATTTCCCTTGATAAAAAAAACCGTTGCAGGTAAACTACCCCTTCCCCTCAACCGATCTTCACCAAAAACAACAGGTCGCGAGTACTCTACAAATCAGGGCAGTATGCAAAAAATTATTTGATTCTGTTTGAATTTGCGGCAGTTATCGTTTGCCATAGAAAATACGCTTGATAAAAAACGTTGCTGGTAAACTACCCCTTCCCCTCAACCGATCTTCACCAAAAACAACAGGTCTTGAGTACTCTACAAATCAGAGCTGTATGCAGAAAAGTATTTGATTCTGTTTGAATTTGCGGCTGTTATCGTTTGCCATAGAAAATACCCTTGTTAAAAAAACCTTGTAGGTAAACTACCCCTTTCCCTTAACCGATCTTCACCAAAAACAGTAGGTCTTGAAAACTCTACAATTTAGGGCTGTATGCAAATAATCTTTTGATTCTGTTTGAATTTGCGGCTGTTATCGTTTGCCATAGGAAATACCCTTGTTAAAACATAAAACGTTACAGGTAAACTACCCCTTTCCCTTAACCGATCTTCACCAAAAACAAAAGGTCTTGAGAACTCTACAATTCAGGGCTGTGTGCGAAACATTATTTGATTCTGTTTGAATTTGCGGCTGTTATCGTTTGCAAAAAAAAAATTTCCCTTGATAAAAAAAACCGTTGCAGGTAAACTACCCCTTTCCCTCAACCGATCTTCACCAAAAACAATAAGTCGCGAGTCCTCTACAAATCAGGGCTGTATGCAAAAAATTATTTGATTTTGTTTGAATTTGCGGCAGTTATCGTTTGCCATAGAAAAAAAATCTACAGACAGACAGACTCAAGACACACAGACAGACAGACACACACACAGACACTTTTCGGAAAACGACTTTTTTTCATGTTTTGAGTGTAGTACAATCAGAATCTGCAATAATCTCGAACACGATTTTTTTTGCCATCACCATACTTCCATTCCTTAAGGAATATGGAAGTAAAAACGTTATTTCGAACACTTGAATGCATACAAAAAAACCACAGAAACATATAAATCCAATTTGGCCACACATGCAAGAAATATAGGACAAAAATTCCCAGACATAACTACTATGACGGTTATAAAACATATACCACACAAAGGTACAATAATAGGTATATGAGAAAATGTACAAAAATGTAAACACAAAACATAAAACAAACTAATAATACCTAAACAAGTACAAATCAACACAAAACACGACACAATTTACAAAATACTGAACTTTGGATTCACTCAAAAACAAATCTATTGTTACGACGGTCTCACTGATCGTCGTTTGGTACAATATAAAACAAAATTTAAGATACGAATGATGTCACTAATAACCAGCTTTAATTATCACAATTAATAACTTGTAATCAACAATATAGTCTCTTACAACAATTCAAGTAAAAATTGTTCACACGGAATAATAATATCAACTATAAAGAATTCCCCACTAATTATAACACTTAACACAATACTCCGACAAACACTGGATCCGCGCTAAGAAAATCGCTCACGTAACTGACTTGACAACGCTAGCTTCTCTTTGCAATATATACCACAGCCCTATACAATAATACTTATTTAAACTACCAAAAGCCAACAGGAAGCATAGCGACCACCAACCTGAGCACAAATATTCAATAAGATCAAAAACCAAAAACCAAGTTGGCTGAGGATGGAAATATATCTAGTTCCCAAAACATGTTCCAAGTAAGGAAACAATCTTGATTGTAAAATAGTAAAATAAATATTAATTAATTTATGTGTCAAGAAATTGTCTGTAGCAAGAAGCGTTTGTGTTAATACAGAAATATTCTTTTCCAACACACCCTTTCTTTAAAGTTCAACAACACGGTTTAAAATTAAAATTCAGACACATAAATTTGTTTAAAAACACGATTCTTGAATAACTTAATACTTTTTACACGTTTTGGAGGAAATGTATCAGGGCTGCTGTGCCGTGATCCTCTTTTAACTTCCATGTTTCATAAGGCAACGGAAGTATGGTGATGGCGAAACAATCGTGTTCGAGATAAGGGCTGATTCTGATTCTACAACCCTCAAAACATGAAGAAAAAATCATTTTCCGAAAACGGTGGTGTGTGTGTGTGTGTGTGTTGAATTTATTCTATGGCGAACTATAACTGCCTCAAATTCAAACAAAATCAAATAATATTTTGCATATGTGCCTGAGTTGCAGAGGACTCAAGGTCTATTGATTTTGGTGAAGTTCTGTTAAGCAGAAGGGGTAGTTTACCTGTAACCTTTTATGTTTTAACAAGAGTAAAATACTGAATTTTGAAAAATAAAGTATCCTGAAAAGAAGGTCATAATAATACACTATAGAAAGGTAGATGAAATATATATAAATGAAAAGGGCAGTTGAAGGGGAGGGGGTAATTTTCTATAAATGAATATGATAGTTAAATGGGAAGGGAATACTTTTTTTATTTATATGTGTACTACGTTATCGGCAACAAAGAAGTAGTTTGTTGTTAAAATTCCTTCCCGGGCTGTTTGGCCGTGGTCCAATGTTTTCTGGAAAACCAGACGTTTCGGCAGTGCCATCGACTGCCATCATCAGTGAAAATCGAGTGCGCTAACATGAGGTGGTATACGTAAGTGACCACATTACTGTGGTTAAGGCTGTAGAAAGAAATAATTTAAATGGAAATATTTCATTTCGAAAATGATTTTAAATATAAATCTTAGAGTGTTGAAGTTATGTATGGTTCTCCATACCGATATTTGTAGATCCAATCGTTTCAACTGCATTTGCGTCATTCATCCTACGTGGTTATCTGTTTTGCTCTTCTCGCGACTAAATAACGGCCACAAACCGTTGCACACACGCTAGAATGTTATACAAAATTGTATATTGTTCAAACGCAAAAATTTGCAAGCAGGCAGGCTTAACTAATATTTTAATAAATAAACGTAATTAAAAAGGGATAATCCGCTGGCAATAGAGACGTGCAGCAACTTGAGTAAAATCTGTAGAAGAGATTAGTGCATGCTCGAACTGGCGCGGTGCACTGCGGAAGAAAGCTGACGCGCGCTGAACTCAGTTAGACGGAAAAATCGGCAAAGCGTAATTCCTTACAGTTGTGCAGGGGCACAAAGTTTGCAACAGTGAACTGAACTTCCCAAGAAGACACATCTGTTTCGTTCAGTACGCGTTAACAAAGCTCTGTAACGTCTGTTCATTCAGTAGTCGGCATTTTACTTAGTGATAAAGTATTAATTACGAATCACATATTCGGTAAGTAAACATTACCGAATAAGCATTCGTAATAATTTTTATTTAATGATAAAAATGCGTGTACGCAAACGTATTCGTCACATAGGCTAATACTTGTGCGTGTGTGTGTGTGTGTGTGGGGAGTATTTCTACACACACTCGGACGTTAAACGCTATGTAAGTGTAAATGTTTATGTAGGCCTATTCTTTTAGCCTCCTCCTGCTCGTCATCTTGTTCTTCCTCCTGCTCCTGCGCTTCTTCCTCCTCCTCGTCGTCGTCGTCTCCTCCTACTTCTCCTCCTCCTCTTCTTCTTCTTCTTCTTCTCATCAACCCAGGAAAATTTTATGAGTAAAGCTCCTAATTGATTTGCTGAAGATGAAGGACTTGAAGTGGTTGAGACCTATCCAGCTAGCGCAGACGAAGCAAACAAAATAAAATAGCACCTTGAAGTGAAACCGTCCACTTGAGAGTCAGAGTCCAAGAGAGAGGCCAAGAAGAAGAAGAAGAAGAAGAAGAAGAAGAAGAAGAAGAAGAAGAAGAACGAGAAGAAGAAGAAGATCATTATGAAAAAATGAAAGATGAGAAAAAGGAGGCATCTATAATGAGGCGGACGCTAGTTTTTGTGCACCTATAACAGATATTACGTATTTGTGCTATAACAATAATTACTTTTATGTTATCTTTTTAATGTCCCGCGTGTGGGAGCCAATTTTATAACAATAATATTTTATAACATTAAATTTCTGCTATATTTTCAGCATAAATTAATTGACATATTTTAATTTATGTGTATTTTCTCTTTTTAATTAATTAAGCCCCATTTTTGTTGTGGTGCCAATTTAACAATAAATACTTGTTTATGCCCAGCGGTTGACGCCAATTTAACTTTTTATTTTTATGCTCTTTATCTCAGGGTAAAATATAAATAAATGCTCAAATTTTCTTATAAATCGTTCTTCGATTTATTACAATTAGCTATGATTGATTATCATACTTTATCATTGACACATGAACTATATAAATTCTAATCAATATATAAACATATTCATTTTCATAAATCTTATTTCATTACTCATATTCATAGCTCTAATAATTTAAATATTGTAATTCTTATTCAAAGACAAAACTTTTAATAATAATTTTCTTAAATTTAATATATTACGACATTGTTAAATATTGATCTGGATTCATTTAAAATCGGTGCTCATAGATAAATTTAATTTCCATAATTTCCTAATATTATTTAATTTTGTTCTAAATATAATTTTATCTTAATCCTTTAATTAAATCTTATGAGTTCTTTAAGTGAACAGACAGTGGACCTAATACTAATTATGGCATGCAAATTTTACTTGTGGTATGTATCCAAATCTGGTAGCAGTTCACATGGTGTGGTTGGCAGGTTGATCGTCTGGCGTATCTGCGATATTTCCCTCTGGATTAGCAGATTGTAACGTGGTCTCCTTGGAGTCACACAAGACACTGCACAACACCAAACTTCACTCACTCGAAATTAGTTCGCGTTAATTGTTATTATAGTTATCCGCTTCTACAGCCATTATTAATTATTATTTATTAACTGCGTTATGGTTTGAATTACTGTTGTTACGGGTTTAGTTCGTTTCGTAATGTTACTCGATGATAAAGTTATTGTTGCGTATTTGCACAACTAAATTACAGCGTTATTTGATTATCATTTGTGCTGTATTAATTCACTTGTACGTCACTAGTAAAATTACAGTTTTTCTCTTTACCGAAATTTGTTCTAGTACGAGCTTACTTTTCTAATCATCGTACCGAATTTCTCTAAGTCCAATAACTATGGAAATCTCGGTCGCGGACTTACACTCCCGTTTCCGTCAAAATTTTTAGTTAAACTCCTCGAGCGCGCCTTTCTCGCGTTCCTATATCGAATTCCCTATTCCTCCCACTTACTTCTGATTTTTCTAACGCTGTTTTCTAATTGGTTCTACTTTACGACTCTTCAGATTTAGAGACCACCTATTTTTCTGAAAGAACTTCTCTGATAGGCCTTTGGATTCCCACCAGATTCCTTCCCTAGGTCACTACACTGAGGTCGTTGTCGCTGCTAGATACTGTAGCAATAATTCTTGCCTGTCACTTTTTTGTAGTAAACAAAACAACCCTTAACTTTCTCGTCAAGTATTGTTTTCGTGCACTAGGTTGTTCTAATGGCATCAACTATTGTTACTTAAAGGCCTCACCAAACTTCCTTTGTATGTCCGTTTCTTTGTCTCTGTTTCCATCAACACTTCTTGCTTGTGTTCGGACATTACTCCGAGCTTTCTCTCTTCTCAGTAAGGTCGAAGTCCTGTCGCTGACCGTTTGAGTCTTTCAATAACATATACCCTTTTTTGTTTCGCTATATGCAGCTGGCGTGTATACGTATTCTGGTCTATTGTTAATACCTACAGCTGCTCTTCAAATGAGTTCGTTTACTTTTGTGCCCTTTTTTCTACGGATTTGAGGTAGTTGTCAAAGTTTAACGTTTCTTAGTATGGAGAGCGATGAACTCAGCCTATTTGCCGTGAGCGTGTTGGGGCTGATATATGATTTTATTGCCTGTCAGTCACCCCTGCGTTTCACACAACAATTCCCTGTTACGGCGCTTAAAGATACATCTCTACTCAAAATAAGAAATTTTCAAAATTTCTGATTTTGGCGTTATATCGTCCCCGAAATTTGTCGCTTTGGATGGATTTCATACATCCAAAAGAGATTCAAATTTCTGCGCCTAGTCATCGAGGTTTAACATGACGAAATGCATACATTTTATATTCCTAGTATTGGCTCATCATCCGTTGGACGTAGTGTAATGGATTTGCTACCTGTAGTGACCCACTGTGGGCTGTTTATTATGCAATGTAAACAGTACCCCAGGACCCTTTTCCAAAATACTTTCGCTTTCCGTTTTTAAATGAATCCGTTACATATATCTTTTAACTTTCTTTTCTTACAACCCTTACTTAACATATAATTATACTTACAAACTAATCTTTAGATATTAAATTTAAATTCGTCATTCAGCATCAATTTAAAACAATTCCTTACATATCCCTTACAGGACCTATAATATTTACAAAATTAATTTAGCAAGTTTTATTCAATGCTAGCATCATTTATCATATCAATAAATTTTATATTTCTGTAAAATAATTTTTAGAATTATCTCTTTTCATTGTACAATTTTAACACATGTTAATCATTATGTTAACCTTTAATTTAACTATTCATTTTTATATTCACATTGATTTACTCTATATTACCTTGCAGTATTTATAAAATATTAATTACTATCAAAATTTCTACTAATTCGCCAATTACATCTTGCTATTCTAATAATATTATAGATTTTAATGCCATAAATTAATCAAGTTTTCTACAATAATTCGCTATTAATGTCCTTTGATAGTCCATCCTTTACTTATTGTAACTTTTCAATCATTTCACTATTTAATTGAATTTTAAGAGTCTTGCATCACATATACATGTACATATCACTATTCTAATTTTATTGATTGTTCGCATTCAATTGTTATATTAAACACATATATTAAACAATCTTATTCTAACCATATTAATTGTCCTTACACTTGCATTCGTTTAACATATATATATATATATATATATATATATATATATATTGTCTATGTACTTATGTTAACATAATTATCGCTAAAATTTTTAGTTCATATTGCGTTATCATGAAGATTATAAGTACTACTACACTTGTTAGTATTTTACTTCATCGTTTATACAATTATACAATTATCATTTTAGTTTAATTAATGTTAAAATTATTACAATTTATTTAATACTCTATTGCGTCTTACAATTGCTTTATAATTCATAACTTTTCACTGGCGTCAACTAAGAATCTGAATGATACCTTTTACCGATCATATCAGGATAGTAAACGTCAGGACTCGGTTCTCCTTTCCTTTCTTTACATTCTTCTCTATGCCGTTTCATTTTACTGGAATTGGTTTTCATTTACCATTTACTTTATTTTATTCTTATCATATTCATATCTATTTATCTTCTTCGGTTAATGTATTCTTACACAACCAATCTTATCTAAAGTATTTCACCCAATATTATCTAACTTAATTATTAAATTTTCGGACACTCTTAAGATTGTTTTCCTTAATCCCTTACGTTTAATTACTTTTAATTTCCTATTTGTGGAGACATAGTTGTACGTTTTAAGTCAGTGCCGTTACAACACATTTTGTTGGTAAATAGTAACACTTACCCTGCAGTCGGCCGTTGACACCTAAAGAATTTATGACCTCTCTCTCTCTCTCTCTCTCTCTCTCTCTCTCTCTCTCTCTCTCTTTTATGGTGTGTTGAAAGTGGATCTTCCCATCCTTTTCGACAACTTTCCCCGGTCATATTACCATTATTTATGTACGCGCTGAGTTTTGTTTGTCGTTTTTTCTTTTCAACCCTCTTACAAATACGTTTTTTGACAGCTTGTGGCGTGTTAATTATTTTCGTTTTCCAGTCCGCGTATTCACCTAATAATGTTTTATTTTCAAGACTTCTACGAAATCTTATCTTCATCGCTTGAAATCTTCCTTTCGTTCTCGTACCAATCTTCACAATATTCTTGAATGGTCCAGCAAATTTCATCCTTTTCTTCTTACGTGCTAATGCAGTTCGCCTTTGATAATCATCAGAACCGTTTTTCATCTTCTTACTCTCAGGTTTGGTTCCAAAAATTTTACGCACCTCCCCAGTCCTACTTCTAAATTTTCTATCAGTACTGGTAATATTAACTGTAGTATTCAATTTTTTCTTTTTAATTCTCTGCTTTTCTTCAGCCTCCGTGTTAGCTAAATCAATTCTCAGGTGGTAACCCTCATACACATTACCATTTGCTTCCAAAGCACGATATGCACTATTTTCATCAGTAAAACGTACATATGCATGGATATTTGTTCTGTCTTTATGAAACTCTTTCTTAATGATAGTACGTCTTTTGGGAAATCGTGGATCAGATATTGCAGCGTATCGCAATCTCGTATCTACAACCGTACCAAACTTTCTGAAATATTTGATAATTTTCTTTTTTGTAATTGTGTTTGGTAAGTTGCCAACAAACACAGTACAAGTATCTTTATCACCTTCATATCTACCATTAATAATTGTAGATCTTTCTTTTGATCTTGAGATATGATGTTCAGACGATGCTTTAATTGTTAAAGATTGATACTCGGTGTCAATTTGATCCATAGTATTTCCATCTAATTCGTTTTCTTCCATTTTTTCTGATTGTTTTTGTAAATCAGTACCCACCTGGTGGATTTGTCCTCGTACATCTCTTCTCATTAACTCTATTTCTTTGTCTAATTTCTCGGCGAGTTGTTTACCTATTTCTTCATTCTGTTTTTTCGTTTCTTCAATTTTTTCGTCTATGTGTTTTCTGGTTTCTTCATGTAACTTCTTCATTTCTTCATCTCTCTTCCTTTCCGATTCTTCAAATTGTTTTCTCGATTCTTCAAATTGTTGTTTCATCAATGCCATTAACATTTGAAAATTTGCTTCAGATGACTGCGACTGTGATTGCGGTCCCCGGGCGCCATTCTCTTCACTCGTTGTAGATCTCTCTTCATTCGCCACATTTCTGTCCTCAGATTGCTCCATCCCCATCTGATTGTTAATTTCGAATACCTCGGAGTTTTCTTTCCCTGTCGCCATTTTTGCCTTTCGTCGGGTTATCATTCAGATACTTATCGACAACTAACAATAATAACGTTCTTATTCTACAGTATTAACATTTACTTATTTCATTTAGTGTATCACTAACCACTGTCTGTCACTGCCCTAGCCTAATTTCATTAATTAAGCCGTGCGGTGCGGCGCCAATTTTATAACAATAATTACTTTTATGTTATCTTTTTAATGTCCCGCGTGTGGGAGCCAATTTTATAACAATAATATTTTATAACATTAAATTTCTGCTATATTTTCAGCATAAATTAATTGACATATTTTAATTTATGTGTATTTTCTCTTTTTAATTAATTAAGCCCCATTTTTGTTGTGGTGCCAATTTAACAATAAATACTTGTTTATGCCCAGCGGTTGACGCCAATTTAACTTTTTATTTTTATGCTCTTTATCTCAGGGTAAAATATAAATAAATGCTCAAATTTTCTTATAAATTGTTCTTCGATTTATTACAATTAGCTATGATTGATTATCATACTTTATCATTGACACATGAACTATATAAATTCTAATCAATATATAAACATATTCATTTTCATAAATCTTATTTCATTACTCATATTCATAGCTCTAATAATTTAAATATTGTAATTCTTATTCAAAGACAAAACTTTTAATAATAATTTTCTTAAATTTAATATATTACGACATTGTTAATTATTGATCTTGATTCATTTAAAATCGGTGCTCATAGATAAATTTAATTTCCATAATTTCCTAATATTATTTAATTTTGTTCTAAATATAATTTTATCTTAATCCTTTAATTAAATCTTATGAGTTCTTTAAGTGAACAGACAGTGGACCTAATACTAATTATGGCATGCAAATTTTACTTGTGGTATGTATCCAAATCTGGTAGCAGTTCACATGGTGTGGTTGGCAGGTTGATCGTCTGGCGTATCTGCGATATTTCCCTCTGGATTAGCAGATTGTAACGTGGTCTCCTTGGAGTCACACAAGACACTGCACAACACCAAACTTCACTCACTCGAAATTAGTTCGCGTTAATTGTTATTATAGTTATCCGTTTCTACAGCCATTATTAATTATTATTTATTAACTGCGTTATGGTTTGAATTACTGTTGTTACGGGTTTAGTTCGTTTCGTAATGTTACTCGATGATAAAGTTATTGTTGCGTATTTGCACAACTAAATTACAGCGTTATTTGATTATCATTTGTGCTGTATTAATTCACTTGTACGTCACTAGTAAAATTACAGTTTTTCTCTTTACCGAAATTTGTTCTAGTACGAGCTTACTTTTCTAATCATCGTACCGAATTTCTCTAAGTCCAATAACTATGGAAATCTCGGTCGCGGACTTACACTCCCGTTTCCGTCAAAATTTTTAGTTAAACTCCTCGAGCGCGCCTTTCTCGCGTTCCTATATCGAATTCCCTATTCCTCCCACTTACTTCTGATTTTTCTAACGCTGTTTTCTAATTGGTTCTACTTTACGACTCTTCAGATTTAGAGACCACCTATTTTTCTGAAAGAACTTCTCTGATAGGCCTTTGGATTCCCACCAGATTCCTTCCCTAGGTCACTACACTGAGGTCGTTGTCGCTGCTAGATACTGTAGCAATAATTCTTGCCTGTCACTTTTTTGTAGTAAACAAAACAACCCTTAACTTTCTCGTCAAGTATTGTTTTCGTGCACTAGGTTGTTCTAATGGCATCAACTATTGTTACTTAAAGGCCTCACCAAACTTCCTTTGTATGTCCGTTTCTTTGTCTCTGTTTCCATCAACACTTCTTGCTTGTGTTCGGACATTACTCCGAGCTTTCTCTCTTCTCAGTAAGGTCGAAGTCCTGTCGCTGACCGTTTGAGTCTTTCAATAACATATACCCTTTTTTGTTTCGCTATATGCAGCTGGCGTGTATACGTATTCTGGTCTATTGTTAATACCTACAGCTGCTCTTCAAATGAGTTCGTTTACTTTTGTGCCCTTTTTTCTACGGATTTGAGGTAGTTGTCAAAGTTTAACGTTTCTTAGTATGGAGAGCGATGAACTCAGCCTATTTGCCGTGAGCGTGTTGGGGCTGATATATGATTTTATTGCCTGTCAGTCACCCCTGCGTTTCACACAACAATTCCCTGTTACGGCGCTTAAAGATACATCTCTACTCAAAATAAGAAATTTTCAAAATTTCTGATTTTGGCGTTATATCGTCCCCGAAATTTGTCGCTTTGGATGGATTTCATACATCCAAAAGAGATTCAAATTTCTGCGCCTAGTCATCGAGGTTTAACATGACGAAATGCATACATTTTATATTCCTAGTATTGGCTCATCATCCGTTGGACGTAGTGTAATGGATTTGCTACCTGTAGTGACCCACTGTGGGCTGTTTATTATGCAATGTAAACAGTACCCCAGGACCCTTTTCCAAAATACTTTCGCTTTCCGTTTTTAAATGAATCCGTTACATATATCTTTTAACTTTCTTTTCTTACAACCCTTACTTAACATATAATTATACTTACAAACTAATCTTTAGATATTAAATTTAAATTCGTCATTCAGCATCAATTTAAAACAATTCCTTACATATCCCTTACAGGACCTATAATATTTACAAAATTAATTTAGCAAGTTTTATTCAATGCTAGCATCATTTATCATATCAATAAATTTTATATTTCTGTAAAATAATTTTTAGAATTATCTCTTTTCATTGTACAATTTTAACACATGTTAATCATTATGTTAACCTTTAATTTAACTATTCATTTTTATATTCACATTGATTTACTCTATATTACCTTGCAGTATTTATAAAATATTAATTACTATCAAAATTTCTACTAATTCGCCAATTACATCTTGCTATTCTAATAATATTATAGATTTTAATGCCATAAATTAATCAAGTTTTCTACAATAATTCGCTATTAATGTCCTTTGATAGTCCATCCTTTACTTATTGTAACTTTTCAATCATTTCACTATTTAATTGAATTTTAAGAGTCTTGCATCACATATACATGTACATATCACTATTCTAATTTTATTGATTGTTCGCATTCAATTGTTATATTAAACACATATATTAAACAATCTTATTCTAACCATATTAATTGTCCTTACACTTGCATTCGTTTAACATATATATATATATATATATATATATATATATATATATTGTCTATGTACTTATGTTAACATAATTATCGCTAAAATTTTTAGTTCATATTGCGTTATCATGAAGATTATAAGTACTACTACACTTGTTAGTATTTTACTTCATCGTTTATACAATTATACAATTATCATTTTAGTTTAATTAATGTTAAAATTATTACAATTTATTTAATACTCTATTGCGTCTTACAATTGCTTTATAATTCATAACTTTTCACTGGCGTCAACTAAGAATCTGAATGATACCTTTTACCGATCATATCAGGATAGTAAACGTCAGGACTCGGTTCTCCTTTCCTTTCTTTACATTCTTCTCTATGCCGTTTCATTTTACTGGAATTGGTTTTCATTTACCATTTACTTTATTTTATTCTTATCATATTCATATCTATTTATCTTCTTCGGTTAATGTATTCTTACACAACCAATCTTATCTAAAGTATTTCACCCAATATTATCTAACTTAATTATTAAATTTTCGGACACTCTTAAGATTGTTTTCCTTAATCCCTTACGTTTAATTACTTTTAATTTCCTATTTGTGGAGACATAGTTGTACGTTTTAAGTCAGTGCCGTTACAACACATTTTGTTGGTAAATAGTAACACTTACCCTGCAGTCGGCCGTTGACACCTAAAGAATTTATGACCTCTCTCTCTCTCTCTCTCTCTCTCTCTCTCTCTCTCTCTCTCTTTTATGGTGTGTTGAAAGTGGATCTTCCCATCCTTTTCGACAACTTTCCCCGGTCATATTACCATTATTTATGTACGCGCTGAGTTTTGTTTGTCGTTTTTTCTTTTCAACCCTCTTACAAATACGTTTTTTGACAGCTTGTGGCGTGTTAATTATTTTCGTTTTCCAGTCCGCGTATTCACCTAATAATGTTTTATTTTCAAGACTTCTACGAAATCTTATCTTCATCGCTTGAAATCTTCCTTTCGTTCTCGTACCAATCTTCACAATATTCTTGAATGGTCCAGCAAATTTCATCCTTTTCTTCTTACGTGCTAATGCAGTTCGCCTTTGATAATCATCAGAACCGTTTTTCATCTTCTTACTCTCAGATTTGGTTCCAAAAATTTTACGCACCTCCCCAGTCCTACTTCTAAATTTTCTATCAGTACTGGTAATATTAACTGTAGTATTCAATTTTTTCTTTTTAATTCTCTGCTTTTCTTCAGCCTCCGTGTTAGCTAAATCAATTCTCAGGTGGTAACCCTCATACACATTACCATTTGCTTCCAAAGCACGATATGCACTATTTTCATCAGTAAAACGTACATATGCATGGATATTTGTTCTGTCTTTATGAAACTCTTTCTTAATGATAGTACGTCTTTTGGGAAATCGTGGATCAGATATTGCAGCGTATCGCAATCTCGTATCTACAACCGTACCAAACTTTCTGAAATATTTGATAATTTTCTTTTTTGTAATTGTGTTTGGTAAGTTGCCAACAAACACAGTACAAGTATCTTTATCACCTTCATATCTACCATTAATAATTGTAGATCTTTCTTTTGATCTTGAGATATGATGTTCAGACGATGCTTTAATTGTTAAAGATTGATACTCGGTGTCAATTTGATCCATAGTATTTCCATCTAATTCGTTTTCTTCCATTTTTTCTGATTGTTTTTGTAAATCAGTACCCACCTGGTGGATTTGTCCTCGTACATCTCTTCTCATTAACTCTATTTCTTTGTCTAATTTCTCGGCGAGTTGTTTACCTATTTCTTCATTCTGTTTTTTCGTTTCTTCAATTTTTTCGTCTATGTGTTTTCTGGTTTCTTCATGTAACTTCTTCATTTCTTCATCTCTCTTCCTTTCCGATTCTTCAAATTGTTTTCTCGATTCTTCAAATTGTTGTTTCATCAATGCCATTAACATTTGAAAATTTGCTTCAGATGACTGCGACTGTGATTGCGGTCCCCGGGCGCCATTCTCTTCACTCGTTGTAGATCTCTCTTCATTCGCCACATTTCTGTCCTCAGATTGCTCCATCCCCATCTGATTGTTAATTTCGAATACCTCGGAGTTTTCTTTCCCTGTCGCCATTTTTGCCTTTCGTCGGGTTATCATTCAGATACTTATCGACAACTAACAATAATAACGTTCTTATTCTACAGTATTAACATTTACTTATTTCATTTAGTGTATCACTAACCACTGTCTGTCACTGCCCTAGCCTAATTTCATTAATTAAGCCGTGCGGTGCGGCGCCAATTTTATAACAATAATTACTTTTATGTTATCTTTTTAATGTCCCGCGTGTGGGAGCCAATTTTATAACAATAATATTTTATAACATTAAATTTCTGCTATATTTTCAGCATAAATTAACTGACATATTTTAATTTATGTGTATTTTCTCTTTTTAATTAATTAAGCCCCATTTTTGTTGTGGTGCCAATTTAACAATAAATACTTGTTTATGCCCAGCGGTTGACGCCAATTTAACTTTTTATTTTTATGCTCTTTATCTCAGGGTAAAATATAAATAAATGCTCAAATTTTCTTATAAATTGTTCTTCGATTTATTACAATTAGCTATGATTGATTATCATACTTTATCATTGACACATGAACTATATAAATTCTAATCAATATATAAACATATTCATTTTCATAAATCTTATTTCATTACTCATATTCATAGCTCTAATAATTTAAATATTGTAATTCTTATTCAAAGACAAAACTTTTAATAATAATTTTCTTAAATTTAATATATTACGACATTGTTAATTATTGATCTGGATTCATTTAAAATCGGTGCTCATAGATAAATTTAATTTCCATAATTTCCTAATATTATTTAATTTTGTTCTAAATATAATTTTATCTTAATCCTTTAATTAAATCTTATGAGTTCTTTAAGTGAACAGACAGTGGACCTAATACTAATTATGGCATGCAAATTTTACTTGTGGTATGTATCCAAATCTGGTAGCAGTTCACATGGTGTGGTTGGCAGGTTGATCGTCTGGCGTATCTGCGATATTTCCCTCTGGATTAGCAGATTGTAACGTGGTCTCCTTGGAGTCACACAAGACACTGCACAACACCAAACTTCACTCACTCGAAATTAGTTCGCGTTAATTGTTATTATAGTTATCCGCTTCTACAGCCATTATTAATTATTATTTATTAACTGCGTTATGGTTTGAATTACTGTTGTTACGGGTTTAGTTCGTTTCGTAATGTTACTCGATGATAAAGTTATTGTTGCGTATTTGCACAACTAAATTACAGCGTTATTTGATTATCATTTGTGCTGTATTAATTCACTTGTACGTCACTAGTAAAATTACAGTTTTTCTCTTTACCGAAATTTGTTCTAGTACGAGCTTACTTTTCTAATCATCGTACCGAATTTCTCTAAGTCCAATAACTATGGAAATCTCGGTCGCGGACTTACACTCCCGTTTCCGTCAAAATGTTTAGTTAAACTCCTCGAGCGCGCCTTTCTCGCGTTCCTATATCGAATTCCCTATTCCTCCCACTTACTTCTGATTTTTCTAACGCTGTTTTCTAATTGGTTCTACTTTACGACTCTTCAGATTTAGAGACCACCTATTTTTCTGAAAGAACTTCTCTGATAGGCCTTTGGATTCCCACCAGATTCCTTCCCTAGGTCACTACACTGAGGTCGTTGTCGCTGCTAGATACTGTAGCAATAATTCTTGCCTGTCACTTTTTTGTAGTAAACAAAACAACCCTTAACTTTCTCGTCAAGTATTGTTTTCGTGCACTAGGTTGTTCTAATGGCATCAACTATTGTTACTTAAAGGCCTCACCAAACTTCCTTTGTATGTCCGTTTCTTTGTCTCTGTTTCCATCAACACTTCTTGCTTGTGTTCGGACATTACTCCGAGCTTTCTCTCTTCTCAGTAAGGTCGAAGTCCTGTCGCTGACCGTTTGAGTCTTTCAATAACATATACCCTTTTTTGTTTCGCTATATGCAGCTGGCGTGTATACGTATTCTGGTCTATTGTTAATACCTACAGCTGCTCTTCAAATGAGTTCGTTTACTTTTGTGCCCTTTTTTCTACGGATTTGAGGTAGTTGTCAAAGTTTAACGTTTCTTAGTATGGAGAGCGATGAACTCAGCCTATTTGCCGTGAGCGTGTTGGGGCTGATATATGATTTTATTGCCTGTCAGTCACCCCTGCGTTTCACACAACAATTCCCTGTTACGGCGCTTAAAGATACATCTCTACTCAAAATAAGAAATTTTCAAAATTTCTGATTTTGGCGTTATAGTGCTAACGTTTCGACAAAACTTATTATCATCATACATGTCACACATACATTGAGAGACTGGGACCGAACCGTGGGAAGAGTTTACACGTAGTGAAGGCTATGCGCGGGTGGACAGGGAGAGATTGAGTCGAAGCACAGAGGATGCCTACAACTCAATGCTGGGACGCAGAAATGGCAGATACAGAAGAAGAAGAGGAAGAAGAAAGACAATAATAACAACAAAAAGAACATTAGTAATTACTAGTTATTTTTGTTTATACCTTTAAGTATTCTAACCCGACTGTACAGAAATTGCGGAACTGTGTTTACGTAACACGTTCATCCATTTCCTCGTCAGCTTGTAACTCTAAAACGCCTGGACCAATTTTAACCAAAAAATGGGCTCAAGTCGCCTGCCTTAAATTTGTGATTCAAACGTGAGTATTAAATTACAGGGAGAACAAAAACCGTGTACATTACGCACAGTATTGATCAACATGTGTCTTTTTAATGAATTAAGAGGGCGTGAGAAGGCGATTACAGCAGAAGAAAAGTTAAATAAAAGTACTACGCAAGTGCAGAAGGAAGACAGCTTTATGCTTGACTGATATGATCATTTGGTTGGTTTAACTGAAGAGTGGCGTATTTACGGGGGTGACGAACGGGACGTGAACTCCCCTTCCAGAGGGTTGAAAAAGGTGACGAATTTTGTTAATTTCTTAATGTTAAGACTGTTTTATTATTTTTCAGTATTATTAAGAAGACTGTTTTAGTAATTCTTTTTTAAATGTACAAACTGGTTTATTACACACCATTAGCCTACACGTTTAAAATATGGAATATAGAAAAATCAATTCAGTCAATAAGTATCTTATAAACAATGTTTAAATAACGCGTATTTTTATTATGTTATTACCGTTTACATTAATGAGTAATAAGGTCTGTTGATTTTGGTGAAATCGGAAAAGGGAAAGGGGTAGTTTACCTGCAACGTTTTATGTTTTAACAAGGGTAATTTTTTATATGACGAACGATAACTGCCGTAAATTCAAAGTAGAATCAAATAATGTTTTGCATACGTTCCTGAATTGTAAAGATCTGAAGGTCTATTGATTTTGGTGAAGATCGGTGAAGGGTAAGGGGTAGTTTACCGGCCACCTTTAATGTTTTAACAAGAGTAATTGTTTCTATGACGAACGATAACTGCCGCACATTCAACCAGAATCAAATAATATTTTGCATGCATCCCTGAATTGTAGAGGACTCAAGGGCTATTGATTTTGGTGAAGATCAGTTAAGAGGAAGGGGTAGTTTACCGGTAACGTTTTATGTGTTAACAAGGTTAATTTTTCCTATGACGAACTATAACTGCCGTAAATTCAAACATAATCAAGTACATTTTTGCATACGTCCCTAATCTGTAGAGGTCTCAAGGCTTGTTGATATAGGTGAAGATCGGTTGAGGGAAAAGGATAGTTTACCGGCAACATTTTATGTTGTAACAAGAGAAATTTTTTCATAAAGGAACGATAACTGCCGTAAATTCAAACAGAATCAAATAATTTTTTACATATATGCCTGAGTTGTAGAACACTCAAGGTCTGTTGATTTTGGTGAAGATCGGTTACGGGGAAGGGGTAGTTTACCTGAAACAATTTTTGTTGTAACAAGATTAAAGTACTTAATTTTGTTAAATAAGGTATCCTGATAAGAAGATCTTAATAATCCACAGTAGAAACGTAGATGAAATATCTATAAATGAAGAGGCTAGTTGAACGGGTTAGGGGTAATTTTCTATAAATGAAGATTATAGTTGAAGGGGGAGGGGATAATTTTTATATGTGTACTACGTTATCTGCAACATAGTAGTAGTTTGTTGTTAAAATTCCTTCCCGGGCTGTTCGACCGTAGTCCAATATTTTCTTCAAAACCAGATGTTTCGGCAGTACCGTCGACTTCCATCATCAGTGAAAATCGAGTGCGATAACGTGAGGTGGTATACGTTAGTGACCACAGTACTGTGGTTAAGGCTGAAGCAATAGGTGGAAAGAAGTAGTTTCTATGGAAACATTTCATTTCGTAAATGATTTTAAATATAAATCTTAGAATATGGAAGTCATGTATAGTTCTCCATACCGATATTTTCTATGAAAACGATAACTGCCGCAAAATCAAACAGAATCAAATAATATTTTGCATATGTGCCCGAGTTGTAGAGGACTCAAAATCGATTGATTTTGGTGAAGATAGGTTAAGGGAAATGGGTAGTTTATACTTACAGCGTTTTACGTTTTAACAAGAGTAAAGTAGTTTTAATTTTGATAAATAAAATATCCTGAAAAGTAGGTCATAATAATCCACTATAGAAAGGTAGATGAAATATCTATATATTAAAAGGGTAGTTGAAGGGGAGGGGGTAATTTTTTGTATTGATGTTATAAAATTATTTGACCGAAAACTTGAAAAATATTCAATAAATATTCAAAATTGATATCGTTATATGTAAACAAAATATCGTAACCACGGATACGTAAAAAAATAATTTTTCGTTTTCAGAAATTCACAGATTACAAACGCTGTGCGGTATTGTGTTTCTTGCGCGTTTTTTAAAGAAAATATAATTTAATAAATTTAATTCTTTATTTTTAAAATAATAACAACTATGTACAATTCGTATTTTGATTACCTTTCTCAGCGTTTTTACCAAAGCATGCTGATATATTTAGTTTCGTTCTGAATGCACATATTAAAAATAATTTTAGAATTAATTAGAACATGAAAGTCATGTATGGTTATCTATACCGATTTTTAATTTAGTAGTTAACAATTTAGTAGCGCCCACCCATACACAGACACACGCGCAGTCGTACATGTATGCACCCATTCATTTTCCTCACAGGAATGTGGCTCCTTTATTCCCTTTAGAGTGTTGACGACTAAAAGGTTCTTTGAAAAACCTTTTTTTTCAATCGCTTACTGATGTGATAAAAAGAATTGTGCGGTTCAAATGCTAACAGACGTTTTTTAAAACGTGATTGTGCCAACGTTTCGAAACAATTTGTTATCGTCACCACACCTCGAAGACGGCCAACAGAGAAACAATCAATATGTATTTCTTCGACAATTACGGAACGCTCTCGAAAAGACGATAGTGTCTTTCTACGCGTTTCTCGGCCAGTCGAGTAAGTGCAGTGTCTCTGTCAAGGCCGTGTACTCAAGTAGCTTCCAGACTGTTCGAGCTCTTGTGACTACGCAAATTATGTTCGCACGCGGCCAGGAATTTAGGAAATGATTCTGGAACATCTGCGAGACCTACACAGGCAACAGCGGCCTGCTTAGTCAGTTAGCTACACCTGGCAGATTGTAGAGTGCGTATTAAGTGATTTGTTGCGGATTAGTGGAAATTGATTATTGTGTTATAATTAGTGCGGAACTCTAGCAGTTGACATTAATATTGCGTGTAGACATTTTTAACTTGATCGTCTTGTTATTTGAGTTATCAGTTTCTGTAACTCCAACTTTATCGTGTTTACTTGCTATACTGCTTCTTGTTATGTTCCGGACGAGGCCTTTCATTGATGCACAATTTTCAAGTCCTGAACCACTACATTTAGGAATGAGGTCGTGTTTTAGGACTCGAAACGGTGGAAACACTGAAAGGCCTCGTCCGGAACATGGCAAGTAGAAGTTTAGCAAGCAAACACGACAAAGTTGAAATTTAACTTGAATTTTTGTATGGGACTATCCTGTTGATTTGAAGCTGTTATTTGTGAGTCATTAAAGCTGGCAATTAGTGACGCCATTAATGTCTGTATTTTGTTTCTACTGTACAATACACAGATCAGCTAGACCGTTGTAACAGCATGTAATAACCTTTGCCATGAGCTATTACAGTAATCGTATTTTATTCGCATTATTTCACCATTAGTAACATTAAACGCGGTGATCGGAAGATAAAATTGTTGAAGATGGGGCTTTGCACCAGCCATTTAAAACTTTCGCATGATTACTCAGATTCTAATGAAAGCTTACGTCTGTTTATGTACTCTTTCTATGACTCATCGCCTGTGTTGTCTAGCTTATGATAAAAATTGTTTCATCCAGTTGTCACCAGCATGACAATAAAAGCCCAACGCTTCAGCGCGTTTTCAAATCCAATGAATTTGTATTGGTACAACTAGACAGTGCGTTTTTATTAACGGTCGTTACGTATCAAATTATCATCATCATCGCATCACCTGAAGAATTGTTAAACGCTTAAGAAAACGCCCAACGCAAGGTCTAGTTTCACAGCCGGCGACAACATTTTTGAAATCGAGGATAATATTTCCGGTGTGTGGATTTTGTTTCAAACTCTATTACATTCTAAAACACTTGATCAATGTTTAAAGAAACAAACTGGTTGTTAAGTTAACACACAGTTAACGTGAGAGCGTGCGCGTACTGTAAATGAAACTCTGTTATTTTTGAAAACGCTTTTATTAATTAGAACACTTGTACATAAAGACTAATACGTACACTCAGTACGGATTCCAACTTAAGAATGACGCGTTACATGTAGTTCGCTAACGAACAGAACGCTGCCACAGAGAGCAGCACTTGCTGGACGTAACACTGGTCAAAATTGTTAAAATTACTACTAGTAGCCGGGTTGTTAGGCCGTGTGATCCACTGCTGTTGTTGACAAACGTTTCGGTCACACCATCGGATGCCATCATCAGCGTCTGAAACGATTGGCACGGTGTCCGCTAATTCACCCCAAAGATGAGGTAGAGAATATGGCAGTAGGCATACAGTATAACTTTGTCTCTGCCTCATCTCTGTGGAGAATTGCCTAAACCATCACAAAGAGCAAAGTCACTAATATTGGACAACACGAAAAACAAAGGTCAGTCGAAATCTCAAAGAATCACACACACACACACACACACACACACACACACACACACACACACACACACACACACACACACACACACACACACACACACACACACACACACACACACACACACACACACACACACACACACACACACACACACACACACACACACACATTTATATTAATAGTACGTGAATGCGCGCGCGCATTTCTGTATATTACTGGATAAATCAATCTCGCCATTTGGATATATGGTATCAATAACACTAGACAACATCGAAAACAAAGGTTTTTTTGCACCTGGCGCTTAAAACTCCACGTATGAATACTGAGGCTTTAATAAAAATGTGCATCTCGTTGTAGTTTTTCTCTGCCTCTGTCTGTCTCTCCCTCTCTCCCTGACTCTCTCTCACTCCCTCTCTTTCTCTCCCTCTTTCTCTCTCTCTTTCCACCCACTCTCACTTACAACGATATTTTCGTATCGCCTGTTTCGTCTACCTTGTGGTAAGGTTTTTCATGCCCTTGTCACCACTATGACATTAAAAGCCCAACGCTTCAGCGCGTTTTTTCAAATCCAATGCATTTTTTTTTGTGCCTCCACTAAAAACTTATGGCGTACTATTTTTATGCCGAGTTTTTAATGAACGCGCTTCGTGAAAAGCAAAAGCTGACGGGCGCACTCTCTCTCACACACAATGCACAGCATGTATCATGGACTGTCAGCGGGCAAAAGCAATTTTCGTGTTTCCACAGTTAAACCTCCCCCCCCCCCCCCCGGTTTCTTGTGTGCGGTTTGCCACGGCCCCGGTTTAGTTTGATATATTCGCCGTGTTGTTAAACCCTAATTTATCGTCCGCGGCGTCGATGCAGGATTTCGTTTCTAATCTCTGTGTGTGCGCGGAAAACTTTGTATGTTTTATTGCGGCTTCACAACAGCGACTGTTACACGTGAATACGAAACTAAGTAACCTCGGTATAGCGTAGGTGCGCGCTTGCACACAAGCAGCCAAGGTATGATTAATGTGCCCCAAGTTGTACAATGGTTGTTCCATGTTCGGTTTCCTGTAATGGTCAAGTTAAATAATATCCTATTATTATTGTGTATTAATTGTCCATTCTGCCTAAAATAATATTATAATATACTAATTTTAAACTGTTTAATTTAACAGTCACATTATATTTAACTTTAACATTGCTTCCTCACAAGTTTTCCTTTCGTTCATTTTATTATTAGTTGTCTATATTTCTGAGCGGTTTTCGAAGAATAAAATATTCCAGTATTTCGGTGTAGGTCTTCTGCTTTTGTATTGTATTGTTAGGACGGTCTCACTGATCGTTGTATGGTGCAGTGGAAATGAAAATTCAAGACACCAATGAAGTCACTAATAACCAGATTTAATTATCACAATTAATAATTTGGAATTAACAAAATAGTCTGACAAATATTTAAGTAAAAATTGTCTACACGCAATAATAACGTCAACAAAAAGAATTCCCCACAAAAACACTTCGCTACAAACACTCGATCCGCGTTAAACAAATTGCTCAACACCGCTGAACTCAGAAACCGGCTGCTATGGCTTTTTATAGGTAGCGCACGCTTTCTAGAAAAATCCTCCATCCTCAGTGTTTACGCTGTTTAGTGCTCACGCTAACGAGTGTCTCAAGTAACCTCTTGTAGAGTGTAGAACAAACCTAAACGCGGCCTTGACTGAGGCAACACCTGCCACACTAGACGGTGGGAAAATTGGAGAATGTGCTAGGCTATTCGATACGATTCTCGCTACAATATTAAAAAGTTTTATAACGTGAATTTTGAGGCATTATTTTAGGAGTGTTTGGCGCTTAGCTTCTTTTACGAGAAATATGATGCTGGGTTTTTTTTTTGCAAACCCCAACCAGGAGATCAGAATTTACTGTTGAATTATCTTCCCTTAGTAGGTTGCTTTCACAGTAGCTTCAGTACGATACAATTTATTGGACATTAAAAATAAATGGTAGGATAAGCATCTTCATGAAGTTTTATAAAATAGTGTCTGTTCCGCCGAATTTCTTTATGACTGTGAAACGCGGATCCTCAGAAAAACGAAGAAAGTCAGTCTGCAGAAATTAAGTTCCTCAGAAGAGTTCAAGGTTTACGGCTACCCCTACTAGACAAGAAACTCAGTGAGAAAGTCAGGTAGGATTTAACGATCCATTTTTAAAGACGATAGTCAAGGAGTATAGGAATGGACGGTGTGAACAATTAAACCGCGTGTAACGTAAAAGTTTACCAGTAGCAGTCTTCACGTACCGACCGATTGGAAGGAGAGACGCCGGCACACCGAGGAGTAGATGGGCTCCACAATAGGCCAAGTGAGGCCTATTCCTTATAGTAGTGATTCCAATGTCGAAGAAGAAGATGATGATAACGGTAGCGCTGGTGATGATGATCATTGACAACTATGTTTCATTTAAATCATTGTTAGCAGATCACTGGTTCCGTTTCAGCCAATGAGAATGACGAATCAAACAATGGTCGATACGTTTAATGTTAATAATACAAAAAAAAAGCGGACTGCAGATGAACTTAGAGAAAATAAAATATATTATATAAATATATAAAATATTATATATATATATTATATATAAATAAAATAAATATATATGTATGCTGCCAACAAACTACCATTAAACCCGACCTTTCAAAACCTTGAAATAGGCACAGAAAATCTAGAGCCAGTAAAATAGGTCATATATCTTGGCTTCCAGTAAACAGCACTAACGGCATCAACACTGAATTAAAAAGAAGAATTTATCTCGCAAATAAAACAGATTATGGATTAAAAAAGCACCTGACATCTATCTTTATATCAAGAAGCACGAAATGCAAAATCTAAAAAACCCTTATCAGACCAGTGCTGACATATGCTTCAGAAACCTGAACACTTACACAAAATAGCGAGAGAATTCTAGGTTGCTGTGAAAGACGGATTCTAAGAACAATATTTAGAGAAGTGCAAGAAAACGGAATGTGGCGCAGGCGCTATAATTCATCTTTACAAAGAACCGGATATTGTCAGGATAATCAAAACACACAGGTTAAGGTGGGTTGAACACATAAAGAGAATGGAGGAAGAACAGCCTACGAAACATATTTTATACCACAAACCAATGGGTAGTAGAAAAAGGGGAAGAGCCCGAGTAGATTCAAATACCAGATAGAGGAGGACCTTGGAAAGCTGAACATAAGAAACTGGAAAGCCAGGGCATGCAATAGGGAAGAATGGAACCGACTCTTGAGCAGGCAGAGACCCACCAAGTGTTGTAGAGCTACGGCTGATGATGATGAATACAAAAGTGCTTGATTTGTCATAAGAACGATTCTATTAAAATTACGACCAAATAAACTTAAGAGAACAAATTATTATACGTATATTACTAGTCCAATTGCTCCGTTAGACGTTGGTGATGCTAGAATATTATTTAACGTGACCATTACAGAAAGCCGTACATGGAACAACCATTGTACAACTGGGGGGCATTAATCATACCTTGGCTGCTTGTGTGCAAGCGGGCGCCAACGCGATACCGAGGTTACTTAGTTTCGTATTCACGTGTAACAGTCGCTGTTGTGAAGCCGCAATAAAACATACAAAGTTTTCCGCGCACACAGAGATTAGAAACGAAATCCTGCATCGACGCCACGGGCGATAAATTAGGGTTTAACAACACGGCGAATATATCAAACTAAACCGGGGACGTGGCAAACCGCACACAAGAAACGGTGGGGGGGGGGGAAGGTTTAACTGTGGAAACACGAAAATTGCTTTTGCCCGCTGACAGTCCATGATACATGCTGTGAATTGTGTGTCTGTGTATGTGTGAGAGAGAGAGAGAGAGAGAGAGAGAGAGAGAGAGAGAGAGAGAGAATGAGAGAGAGAATGAGAGAGAGAGAGAGAGAGAGAGAGAGAGAGAGAGAGAGAGAGAGAGAGTGTGTGTGTGTGTGTGTGTGTGTGTGTGTGTGTGTGTGTGTGTGTGTGTGTGTGTGTGTGTGTGTGTGTGTGTGCAGCTTTCACTTTTCCCGAAGCGCGTTCATTAAAAACTCGGCATAAAAATAGTACGCCATAAGTTCTTAGCGGAGGCACAAAACAAAAACTTCATTCGATTTGAAAACGCGCTGAAGCGTTGGGCTTTTAATGTCATGGTGGTGACAAGGGGATGAAAAACTTTATGACAAGGTAGACAAAACAGGCGATACGAAAATATTGTTGTCAGTGAGAGTGGGTAGAATGAGAGAGAGAGAGTGAGAGCGAGGGAGAGAGAGAGAGTGAGTGAGAGAGTCGAGGAGAGAGGGAGAGACAGACAGAAGCAGAGAAAAAACTACGAAATGCACATTTTGTTAAAGCCTCAGTATTCATACGTGGAGTTTTAAGCGCCAGGTGCAAACTTTAATATTCATACTCAAAAACTTTTGTTTTCGATGTTGTCTAGTGTTATTGATACCATACATCCAAAATGGCGAGATTACTTTATGTAGAACACACACACAACGTTTTCACATAGTTTAATACAAGGGCATGTGTATTTGTGTGTGTTTCTTTGAGATTTACACACCCCTTTGTGTATTCTGTGTTGTCCAATTAGTGACTTTGCTTTTTTGTGATGTAGTTTCTGTGGTTTTAAACCTCCTTCCATACAATTCTCCACGGTCAGTTTCCATTTGGTAACTGATACCAAGAAAGATATCAGTGAAAAATTGAGACTTGCTTGAAGAAATTTTGTGAGTGATGGAGATAAATTGAAGTGAAAAAGAAGAGCGAGCGAGAGAGAGAGAGTGTGAGAGAGTAGTAGGGGGAGAGACACAAGACGAATTTAAAGTCTCTTCAAAGTCTCGGCACTCGTATGCTATAAAGAATGTCCTGCCTAGAGTAGTAGGTAAAAATGGTACTCATATCGCGTGAGTTGAGAAGATGCCTGAAGAATTGTAATAAGTAAGACTGGGTGTTTTGTTGAAATCTTTACTATTAGCCGGACTGTCAGGCCGCGTGGCCCATAACTGTTGTTGACAAACGTTCCGGGCCCGCCATTGGGGGCCATCATCAGCGTCTGAAACTATTGGCACGCTGTCCGTCGATTCACCCCAAAGTTGAGGACACTAGGCAAAGTGTCAGATAGTATACATCCTTGTCTTACTCCACGCAATATTTTTATCTCTTCAGTTTTCTCTTTATCTAAGCTACTTTAACCACTGCAGATTGGTTCCAATACAGTATAGCTATTATCCTTAGGTATTTTCCGTCTAATCCAATATTTTTCAGTATATACATTATTTTTGTATGTTGGACTCAGTCAAAGGCTTTCTGGTAATCAATAAAACGTACAAAAACTTCACAGCTTACATCTCTACATCGTTGGAATAGCACCTGAATACTGAATAGAGCCTCTCGTGTACCTACTGATCATAATATAGTAATTCTAAACTGTTTAATTTAACACTAACATTATATTTAACTTTATCTCACATTGCGTATAGACACTACGATGACAGTAGGCATGTGACGGTATGATTATTTGTTAGTTTCTATATTGTAATCAGATTATTTCGATTATTTGTTAATTAATTTACAAGCGTCTGAAGACACTGATATACTGAGTGAAACGTACGCCAGGTGAACTGATAAGATAAAACTATAATACAAGAAGAAATTATGTTTGATTTTATTCTAATTCCCTTAGAACAAAACAATAGCATAAACTTCTTAGACCTCACAATCACCAAAACAAACAACACACACACATACAAAACATACAGAAAACCAACCACATCAGACATGGTCATACATAACTCATCCAACCGCCCAAACTCAACACAAACACGCAGCTTTCAACTACATGCTCCATAGGCTCACTTCAATACCCCTAAACACACATGACTACCAAGAAGAACTCAACACCATCAAATATATAGCTATCAAAAATGGATACAATCCCGATTTAATAAGCAAACTACACAAACGCATCCTAAACACAAAAAGTAAAACACATAATACCAACAGCACAAAACCCAGTAAATACATCACACTCACATACTACAATTCCAACACACACAAAATTGCTAACACATTTAGGAAACATAATTATAAAGTACCCTACAGAACCAACAACACCATCAGGAAACACATAAATAATACTAACAAGGACATTGGCACATACAGCAAAACAGGGGTTTATAAATTAAACTGCAATGAGTGTCACCAATTCTACATCGGCCAGACGGGAAGATCTTTTTCCTCTAGATATTCTGAACATCTAAAAGCCCTCACCACAAACTACATACATTCCACATATGCCACACATTTACAAAACGAAAACCACAGTTAGACAAACATAGAACACAACATGGAAATACTACACTACTTACCTAAAAGTAGAAAACTAACACAGCAGAGTAATTTTAAATTTACAGATATCACACACTACAACCAAACAACATATTAAATGAACAATTACATTACAGATCACACATACTTTTCGATACACTGATACCTACACAAAATTTGAATCCCAGCGCCAATTCCCTCCCACCAGCAACCCCCACCACACGCACCCACATCCCATAACCGTTACTGTACAGACATTCAGTATTTAAAAACCCATTGAGAAAGACGAATACTACGTCAAAACGTCTGGGTAATCAAAACCTAAAAGTAAGTTCACAGTGAAAGTGTCAATATATATTTATATAAATATTAATAAGTGAATGAAGAGGATGTACCAACAAGCTAATTATAGATAATATTATACTATTTATTTATGATTAAATAAATAATTACCTTATTTTATCCACTAAGTGATCTTCTTTTTCTTTTTAATTACTACATGTTTCAGGGCTTATATCCCCATCTTCAGGTAAAAGCAAATCTACCCTATTATTAGGGTTTCGTTAAAAATTCACAACGACACAAACACATAACACACTTAAATAAATTAACATTGAACATTAAATCTGTATCGGAACACGCTACAAACGAACCAGTGCACTGGCCGAAGTCCGACTTTCAACTGATCCGTACACGCTATTCACGGTTTGTTTTCATAGCTGTGTCATATAGTTTATTTGATTTGAATGATAACTGTTCATTAAGTACCTGATTTTTATTTCTTCTTAAGGCCTTGTATATTTCAAATTCCTCTAAAGCATCAAGTAGTTGACCCTTTTTACCTATATGTAAAGGTTCCAAATTCTCTTTAAATCCAGTGTATGTATGATTTTCGTTTATTAGATGTTGTGCGTAATGCGATACATTATTATTGGGGAACTTCTTAGGTAAATGTTCTTTAAATCTCTCAGAAAATTTTCTCCCCGTCTGGCCTATATAGATTTTATCGCATTCATTACACCGGATTCTATAAACGCCAGAACAATCCTCTAGTAATGCTTTGGTATTAGGCTTAAGTATATTTGTTAATTTGTTCGTGGTCCTGAATGAGACAATAATCCCTAGCTTTTTTAATTCATTATGTAGTGTATTAGGTAGTATGTTTGTATATCTAGCAGAAACATATTGGGTTTTATCTTTAACTTTGTCCAATCGTTTTAATTTATTAGCGTGTTTATATATTATTTTATCAATGATTTTACTATCGTAACCATTCACTATCGCTATATGTTTTATTATATTAATTTCATCGTTATAGTCTTCTATGTCCATCGGTATATTTGTCAATCTATGTGCCAGTGCGTTAAAAGTTGCCATTTTGTGTGTATAAGGATGATTGGAACTAGCATGTATGGCTATATCAGTTGTTGTTGGCTTTCTATATATTTTAAAGTTAAGGAGGTTATTACGTTTATATGTGGTTACGTCCAGGAAATTCAACATATTGTTATGTTCTACTTCCATAGTGAATTTAATATTACTGTTTATGCCGTTCAAAAAAGTAAGCAATCCGTCTATCTGTCTAAGAGTACCACCAAAAATTAAAAATGTGTCGTCTACGTACCGTGTGTATGAGATGATTTTATTGTATAACTTGTTTTGGTCAGATAGTATATACTTGTTCTCATAATGATTCATATAAATCTCCGCTAAAATTCCACTCACCGGTGAACCCATGGCCAGCCCATTTTCCTGGATAAAAAACTTATTGTCGTGTGTAAAGTAATTCTGTTGCACAACAATTTTCAATAAAAATATAAGTTCATCAATTTGTATCTGTTTTAAGACATTTGTCTTGATTAAAAGTCTCTCGAGAATATTTATCGTCTCTAGCACGGGTATGTTCGTATACAAATTCACTATGTCCATAGATATCAGTTTATGGTTAGGCAGTACTTTAATGTTTTTAACTTTGTTTACAAATCCTATTGTATTTTTTACGCTATGTATGTTGTCCATTACTAAGCTGTTTTTGATGATTATTTGTAGCTTTTTGGCTACATTATAGCTTGGGGCAGTTGTATGATTTATTAAAGGACGTATTGGTATATTAGGTTTGTGTAACTTTGGTAGTCCTCTGAAAGTAGGCGCTTTCGGATTTATATTTTTGATACGTCGTCTAGTTTGAGCATCGAATAAATTAACACATTTATTCACCGCTGAGTTTATGGCTTTTGTATATTTAATGGTGGGGTCATTATTTAGGGTCTTAATATTATTTTCATTTATAAAATCATAGCATTTTTGTGTGTATTCAGTTTGGAGACCAACGGTAACTATGTATATTTATTTATGTATAAAATATACGTGTAATTGTAAATATTTTTCTGAAATAACACATAAACACACACAAGCACGTATATAAACTGAAACTTATATAACTAAGCGATCAATTATGAGAGCGGACTGACACTGCGACCATAATGATCATATAAGGGAAACTATATTAAGATATTTTCATGAGACTCGAAAGAGTCATTTTAATTAAACTAGGTATACAAAAATTAAATAACACACAAAAACAAAATTATGATAATTAGTTTTTATTAATAAGTTCAAATAAAAATTTTCTAAATTCCTACGATCAGTTTTTATTACTCAATAAGAATACCAACAAATTAATAAGTTTCAAGTCTTCTTGTGTTAGCCTAATAATTTCGTTAGGGGTTGTATATATTAAACACTTATATGTTTATATAATTGTAATAAGTAAATTATATTTGTCACATAATTACATAAATAATACATGGTTGTATCATTAAACACTTAGAGAAGAATCAAGGAAAGAGACGCAACTGAAATATTATAATGTAATTGCCATACCTCAACTACTGCATGGTAGTGAGACTTGGAGTAGAAAAGCGAAAGATATATCTGGAATACAAGGAGCGGAAATGAGGTTATTGAGGGCTGTAAAGGGTTGTACTAGCAGATATCTTCTCAGAAATGATCATATTAAAATAGAGCAAGGCATAGCTGAAAGCTTACATGACAAAATCTCCCGGTACAAAACGCAGTGGTGGTTACACGTACAGAGAATGGACCCAACTAGATTTTCAAGAAGAGCCCTTGACCATCATCCAAGGGGAAAGAGAAGTGTGAGAAGACATTGTAAGCGATGGTTGGATGGCTTCCATTGAGACAGGAGCAGGCTACTAGCCTAAACCGTAAAGGATGACGACTTGGAGTTGAAAAGCGAAAGATATATCTGGAATACAAGGAGCGGAAATGAGGTTATTGAGGGCTGTAAAGGGTTGTACTAGGAGAGATCTTCTCTGAAATGATCATATTAAAATAGAGCAAGGCATAGCTGAAAGCTTACATGAGAAAATCTCCCGGTACAAAACGCAGTGGTGGTTACACGTAGAGAGAATGGACCCAACTAGATTTTCAAGAAGAGCCCTTGACCATCATCCAAGGGGGAAGAGAAGTGTGAGAAGACCTTGTAAGCGATGGTTGGGTGACTTCCATTGAGACTGGAGCAGGCTACTACCCTAAACAGTAAAGGATGACGACGACGGTTCTATACAAATTTGTGGAAAAGTTTAAACAAATTATAACTATACTATTATTAAAATTTGTTTGGTATTGACAGATGGAACTGTTGATTAAACAACTGACTGCTACGTGCCTCTCAACCAATCGCCGTACTCAAAACTGTAAACAGTAACCGTAGCAACGCACACTGTTGCCAATAATGTCCCACACGTGCTGTTATTCAAACCAGTGTGGAATGTCGCGCCACAGAGTGAACTGTTAGTCTGTTTGTTAAGAGTGCTGTGTTCTCGGTTACACTTGTTTGATTATTCGTGGGTGTACGTTAGTTTAATACTTAAATAGTTGTGTTGCAGATACAAGTTTATTGCTAATTAATTTCTAATTACTTAACTAATTTCTGACTAATTAACTAAGTGTAGTGAAAACGTGTGAATCTATTATTAACTAAATAAGCATAAGCATGTTTAAATTACATGTTTACCTAAGTATAATTTACTTTATTTTGTTCATTTTACGGAACTTTGTGCGTGCGATTTTTATTTTAAAACAATTTGTATAAATATCTACATTCTTAAATTTTGAATTCTTTAAAATACGTAACAGCTTTAACCTATACGCGTTTACTTTCAAACAGAAGGTATGTCTGAAAGTGAGGAAACTGGGAAAAAGCGTGGTCGACCGCGAATACACGCGGTAAAAGAGAAAACACGTATTTCCGGTCGCAGAGTACCTACGAGATTATTTCGAGAAAGAGAAGGAACATGGTGGGCCTCTGATTTCAGTTGGTCAAGTTGTTGATAGAACAGCAGCTGCACTCTCTATAAGTAAAAATACGGTCGTAACGATAGGTAAGGAGAAGTTTAAACAAAGCGAGGAAGCTGGCCCTTCTAAACTGGAAACACCAGGTAAAAAAAGACGGATAGAAAAACGTGTTACTAATCTGGATGCTTTTGCAGAAGATGGGATCCGTCGCCACGTATATGAGTATTACAGTCGTAAAGAGTATCCTACAATAAAAAAGCTACTCGTTACTCTTCATGATGCAGAGCTTTTCACTGGTAGCCACTCGTCTTTACGGTCCGTAATTAAAAATTTGGGATTTAAATTTACTACCGTTTCGGGTAGAAAAGTATTAATTGAGCAACAACACGTAGTAGCTTCTCGCTGTAGATTTCTTAGGGGTGTAATAAATAAAAATTTTAATAACGTCGTGTGGGTTGACGAAACATGGGTGAACGCAGGACATTCTTTAAAAAAGTGTTGGTCGGATGATTCTACGGCGGGAACTATGCCAGTGCGAATTGGAAAAGGTGGAAGACTTATAATTATCCACGCCGGAAATTCTCAGGGGTTTATTCCCAATTGCCTCTATGTATTTAAATCGAAAAAGACTTCTGACTATCACGGAGAAATGAATCACAACAAATTTAAAACATGGTTTGAAGAATTCCTGTTAAAGAATATTCCTCCCAATTCAGTGATCGTGATGGACAACGCCCCATATCATTCAGTGATTAAAGACAAGGCTCCAACAATGGCTTCAAAAAAAGAAGAGATGGTTGAATGGTTAAAACGCCGAAACATTCCATTGACAGAGGATATGAAAAAGGCTGAGTTGATGAAATTAGTACTATTTAATAAACCAAAGTTTCCTGTGTATATTGTTGACGAGTTGGCTGAAAGTTACGGTCATAAAGTCATCCGGTTGCCTCCATATCATTGTCACTTTAACGCCATAGAACTAATATGGGCCAGGGTTAAAAAATACGTTGCCATAAATAATACAAAATTCACGATGACTGAAGTAGAAAAATTAACAAATGAAGCCATGCAAATGATTACTGGAGAAGACTGGAAGAAGGTAGTCGAACACACCAAGTCAATTATTGAAGACGCTTGGAAAAGTGAAGGTATAGTGGAACAGCAGGCAGAAAATTTGATCATTTCTGTAAATTGTTCGAGTGACAGTGAATCAGTTGAATCTGAAGATAGTGATTCTACATTAAGCGGAGTTCACCCATTATAAACGTAAGTTTTTATTTTGTTTAATGTTAGAAGTAATGTTAAATATAAAATTGCAATACAAAAATATTTAATTTTATCTTTAACTAAACAAAAATTAACAAACGAAATGTTATAGTCCAATATTACAAATTTCTATCAATTATAAATTAATATTTCACTATTTATAGGCAGTTTCATTTATGAAGAATTCGCAAATATTTATGCTTGCTTAATACCAAATTATCTGTATTTATTAAGTTCATGATATAATAATAGAGTAATTATTTATCACGTTTTTCGAGTAAATTATTATGGTATTAAATCCATACCAAAATATTAAGTAAGATCTCATATTACCATAGTTGGACTTAACTAGAATTTGCGTAACACGGTTCACGTCATTTCACAAAATAAAAGATTTTTTACGCGATGTGAACAGATTAATGTGCACTATGATTAAGGCAATGCACAGTATAATACGTACATGTTATTGCAACCATACATTAAATAATCGTATTCACTACGATATAAGCTACGCGACTTCACTACAAAAGCAGCTCTGGATGCCTTACTGTAATTAAAAGTACATTAAGAGGTATCATATCATGTTTTAAAAGTAAACTGTTTTGTCTTGAAAATCCGTATTAAATGACCTTGAGCGTGAATGTGTTGTAAGTTGTTTGTATGTGAATCATTGTTTTGTGTTTATCAACTTGTAGAAGTCACGTGGTCAGAGTTTGGCAACATTGTTTCCCTTTCAGTACAAACGTCAATACCAAACAAATTTTAATAATAGTATAGTGATAGTTCTTTTAATACAATACGTTAAAAGTGGGCATACAAAATCTAAATAAATAAATGTATACTAATTAAAGAACTAAATGAATAAACTAATGAAATTTCTAAATAAAATTTTAAAGACGATTTATGGGACAAACAGTCGTATTTTTAGAAACAAGGTACATCGAGATACATAATTAATATTATACAAAGTTATGGCAGTCACTGTACTTTCCTATGGGTGTGAATTATGGACAACAACAAAGAAACAAAACTGTAAATACAGTGCTTGGAAATGGCGTTTTTAATAGGAGTAAAAGGTGTTGTAAACTTGACCGTATAAAGAATAATGACATAAGAGAAGAGTTACAAGCTTTTAACTTGAATGAAAGATACAAACAACGGTGATAAGAACACTTAGAAAAAAATGTCAGATTCTAGACTAGCCAAACAAGTCTGGAAGTACAAACCTATAGGACATACCCAGGTTGGTATACCCAGGAAGACATGGCTGGTGGATCTTTGAAGGGGGAACAGGGAGCACTTTGCCTATGCCGTGATGTGAAGATGATGACATATTAAAGAAATAACAACATTAAAATAATTAAGTAAATATAATATTAAAGAAATAAAATAAATAAATAATAAATATAAATACTATAAATTACGTACATGTGCACATCAGCCTATGCTCTAACCTATATATATTTCAAATGCGTGCGACCCCTTATGACTTTGGGTCACCGTGTTGGCCCAATGTCCGATTTGAGTTTGACATGACTGCCCTAGATTAATTTCAAAACATAATCTGACAAATTCGTAACATTTTGACTGTTGCTTCTCTGGTATCAAATTAATTCCGCACAACAAGCTATCCATGTAGCGGTATTGTATTCGATGTGAATTATTGAGAGAATAGGAAGCCGGTAAGTGTGTTTGTGGGAGTGGGTGGGTGTGGGAGAGACGAAGTCCCTGTCTTTCACGGCGTAGTGGTGTGGCACAGATCGTAACATCAATCCAGAGGGTAGGGTGAGAGGGGTGTTGGTTGGGATGTCCATTAATCAAACGGTTCCACGCCGTGCATAACACTAATGAGCTCTGGCCGTCACTCATTTGCGAATTATTTATTAGCGTGTCGCTGGGCAGTGTTCGGTGAGTTATTAGAGCGTCTCCATTCTGTGCCCTCTGCCTCCGACTCTGCCTACCCACCACCACCCCAACTGCTACTTGTTGCCAACCGACCTACGATATTACACGGAGGTTAGCGACCATTAACTTGACTGTTAAACATAAGCTTTGGTTATATCAAAAATCGGTAGTCGATTTCGTTATAAAATGATTGCAAAATATATAAAAATTAAATTTGTGATGAGTGCGTGACAAATGTTTTCTTATTTCCTATTTCCTGTTTTCTGTATCGATGTCCTGTAGAAATCGATGAAAACGACCCGCAAAGCTGACTGGAAATATTTACAAGACGTTTCACTTAGTTGCGCGATTTAACGAATACAACCTATTACTGTTGTTAAAATTCATTCCCGAACTGTTTGGCCGTGGTCCATTGTTTTCAACTAAAAGAGACGTTCGACAGATCCATCGATTGACATCATCAGTGTAAAATTCGAGCTTTGCTAACGTAGGGTGGTGCGCTTTAGAGACCACAGTACTGTGGTTAAGGCTGGAGAAGTCCCGTGAGCACACTACTCCTACTTATAAATTCTCCAAGTGTGACGATACAGTCACAAATCAACCTCCAGCCAGTCAGAAAGACGAACGTATATTAGAGGCTCGCAACACAACATGCCAAAGAGTACTTAATGACAGGGTTTCACCCCGCCGATTCATAGCGATCGCAGCATGTTTCTGGATCTGGACGGGCTCCATATGGTTTCGAGGAAGGGATAAAAATAAGCACTCACCGCCCGATTAATGGAATACGCTATTCTTCGCCTTCATGTCGAGTAATATTAGCTGCTTTAAAGAAAGTAATTTAAAGACGGTAATATGAATTAATCTTAACTTTTTTTTGTATGAAGCCGACTCGAGCAGATCCTGGACCATCCCCCCAGAGTCAAACCTTAGATACGTTACTGGCTTGGTGTACATTTACATGATAATAAATGATACGTTTTCAAAATTTTCTATAAACAGGAAACGTAAATTGTGCCTGTGATTAGCGAAAACGTTCCTGAAATACGGAACTTACCATCAGAAGGAAACAAGAGTGCAATTCGGAAACAGAGTATGTCTGTAGTACAGTCAGTTTTCAAGCGAGTAACACAGAGAAACGTTTTTACAGAGAATACAAATAACGAGTCAGAAACGGGGAGGAGACTGATGTCTGGATGAATGCGAAGAGAGAACATTGCTTGTTTAGTGTAAGCCCGCCGTAATTTGTTTGGTGAACACGTCAATGGTCTGGTCAGGGATTGGCGGCGACTCGGTGTCTGGGGAATTAAAATAATGTCTGATGTAGAGACGGTTAAACTACACACTGCTCAGTCAGTCTGTAAAGCCAGCTGATACACAGACGCGCGCTCATGCGGAGAGCAGTGATCTAGCCAAACAAACCTCGATGAGTTTTGGTATAAAAAAAATCTATCTATCAATATATATAGGAATGCCCTCTCCCCAAGCTTGATCACTCACCCCCTCCAAACGTGATGAATAATCTCTCCCCCCCCCCCAAATGAAAGATATTTTAAAATTAAAAGAGACTGTCAGTGTAATAAGAGTTTTATTACAAACAAGTACCCGTTAACGCTAAAACGTTAGCTTCTTTATTTCAAGTGTTACTGTGTTATAAGCATTGTATGTACACATTGAATGTTATGTTTTCCTCAACCATGGCTTTTATTTATTTCAGCATTGAGTTCATTATCACCTAACCTCACAAATGAAAACACCACGTTTTTTCGCTTTGCATTAAGAAATAGGACAATTTACAATTAGTACACTTCTTCCTTTCCACATCGTAATATATCGATAGAATTGCGTATTAAAAACATAGAAAATGTACTGCAGGAGCGGATAAAGGTAGGCCAACAGTACCGATGCCGGTAAATAGCATTTGTTTATTTAATTGTTACTATGGTAATTAATTCTGATCTCCATGGTATTGTTGACATCTTTATACACGCCAACAAAAGGGTATAATTTAAAGAGCCTAAATCGTGCGAACGGGGCAGAATATCAAATTCCATGTTAAACAGTATTTTTTGCCTTGTGTCAAAGTTTACCTGTACAAAATTTGGTGGCAATCGGTGTAACGGTGTGGATTTGTATTCAGTACAAATAAATCCTCAGACTTTGAGTTATATATATATATATATATATATAAAAGATGAAGATAAAAAGAGTACCTACAGTTTGCAAATAAATTCTCATTTAAAATTAAACAAATAAATAAATCAAAACTCTAATGAAATTAATACGTGTAAGACAATATTTTAAAGCAAAGGAACAAAATATCAACAAAACGTCTTGTAAAGGAGAAAAAATGAAAACATATAATGGTTTCATGAAGTCCTAGTTGCTTCGGCTTATATTCGGCACAGGAACTTCTTCCTCTGTGATGACGATAAAGAAAAGTCATCAATTATTTCTTCATTTGGTATCGACCCTGATAAGTGTTTCTCTGAATCATACGTTTCAAAAGCCTTGCGTCTCCCATTGCAGACCTGAACCTTTTTTTTTTAATTTTCGTTCGTCTCATAGCTCTTTCAGCCGGACAACTGGTTAGAGCCAAATATAGCAAACTCGTATAACCAACTTTCTTAAACCCCGAAAAATTAATCAAACACCTATAAGCATTCAAAAAAGCCTTTGTGATCTAAAACTCTTATTCTGTTCATGTTCATTTTCTTTTTCACTTTCAGACTCTTTTTCACTTCACTAACAAACCATGAACTTTTATAAACACTTAATTTTTTATTGCAACGTAGTATTATTTTTCATACTTGGCTAAAGTTCTTTGTCAACCCCGTCAAAAATATAATGACGCAGTCTGAGTTACGCCCCCCCCCCCGTGAACACCCCTGATATATAGATTTGCACTCATGGAAACAATAAATGATAGGCTGGATTTAAACATTAAAAAATAGTTGACAAATATTTTTTTTGAAGTTAGTTTTAGAAAACGTAATGTTTTGTGATATATTTATTCGTCTCTCTACAAGAATTAGGTGACACCACATAAACTGTCCGTCTTACCGGACACAAGAGACCAGGTTTCGGTATACAGTATCCGTAAGGATCTTTAAAAGCGAGTACAGACTGCGCTAAAATTTACATGTTTTAATTAGACGTTTTAATGTACGTTTATTTTATGTATTTGGTTTGATAAAATTATTATAACTTAATAACAAAAAATCATGTTCTATTTGATCTTTAAAGACGTTAAAACTTTTAGGCAATACATGATCAGACCCTTTTCTTCTTTTTCTTACGCGCACGTTTGGGGGGGGGGGATACAAGTCTCAGCCAGAAGGAACAGTTTTCTACACAGTCTTCACTCTCTTTTAAAGTGATGACCGGTCATTTATAAAAAAAAAAAAAAAATAGTAGATTTAAAGTAGTGACATTACTTTTCAAACAGAAAATTTAATTTCCTGAAGTAAATGAATTCCCGGTGAAAAGACGACGCGACGAGATAACATCGGCGCGGCTGCTGCTTCGAGGAGTAGTACCTACTGTAGATATATTCATTCATTTATACAGTGTTAATTTAGTCTCGCCACTGTTGCTATGTCAACGATTTGGTTATACAGTACGTAGTCTGTCTACCAGAGTGACACGTAATACTGTGACTGGTCTCATTCGAGTGTCAAACTTTGACGTTTTTTGTGCACCTCTGTTTTTTGTTTTCATTATTTTTTTCAAACTTTTCACTTTATTGCCAGCTGTCAGAACGTTAATGTCACAGTTGTTAATTCCTCGTCTGCTGTTAATGTACTGCTTTCAGCAAGTTGGCTATACATTCAGGAGCAGTGGCGCAACTCATTCTTTTGGGACCGCTGTAGGAATCCCTTGCGCCTCCCTAGTACGCTTACTTAATTCATGTAATTGTTCCCTATTAAATGCTAATCCCTCCTTATATCTGAGGCAGCTACTAAAATGCTTCTTCTTCTTCTTCTTCTTCTTCTTCTTCTTCTTCTTCTTCTTCTTCTTCTTCTTCTTCTTCAACTTATTTGTTAGGACTCTGTCCTGTTCTATAACATCGGTCCTACATGCTGTCACTCCACCTCTTCTATGGCCGACCAGTGCTCCTCTTGGTGTCCAATGTATCTCTTGTCTTTTTCAGTAGCTTTGTGTTATCCATTCTTGATATGTGTTCATTCCATATCCCTCGTCTTTCCGCAATCCAAGGATTAATACCTGTTACATTTCACGTTTCTCTTACACTATTGTTTGGCAACCTATCGTAACTTGTCTTTCCTAGTACCCTCCAGAATATAGTAATTTCTACAGTTTGCCGTTTTCTTTGAGTTCTTGCTGTACCTGGCTTGGTCTATGATGTATAGGATATTACTGGACGTATTGTGCTTTCGTAAACCCTAGTTTTTACTTCTTGTGTGAGGTATTTATTATTCCATATAAGGTTATTCATGCATCCAGCAATTCTTCTAGCTTTCATCAATTGATCTTCTACTTATTCATGTGGCCTACTGTTACTTGTAAGCCTTGTTCCTAAGTAGTCTGTCTGCATTACTTGTTCTATTATTCTGTGATTTATCAGAAGCTTACACCTTAATGAAATTATAATTGATTTTGTTTTCTCTACCGCTGTCTTCATTTTATATTTCTGGCATGATTTGTTAAAATTATACACAAGTCTTTGTAAGTCATTTTCATTTTCGGTATTAGTATAATGTCGCCTGCATAACGTATAATGTTAAACACACTTCTACCCATTCTATATCCTCTCAAATCCTTTACTTCCTTAATGATTTCATCCATAACTACATTGAAGAGTATGGGACTTAGGGAATCTCCCTGCCTGATTCCTTTTGTTACAGGTATATTATCTGATAATTCACCATTGGCTTTTACTCTAATTGAAGTGTTCTTGTAGATCTCTGTTATTAGTTTTGTGATGTCGATTGAAACTCCTCGTCGTTGTAAAATCTTTAACTGGTTCGACTCTCGGACCCTAACAAATGCCTTCTCGAGATCTATCAGACACATAAAAGCTGGTTTTCGGATCTCAATTGCCTTACTTCTATCTGTTGAATTACAAATAATGCATCATTACAAGACCTTTCATTTCTAAAGCCTGTTCTTTTTCAAAGTGAATATCTGGTAACAGGCTTGATTTGCAAAACCTTTGTCATTACCTTAAGTGCCGTGTCTAGTAAGGCGATCCCTCTATATATAGTTAATCAGTATTTTCTTATCACCCTTTGCTACTAAAATTGTATAACGTAAACTGATTACGTTCTCATTAAGACTGTTTAAAATCTCTTCTCCTAAGCCTAGGTCAGTTTTATTGGTTATTTCTATAAAGCCTAAAAAGCTGTCATTAATTTTTAATTTGGTGGGCCTTGGTGCTTTATCTTCAGAAATTTAGACATATTTGAGTTTATGAGTCTTTTGATCTTTTATGTAAATGTCTCGTATAGTATTAACTATTATGGAGAAAAAAAGAACAGATTCAATCTAATCAAAATTATATTTTAATTTTTTTTAGATTACAGCCGTATGGATTTATTTTGAACTTTGGGACTCTTATATTTTTCCCTGTTCTTCGGACCACTGATTACTCCTTCAACAATGGATCGTATTTACTCAAAAGATTGACAATTGGCAAAACATTTCCGCTACTGGACTGGCCTGTCTTCTATTTAAGGTTTCTAAAAGTTTAATGCTGCCAGTGTCAGAGTAACATTCACAACGCGATACAGTACTTTGACCTATTTATTAGTTTCCTTTCATAGCTCATAACGAATAACGATATGATGCAAGCCCCGCCCGTTGGCCTCGATGCATTCTTAACTGGAATCACCACTCAATAGAGCAGTTAGCCAAACAAATGTATGTTCTCATATCACTACCTATAATAAATTATTCGAAAGCGGAACAAAATTATTTTAAATAAAACTTTTTTTTTTAATTTTTATGCTTGAACTAATTTTTGCCCGTTACGAAATTCGTCAAAGGCTGCCGTTGGGAGCGCCGTCCGTCTTGTTCTTGTTGACGGCGCCGTCGTTCGAAATATCGTTGTTGTCAGTTTGTGTGCGGCGTAATATATTCAGATAGTTTGAGAGATTTATATTGTGTCTGTTCGTTTAGAATTTCGTTTCTATGTGTGTGTTTCGAATTCTATTTTTGTGTGTTTATATATTTTTAGTTGTTCAAGAGAGTCTAGTTTTTGGCCTTTCATGTGCACTTGCAGAATACACATGTTCTTGTTATCTGTGGTATGCCTCAATGAGATAGCTTAAAAAGGTAGATTCGGTGGTGGATTGTAATGCTTTTATGTGCTCAATGTAATTCTTTTTGAAGCTGCGTCCTGTCTGCTCTATGTAGAACTTGTTACATTCTGAGCAGTTTAATTTGCAGAATTTGCACGTTGCTGTTATGTGTGGTCCACCCAATAAGATGGTTTAAAAAGGTGGATTCGGTGGTAGAGTGCTATGCTTTTATGTGTTCAATGTAACTCTGTCTGAAGCTGCCTCCTGTCTGGCCCACGTGAAATTTGTTACATTCTGAGCAGTTTAATTTGTAATACTAAATGCTAGGTAAATCAAACTTGTTTAGCTGTTTGCGAGTCTTTTTGGTGAGGGTGTGTTCTGTTTAATTTGCAGTTCTGTTTGCAATTTTGTATTCTGCTTTTTTTTAAATTTGTGGTCTACTTTTTTTTAGTGTGGTTATTTTTATGAATACTGTATGAAATTCAAATTGATAGCATTAACATATCTTGGAGTTAGTAATATTAAGTTTTGTTTGTAGTACCAAGCCACTTGTATGACAATCAAATAAACAACGTTACTCACCGTCAGAGGCTTAATTCTTATACTTGCGATGTTATATTAGACTCAACATGTTTCGAGACAGCTTGTCCCATCTTCAGGAGTAAAAAACATACTCTTCAAACATCAATAGAGGATGAATCGTCGAACATTATAAAATATCAAAATCCAGAACACACATTGAATAAATTAATGAAAACCACAACATTAGGCGCACGTATAGGCTCCAAGGTGCACACCTCACGCCAGCTGAACGTGCACTAAGTAAAATACTCATCGCCCGAAAGATGTCACAGTGCAGTATCATATAAAGCATTCGACTTAAAGTTTAGTTGATCGTTCAAAACAAATGGCCTGGTGTCACTATTATTATAAGCTTTGTAAATCGCGAATTCTTCGAGAGCGTTCATATGCTGTCCCTTATTGCAAATATGGAGGGGGACTAAGTTAGTCTTAAAATCAGTATAACCGTGATTTTCATTGACAAGATGTTTAGCAAAACTAGATTTCATGTTTTCGAGGGCACGATAACTGGTGGGTGGCCTATGTTCAACGAACCTTTTTAAAAAAACCACGGCCGGTCTGTCCCACATAAAACGCGTCGCAATCATCGCACATCAATTTGTATAACCCCGTTTTCTTCTCGAGGGCTGTAGGTTCATGAGTGCGCAAGATATTTAAAATGTTATTAGTCGTTCTATAGACAGCGATAAGATTGCTATTATTTTTCAGAATAGGTGCTTTTTTTAAAAAGATTCGTTGAACATAGGCCACCCACCAGTTATCGTGCCCTCGAAAACATGAAATCTAATTTTGCTAAACATCTTGTCGATGAAAATCACGGTTATACTGATTTTAAAACTAACTTAGTCCCCCTCCATATTTGCAATAAGGGACAGCATATGAACGCTCTCGAAGAATTCTAGATTTACAAAGCTTGTAATAATAGTGACACCAGGCCATTTGTTTTGAACGATCAACTAAACTTTAAGTCGAATGCTTTATATGATACTGCACTGCGACATCTTTCGGGCGATGAGTGATTTTACTTAGTGCACGTTCAGCTGGCGTGAGGTGTGCACCTTGGAGCCTATACGTGCGCCTAATGTTGTGGTTTTCATTAATTTATTCAATGTGTGTTTTGGATTTTGATATTTTATAATGTTCGACGATTCATCCTCTATTGATGTTTGAAGAGTATGTTTTTTACTCCTGAAGATGGGACAAGCTGTCCCGAAACATGTTGAGTCTAATATAACATCGCAAGTATAAGAATTTAGCCTCTGACGGTGAGCAACGTTGTTTATTTGATTGGAGTTAGTGGTAAACCTACCCAAGTCCACTCACATCCATTATGGAAAACTGAAATTAAAGATTTTCAAGAACAATGATACATCACAAAACTGACTTTCAAGGTTAATTTTTATTATTAATACAGTTTTTTTTACTAACTACATAGCTGTTAAAAATAATTTAAAAAAGTGCTTCAAAAGTGTTGTTTTTTATACATCTTGCAACCTAAATAAACATGGACTTGGATAGTTTTACCACTAACCCCTCGATATACCAATAACCACACTAAAAAAATTAAAATCATATACTTTTAAAAGCCACAAAATAAGTTTACGAATTATATATATGTGTGTTCGTGTTTTTTCGTTTTTTCAGTTAAATACGAAAACGCGTAGGTATGTGAAAACGCTAACCAAACACACGTCTGCCTGTGCTCATGAACGCAGTTAAGGCTAAATATAGAAAGTTCATACAGTAAAGACTTGAAAAATATTTGCGTAAGACGAACCCAGTCTTGTTTGTGTAAGGCTTTGACAGAGCGACATGCCCGCTGATCTGTGAAATTCCTTTCGAAAATATTTACATAACGATATTACACTGATACGCCAATATTGATAAAACGAGTGAAACTCGTATGTGCCTTAGCCCGTTACAAACGTAATATGTATATACATCTCGTATACAGCTGATTTACAGACAACCTTGTAATATTTCAATTCAACAGTGTCGACTTTTTACTATTATTATTTTTTACTTTGCATTAGTTCTGCGTGTTATTTTTATTTCAAGATAAAATATTACATTCACATCATATATAACTAGATGTTCAACACCGGCCGTGGCTTTACAACCCTTGGCCTGCTCCAAGAGTCGCTTTCAGCTTTCTGAGGTCCTCCTCTGTCTGGTCTTTGAATCTACTACGGGGTCTGCTCTTTGTTCTACTACCCGTTGGTTTCTGGTAGAAAATGTGTTTCGTAGGCTGTCCTTCCTCCATTCTCTCTATGTGTCCAACCCACCTTAGCCTGTACATTTTGATTATCCAGACAATGCCCGGCTGTTTGTAAAGATGGTAGAGTTCATAATTATATAGCGCCTGCGCCACATTCCATTTTCTTGTACACCTCTAAATATTGTTCTTATAATTCATCTTTCCCAGCAACCTAGAAGTCTCTTGCTATTTTTTGTCATTGTCTAGGTTTATGAAGCATATGTCAGCACTGGCCCGATAAATGTTTTATAAATTTTACATTTCCTGCTCCTCGAGATTAATCTAGATGCCGGGTGCTTTTTTAATCCATAATATGTTTTATTTGCGAGCAATATTCTTTTTCTTATTTAGTGTTGGTGTCATTAGTGCTGTTTATCAGGGAACCAAGATATATGAAATCTTTTGCTGCCTATATATTTTTTGTGCGTATTTTAAGGTTTTGAAGGGTTGGGTTTAATGGTAGTTATAACTACGTAGATGTTATTTTGCCTTTAACATTGCCACCGTTATATCGAGTTCAATTTATGTTCTTTTTCTTTTTGGATACCGTAATATTATCTGGAGTAGGCGATCTGTTTGTACATATTTCTGGACGGCGTTTCGTCAAGTATGGTTCGCGGAAATTTTCTCGAAACGTAAAAACCGAATGATTTTCTCCCGAATGGTTTTTCAGCCAAACTGAATATCCCGAATATGTTTTACCTAATCGAATATCCCTAATTTACGTCTCTCTCTCAAAGGAATTTTCATCGGCTATTGCCGCATACCCACACCTAACCGCCATCTATTTCTGTCCTGTGCATATTCTTCTACCAAGTTATGATGTTCCATGGCCTTCTTCATGTTTTCATACCAGGACAGTCTAATTCTGCTCCTTTTTCCTCTGTCTGTGGGCTTCCACTGAAATATTTTCCTCGGCCATCTCTGCCCATCCATTCGGAGTAAGTGACCGAACCACTTTCGTTCTGAAAATTTTTCGCAATTACAGCTAGCTCACTTCTGGTTATATGTAATGACTGAGACTGACTATCCTGAACTCGCAAAAACAGCTTGAAGCGTTTAACTGTGTTTCCCTCTACTTATTTGTTAGAAACCGCATTCTCCCAGCTCAGGTACTTGAAGTCAAAGTTAAGAAATAAACTTGATGTAGAGATTGACATAATATTGAAATTATCAGACATTAAACCCAATAATGCAGCGCTAATTGATTGAAAGCAGCTTCATTGTTCACGTTAAACTATGTTTTATGTCATTAATATTATAATTTTGAAAGTTAAGAGAATTTGATTTTAATAAAAATATAAGGGTTTCTATCATATTTACTGTTTTATTTCAGATCTAAGACGGGGTCTGTGAGTTTTTAAATTATTTGGAGGGGACCGCGGACTGAAAAGTTTAAGGACCACGGCTATAGACCGTTTGAGCACTTGTAACTACGAACATTATGCCGGCATGCCGCCAAAAGAATGGAAAATTATTCTGCAACCTCTGCGGAACCTACAGAAGCAACAGCGTCCCCGGCTTACACCTGGCGAGATTGTAGAATGCGGATCAAGTGATTGTTACGGATTAGTGGAAAGTGATTGTTGTGCTATAATTAGAGCGGAACTTCTATAGGTGGTATTATCGTTGTTGCGTGTGGACAATTTCAATTTGAGTTAATGTAGTTTAATGATTACAAATTGTTATTTGTGACTAATTAAAGCTGGTAAATTAGTGACTTCATTGGTGTCAGTGTTTTGTTTCCACAGTACCATACGACGATCCGTGAGACCGACGTAACCGTATGTAGTTTTACATGCAAAGTAAGGTGTAAAACGTGTAACGGATGAATAGAAATATCGACAGCTAAATGAAAAGTAGAATGGCTAGAGAGTAAACACGAGAAACGGGGAAATACAACAGCAAGAAGAAGCTAGAGATAGAAGAAAATATAATACACACTGTGTGGCAAATAGAGACGGAGAAAAAGTGCCAAAGAGGGGATGAACGAGGGGGATGTTTGTGTGTCACATACGAGTCAGTTGAGCACAAATGATGGATGGCCCCGGCTACATTCAATTACTCCGTACAACTAATCAAATTGTTTGCTATAGAGAGAGCCACCATCGCCGTCTCGATTGAAGTGATGAATTTATCTTCTTCTTCTCAAACACGTAAAAAAAAAGATACGGCTGTCTCAGAACGACACACACACACACACACACACACACACACACACTCGCGGATTTGATAGCCAGTAGCTTCACAGATTACTTTTGCTTCAATACTGTAGTGTGGTGTTGGTTTACCAATTTTTATAGTCATTTATAAAACAGGTCGTGACGCCTGTCCCATGTTAATTAAATGGAAGTGTCGCTTATTAGTTAGGCAGACATATTTTAAAAACATTCAAAATAATTTTATGAATATACATGTACTGTTAAAAAAAAATTTAGGGAGATTTTTCAAATATAGTCTTAAAAAAAAAATTTACCTCTTTTGAAAACATACTAATTATTTACGTAAGGCATAATACAAAATTGTTGGTCTACTATAATAAGTGTTATAAAGCAAGCATAATTAAAAATGCAAGTTTCTAGCATGTTCCAGTGGAAAGTTATGTGTGGCTAAACATGAAAAATATGTAGTTACGGAAAATCGCGTTTAAAGTTTTGTAATGTTTCATTCAAATGCACCTGCACTATACACTTCTTCATTACTATTATCTCTCTTCCTTTTTAGCTGCCTTTCTTTTACTCTGTTCTCCTTACGTCCTTCCAGAACACTCTTATTTGCTTCCAGAATATTCATTTTATAGCTAATAATATTATTATAAAATATTGAAATGTTTGTTTGAAGGAGGGCATTGACATCGCACTGAGTGACTTCACCTTAAATAAACATATACGATGATATGAAAAAATGATTGGTTTAACAATATATATCACTTTATCCAGAAAGAAAAGGAGAGTTTTTTAATGCTAAAAACTAAAAAAAATCGATTTGTTTGAACTATTTCATGACGAGGACCCCTTAAAGTACTGTAAATTACAGTCGTTAAGAAATTGAAAAATATTGAACTTTTATTCAAATATTGAAAGACATAATCGTTACCATACTGTTATAATGTGTACAGACGTGAGTCATAGACATTAGCAAAAAAGGAACAAGAATCACTAAGGAAGTTTGAAAGAAAGATTGTACGATGTGTTTATTGCCAGGTTAAGGAAGATGCTGAGTAGAAGATAAGAATAACCGAGAGACAGATGGCCTACTGAAGCATGAGGACATTGTAAGATTTATAAAGGCTCAATGAATACAATGGCTAGGTCACCTGGAGCGGACGGATGATCAGCGTATGCCAAAGAAAAAGCTGAGGCCACAGGCGTAGCCTATAAAAGCAGAAAAGGGGTCGACCTAGAATATGATGGTTGGATGGTGGTGCCGTAAGATCTCAGAAGATCGGTCATGAGGGGTTACGCTAAGATGCCAACTGAGGATAACAGACATTTGAGAAGATTGATGTTGGAAGCCAGGGCTCAAGTTGGGCTGCAGTATTAAACAAAATATAACTTGCATCGCTCTTTACAAGAATGAACATGAAATATAAGTCTTTCGCAAAATTTATGTAAATAGCAATAAAATTCATTTTATACAAATTAGTTTTTAACACATTGTCTACAAAAGGATTTTATACCCTGCGAATAGTAGGCTACTCCCTTCGGAAGCCACATATTTTGGTAGAAATTGTCTCACTGATCTCTAATATATTAGTAAAACTTTTTTAAATATTCAAACAGGTTTATTACACATCATTAGCGTATAGATTTGAAATATGAAATATATGAAAATCAATTCAGTCAATAAGTATCTTTTCAACCCGACCGACGTTTCATCAACTCGTATTTTTATTGTGTTTTTACCGTTTACTTTAATGGAACTGGTTTCAGCCACCTTAAAGATAGTAATGTTGATTAGTCTTAAATTGTTTTTTCTTTTTTATGAAGCCGACACAATCGCCGGACACCCCTAAAAAAAAAAACAAATTGCTGATACACCAATGTGTAGGCCTACTGTTGTGAGGCTTTGGAGCCTCGAGTAGACCAACGATGAGTTAGGCAGCCTTCTGCGACCGTACGGACATCGCCCGTCAGCCGCTGTGAAAGCAACTCTCTATGCAAAGCAATAAAAAAGTTGGTGATTCTCCAGGTTTGGGCTTAGACTGCTCACAACAAGTCCCTGTAACAAAACGTATATTAAAGCACATTACATTATCATCATCTTTTTCACAACATGGTGTAGGCAAGGTGCTGCCTGTTCCGCCTTCAAAGATCCTCCAGCCATCTGTTCCTGGGTCTACCTAGAGAGACCTGTGTTCTATAGGTTTGTATTTCCAGACTTGTTTGGCCAGCCATGAATCCAACATTTTTGGAAGCGTTCTTTCCACCGTTGTTTGTAATCTTTTAATTCTTCATTGACGTTAAAAACGTGTAACTCATCTCTTATGGTCTCATTTTTTATACGGTCAAAAAATGCCATTTCCGAGGCCTGTATTTCACTGTCTTGTTTCTTGGCAATCGTCCATAGTTCACACTCATAGGACAGTACGGGGCCTGTCATAACTATATAGAACTTTAAGTTTGTATCACGACGTACCTAGTTTCTAAACATTCGGTTGATTGTCCCGCAGGTCAACTGGAACTTGCATAACTTAACTTTAATATCATAATTCCTATCATAGTGTGACGATTTCATTAATAAAAATATGGTAATTAATAAATAGGTAATGTGAAGGCTGAGAAATTTTAAATTTTTAATAAAATCGCACATTAAAACTAAATCTTATTGCTATCATTAAATAATAATAATATTTAATAAAGAGTAATAATAATAAAATAAAAAGGAATACGAATGTACAGAAAGGGTAAACCTTGTTAATTAATGCTGCATAGACATGCGCTAACCGGAATTAACTTGAATTCCGACCCCTAAACAAACTAATAATACTTGTAAATTTTGACATTATTTAAATAATTAAACAAGACCACTGTAATGTACTTTAATAAAGTCTGTAATTAAGAATATATCTGCTTAATTAAATAGTCAAACTTTAATCCTTTAAATAAAGAAGGAACATGGAACTACTTTTATGCTGAATAGTAAATGACGCGAGATTACTACTCTCACCCCTTAACTATTAACCCACTTGCAATGGAGCGCTCACGCCGTAAGCTGCGCACAGCGTTGGTTCGCGACGCAGAGATAATATGTGAAAGTTCGCTAAAGAATATCTTAATAACTAAATTGTGCGCCGATGACATCTCTATCAAATCTTAAATAAGAAATTATGTAATTAATACAGTACTAGAACCATGAGGTGAAATTCAACTAATAAATAATCATGTGAAGTGAATACGAGTGAAACAAACTTTTGCTTTATTTCTTCTAACAACAAGAATTACTACAGTCATCTAAGAAGAGAGTACCACACTCAGAATGATTTAACATACGTCAGGAACTTGACCGTCACCGGATACTAAGGTAACGACAGACCTTCAGGAAACACACCGAGGACCGATGAGCCAAATCTGCATCAACTACAGCAAACCACAGGTGACATGGAGGCTTGTCTTCCATGGTTATGAGATACTAAAATTATAACCAACAAAAGACAATTTAACTAACACTTTAAGACTTAAAAAAAAAACAGACATTATATGTAAGATGTAGTCTGTAATCTAATAAAAATGTTTGTAGTAAAAGAGTAAAAGTTTAAACTGAAAGCATTATTGTTTTAAAAGGGTTAATAAAGTCCATTCTTCAAATGGCACAATTTTCATGATTGTATATGGGGAGGTGACCATTATTAACATACTATATTCAATCCCGGATCCGTGGAATAAATTAAATTGATGTACATCTTTATTTTGAGGGCCCTTGTGAAAGAATAAAATATATAATCATCTTGTAAACTGTAAGCTGTTGAACCATATATGTTGAGAACTTTAAGTAGAGCAATTAATCTCATTATGTAATAAAGAGATGTCATCTTTAGTACAGACTAAACTGAGTGCATAAATTAACAGTCTCCCCTTCCCAGTTTCCTTTTATATTGATTGTTTTGGTGTTGTGATTAATTTTCAGCTCGTCACAACGAAGGCAGCCTGTATAATTGGCAGAACCAATTGATGCGGGTTCCCTATGTTATAACACAAGTTAAGATGTTATAAAATAGCCAATATTCTTTTTCAAATAATTAAAATGGCTCACCTCTAAAATTCGATAAATAATCATTATTTTTGTTATTACACTAAGAATATTACATTTTGTTATAATTTCCAGCGCAACAAGAAACAAACACACCCAGGAAAGGTCTGGGAAACAGACTTTTCTATTTTGAGAAATTAATTATTTTCAATAGAAGAGGCGAAAAGGTTCTGGACTTCAAACGGGAAAAAGCATTAGGGAACAAGGCAGTAATGAAACCAGTTTAATCTTCAATGGAACGAGAGGATAAAGATGATATCATTTGATTGAAGAAAAATCGCTTTTACAAATATAATTATAAATAAAATTTAATGACGAATTACAACAACCTTAGCAACAAACAGTAGTTCCCTTGCCTTGATATAGGCGACCAGTGTGACACGTGTTATTTGTTCTGTGGGGTGCGTGCAAGGTCGGCTTCCAGTAACTACGCAACCACTCGTGACGCGTCATCGGGAGAGCACTAGATTCCTCTCGAACCTTGACGTGATATAGACACAAGTGGCCAGCCCAACGCATAGCAGACAAAAGTTCAGTTTGCACCTGCGATATTAGACTGCGTTACCAGAGTTGTTATTGTGATTTGCGGTTTAGTGTAAAGTGATTATTGCCTACTTACATACGTAGATTATGAGTTATATAGACCGCCTGATCGTGTAACATCAATTAGGATAGCTAGGCCGAGATGGGCAGGACATGCACAGAGAATGAGTAAAGAGGTTGTTCTTAACAGGATTATGAAATGCCCAGCAGAAGGAAAGGGGGGACGTGGAAGACATGAACTACGATGGGTTGATGGAATTCTAGATGTGAAAATACTTGGAGTGAAAAATTGGTGGACATTGGCTAAGGATAGGGAAGTCTGGAGAAAATTCCTGGCGAAAACTGAGACGCACGGTGGACTGTGGAGCTACTGATGATGATGATGTTGATGATTATTGCGTATTACTTAGTAATAAGATGGCATTTCATGTTTGTTACATTAGTGAGTGTTGGGCAATATTTTACTTGATTAACTGTTGTTAATGAACGTCTTTATTAATTTCTAACTGTAACAAAAATTGTAATTGGCGATTTTATATGGACCAATTATTGTGTTTCCATTGTACAATGCGATGATCCGTGCAAACGTCATGTCAGTACATACTTTGCTTATATTAAGTTCCCTGCGGGCATTCGTAGTCTATTTCGATATGAAATTTATATCGGTGAGAGCAGAAAGATGACAAGTGTACTTTTATCAATTTTTAGTTTAATGTTTGGTTTTTAGTTTAGTTTAAAAGTGGTTTGTGGCACAGATATCATAGACTTTGATAAATGGTGGCCTGCAATTTACAAGAAAACCTGTCAGTCAGATGAATCAGTAGGTTTGCCACGTCCTGAGAAAGTTAACTTTAACCCATCCAAATTCATGGAATTCACCTATTGCAAAGACAAACCAGGGTAATTAGTAGTTTCTCTTACTATTAACTCAATAGCCAAACATACCTTCCCACTTTCTCAGCCAGGTCCTCGTCCGCAACCAATCATAACACTTAACAAAGCTTATCCTGATGGAAAAGTTCCTATTGCTGAACCTAAAATAAACGATATAAACAAAATTGATGCAGTATGCCCACGTAAATGAAGAGTTTAGTGACTTTTATAATAAACTGCTGTTGTGGCCACTTGTATCAAAGTAACAACAAATTTACAAACATCATCATCAAGGCAGATTTTCTACTTTATACTCAATAATAGTACTTTTAAAGAGCTTTGTTACTTTACCACTTTGTTTCTTGCTAATTTTTATGATTATTAATAAAAGCACTGCTATCTATTATTTTATACGACTAGATTTTATTATTATATAGAATTTCATGTTAACATTTAATTAATTTCCTGTTCAAATATGTTAATTTTTATCCCTTTTTTGCTATTTGTATCTATTCATGATAATAAAGTACTATGTGATATATCAAAGTCGTTTTTCAGTAATGTTTATCAAAAATCAGTAATACCCAATTTTTCCATTGAGTGTTGAAATGGGACAAATACAAATTTTTCTGTATACTTTATTTAAACTGCATAAGTTAAAACTAATATTATTACTGTTTAGAGGTGCGACTAATGTGACAATTGTACTAAAGAAAACTGAGATTGCTATGTATTACAGTTAAAGAATGAAACAATTTTTTTAGTTTTCTCAAAACAATGATATTGTTACTTCTCAGCTTTGAAATACTTCTGGACTCACCGATTCAAATATTATTTATAACCAACACGAGTAACGTTCATCTAACAAAATATATATTCAACTGGGTTCCTAAATGTGTGAGATGAATTCGACGATATTGCGAGGCACTGTCAAGAGAGCGAATACTTTCGGAAACGGAAATATAATAGGTTATTATATTGCCACTACGGGAAAGACGAAATACATCATAATAACAATATAAAAGTATAGCAGCTTTGTGGCGAAAAGTAAATAATATATTTTTGAGTATTGCCGAAAGTTTTACAACCGAGACCGACCCTGCGCCACACAAGGAATAACTTTTATTACGTCTTTATAGACAAACGTTTGTGCAGCAGCGGGCTGGCGCGGCGGTTAGGGGTGGCAGTGGCGTTGATGGTGGCTGTGAAAAAGAGTACTAAGGTGTTGAGTGGCAGAGGAAAGGGGCGGGTAACTGGGCCGGTGATATAAATTGAGACTCAAGGCAAAGGGGAAGATTTATGGCGGGGTTAAATTAACTGTGCGCAGCCACATAGCAATCTAGTTAGCGGTGAACACACGCACACACGACGTAGCTACTGCTGCTGCTGCTGCTGACCCTACCCCCTGCCTACGACCGCGCTCACACTGTTGAAAAAAGAAAACTAATCGACCACGGCAGCGGTGCGAGATACTTACACGATGATAAAGTCTGTGCACAGAGTCCAGTATTAGAGTCGGTAGTAATCCTCGCAGCCTGAACTGTCTAAATAAACACACGTTTTGCTCAACACGCCTTTCAATCATATTTATGAATAAATATTTACTCATATCTATGTACTTTTGGGTTTAATTACATGCACTTCATTTATTTCTTAACAGTTACTTACAGTGTTGCCAACTCAGTCGTGATAAAAGTCGATACGTTCCGTCAAAATGACTTTATTTTCAAATAAACATCATCTGTAAACTCATTCTGTCGTCGGTGAGCGCGTATTTCGCCCGCCTGCATATGGAGTCTGTCCAGATTCAGAAACATGCATCTATTGAAATAAATCGGCGGGGTGAGTCCCTCTCATTGAGTGTTCTTTGGACGCGAGTTGTGGCGAACCAATAAGAATTTGCCTTTCTTCGGATTGGCTGGTGGTGTCAGACAACAACTTTGTACGAACGCCAAAAGTATAAAAATATGGGTGTCCTACTCACAGCCACTATAAATAAATAAATAAACAAACACCTATTAATGGCGCCTCCATCTGCCACTTCCTTCTCACAGCTGGCTACCAACTACGTAATGCACACAATAAACCCAACATTCACTACTCTTCCATCTACGTGAATCCACCTTCTCAACGACCGGTCTGCAATGGCGTACGACTCCCCACAATTTCCTTACCAACTGACTGAAAGTGCTTGCTCAGACCAGCCCGAGCCTGGACCTATAAGGACCAGACCCAAACATCCCCCCCCCAAAAAAAAAACTCACAGCCACTCTTCCTTGCGACAGCCGACTGCCCTGGTGTAGCTCCCCTTCGTTTTGGGTGACGCTTTGAGGCGATCGAGACTCTTGTGCCCGCTTGCGGACGTAGCTCTAAGGGACGCGCCCCGGCGTGGCAATTGGCTGAAGCATGAAAGGACCAGCTTGCTCCCATAATGTACATGCCTATCATGTACTCGTGGACCGCACCCTAACTCCTTGTGGCTAGCAAACGACCTAGCTGATCTGTTTGCACCTGCCGTTCATCAGGCCCAGGGCTGGACAACGCGCAGAAATCAGGGCGCAAGACGCTCGTCCATCATCTGTCTGTCTACAGCCACTAGTCTTAACCACAATTCAGTGGTCACTGACTGCGAAACCTTTGTCAGTGCTTTACAGCCTTCTGCACTGAAGATGACCGTCGAAGGCACGGCCGAAACGTTTGCACCAGGCAATCTTGAACCACTGCCTTACAGCCTGGCGCCGAACTTCTCAAAACATCATCTGTTTTAGGAAAAGATAATGATGATGCTTTACTACGTTACGTTACTTAATATTTTGATTTTTTACTAAATTTGTTATTATTTTTTTTAAATCTTTGGCATACATTAGTAATGTATTAACTTTTCAACAACTACATCTGTATTCATGATTTAATACATTATGGAGGTGATCTACTACTAGGCCAGCGCCTGGTATGATATTTTGACTGTTACGTGTTATAAGCCATAGAAATATAATAATTATAAAACTTGCATGTTCTTATTATAACTCCTACATTCTGCAGAATATATAAACATGAAACTCCTCCTAAGATATTTCTTGAATTTTTCCAAGTGTAAGTAATTAATGAACATAGTCATTATCAGTATTGATAAAATATTGGAGATGGTGAATAATGCCGAATGGTCCCATTCGGCGATGAAGGGAAATATCCAGCGACATCTTCAAGTGGTGGGGGACAGAAACACCGCTTGACGTTAGCTAAGTGGCTAACGTGGCTCAGGAGACTGAATGACTGCCGATACAAAGTGGCCGTCCTCTACTTGTCAACAAGTATATACATAGGAGATACCCTCTTGCCCTTGGAGTAAGAAATTTCTACGGCTAACGTTGCTGGAAACAAGGAGGAGAAACCACCACATTGAAGATCCTTATGGATATCTTTAAACAGAGGAATCTGATATCTCTAGTCTGGTAAGACAGCCTGTCTATGGGAGACAACCCAGATAGGAAATCGGGCTGGACGTTCAGCTAGAACGTGACAGCGCCACAATCGTCTTACCCTGCATATGCTAGTACATATCCAAGGGTCGTAATCATTACTAAACTCTCTCAAGCAAAAAATCAGGCTTAGTCTGTCTCCTTAGTACCGGAACAAACTTTGATTTATCAGCGGGGGTCCTAAAGTCTATGTCGCATCCCGCATTTCGATCGCCATTTCTCCCTATCCTTCCAGCCATCATCTTCAATAGCTCGATCGCTCATGCTTTTCCTAATTCCTGTTCTGTATTGTGTTGTCAGTCTTCCTTTTCTTCTCCTGTTTTGTGGTGTGTAAGTCAATGCTTTCTTTGGCCGTCACTTCTCCTCCATCCTCATTACGTGACCATACCATAGTAACTATCCGGATTCTATTCTTTCTGCTGTTGTAAATACGCGCCCTGCTTTCCTTCTTATATCTTCGTTTCTAACATGTTGCATTCTAGAAATATTACACACTCTTCTTAGCAAGTCCATTTCCACAGTTTCTATCATCTTTTCCTCTTTATCTGAAAGTTGCCAGCATTCGCAGCCATAAGTCAAAATGGGCTTCGCAATAGTTGTGTAGATTGTCAGCTTAGTTTGAAGTTTCATTTTGTTCGACCAAAGTAACGAGTTTAGCGAACGAGTAGCCTTTTTTCCCTGTTGTATCCTATTTTTGATGTCATTTTTTGTTGTTCCATCTTCTGAAAGCTTCTTTATTCCAGTTTGTTAAAAGTCGGTCACCTGTATCCTGAATCAGTCAGTAAAGCTGTTTTTCAGTTTGTTTTGGGCTTTTTCAGACCGTTGGAAACAGAACCGTTTCTTTGTAGGAAATACAGGTTTCAGCTCCAGTAAAATGTGTTTAAACACCTTGTTGCCTTCACTTTCCAAAACACCGTGAACACGTTTTCAGATGAAGCCAAAAGTTATTGCTTGTGTGTGTGTGTGTGTGTGTGGCGGGTTAATGACGGGCTAACGAGTAGCCTTCTTTCCCTGTTGTATCCTATTTTCCGATTCTATGGATTTGCAAATCTGGGTCTTCTTCTTGCATGTCTCCTATTTTCAGATATTCCTATTTTCTGGAACAAATTATTTCTGGTTTAATTTTTGTTAAATCTTTATCCTTCAAAGTACTGCAGAGGAAACCTTCCATAGGTCAACCACGTAGGATGTGGGAGGCAAGGAGAAAACACCACATTAAAAATCCTCATGGATATTGCAACAGGGAAAACTGGTTTCTTTAGTCTGGTAAGTCAGCCAGTTTTTAGGAGAAAATCCAGACACAAAATCGGGCTGGACGTTAAACCTGAAGGTGGTAGCCCCACCATACGTCTTACCTTGTGATATGCTAGTAACATATCCAGGGAACATATTACAATTACTAAATTGTCTCAAATAAGGACTGGCCGGCGGATAACCCGAAGGGACGGAGAGGTGTAGGACGTCCGAGAAAGGGACCAGCTCTAGACTCTTTGACTGTTTGAGGCCGGAACAAAGCATCCTTGGTTTAATCATTGTAGATGATGATGATCCTTGTTGAAGATGGTGATAATGATTCCTGATTAAAGACTGGAAATTGAGTGGTGAATTTCATTTTTCTTTACAAATTCATTATAGTTAAATATACTGTTGCCCGTTTCTAATACCCAGGTATCTGCTGTGAGGTTATGTTTTTTGTTTCGTAACCCTTCATTGCCAAAGTCGACTTCTCTATCGATCGGAAATGGTCACGAAAAACTGTAACAGAAGCATGTTTATACCTTTTCCCTTTTTTTGTTGCTGAGAAACAGTAATGAAATAAATCAAAACAAAGGGAGGAGAAAGAGAGAGAGAGAGAGAGCGAGAGAGTGAGGAAAGGGAACAGAGCAGCAGACAGGTTGTGAAGCAATAATACAGTTTGATAGATAGCTTGTATATATCATGAGCGTGGGGCATGAAACGCTTCGGCCCAGAAATATCATGAAAAATTCAACTTACGTAACAATTCACCTACAATATGTGATACGGAAAAGTTTTAAATTGCTTTTTCCGGTGAAATATTGAGCAAATAATTCCGAAAAACGATTATGTGTGTGCATACATTTCCACTTCGCTGCGTGCGCGCGCGCGCGTGTGTGTGTAAGCTTCTCACCGCAGTATACATAAAATACACAAACACACAACACGCACAAAACACATGTGTCTATATTAGGCGCGTGTTCACACACGCACACACACAAACTTACACACACACACACACACACACACACACACACACACATGTGTGTATCACAGTGTGTCCCAGAAATAGGTTTACGCGTTTATTTCTATATATATATAAATTTGTGATGTTATTCAATTTGTTTCTTCTGCAAGTAGTATAATTTCGTATATTCTTTTTAACACCTGACGCACGTTTCATTGAAAAATATCAGTATCATCAAAGGTTTCTAAGTAAATTAATAACTTGGGGTTATTAGTTTACTTAGAAACCTCTGATGATACTGATATTTTTCAGTGAAACGTGCGTCAGGTGTTAAAAAGAATATACGAAATTATACTACTTGCAGAAGAAACAAATTGAATAACATCACAAATTTATATAATTACTGCAAGAAACGTCGAGTTACTTAAATACAATATATATTACAACGATATTACGTTGTTACAAATTTAATATAATTTAAATTTGTGGAGCCCCACGATCTTGGAGCGCCATTTATTTACAACGATACAATTTTATATATCGAGTCGAGCCACACGTTGGAAGCGACAATTTTATTACAACGATAAAACGTTATCAGATGTATGCGTGTCGTGCCACACGTTGACGGGCGACAAAATTATAACAATATAAATAACGTGTATGTGTAGTTGGGGTTCAGGTGTAATTATAATAAGAGTAACTCTTTTTATGAATCGTAATATGCTTCATTTATTACTGGAAACAAACATAAAAAATAATAATATAAAAATCATGATCAATACGCCATATGATATCCATTATCTATAGTTTCAAAGTGTCTTTACTATTCGTGTTAACATTACAATCATATCTTAAATTCTAGATATTATATTATTATTGTATTTAAACTTTTCTTCGTTATATTAAGATTTCTTGCTTGCTCAGTCTAAATGTGTGCTTCTTTAAAAATTGTTACTACATTCTTATTCTATATTTTCTTCATACATTCCTATGGCTTTGCAATCATTTTAACACATTTAATTTCTAATTTCAATGACTCTACGTTATGTGCTTTTATTAAGAAAAGTTAAATAATTTAATTACTAATTTCAATGACTCTACGTTATGTTCATTACGAAAAATAATTAAATAATTTTCTGATTACATATGAATTACATTGAATTTTATCTCTATCTACATACTTATTATTTACGCTTCCAAAAATGTTTTGTCTTTGTTTTTTTTTTAGGGTCTTTTAATGTCTTTCTCTTTGAAAATTATGTATTGGTTTTTCGTCACCTTAAATTCCGCAGAGTTGTCCTATGTCCTCCAGTGATTCCTTCGGTTCGATCCTCCTGGATGTCCTCTTGTCCTCACTGCTCGTCCTCTCGTCTCTCGTCCTCCATGGTACATTGGCTGCTGTAGGCTATGATGACGTGTCGCTCTGGATCTGTACCCGATATTATAGAAACGTCTCTAGTCCTCTGCATCTCCTTCCTCTGCTAGTCGTGCTCTCGTACTCTGTCAGGAGTTGATGTTCTTAGCTGGCGACTGCTTGTAGACGTCCGACAATTTCTTCGTTACGGTACTTTTTTTATTATTGTTTTTATTACTTTAAATTAAAAGCATTACCGTAATACTTTATAAGTTCAGCTACAAAAATCGTACTGATGTTAGATTTCTCGTCTAACTTCGTCCAAAATAGTTTAAAAAATTCGCGTCTCGGACCGGCATAGCGTACCGCCGCGACTGTGGTTTGTTAGAGAAGAAAGTTCGTCTCTCCTGGGCTTCTATTTATATCCACCCAGAAAACTGCACATGTCGATTCAGGTGTCAGCCTGTCGACATTTGAAACATCGCATGATAGCCCCCACTCTCGTCTCATTTCACATAATTGCACTTTTTCGCCAATCGCACTGTTTAACGCAGATTTCACGGCGATAAAATAGTGTCTCATTTAATGACTTATGAGATGTGCAATTATCATGATGCTCACACTACTAGTATAATTATGATGCATTAAAAATCATACTGGACTCGCACTGATTGTCCGAATTACGTAAAATTCGCACTGCACTCGTGTCCGATTTTTACACATTTTTAGCAGTTTTTACCTTCTCACTAACATTTATGGTTTTCTTAAAAATAATTATTTTCCTAATTTAGCATTGACTTAGGGGGTGAGATTGCAACTTTCAGGATCAGACAGGCTTCACGCACACACATTATTTACTTGTATACACACATGCAGTGGTAATCGCGTGAAGTTTACCTCTTGGTTCCTGCTTGAAAGCCAGCTTCCAATCTCACACCTTTCGTCTATTATATATTATTGAAATTAACTTAAATATTTATAATATATTATGTATGCGCATTACAGCCTATGCTTGTATTGTCGCAATATATATATATTGTTACGACACCAACAGCCGGCCCAATACCAGAGAAGAACTATAAAGAATTAACTATATAAAATCAAGGAAAATAAAATGACTATGACGAGACAAATGACCATGACCCAACCCAAGTGATTGACCCAGTAAAGACAATAAAATGAGAAAGTGTAAACTCAACTAATGATAAAAAGCACAAATAAGTAATACATATCTAGTAACGAGCATTAAATAAAATAATTCAAAAGTAAGTACACTAACCATAATAAGTAAGTGAAACCATTATTAATAGATAATGTATGTTGTTAATAGCCTTATTATGATAAGAAAACCAAAACATAAAATGTTGACAGACTAACTATAAATTTGTGTATAAAAAAGTAAAAACCCAAGAGTGAGAGATAGGTAGGAAGTGACAGTGATAAACAGTGTAAGTGTTAGAAGTGATAATATAAACAATTCATAATTATAAGAAAAAAGGAGCAAATGTAATATACCAGAAATAAAAGGTTGATAGACAACTAATGTCATAGTGTTAAATAATAAGAAACATAAGTTATGAGTGCAATGAAAATAAAACATCCTATGTTAATAAAAATATTCAAAGGGATGATTATCAAGATAGAATAAATGGTGTTATAATATTATTCACCAAAATTGTTATTTGTTTAATTAAAGAGTTGAGTATATAAGACCATAAACCTATTTTTGTGTTATGTTTTATAGTAATATTAAGTGCTAAACAAGTTGTAAGAAATTGCAATAGATATAAGTAAGGAGATAAATTTTACAAACATAATATTAATCATTAGAGTAAAGACAGAAAAAGAAAAAAGAGAATGACAGACAAGCAATGATTTTGTAAATTAGTAATTACATTCAATTATTGTAAAACAGCCCAAAGTAATTTAAAGGGTAAATAAGTCATAAGTGACAGCAAGCAAAACATATGTAAATGAAAAATAATCTTTAATTTGTGTAAAATAAGAAGTTATAGACAATTACTGCTTAGGCCTATGCCTAACTGTATAAATTCAATATAAACAAGTTGTAAGAAATTAACTAGTATTAGAAAATTAAGGGCAAGTACCTCATTAATTACAATTAGTGAACAATAATAAGATGTCAGAATTACAATAAAAACATAAAATAAGGAAAATATGTAATAACATAATATTAGCAATTTTGTCGAAACTTTAATATATGAATAAGCCCAGCTTTGTGGGATATCAAAATAATCTTTGAAAGAAAATAGAGACAGTTATGTTAATATCTTATACATTGATAAGAAGACCAATGAATAATAGCAATTAGAAAATATTTATTCATTTTGAACTAAAATTCAAATATTATAACAATAGATACAAATGTGTACAACCAATGAGAGTATGGGGGGTTGCCATAACAACGGAACGTTATTATATTTAAATCCGTTATAAAACATTAGTCCATTATTGACGATCAAGAGAGACGGAAGCCAAACCATATTCGACTCAATTATTAATTAAAACAGTAATAAATACTACCAAATTTAATGAGATGTGGATTCAAGAAGTCGAACAAAGACCTATTTAAACGAAGAGAGCTAATAAACCAGATTTTAATAGTTAAAAATAATTTAAAAATCCAGATTAATCGAAAAAGAACCCAGATGAAACAGAAGATCCAAATGATGGAAGATTAACGATTGTATCAACTCAACCTAAATAACAACAGTGACTCATCACCAGAAATCGAAAAGATTTTGTTAAGTATATCTGAGTTACCCGAATTTGCGAACTAAATTAATTAACTTTTCTCACAACACAAAAAACTCTCACTCCGAACTTGGTAACTAAATTTCTTTCAAGGATTGATTGATCATAAATATTAAATTTGTATGTAAACATAAATTAACCTATGTACGAAGTATGAATTATTAGCACACACTTTTTAACACTCAAAAAACGAATTGTATTAAAACTTCATAGTATATAAGTGCCATTGATATAAGGTGGTGTACTTTATTAACATCTTGTTTCTATTTTTACGTAATCAAAAGAACTCGTTGACTAAATGAACTGTAGAAAATAAACATTAACGGCAGCCATGTCGAAATAGAAATTCTTCAGCCAACATAGCCAAACTTGAGATATAGTCTGTTTATTGCCGGAGTAACATTGTTTTATAATATTATATTTTGTATCTAAATGAATAATCATTAACTATTTCGAACGTTAATAAACTAGTACTGATTTGTAATAACCGTCCTTTATTTCAAATAAATTGTATTATAAAGTTTGTGCACTTTAGCGGTGAGTAAAATTGTCTACCAGATTTGGACGTTGGCAACACGACGAACCACAAGCGAGATTCGAATGCCGCCAGTTTGTAATTCGTGCGTTCGAGACGCACAAACGTGTGGCTTTTACAGGACGATAGCGATCGACACGTTAAAAATTGACGAGTACAACGTGTGGAGCTAACACACGCATACAGGTCTGATCGTTACTATATATATATATATATATATATATCGGTTCATAACGTTGTCCTACGTCTTTCGATCCCTAGTCTCCAGTGGTCTCGATCCAACCAAGATTCTTCTTCCAATTCCCGGTCTCTCATTGCCCGATTGATGGCTTCTCTCCAACTCAACCTAGGTCTTCCTCTTCGCCTACGGCCATATGGTGTCCATATCAAAATTTGCTTGGGGAGTCAATTATCCGGCATTCTTTGCACATGTCCAAACCATCTTAGCTGTTTTGTTTTTATGTCGTCAACAATAGAGCACTGTACCCCCATTATCTCCCGGATTCTGACGTTTCTTACTTTTCCAGTTTTGACCTCCCTGCCGCTCTTTGCCAATAATCCATCTCAGTAGCTTCCAACAACTTTTCTGTTCTTTGTGTTATTGGCCATATTTCACACCAGTATGACCTAATTGGTTTCACAATTGCATTGTATATACGATGTTTATTTTGTTTTTATATTTTTTGTCCCAAAATATGGAGGTTTCTATACAGGTATTTTATTTAAAATCTATTTCCTTGAAATTTTGCATAGTCTTACTCCTGAGAGGTAGACAACTCACGTAGAAGTGTTGGATACATACTGTGTGAGCGACTAGGCGTCATTATAAAACTTCCTAGCGGTCTCTGGAACTGACAGCGTTCCGGGGAGAGTTTTAAATATTTCGCTGAAAGTATCGACCGACTCATTAGAGGGGCTTAACTTGAAACAACGGTGGATTTTCGAGTCCGGTAGCAAAACAGATATTTACTGATGATGACGGAGACAATGGACCGTAGTAAGGGCCCTTTTATGCAACCGATTTATATCGTACGATAAGTTTTGCATCCGATATTACTACGATTTTTATCGTCCTTTGAAGCAGCATAGGCCAGACTGTAGTGAATGTTGCCATCACCAGTGCTGAAAATGGATCCGTGCGTGTTGTATGCCCCCTATTGGTTCGTTTTTATAAGGTTTGGAAGCGGGATCCCATAGTGCTCTCCTGTTCTGGAGTTCGTCAATGAGCCTTTCTGCATTAATGCTTTCCTTATTTACAAAACAAATTAAAAAATCACACCACGATGTGAATACCACTGACTACTTGGCACAACTGGCATCGCTGACGCTAGGCAGGAAGGTTGGCAACACTGGTGTCTGAAATTCATCCGATAAAAACTTGCGCGAGTGCATTAAACGGAACAATTACAGCCCATGTATCTAGACAACTAGTCCGATATTTTATCGGATGCGTTTCCTAGGACACCACGATATGTTTCTGACTTCGGAACGATAAATTTATCGTGCGACAGTGCATAAAACGGCCAATTTATTTCTGTTGTTATACATGTCGTACGAGTTATTATCGTAGGTATCGTATAATATAAATAAATCGGATGCATAAAAGGGGCCTTAGTGTTTGAATGGTAAGACATCGGAATTGTTTCGAAGCACTTGTTCACGTCCTCGAGTTTAAAGCTGTCAGGTCAGATTCATCTAATCTAGACTAACACTATAGTCAGGAGATCCCCTAGTATGGCATTACCTTCACAATAAACGCAGGAAAACATGACACAAGACGTTCAATTTAAGCCTCTAAGAGGCAACTATAATGTTTATAACAAAAAGGGACACTTTAATATTACGCATGCTTAAAGTAAGAAGTTCCTGAATTTTTTATTAACGTTCACAAGATGTCACATTATATTTTAAAATAAAGACAATATTCAAGAAAATACTTTAAAGGACGTAGGCCTAAATATGCACTTACTATACTAAATGTTATGAAATTTCGTGATTTAATATATAAACTTTATTGTGGATAGAAAACTTATTCCTATAATTGACACTGATTAGAAAGAAAATAGTTTTCATCAATAACATTTTTCATTATATACAAATCGTTTTTTGAAATCTAATCTTTTAGATCAAAACTAAAAGCTGCAATAAATTATCAAATCTTTTGAAAATTTGGAAACGTATATTGTTACGAGAAGCCTACCGAAGAACACAGAACATTCTCCACTCCCCCTGTCCAGTGTGGCAGCAGTTGCGTCATCAAGTAGGTGATTCTAGTGAGGTCTAGGAACACTTGAGATACTACGCATTAAGCCGCCTGCGTGCAGTTAAGGAGGGAAAGCTGTACTGAACCTCAGCGCGACGTATATAAAGCCATAGCAGCTGGGTTGTCAGTTCAGTTGCGTGAGAAATTTTTGCTAGTGCGGTTTGAGTGTTTGTCGAAGTGAAGTAGTATTGTGTTAATAATTGTGTGAAACTCTAATAATAGACATTTTATTCTATGTGGACAAATCTAACTGGAAATATTGTAATTACAAACTGTTTATTTCTGATAATTAAAGCTGGTGATTAGTGATTTAATTGGTGTCTTGTATTTTTGTTTTCCACTGTACCTAAGACGATCAGTAGACCGTCGTAATAGTATTATAACTGGACTTAGACCTAACCGAAAATACAGTCCCAATAAAACGTGTTGATCAATAAACCGCAACGATGAAACAGTTTAATGCTCGTGGCAGCAGCAGCAGAAGAAGAAGAAGAAGAAGAAGAAGAAGAAGAAGAAGAAGAAGAAGAAGAAGAAGAAGAAGAAGAAGAAGAAGAAGAAGAAGAAGAAGAAGAAGAAGAAGAAGAAGACGACGACGACGACGACGACGACGATAATGATGATGAAGAAAAGAAGAAGAAGAAATCGGTTGCACCGGTTTTGACTACTGCGGAAATCGTTGGCTGTCTTCAGACAAATCATTCTAAAACATGAAGTGCAAATTCAATAAAAGTTCATCCAATTTTTTGTAAAAATTGCGAGATGGTGACTCGGTGTGTGACATGAAGGACATAATGGATAGTAGAGTTATAGGGAAAAGGGTAGGAGTTAGTTTACTGGATGAAGCGAGTTCTCAGACTAGTCAAGTGATTTGCTTTTGCCTCAAACCAGAACTAAACAGCTTGAATAAATGTATGCAATTTTGAAATCATCATACTTATACATTTGAGACAGAATAAAAATTTAATGAGACAGAACGGAAAAGCAAAGTTTAATAATAACAATTTGTTTTTCGCCTTGCCGCAAAACAAAAACTAAAAATAATGCAATATTTCATAAGAATAATAATATTCCAGTAAACGTGAATGTAGGGTATGTGTGTTACATAATGCAATTAGTTGAGAGTTAATAAAAACATATTCATTATTAAGACACACAGAAAGATTAAGTAAAGTGAGATAAAAAGAGGGGAAGAACAACAAACAGGGAGAGAGAGAGAGAGAGAGAAGGTTTTGTGTAAGCAGAGTAGTCTTGTTGGATTTATTACACTTTAAATCTAGACAAATTAAGTAGACTCAATTATACGTGGGAGAGGCTTTAGTAATGAGACGGCAATACCTGTGGGAGCCATTGAGAAGAAAACAGTCATTAAAACGAAAGCATGCACACAGTAAGTTTCACTTCACCCAAGTAAATTACTGCCCGTTTATAAAAAAAAAAAAAAAAGAGCGAACAGAAAACTGCTCCTATTAAGTTGAATAAGCTTTTCAAACAACACACAGTGGCACAGATTATTCACAAAGTTAATTATGTATATAAGCTTGATTGCTGTTCACTCGCGCTAAAGAAAGAGTTTTTTTATTGTCTCAATGTAAATAATCGTTTTAAATTAATAATGGAATTACGGAAGAAAAAGTAATATTAATTATAATTTTTAATAAAAAAAATACAGTAACTAATACTTTTATTTTTATTGCTATTTAATTATTTTTATTTTTATTTTTGTATTAGTACTCTTTATCCTATTCTTCCGTTTCCTTTTCCTCTCTTTTAATTTGTGGATTGCTGTTGAACGCATAAGGCTTCAGCACATAATACCGGGTCTCCGCTTCCCATTTATGCTTCATCCTTCGGGTGTATACATACATTCTTTGAAATATATCAGTAACCAATGGCGTAAGAATGAGTTGGATCGGGACATCAACCCTCCCCCAGAGCTATTCAATATTTTAGAAAAATTCCTAACTCAACATTAATTTCACAACTCTTATCATACTCAATATCGTTTCCCAAACAGTTTAACTTATTATATAATTTCATCGTCAATTATTATTTTTGTTCTTATTACATATATAGTAGGGTTGCTACAGCTAGTGCCGCCTCCCTTGCTTCAACCTGGCTTTCCAATTCTCCCGATGTTCCCGTTGTCCTTCCTCAAGTCCCATACGTTGCACAGATTCATCCACTTCGTCCCTCCAAGATCTTCTCGGTCTTCCCCTTCTTCTCCTTCCTAATGGACTCCATTCCGTCACTTTGTTGATCCACCTATTTTGGGCTCTCCGGACATGACCGTACCACACCAATCTTTTTTCTTCGATGTAGTCAATTACACTTCTTTCCGCTTCCATTCGTCTTCTTATCTCCTCGTTTGTTATTCGGTCTGCTCTCGTTATTCCACAGCACCTCCTCCAATATTCCATCTCTGTTGCAAGAATGTTTCTTTCCCATACATCATAATGGTTTGGACTATGGTCTGATATATCATTTTTTGGTGCTTTTTCTAATATTTTTGTCCCATATAACACTGTGTAATTGTCTAATCCCTGTTCTAGTCTGCCCTAATCTACTTTTTATTTCCTCTTCCGTTGTGCCTTGTTTACTCAGTGTGCCTCCTAGGTAGTCTACTTGAATTTGTCTGTTCCTCTAATTTTAACATTTTCATCTGCTTCTAAATCCGTTGTTTCCTCATCTCCAATTGCCAAGTATTCAGTCTTTTTTATCTTTATTTCCAATCCCATCTTTGTGTATTCTTCATTCAGCTTTCTGACCATGTAGCTTAGATCTTCTTCATCCTTGGCTATAACTACCTGGTCATCGGCGAAGCATAGTGTGTACAGGTGTTCATTTTGTATCGGTATTCCCATTCCATGGCATTTTTGTTCTTATTAGCTCCTTCGAAATGCCATTATCTTTCTTTTTATAGTGGAGAAAGAAAAACCGGACGGAGCTGATGGTAAAAACAAAACATAATAAGTAATATATTTAGGTATGCGTTATTACAAAAACTTTAAATAAAAAAATTTTAGCAATTTGAAGATATTTGTAAAACAGAAAAAATCCCAGAAGAATGGAAGGTGGCCTCAATACATCCGCTGCGTAAGAAGGGTGATAAGGAAGAGGTTAACAATTACAGAGGAATATAATTACTTCCAGTTGCGTTTCAAACATTTTAAAATATTCTATTGAACATAGTAGAAAAAACATTATATAGCCATTTAGGTAAATATCAGGATGTCTTTAGGAAGAGCAGATCCTGTCCAGAACAAATATTCACTCTGAAGTCAATAATCCGTCACAGGCTACTGGATTCAAAGGAGATTGTATTAACGTTTTTGATTTCAAAAAGCCCTTTGATCTGTTGATAGAAAAACTATAGATAAAATAATCCGAGAATTTAGTGTTAAATCTAAATTGGCAAATCTAATCCGTGAAACTCTTACGGACACAGCCTCAAAAATAAAATTATGGGAGAAATATCTCAACCGTTCAAAATAAATACGGGTAAAAGATAGGGTGATGGTTTATAACCAATTCTTTTCAACTGTGTACTGGAAAAAGTAGTGAGAATTTGGAATTAAAATAAAAGGAATGCAAAATGTTACCAATTATGTTGGGAAGAAGGAGCAAACATATTGAAATAAACTGTTTGAAATTCGCAGATGACGCTATACTTTATGAACATCTGACATCTGCAGTAGCACAAGTTAATTTTTTGAAAGACATAGCCAGTAGAGCACGCTTAAGAATTTCTGCAAAAAAAAAAACTAATTTCTCACAAACATTAAAAATGCGCAAAAATTCCTGCCAATAGATATTGGTTGAAGAGAGAAGGTTAGAAAATTTAAGTATTTAGGGAAAATAATGGTTTAGAAAAATCTGCTATAGAAGAAAGGATTCATAAAATGGAAAAAGCATATGTTATAAATAAAGATATTTACAATATAAAGTCCGTATCTAAAAATAGGAAAATAAGGCATTACAGTACAGTAGTGAGGACAGAATGCCTACATGCAAGTAAATGTCTACCATTGAATTATAATTTAGGCAAACTAGAAATAAAAACTTCAAAAGGTTGGAAATTAAGAGGTAATGTTGCAATAGCCTATATCAAAGTATAGAAAATATAACAGAAACAATGAGAAAAAAGACTATTATTTTTTGGACATTTATATAGACTGGACGACAATAGGTTAACTTATCTTTATATATCTGTGGAGAAAGAAGTCAATATCACGTTAGATTAAAGAAGTCAACAAGGATTTAGAAAAAAATAATATAAATGCAGAAGAAGCAATGAAAGAGAAGTTTTTCGGGCAAAAGTGTTAAAAGTGGAAGGAGTCCAGGGTAGGAGACAGAATAAAACGCAGGTTCAAAGTGCGCTTAAGACAGGAAGAAGAGACATAGTGAAAAGATGAAAGAACACTGGAGAAAAATAAAAGAACAAGGAATAAAGAATTGAAATTGGCAGGTAGTCCTCAGATGGCCGGTACAAATTGAAAAAAAAACCGTATGAGGTAATATAAACCAAAATAGCAATAGCTGTAATAGCTGCAAGCATCAAAACAAAAGACAGACCCGTGACTCGGTTAGCTTTTATCAATTACTGTGGGTGAAAGCAGCACCTCTGATTCCCACCCGTATCTCAGTACCCAATATTGTCCTCCGACTGGCGTTGAGCGTCTCGCTCGACGCAGTGTCCCGAGTATCAATTTGGATTCCTGGCACTGGGGCAGTTATAAGTTATTTATGCAAGTAAAGTTTCCTAGCTTCCCTTATTTGGTGGATTACTCTACAGGGAATAGTAAACGGGGTCCTTCTAAACACTCAGCTGGGCTTGGCTTGTCTTTGCCAAACCCGGCGAGTAGAGGATTAAGGGTAACTCGGGCCGCCTGACAACAAAATCTGCGCGCCAAGCGACTTATAGTGTCATTATCAAGTGACCGTACACCCATACCTCTTCTAAGAGCTCGAGAAGAGAATATGGCGGAGACACTATACATAGGGCTACTGGCTTTACTATCCGCTTGAGACGCTCTAGTTGCACAGACGTATTAAAAGAAAAACCTTTTACAAGCCTACAGTGCAATCAAATATATTTTATTAAATTAATATAGTGATCTGTTACCAACTTTTAGTTCGTTTTGAATAATTTAACTGCTTGGCTCTGACTGACTTCTTGGCATCTCAGAGAACCGGGCAGTGCCACCATTACATAAACAATTACAGTACACAAAATGGCCGACGCCTAAATAGGACGACAATTTATATTTATTTTCCTTTCTTCCTATCGAAGGCGGCCATGTGTCACCAAGCTGGACAGGAATAGGTTATCACCAGCAACACATATGTGTTAACGATGATCTTACCAAGAGGAAGGTGGGGTCAACGCAGGACTCGAAAGCACGGGCCATATAACTTTTGAAGTTGCACGAAGCCGGTTGCCAGATTTGAGTGCTTATGTCGGCGTGTGAATCTCGTGTCTCATATTGATTTAAAAGCTGTGTAGAACGATTTATTTATGAGCATTTGTCTAGGCCTTTCCTTTAAAAAGTTTATATAAAGAGCACAATGACCGTCTTTCGTAGTGTCCTTCTGAGAATATGAACTGTTTCAAAAACCTTCTTGCAAAGGCGTACGTTAGAATCACTCTTTATTTACTACATTTTGTCAGATGCCATTTTAATTTTGTCAATCAATAAGTTTTATGTACTTCTAACAAGTATGTACTTCTAACGATAAGTTTTATGTACTTCTTGTCAGAAGTATCATGACTTACGGCTCAGACGTTAGGACTACTAATAAACACACAAGAACAAAATTAATGACAGCAGAGATGGATTTTTGGAGACGTTCTGCAAAAGTATCCAGACGTGAGAAAATTGTAAATGAAGTCATTAAGGACAGAATAAATGTGAAAATTTAATTGTTGATTTTATCCAAACAAAAAAATTACAATGTTATGGACACACGAGAAGAATGGCACTGGAAAGATTGCAAGGAGTGTTATGGAATGGACCCCACCAGGAAGAAGGAAAAGAGAAAGACCACTTATCACCTGGATAGAAGAAATTCATACTATATTGAGGGAACGAGACATTGAATAAGACTTTTGGACAAGCAGCAGTGGAAAAAATGAATTGAATCAGTTCTGTAATCTTTGGTTCCGGAAAATGTGTAAACACTGTTCACCCGGAATAATAATGGAAAATAAGTTTTATGTTGTTTCTGACTACGATAACCTCTGAAACAATGAAGGCAAATGTACGAAGTTTCTTCACACAAAGTTAACTTTATTATAAGATACGTGAGCCCGATTTTAGCCAGTCGATTATTATTTCCGTGGTTGGACATTTTTCTTTACTCAAAGTTTCAATGGGCGTGCCATACTACGACATCCACCATATTAACGCAATACTTTACTTATGCAGTTCGCAGCCATTTAGTCCAGGTGTTCTTTCCAATTTGCATTATATCTCTGCACTTTCTCTTTATTGGCTCTTTTTATCCTATCCGCATTCGGCCAAGCAGCTGAGTTGTTCTTCCTTTATCTTTGTAGATGTCCATAAATCCCCTAACCTAACCTAAATTTCCTATATATTTGGTATCCTCGTGGAAACGGGTAATTTTATAAATTTAGTAATTTACAACTCAGCTAAGTCGTTCTTCCTTTATCTTTGTAGTTATCTATAGATGTCCTAACCTAACCTAACTTTCCGAAGTATTTGGTGTTCTCTTGGAAACGTGTGATTTTATAAATTTAGTAATTTACAATATCTGTAGACGCACAGTATAAAAGTCAGTTACAGTCGTTTAGAAGACACCATAAAGATTGTCATTACAATTTCTGTACATGTTTACCCTTTTTTATTCGTCACAGTATCTTGTGGACGACTCGATAATTACGGTCCGTCGCGACGCCGGCGTCTCAGTGACGGACGGAGTACCGCACCCCCCCGGAGACGACCCGTTTTTATTGCACTGATTCATCTTTATTCCGCCGCCGCGCGTTCCCCTCCCCTTTTTTACGATTACACACAATCTTACGGCGAGAACTCGACGTTTTGTCGTATTCATAAAGTTTGTCCCCCCTCCCCAATTCTCGTAACCCGTAAATCGTGGTCGTTACGTCGTCTATCGCCGCTTTATTGTTGTGTATATTTTAAAAATGATTTTCTTCCCAGAGCCGTTAAGCGGTTAACCATCGCTTTAGTTGTGGGGAGCGTAAAATCTTATCCTCATTTAGTGTGGTCCGCCGTCGCATTAAATTTCAATGCTTATTAATTGTTTTATGCGTTGACTAGAAGTGTGGGTGTGTCTTGTAAGATTTTACGACTTGTGTTTTATAACGCTGGTTAATTGCTATGTTGTTATTCGACGAAACTGGAGGACTCAAAATATTCTTAATACAACAGAAAGATACAGAGAAACATGAAGAGAACACGTCTTCTTCTTCTGATAGTTCCTATCCGTTTCGGATGTTGGATACCATACAAACTATTTTAACTTTCTGTACTGCTGCACGGAATAACACTTTCTGTACTGCTGCACTATTTTAACTTTCTGTACTGCAATAAGTAAAATCTCTGTTCATTTCTCATGAAATGCCCAGATACTGATGCTTTCTTACGTTCACTATGTTAATAACTTCCTTTTCTTTCTTCGTCTTTCTGAGAACTTCAATATTAGTTATATGTGCTGTCCATGAAATGCTCAGTATTCTACGGTAAAGCCACATTTCCAAAAGATTCAAATTTTTTAGTTGTGGCTTCAGTCAAAGTCCAAGATTCTACACCGTATAAGAGGACTGAGAATACGTAGGAGCGTAAAAGTCTCATCTCTGAGCTTATTGTTAAGTCGTGACTTTTGAATAAACTGCTCATTCTAGTGTACACTGCTCTTGTCTTCTCAATTCTGCTCTTTATTTCTTCACAGTGGTCCCATTGATCATTGACTATAGTACTAAGGTATGTAAATTTGCTTATGCGTTCAAATGTTCTTTTGTTTATATTAAGGGTGCAGTTTGTAAACTTGTTCCTAGATACAATCATTAGCTTCGTTTTATTAACATTGATGTCTAGACCATATCAACGGCTGCTTTCTGTCACTCTATTCATTAGTTGTTGCAGGTCCTCTAAGCTATCTGCGAATATGATGGTTTTATCCGCATAACGTATGTTATTTATTCTTCCACTGTTCAGAGTGATTTCCACATCATATTCATGTAACGTTTCTCTAAAAATACCTTCCTAGTAGATGCTGAATAAAAGCGGAGATAGTATACATCCTTGTCTTACTCCACGCAGAATCTGCATCTCTTCAGTTTCCTGTTTATCTACTGTAACCACTGCAGATTGGTTCCAATATGGTGTAGTTATTATCCTTAAGTATTTTCCATCTAATCCAATATTTTTCAGGATATCCATCATTTTCTGATATTGGACTTGGTCAAAAGCCTTCTGGTAATCCATGATACATGCAAAAACATCACAGTTTACATCTCTACATCGTTGGAATAGCACTTGGATACTGAGTAGAGCCTCCCGTGTCCTTACTGCATCTCCGAAACCAAACTGTGTGGCTGATACTTGTTCTTCACAGATTTTGTATATTCTGTTGTGGATGCTATTGAGGGAGAGTTTTACAAGGTACAGTAATAGTTTAAGCTAATAGTTCTATATTCATCATATTGTTTTTCTCCTGTAGAGAACATGTGGATGCAGGATTCTGAAAATTATTTTTCACTATAAAGCGGCATAATAAAGGTATCAGAAAGGTACCCTGCCTTTTCACTCCCATAACCACGGTCCGTATATGGGAGCGGTATTCCACAGAACTTTTCCTAAAGCGTTACGGGAGTGAAAAGGGACCGTGGTTGCGACCAATTGAATTTTCATGTTATTATTATAATACAGGAATTACCATTATAATTCTAACCATTCCTAACCTAACCTAACCTAACCTAACCATACCTAACCTAACCTAACCTAACCTAACCTGACCTGACCTAACCTAACCTAACCAAACGTGACAAGAATATTGGAAGAAAGAGTTTACTGAATTGAAATATCATCGAAGTTCAGAATAGGAACGTTTCTAAATGACAGATTCGGTCAGTAAATGAAAGTGCGGGGCGCAATTGACCGCATAAGAACAGGTAAAAAAGTTGTTTAGTCGCAACTGACCGAGACAGCAAATCATTTACAAACTACTTTAGGGTAGTTTGTGGGACCGTGGTCAGTTGCGACCGAGGTGGAAACTTGGACTATCCTAAAGTAGTTTGTAAATGATTTGTTGTGTAGAAACGTGATATACAGCCTTCCGTGTGGGGTTGCCAGATCAAAAATCAGAAAAGCCGAACACAACTGTCAATTTACCCGAAACGCCGGATAGCAGTTTTTATATTAAAGAGCAGGGTCTATTAAGTTATTAAAATGTATTTACAGCAGCGGTCCATTGTTTTAAAAGAAAACAGACGTTTCGGCTTAAAGATTGTGTATTAAGGGTAATGCAAACCATTTACAAGTATAATACTAGTGACTCGGAACACCAAATTTTTATTGGTAAAAATTGAAAATGTTTATCTTATAGCCTGAACCAGTTTTTGCTTATTACAAACTTCGTCAGAGTCTTGTGATAAGCAAAAACTGCTTTAGGCTATAAGGTAAAAATGTTACAAGTTTACCAATAAAAAACTTAGTGTTCCGAGTCACTAGTATTATACTTAGAATTAGTTAATCATCGGACACGTCATGGACAACAAAATCCAAGAATTTAATACAAACATTCAAAATTCATAGAGAAAAAAGTTTGAACGTATAAACAGAGGCGTAAGACAAGGGGTGTCCACACTTTTTAATATTTACCTTAGTAAAAAGATAATAGAATGGCAGTGAGTGGCTCCACGAGAAATCAAATTCAATGATGGCTAATTCTTGAACATATACTGTTATTTGGTAATGATCTGGTACTGGTTTTACCAACTGAAAACAACTTGCAGAAAACGTTTATTTATTTAGATAAACGTATAACAGAGTATGGAAGTAGGATATCAGTAGAGAAAACAAAAGCAATTGGTCACTGGGAAAAAAGTCGTTCCGAACAATAATAGTTCTGTGAAATAAGGCCCTGAAGCAAGTTAAATATAATTGGAACTTCTCCAGAAAATTAACAAGTGTTAAGCAGTTTACAGAAAATGATAATCGACCCCCTAAAACTAGGTTCATACATTAACTGTATCCACATATATTGAGATGAATCTTCTTCTTCTTCTTCTTCTTCTTCTTCTTCTTCTTCTTCTTCTTCTTCTTCTTCTTCTTCTTCTTCTTCTTCTTCTTCTTCTTCTTCTTCTTCTTCTTCTTCTTCTTCTTCTTCTTCTTACAAAGATATTCCTACAAATAAAGGTGTGAGACAAGGGTGCCCTACTTTCACCGACACTTTTTAATATCTACATGAACGACACATTTCGGCGATGGACAGCTAAAATTGACTCGGGAATATCACTTCAACGAAATATTCATGTGAATTCATTGCTTTATGCAGATGACAAGGTAATGATACAGAAAACAGAAGATCAGTTACAGCGGGCGATATTTATGTTCAATAGCATCATGCAAGACTGTGGGCTACAGATCTCTGCTACAAAACCTAGAACGATGACATTTCAGGGAAGGCGTCCTATAAGAACTAAGATAGTCGTAAATAATCAGATTTTGGATCAGGTTAGTCATATTAATTACCTGGGTTGTAATATCTAATATGAAACTGATATTGATTGGGATAGTAAGCTAACAAAATTTAGACGCATCTGTGGAACGATTCATAGGTACCTGAAAATAAAACACGAAAGGAAACACGAATGAAATTTTTTGAAATTGTGGCTGTCCCCACATTCCTGTGTGCTAGTGAGACATTAACGCTTGGTAAAAAGGGCATGCAGAGGATTCAGGCAGCCGAAATAAAGTTTCTAAGAGGGACGCAAGGTTGTTCTATCTTGGATCGGCGAAGGAACGAGGACATTAGACGCGATTTAAACATTGTATCATTACACCAGAACATTTAAGACCACAGAAGGAGATGGTGTGAATACTTGAATCACATGCCTGATATCCCTCTACCTGTGGCTGCCTTGTGTTATCACCCTACTGTGAAGAAAGATGTCGGTAGACCGAGGAGGAGATGGGTTCCTGAACAAGTCTAAGGCCTAGTCCTTGGAGTGGTGGTGATGATGATATTGGGATTAAACTTGACTCTGTGTGAAAAGTCTCACCAGATTTTAAGGAATGAAACACTTATAACGATGATTATTGTAATATATCTTCTGCCTTTGTTAATTTTCTTCATTGTTTCAGAATTAACACAGTAAGAAACAACATAAAACTTATTGACTTAGTAAATGGAGCTTGTTATAAAAGTTAAAAAAGCTACTGACAAAATGTAGAAAATAAAGTAAAATTCCAGTGCATGGCTGTGAAGGAACGTTTTTAAACCAGTTCATATTCTACTGTAAGTAGTTGGTCAACACAAAGATGCTACGAAAGGCTCATTGTGTTTTTCATATAAACTTTCTAAATGGAAGGCCTAGATAAATAAATAACGCTCATAAATAAATACTTTTACATAACTTTGTATTAACTTTTGTAAAGGGAAAGAGGGTTAGGCTCCCTACAACGGTTCTTTCCTGCAAACAAAATCCTAGTTCTTTACCACTTGATTAACTAAAATTATTAACTGAGACAAATATTCTAATGAATATTTCGCGTCATTCATCAATTTAGTTCCCTTAAAAAACATTTATTAGAATTTTGCAGCAGTTTCTCTCTCCCTCTCATCTCTCTTTCTCGTGCTCTGTCTGTTTTTTTTTTTTTTTTTTTTTTTTTTTTTTTTTTTTTTTCCAGCATGCTCCATTACAAATAAAGTAATACTACATGCTATGTATAAACTTATTACAAGTCGATTCTCAATACATATAAAGACAACTCAGTGGTACAACAATTACAAAGATTCAAAGTAAAAAATAAAAATAAAAATCAATCATTGACAATGATACAATGAATTAGTACTACATTATTAACATGTTAAAACTGTATGCATGTATGTATCGTATGCATGATAAAGCTGTTCGACCAATATGTAAGTTAATTCATAATAACAAATGCATACAATGATTCAAAATAGATAGACAAGCACAATAACAATAAACACTACAAAGAATCAAAATCAATGTTATTAACATATTTAATAAACTGTCTAACATATTTTGATGTCAATTCACTTCTATTCGGAGGCCATCGTCCACCACTCTTTAGTACACTATTTTTGGAAACCCGTCTTTCTTCATTCAACATATTGCACTCATACAACAAATGTTCCACTGTTTGGTCACCGTCGTTGCAGACACATATCGGATCATCTTTTATTTTGAAACGATAGTAGTAGGCTCTAAGCTTGCCATGACCAGTCACCATTGTGGTAAAATTAGGAGACAGTGCAAACCTTGAGGACAGTCTGTGCTGCACACTAGGGAAAAACAACTTAGTCACCATTCCATTTAATGTTTGTTCCCACTCACTTTGCCACTCCATTAGGCTCACCTCACGGAATTTGTTAATCATTGCACTTTTTGGTATTCGTTCATAGCACACCATACTGCTACTAGATGCAGCTTCTTTAGCCAGATTGTCAGCCAGTTCATTACCATAAATACCCACATGTACCTTAACCCAACCAAAATCAGTTGACCAGTTGACCGCCTTTAAACGTCTTAACTTATTCCTTATTTCTTCTATCAAGTAGCTATGATTCCTCGAGCTCCTAAGTGAGTCCAGCGTCACTCTGCTGTCGGTGTAAACAGCTGCCGTTCTCAAATTAGTTATAATATAATTTAATTCAGCTACCTTTTCCAGGGCCTTCAAGACTATGCTATCTGCCTATCTGTCTATCTGTCTCTCTCTGTCTCTGGCTGTCTGTCTGTATGTCTCTCTCTCTCTCTCTCTCTCTCTCTCTCTCTCTCTCTCTCTCTCTCTCTCTCTCTCTCTCTCTCTCCTCTCGCTAAGCGTAGAGAGTGAATTGTAATAGTGATAAAATGATAGTGCAGTTAACACGTGGAAACAAAAATTTACAATTGTCCGTAATGCATTAAAAAAATTATACGTTTAAAATCATTTAACTAAAAAACGTTATTCATTTGTCACGCAGTCTTTTCTTTATTTGTCACTTTTCAAACGTTTGCTTTTAAAAACGTTTAATACATTCAAGAGATAATGCTACGAATTGGCTAGCGTCTATCGTTATAAACACGTATAGACTTCATCAAAAAATTAAGTAAACACAGATATTTGACAAATTCGCAAATAATTTTTTCATATAGATAGAAAAGGAAAAAATCGTATAGATTGTATTCGGAAAAAGGAAAAAAGAGAAAGATCGAAAAAGGAAAGCCAAAAATTGTTTGTAGTTCGAAAGGTAAATCTTTTTAACAAAGTGAATAAAGAAATTCGTGCGATAGGCCCATAGTGTGACGGGGGACATCTTACAATGCAAAATTAGACTATCGGTGTACAGAAAACTCAAGTAATCCTGAGAAATCAAATATAAGTTGGCAGGGTAAGGGCGAGCGCAAATATCTCTCGCCCCCTCTCTCCATTTAACGAAACATATGATTACCACGTTTTCATTCACATATTATAAAATAATAGTAATATGTGATTAAAATATATGAAATCCTCTTGTCAATTTTTTATTTCTTATATCACTTCTGTCTGGCTTTCTCACCTTTATTACCATCTTTCTTTTTATCATTATTCCAATCCCTCTCTCTCTTTTTCATTATTTTTTCCTACATTTCTCTCTCTCCCCTTTCTTTTACGTTATTATCGTCCGTCTATTTCCATCGCAATTTTCATCGCGTCGTGAACAAAGAGACTCTGTGAAGCGAAACTCTGCTTTCACCGCGGCAAAAGGAAATATTTACTATGAAATCCTAATGTAAAATAAACAAGCGACAAAGCCACACACCGAGCGGAGAGAGAGAGAGAGAGAGAGAGCGACAGAGAGAGAAAAAAGGAAGAGGGCACTCATCTTCTCGGTCTTTCAGGTTCTGTGAGAGGAAAAAGCACCTCCTTATCTTAAAGTCTGTTCGCATTGGCTCAATTATTTCCTTTTTTCTACTATTGAATTTATCTGAAGCTTTTACTTATTTTCTCTTTTTCTTTTCAATTTCAATTTACCGTTAAAAATCAGTTGTTGTTATTTGTGGTGGAAGCGTGTGAGACGTATTTACGTTCGCGTCACCTGAAATCAAAGGAAAATATATATATATATTTTTTTTTTGTTCCGAGGCTACTGCGGTTCGTTAAAAGCAAAACCGAGCCGTTAGACATATACAGTACGTTGTTTGCGGCAGTGGTTCGCCGCCATTAATTGACCAAAATGTGTTTAAAAGTGTATAATTGCAATCTCCAGGGTTTGATGTATGATGGTTGTAAAACATCGGAACAAATTATTTTACACCAGACAAAGCGATACTGATAATTTTTGTTGACTCTTTTCCTGAATCAGTGACATCCGTACTGCAATATTCCGCCTAGCTTTATAATTTCCCAATACTACCATTGTACACAACGAATAAGAAAAATTACCAAAATTAAATAAATTAAAGAATACATTACTTTTAGAGGCTACGGCTAGTTTAACAAAAACCAAAGCCGTTAGTACTGTACGTTATTTTCTATTACAAAAATAACGATGACACATTTAACTGACCAAAATGTGTTTAAAAGTGTACAATTACAATACCAGGGGGTACAACAAATGTATCAGTTATCACCTTCAACCGATTGTTTGACACTGTATACGCGCAATCCAAACAAACGTTTGTGTAGATTCATAACCGTCCATGAAACTTTGGACCATTCAAGAGTCAAAACAATGTATCGCGAAAAGCGAACAAACTCCGAAGGAAACAAAGACAATTCATTCAGTTGGCAAGGTTCTGACGACTGCTTTTTGGGACCACGTGAGTATTCATTGACTACCTTAAAACTAAAGCAGCCGTAGATATGGTATAGACATCAGTGTTAATAAAAGAAAACTAATGATTGTATCTAAGAACAAGTTCACAAACTGCACCCTTAATACAAACTAAAGGCCAGTTGAACGTGTAAGCAAATTTACATATCTTGGTACTAAAGTCAATGAACAATGGGTCCACTCTCTAGGAATAAAGAGCAGAATTGAAAAGGCAAGGGAAGCGTACACTAGATTGAGTAGTTTATTCAAAAGTCACTATTTAACAATAAACACAAAGAAGAGACTTTTACGGTGCTACGTATTCTTGGACCTCTTTTACGGTGTACAGTAGAATCTTGGACTTTGAAGCCACAACTAAAAAATTGGTATCTTTCGCAATGTGGCTTTACCGTAGAATACTGAGAACTTCATGGACAGCACACATAAATAATTTAGAAGTTCTTAGAAAGATGAAGAAAGAAATAGATCTTAACACAGTGAAGATAAGAAAGCTTCAGTATCTGGAACATGTCATGAGAAATGAAGAGAGATTTTACTTGTTGCAGTCCATACAGGGAAAAGTACTCGGAAAGAGGGGAATTGGGCGACCGAGAATATCATGGCTGAGAAATTTAAGGACCTGGTTTGGCATGGATACAACTGACTTATTCCGTGCAGCAGTAGAAAAAGTTAAAATAGTCTGTATGATATCCAACATCCGAAACGGATAGGAACTATCAGAAAAAGACCTTACAACTGGGAGAACAAAGAGTGGCTAGTACTATGCAAACCAAGTGCATCTGTTTACATGACGAAATCAAGAAAAACTGTCACATTTAGCGAAAAAGAAAGTGCTCTTTCACCAAGAAAAATATGTAATCTCACAAGCCAGTTGTTGCGATGGCTGAAATCAAAGAATTTTGAATTGCTTCCTCACCCACCATACTCGACCGATTTAGTCCCGACCGAATTTTCCCCTTCCCTGAACTCAAGAAATGGCTCTGTGAAAAATATTTACTGGCGACAATCTAGATAAAGATTGTGTTAAGAAATAATGCAAATGAATCCAATAAAGTGTTGTTTTCTTTTCAGGCCCAGGAATTTTTACCCTAGCCTCTTATATTTTGTAATAACCTCGTTCCATTTGGTTCTACATTTCTTCGTTGCTATAAACGCCTTAGTTTGGACAATCCGACGGACATCGAAAACTACCATAAATAATAACGTGATAATTGATTTCCAAATTTATATTATTAATAACAAACACGTACATTAAATATTCTTCGGTACGTTATATTGTTAACAACGTGTTGTAAACATTATATTGCCAATAGAACGTTAATATAAAAGATTACGACCGTATTAAAGATTTGTTTTCCACAAAGTTATAAGAGACGAAGCTGCGGTTGAATCTATGTGTGCAGGCAGGCAGGCGGGATTCTGCGCGGCGTGGCGCGGTGCCGAGGAGGAGGGTGGCTGGCGCGCGGCGGAGCGAGTTCCGTTTCCGAAACAAATGCCGCTCACCTCGCAGATAAAGAGGTAATGCGACGCTATCACGCTACGCTACCCTCCACACTCCATTGACGCTAATCTATAGCGCGAGACGCTGCTGAATAAACCGACCGTCACCAACTTTTGACTTTCTACAACTGCTGCGACCTAAATTCTCTCCTCGCTCGAGGAAATACGAAAAAAGTATTACCTACTACCACCTACTCGACAACAGCAGGAAAACACGTTTTTAAAAGGAGTTGAGAGTTTTGACAAAAATATTTTTTCTCAATAGCAAAAAAGAAAACGGAATTCCCTCTCTCCTTTTCTATCCACACACGCGCTCGCACGCACATTTTGTGGTTCCTTTTGTGAGTGTGTGTGTCCGTCCTTTTAAAATTTTGTCGCGAATGAAATTTTATTTCCTTTTTATACTGAGTTATTTTGGAACATATATTCCGTATAACTGCAGCTAAGGATCTTAGAAGGACAGGTGGAAGGAAAAGGGGACGGGGAAGAAAATAGGTTGAAATGCTGTATGACATCAAAAACGGAAGGAGCTATAGTCAGATGAAGATAAATGCAAATGATCGAGATAAATGGAGAGGATCCAGTTAACACTTGTCATAGACTGTTTTACTAAGACGGAAGTGACGTTAGGGGCTGCTGTTATGATTTCAGAGTTTTATATTCTTCAGGCCAAATTTATATAAAGTGTTTCAATCACTTTTGTTTGTTTATATTGTTGTTGTATATTGGTAGCGCTTTGTGTGGTTTACGTTAATATGAACGTTAACATGAATATTTAATATGAACGTTTATTTTTAATTAGGTCACCTTATTATTTTGTCTTGATTTTCAAGTTAACGTAATATTCTGTTTCAACTATTAATATTTTAAGTACTACTATTTCCTTTTTAAAATAAACATCTTAAAAAGAATTGTACACAAGTGAGAATTTTGTAGGTAAGCGTTTGTAATCATCATCAGTAGCTCCACAGCCTCCCTCAGGATTTTCCTCCAGACTTCCCTGTCTATAGCCAATGTCCACCAATTTTTCACTCCAAACAGTTTCACATCCTCTCGGATTCCATCAATCCATCGTAGTCTGGGTCTTCCACGTCCTGTTTTTCCTTCTGGTGTGCATTTCATAATCCTCTTAAGAACATCCTCCTCATTCATTCTCTGTACATGTTTGATATCACAATATCAGACGATCTATATAACTCATAGAGCTCTCTGTTGTACCTTATATCATTGTTGTTAAAAACTTTATTTTCTGTTTACTTAAGTAATTAAAAACTGACGCTGATGGAAACTGACAGAAAAGTCTTTAATTGATGGCGTACAATTTTTATTCAAACGTTATAAGGTCACAATAATCTTGAATGATGGGGAACACGTATCGTTTTACATCCGACAGTAATTCGTGCACTGTACTTCATAAAACAGATTAACACGTCGAATTTACACATATTATATTGTTCAATACAAATTTTCCATTAATTACTTTTTTGTTAAAAATTTGTATTAATTTATCTATACTTGCCCTACTTTACGACAAAAGGATCTCCTGTGTTTTCATCATCATTATTTCAATATTGACATAACGGCTACCGGATCAATCTTTGTCGGATTATTATTGATCAAACTTTTCGTCGCCCTAAGTAAAATTTGCATCACCTGGTTTTTGGAGATAAATACTAGTTCATCATCATCACCTTATTAACGGTCTTAAGCTTTAGTGGCCTGTTTCTATTCCACAGTCTACGTTTTCTTACGTCTACCAACTTTTCTTCTGCCTCTAGGGTTGTAATCTTTCGCTATCTTCGGTATTCTACTTTTTCCAATTCTATCTACGTATTGAATCAATTTTCATCTGCATTCTTTAATCCTTTCATTAACTGCAAAAAATATATCTAAATGACTTCTTATCTCCTTATTTCTTATATGATCTCGTCTATTACACCTTTTAGCTGATCTCAGAAATGTCATTTCTGCTGTTTAAATCTTCTGTTCATCTTTTTTCATTTATGACCCGAGTTTCAGAACCATACAGTAGTGTAGGTATTGCCATTACTTTATAAAATTTTATTTGAGTTTCTTTTTTACATTTACTTTTCAACGTTCTTCAAATCGTTCCACGCGTTCTTGTAAAATTCGTTACTTTATTTTGTATATCTCTATCTTGATAATAAGTAATGTCACGTCCAAGATAGTTGAAATGTCTTAGTTGTTCTATGCATGTGTTGTCTACGCATATTTTGGTCCGAACCGGTTCATCTTCTATAAAAGCTATTATCTTTGTCTTTAATACAGATATGTTACTGTTATATTATTTTATTGTTTTATGTAATATGTATATTGCTCGCTAGAGATCGTCTTCTGAAGTGGCGAATATAGCTTGGTCATGCACGAAGTGAATGATTTTCAAGCTTTTATTTTAGTGGATTTTAATACCGTCAGGGGGGGGGGAGCCTCTGCCTACTCACGACCGTCGTGCATGGTGAAGAGCCACGCCCTTTTCGAGTTGGTCTTATAACAAAACACGACGGATCTAGACAATAGAAGGTATAGAAAGTCGATACACAATCTAGCCAGCATAGTGATGGTTGCCCTATACGGTGGTGTCAATCAACAACTCACAATTCCAACAGTAGCCTCGGAAACCGGGGTACATATAATGATAAATACTAGTTTCAAGCGATAATTAAATTATGTTGTTTACGGTACACGTAACACGTTTATAGACCTACATATGTTTATGCGTTCTTTGATATATCGCACAAATTATTCATGACAATTTCCACTTTACGTTTTAGGCTTTGGTGATTACGGTTCTCAACTTTCTCTCGGCCGATCTATTTTCTTCTACCTTTTGCTTTGTACATCTTGCTTTTACCTTTTTTACATTGCTAAGAAAGGTAATCTTTTTTCTTCAATCCTTTCAAAAAATCATTCTACTTAATTCATCGCCACCATCACCACTTCAAGGACTTGTTCCGGAACCCGTCTCCTCCTCGGTTTACCGACATCTCTCTTCCCAGTAGGTTGATAACCTACGGCAACCACAGGTAGACGAATATCGAGCATGCGATTCAAGTGTTCACACTATCCCTTTCTGTGCTCTTCAATCTTCTGGTGCAATGATACAATGTTTAAATCGCATCTAATATTCTCGTTCCTTCTCCGATCCAAGAGAGAACAACTCCCTTGAAAATTTTATTTCTGCTGCCTGAATCCTCTGCACGTTCCTTTTACTAAGAGTCCATGTCCCACTGGCATACAGAAATGTAGGGGATAGCCACAGTTTTATAAAATTTCATTCAAGTATCCTTCCGTGTTTTATTTTTCAGGTACCTGTGAATCGTTCCACAGATGCGTCTAAATTTTGTTACCCTACTATCCCAATCAGTATCAGTTACATGTAAGATATTACAACCCAGGTAATTAAAATGATTAAACTAATCCAAAATCTGATTATTCACGGCTATCTTAGTTCTTATAGGATACCTGCCCAGAAATGCCATCGTTTTAGATTATGTAGCAGGGATCTGTAGCCCATAGTCTTGTATGATTGTGTTTAACGTAAATATCACTAGCTGTAACTTGTCTTCTGTTTTCTGTACCATTACCTTGCCATCTGCACAAAGCAATGCATTCACATGAATATTTCGCTGAAGTTATATTCCCCAGTTAACTTTAGCTGTCCGTCGCCGAAATATGTCGTTGCGCTTAATTACGTTTCGTTTTACTTGTTCATTTCAATTAAATATTCGAAGTTCTTTTATTCTTTATCATATATATCAGATTACATCTTTTGACTGTTCTCAGAAACTTCATTTTAAAACCTGTACATAGGAATCTACGTCATATTCTGTCAGTTCTAATAGGACCCTCGGAAGTAGGACGGACACACGTTTGAACTAAAGAGTTACGAGTTCCAACTGTGTAATTATTCGACTCATAATTGTTTATCGTAAGCTAACACGGCCGGTGTTAATATTAACAAAAATGATTCAAAACCGGTATCACAGGACACAGGAAAGATTGCCAAGGAGAGTTATGGCATGGACCCCATCAGGAAGAAGGTAAAGAGAAAGACCACCTGTCACCTGATTAGAAGAAATTCAGACTATATTGAGGGAACTAGAAATTGAAGATCTTTGAATGGACAAGCAACTGGAAGATGATGGATGGAAGATGAGAATCCAATCACTTCTGTAATCTGTGGTTCCGGAAATGTGTAAACATTGTACAGCTCTGTTTAAATAATAATTAAGAACCGCTCTGTTAGGCAGTGGTCGGCTGCTATATAACACCGTGATGACATCGTCGTCGGCAACGTTGTTTCGAATCCCACCCTCGGGCATCTTCTTCAGGCGGCAAAAAACGACAGAGTGTTGTGAAACGGTTACGGCGGATGTTGGCCAAACGATATGCGACAACTTTTTTTAGGTAACAAGCAACTCCACACTACCCTTCTTTGGCTTGCTCTTACCCGAAAAATGTTTACGGATATCGTTCGGCCGAACAACGTATGGTTGTAAAATGTCATCGAGCAGCAACCACAACTCTCAACACCACAACTGTCTGAAAATATAAACACTGATTACTGTTAATAGGCTACGTGACTCTGGAAATACATGTAACAATGTCTCTTCATAAGTATTATACGTTGATATTTTTTAAAACAGTGTGCCTATTTGTATATACATATGTGTGTGTGTGTGTGTGTGTGTGTGTATGTGTGCGTGTGTGTGTGTACTAGACACAGCACAAGGATTAAATTTTATAAGTCAATTTGCAATACTCTTCATAAGTATTATAGGTTGATATTTTTTTAAAAAGTGTGCATATGTACATATATGTATATATGTGTGTGTGTGTGTGTGTGCGTGTGTGTACTAGAAACAGCACAAGGATTACATTTTGTAAGACAAATTTGCAATTTTATAAGACGATTTATGCGAGTGAGGCGTGCGTCATGACAAAAAAAGAAAGCGGCAAGGTTCAGAGTGTTGAAATGCAGTTTCTTCGAAATACTTTAAATTATTCATTGCAAGATAGTATAAGGAATGACGACATCAGAGCAGAACTAAAAATAAATGACATAAATGAAATTATTTCAATTTACAGGAGAGAATGGTGGGATCAAAATGCAAATGCAAAGGATGGCAGAGGATGAATTGCCGAAAGCAGCACTGAACTCTAAAGCTATTGGCAGAAGACACGTGGGTCATCCGAGGATGAGATGTGTGCCGCAGCAGGTTTATATAACCTATTCCTTGAAGAGGAGAAGAAGAAGCAGAACAATGATTACTGTCAATACGTGACGCTGGTTATACATGTACCAATCTTCTTTATAAATATTATACGTTGAAACATTTAAAAACAATATATATACTAGGACATATTTTAAACTGAAGCATTTGTTCGAAGAAATGTCGTTTTTTCGAGTCATTTAAAACTATCCTTTGTAAACACAATTCCGTACGCACACATAGGCTACATGATACAATACTGTAACAGTTTCCGGGAAACCGGTTCATAAGAATTGTTTTGCTTGTCAGCTGTCTGTCTGTCGTGGTTACACACGTGACATTGCGCTGAAACGCATCATAGTTCTTATGCGTTTCGTCTTACGTCTAACAAATAAATACCCGTCATTGTTCTCGAGGAAAAATCTCAACTGTTACTAGAGACAAATATATCAAAATAAACTCACAGGTATTTCCATGCATGCGTGCGTACGTCAGTATTTACAATTCGCTGTTAAGAAATTTCTTTTCCTGGAAGTGAAATTACATCAGAGATTGTATGACATCAAATTATGCCTTACGTTTAAGCAATTTATATGTATGTCACGAGTCACTTAATATCAAGGGAATAAGAATAATAGCTTGTAATATTTTTTTTAGCCTGGAATAACTTTACAACGCAATGACGCTCTGACATGTAGACTTGACTAGTTCTTCTTCTTCTTCTTCTTCTTCTTCTTCTTCTTCTTCTTCTTCTTCTTCTTCTCCACTTCAGGCATTAGGTCATAGACATGTTGCGCCCTCCGGCCGTGATAGAGCTCACGCCCCACCCCAGCCAGAGAAATATTAGTCAACCTTTTAACCCACGCCCGGAGGCAAGCCGTTGGGTGGGGGGGGGAAGAGTGTTGTTTATGTGTGTAGTATATACTGTGTGCCCTTGTTACTTATCTGGCTCGGGTATGCCAGAGAAGACGTACGTATTATTTGTCCGCGTACGTGCGGGTGGACGAACAAATCGAAACGTGACGTTGACTCGATCTCACTACATCGGCAGCGCAGCAACGCTCTTATTATGAGTCAGAGACGCTACCACTGTGCCGGCTCGCCCACACACTTGTCTAGTCAGACCAAATTTATGTAAGCGTTAATGTAAAAACCTGTCGTGTACAACAGTGTTAAATTCCGTTTAATGGTTGTATGTGCCTAATAGAAAGTACTGAACAGTGTGGGAAATGATTAGAAGAAGAATTTGATTAAAAACAACAACAGAAATCACAAAAGGGTTTAGAATCGAAAGAGGACATAATAGGGATAGAAGGCGTAGAGAAAGTGAAAGAATATACCTACTTTAGAAGTAATATGATAAAGGGATGAAAGAAGCAAGAGAGACGTCAGAAGCAGAATAGTGCAGCCAAAATGGTTTCTTGAAGAAGAAAAATTAGTTGCAAATGCATCCCTAGATAATAAAGTTACTGTACCTACACTTAAATTGTTGATAATGATGGTTTTATTTTAGGCTGTAAAAGTATATTTATAATTAAGCTAACGAATCTAATCTAGCGTACACGACAACATTACTTTTTTAATGACAAATTGATGCGGTTTGAACAAAAGGCAAATCATTACGAATCCTATTGGAACTATATTGTAACTAGAAGCCAATCGAACAGCACAGAACATTCTCCACACACTCCGCGTCCAGTGTGGCAGGTGTTGCCTCAGTCAGTGCAGTGCACAAGTAGGTTCTAGTGTGTCCAAGAACACTTAATGTACGCATTAAGCCGTCATGCAGTAAGGAGGGAAAGCTATACTGGACCTCTGCGCGACCTACAAAAGCAAGAGCGTCTGGCGTTTTCAAGTCAGTCACGTGAGCGATTCTCCTTAGCGCAGATCGAGTGTTTGTCAAAGTATTGTGTGAAGTGTTATTGTGTTATAAATTGTGTGGAACTCTATGATTTGACATTATTATTGCGTGTCGACAAATCTAACTGAAATTATTGTACGAGTTGATTACGAATTATTAATAGTGATAATTAAAGCTAGTTTTTAGTGCCTTCATTGGTGTCTTGTATTTTGTTTTCTACTGTACCATACGACGATCATTTAGACCGTCGTAACAATATGCATGTTATAAGCCTACATAAACATACGGAAACGTCGCGAATGTAGTGCGCAATTATATAAAACTGGTTTCAACAACAATACAATATGTAAAATGTAACGTCTGAAGCCAAAGGCGAGTTCTTTCACATAATGTGAGACAGTTATAATAACCCGAAATGAGTTAAGTAACTCCGTCTAACTTTGAGTTGGTTTGTTTTTGTAGCATTATTTTAAAAGTGAGCATTATTTTAAATGCGTTGGTTTTTCTGCGTGCTTTCACATTGCCTGTTAACCTACCCACAACAAGTTTTTTTTTCGCCACAGGCAGGTTTAAGGGATAATTTTGATAAAAAACGGTCTACATAAAAATTATTTGACAAAACGCCAAGCAATTAACGAGATTTATATAATTTATTAAAATTATAAGCGATATTTTCTATAAATCGAAACCGACTATCGAATAATCGAGATATCGAAAATTAGATCAGGTACGGTTATTGGGAAAGTACTTGTCAGAGATAATACGTCAAATTCATTTGGTTAATGTGTTGATTTCAATTATTGTCTTTCAACGCGGAACATGCGTTTCTTCCCATAGCTTCCATTTGAGCGCATAAAAGAGACTAGTTACATGAAATTAGATCTGTTTATTATTCTTTTTATACGCCGCTACCCCAAAATTCGACGTTTCATCTCTTATCGTAACAACAATTGACATTTGTCGGGTTTAATAACATACCGTCATGTCAGACAAAAGGGTTTTTTCTTTTTAATTAAAAGCAGCTTACGTTGCGCGGAGACGTTAAACCGCAAAGCCGGTCTCGGTGAAGAAAACCACTGCTTGTGCGCTGGTTACCGCCGTCTCCGCCAGCCAGCCATATCAAACGGACACCGCCACCGCATCGCTCGATAACCGCGACTTTCTCTGCAGCTTGCGGTCCTTTATGTAAGCCGAGAAAAGCAGCCGTAATAGTTTCACCGTACGTCGTTTATTTTACATCTTGTATGCAGAACTCGCTCAATAATTTGATACGGAGGCGATATTTTCTCAGTTGCAATCCGGGACATATGACACCAGTTGCTGTTGTGTAGGTGGAGAGGTAGGTTAGGTTAGGGGGGGGAGCCATTCCTCAATACAAAGTTGAAAATATGTTGTTACGCCATTAAAGAAAGTTTTACATATTTCTCGGCTATCCCAATAGAACCAACTGTAATGTTGTGTGCGTACGTCACTCTTGCGTCAACGAGGCTATTCTAGACCATAGCGGTCGGCGCACTGTGTTCAAGGCCGTTATCAATTACGATGTAGTGTTTTCGAGTAGTGGAACACTTGTTCTATATATTTAAACAACGACAGCTGCCGTTTTGAGTCGGCTTTACGTCGGCGATACTCAGTTGAGTTATTGTCGGGCGATTTACACAGTGCGTCTCAAGTGGTGTATTAGTGAAAAGTGATTATAGTGGGGATTATGTATATAATTTGACAACTGTATATATACAACTGTATAGTTGACATTACTATTTTAGTGGCCAGATTAACTTGAAATATTGTACGAGTATAATCTTGTTGAATAACCTGTTGATTACAATTGTGATAAATAAAGCTGGTTTTATTGACTTCATTGGTGTCTTGTATTTTGTTTTCCATTGTACCATACGACGGATCAAGGAGACCGTCGTAACAATATATTATTTTAGTGGAGGTTATATTTGTTGTTAATTATTACTGTACCAAAGTAATTTGAAATTTGGTATGGAAGTTCAGGTATATTACTGCTGTAAATGTATAAAATTGCATTCATTTACATCCATTATTTTTAAAATAACATTAACTTGTTTAAAATCAGTTGTCCCTAACTTTACAAGCGATTTTGATAAGAACTACTTACCGCATATAATTTATAAAAATTCAGTTTTATTTGAAATTTTAATCTGAACAATTTATATTTTTTAATCCAATTATCAGCAGCGGAGATATTAAAAAAAAAACAGAAAAAACACGATTTTCCAACTAAAATTGTTAATAAAAATTTGCTGCCAACCGATTGAATAACCTTTTAACAATTCTTAAACGTAAGGGTGTATACACTTTCATGTCCTAAACAAATGGTCAAAAGATGTAACCCTTTAAAACAATTCCCGAAGAAAGTGTAATATGCTTCCACGATTTGTAGTTTTTCAATTTTCAATTTATTAACTCACGCAAAATTTATCATATTTTATATGATCGTAACCATTTTCCCGTGTACTAACGCAGGAACAGTAAACTTCAGCAGACCATGGATTACGGCTGCTTTGTTTGCATAATTTAAGCACAATTATGGTTTTAAAACGATAAAATATTTTCAAGTCTGAATCCGGACTTTTAATGATTTTTCGGGACACCGGGACCTAACTCAAAAATTCCGATACTGTCCTGGAAAAACTGGGACGTATGGTCACCGTAATTATTGAACAAGCTTTGATATTAAATAAGGTTTCAGTTATCAGAAAAACTAAGAAAATCCTTATTACACTACTATTTTTGTTTAGTAAAGTAACATATAAAGAGTATCCATACAATAAACGCAAAAAATACGAATTCAATCTGTATTAAAATATTATTACGACGGTCTCACTGATCGTCGTATGGTACAGTGGAAAACTAAATACAAGATACCAATTAAGTCACTAATCACCAGCTTTAATTTTCACAGTTAAACAGTTCGTAATTAACAACACAGTCTCTTACAACAAATCAAATAAAAATTGTTCACACACAATAAAATGTCAACTAATTTAAAACACAATTGTATTACAATTATCCCGCACGATTATAAAACACAACACTTCAGTAATACACACTTGAACGCACACAGTAATATCACCCGATAATAACTGTAACTAAGGCCGCTGCCGCCTAGTATTTATACCCCGTTCACGGAACACAAAATTCCACAGCTACGCGTTATGTCTACTACACTACGACGTAATTAATTGCGACCTTGACACAGTGCGTGCGGCCGCGCGAACTCTGTACAGTCTAGCAAATGCGCTGAGAATCTCGTACGCCACAACAGATTCAGCTGGATTCATCTGAAACATTCGATAAACACGTAGATTGTTCTGTAATGTCGTGACAATATCCTTTAGTTCGACATCCCGCTGAAATTTTACAAATTTTAAATTTAGATCCTATTTCTGTTCAAACATATTTTAGATTTTTCAAGACTGTACACTATAATACAAAATATTAAACAGAATTTTGTTAAAATTCTCTTTAATTTGCGAATTTATTAAACTTATGCCCCATTTTTTGGCTCCCACTGGACCAAAATTTAAAATTTTAAAAATAAATCTAAATTCGTATTTTTAATGAAGTTTCCTTTAATGTAATGCCCCACATGTACTTTTGTAATTTTTTAAAATGTTGACCCCCTACATTTTTGCCTACCACGTAAACGATAAAACTCAAAGAGAATAGGATTCTGTTCTCTAGGGTAAAAGTATGGAGACACGTGCCATGTTTTACGAATATCGGTTGATCTGTTTAAAAGTAATCGTGAGCATACCCCGAATAAACGTACACATAAATAGACATACGAGGGTCGGGTAAAACCTGAGAATTCGCTTCGCTCGTTCAATAACATAATTATAATTTTTACTTTTTACTTACAAAAGTACAACCAGTAATGGAGATAGCGAAAAACTATTAAAAAATGGAAAGAGCATGTTATGGGCATGTCTCCATAAAGAATTCCAAGGAAAATCCTGAATTATAAGCCAACCAGAAGAAGAAAGGTTGGCAGACCGAGACGAAGATGGTGAAGCCGGAAGAGGCAACCTGCCTAATCCTGGACAGATAGATGATGGTGATGATGATGACTTTTTACTTACACCTAATCGTACAAACATTCATACACCAAAGTACGAAGCGCAGTGTAAAAGTTAGTTGGACTTGCCAATTTTTATTTTTTCTATGAAAGAGATATTTAGATGAAAGTTGTTGGCAATACTGGTAAACTTCCGTTTCCGCCAGCTGTAGTAACGATTCACACTTGATAGGAGCGGTTAGTTTAGTATTGGGCGCGAAACCTGTCACGTCATTTGCAAGGACAGTCCGATTTAGAAGCCTGCGCAGTTTTCTGTGGGCAAAGAGCTGTAACCCCACTGAAATTGACGCCAGGTCATCGCAAAATGATGCGAGTTGGCGGTCCGATATCGCGGCAGGATGGCTACCGTGTGGGAAGGCCAACGACTTCGACAACGGATGACAACATTCACCTACACAACTAGCTATAATAAAACATACAAACGTGTGGTTTGTATGTGTGTGTGTGTGTATGTGACTCGGATGGAGAGGGAGTGAGAGAAAGGACAGAGAGAGGCTAATGGCACATTAACTATTGTCATTTGAAACATATTTTAAAATTACAACACGACTTATTCGTCGTCGTTGTTAGCAACACATTTCTGAGAATCGAGCCTCAGTATGTCTGCTGTAGACGCATACTTAATGGTATCGTCTCAAGGCAGAAGTAGACAAACTTTGCGTCAAGGACAACACACCCAATCGTACCTAACCGTGAATGTTGATATTATCTATGTAATATTTTTGAATCGCCAGTTCAGTAAGCCTTCTGTGAGATGGTTCAGGAAAGACTCTACCAAACTCACCAAATACGCGTTTTTTTACGGCAATCTAAGGACTACATGCCAATTTCAATTCTTTACCCTTTGTTCTTTTCTTTTTTTCCAATATTATTTCATTATCTCATTGTGTCTCTTCTTCCTGTTTTCAGTCCACTTTGAACCTGCATTTTTCTGTCTCCTACACTGGACTCCCTCCGTTTTTAACACTTTTGCTCGAAAAACGTCTCTTTCAATTGCTTCTTCTGCGTGTATATTATTTTTTTTCTAAATCCTTTTGGACTTCTTTAATCCAACATAATGTTGACTTCTTGCCCCACAGATATTTGAAGATTTGCTTTGTCAACCTATTGTCGTCCATTCTATATAAATGTCAAAAAAAAAAAATAGTCTTCTTTTTCTCATTGTTTCTCTTATATTGTCTATACTTTGGTATATTTCATCATTACTTCTTAATTTCCAACCTCCTGAAGTTTTTCCTGGGTCTAACATTTTCCTAATAATTCGTCTTTCCAATATTTCTAGTTTGTCTAAATTATAAATCAATGCTAGACAATCACTTGCATATAGGCATTCTACCTTCACTACTGTACTGTAATGCCTTATTTTCGCATTTTTAGATATGCAATTTTTATTGTAAATATCTTCAGTTATACCATAACCCCCTTCCATCTTATGAATTCTCTCTTCCATAGCAGATATTTCCAAGCCATTCTCTTGAATTATCTCTCATAGATACTTAAAATTTAGAACCCTCTCTATTCAACCAATATCTGTTATCAGGAATTTTGGCGCGTTTTTAATGTTTGTGAGAAATTTGTTTTTTCTGCAGAAATTCTTTAGCCTGTTCTACGGGCTATGTCCTCTAAAAAATTAACTTGACGCCAGTTTTTGTATTATTCGATTTTTATTTAAATGACTTTATTTGTTCTTTAATGTATTGTGTATCATACGATTTTCATTTTTTTTTTTTTTTTTTTTTTTTTTTGAAACTGGTCTAAAAGACCAACCATCAATTTACATCTAATGTTATAATTAAAGTTACTTATACAGTCACCCACTGGTGTACTATATATTACTTTCTAGATTTCTGCACACACTGCACTACACTAATTCAAAAGTTTTAGTTTTCTTCAGCCTTCTCACTGTATTGGTGTTGTCAAGCAGTTGAATAGCTTCTACATTGATATGCTGGTGTAGTCTAGATTCGTGCTTTGCAGCAAACCTTTTAATTTCACTGGCGACATCAGGGATCCTAAGGTCTCGATGTATATCACTATTTCTGATGTACCATGGAGCACTTACCATGTTCCGTAGCACTCTATTCTGGAAGGTTTGAATACATCTAATGTTCGTTTCTTTCGCACAACCCCACAGTTGAATTCCATAAAGCCAAATTGGTTTCAGAATTTGGTTATATATCAAAATTTTGTTGTGTATTGACAACTGAGAATTTCGTCCCAAGAGCCAATACAGTTGTCTATATTTGAGACCAAGCTCCGCCCTTTTTTTTCTGATGTGCTCTTTCCATCGTAGCTTTGTATCTAGGGTCATCCCCAAATATTTTGCAGTGTTTGCGCATGGTACTACAAAACCATTTAAGGTAACTGGAAGACTGTTCTCTATCCTTTTGTTTGTAAAATTGATATGGACAGATTTCAGTTCATTAAGCTTAATTTTCCATTTCCCAGTCCACTGCTGTATCTGATCACTAGCATCTTGAAGCATGTTGGTAGCTTCACCTAAGGTCGAACCAATCGCCATTATAGCTGTGTCATCAGCGAAAGTAGCAACAGTCACATTCTCTAGCTGTGGCAGATCACATGTAAACAACAAGTAGAGGATGGGCCCCAAAACACTCCCTTGGGGCACACCTGCCCTCACTTCTCTTAGCTCAGAATAGTCATCTTCCTGTTTGACTCTAATTAATCTTTCCGATATATATGCTTTTAACTTGTCAGCATATTGTTTTGGTAGCATTTTATTAAGTTTATGTATTAAACCTTTATGCCAAACTTTATCAAAGGCCTGAGCCACATCGAGGAAGATTGTCGAGCAGATTAGTTTTTTTCTAGTGCTTTTTCTATTGTGTCTGTTATTCTATGTACTTGGTCTATTGTGGAATGTTTTTGTCTGAACCCGAATTGATGATTTGGTATCAGCTTTTTTCTCTCTATTACTCGATTTAGCCTTTGCAACAGACGTTTTTCAAAAAGCTTTGATATAGTTGGCAACAGTGATAAGGGCCGATATGATTTGGCCTCATTTGGCGGTTTGCCTGGTTTACGTAGCATAATAACTTCTGCCACCTTCCAGACACTAGGAACATGCTTTAGCCTAAGTGCCGCATTGAATAAATATGTAAGCATAACTATCCCTTTCTTAGGTAACTGCTTTAAGATCTCACCTGTAATGAGGTCAAAGCCAGGTGATTTTCGGGGGTTCAAGTTTATCTTGATCTCCTTAGCTACCTCTTTTGGAGTGACCAGTTGAATGTCCTCCTCTTCATGATTTGTGTCTTCATCTAACTCTGTATCAGACTGGGTATTGTTTGGCTTAAATGACTTTATTTGTTCTTTAGTCTATTGTGTATTATACGATTTTTATTTAAATAACTTTATTTGTTCTTTAATCTATTGTGTATCATATGATTTTTAATTAAATGACTTTATTTGTTCTTTAATCTATTGTGATCCGACGTTATAGTGGACTTTTGTTTGTTACAGGTAAGCGTCCTTTTGTCTTCTGAATCAGAAAGAAAAGGGAAATATATTTTGATTGGGGTTATGGATTACGTGGTGAGTTTAAAAAATACATAGATTATAGTAGAAGACACATACGATATACGTATATTATGATTCGTACTGAACATATTTTATGTAGTCAACATTTTTTTTTTTTTTAATAATGGGCTGTGTCACTCGACAAAAATAATTTTCATAACTTGTATTGGCGAAAGATTTTATGAAATATAGATATTTTGAAAACATTTTAGTCGACTACAGTTATTAAATTTACATCGTCAGGATCTAAATATGTTACTGCAAAACACAATAAATAATATACCTAGAATGAAGTGAATAGTAATCTGTATGAAAATTATAGTTATATCCGGATTTTATTAATATATTAATAATAATTATGATTATTATAATAAATGAGTAATATTTTTAGAAATTCTGTATGTAATAAACAGGCGCACACACAGACAAAGCAATCCCAAAGTACTCATCATATGTAGAGTTCATATAAACTGTAGATTTCTATTGATTCTTCTTTCTTCTTCACCACTACAGCCCTGGCATCCAACGTTTATCTTGTCTAAAGTGTCCTATCCATTGCCAACTTAGCGTATCCCCTCACGACTATTCCTCTGAGATCTTCCAACACATCATCCAACAACTTTATCCTAGGTCGACCCCTCTTTCTGATTTTATACACCTGTGCCCTCAGAATTTCCTTTGGCATAGGCTGATCATCCATCTGTTCTACCTTTGTATACTACACTTTGTCTGATCATCCATCCATACGCCGAACAATTGTTTCCTTAAGCTTTTAAAAAAACTCTCGAAATGTTCATGCTTCAATAGCTCATCTGTCTTCTAGTTATTTCTTATAATATCCAGATCTGTCTGTCAATATATTCATTGTTTACCACTGTCCAAATATTACGTGTCATGCATGTTTTTTAAAAAAATGAACGGAATCACGAATTCTTTGTTGAAAAAGGTCTAACCGCGATCGAAATTTACGAGCAAATGCTTAGTATGTTGGTAGATGCTGTACCTTTAAAAACAATGTTTGTGGGTACCCAAACAATGAGACAATTCCAAATGCGGCAGCCAGCTTGGATAAAGTTTTTTCACACCATGCTCTTGAGTTTACGTATAATACAACCTCTCATGTAAAATGTCTGTGACCTCAGCAATGCCGTCTACAATCGATAGACGGTGATTTTTATTTTGTTGTAATGTCTGGTGTTTCACTTTTTTGAACGTCCAAACTGTGGGTATCATGTTCAGTGCTCGTAAGATCACATTTTGAACTGGAGTATGCATTTACCAACCTTTGTTTTTCAAAGCGCAGAATCTTCTAACACTTTTACCATTACCTTTTGGTTTTGTATTTTCTAGACCTAATTTAACAAACAATTCGTTTAGAGCACGACATTGATTTATTTTATTTTTGAAAACACGCGGGACAGGTAACTTTCGAACAGCTGATAAACAATGACTAAATTGGCAGATGCGTTTAAAAATTAACAGAGAAAATGAGAAAACATGAAATATTTTACAGAAAATACCGATGTTAGACCACGCGAAACGTTTCAGACTACCGCTATGCTATATATGTCGCTCAGGGTACTTTTTAAATGAATCTTGTATTGTAGACAACGACGTGAATAAGCTACATAGAACCATATGCGCGGCAGGACTATTAGGACTACTTCAAAATCAACCAGTAGTAAAGAAACAGGCTGCTGGGTTTGTGTTTTTAATATTTTAGTAATCTTTTACTGTAAATCAAGAAATTTATTTGTTTTGTTTTCTGAAGCAGCAAGCGGCCCTCTAGATTTGTTTACGTATGTGAGGGGAGCCCCAACACGATCATTTCTTGGCAGTCCCAATTTCTTTTCAACATTCTGGTGTTTTGTTGTAATGTTGTGATCACATACAAAGAAAACTGTCCTGACTTCGTAGTACCTACATCGTTTTGGACTTGAAAATGATGGTGAAACTAAAAAGCTTTGTTTAGCACGAAGCAGGTCAATGACAATGTACGACAAAGGTGGAGGGAATGAACCCGAAAAATTGCTAACAAGAAACACCTCCGTTTCTTGTTGGCACGCCCCGGCACGCAGTTGGGTAAACCCGGCACACGCAATCGTTAATCTTTAATTACGTGAATTAGTTACTTTCATTAATTCAAATTTTCAATTAAACAAAGTAACAAGATAAGCTGTCATTATTAGGCCAACTATGCAATTTATTTTAATGTGTGTAAATAACACAGTTGAAAGGAAACTTAGGGAGGAGTTAGAAATATTGAAAGAAAGAGAAAAAGGGTTAGAAAATTTAATGAATACTTAAACTAAATTTGATAATGAAGAAATATTTTATAGTATAATTTAAGAAGTAAAAGATAGAGGACTGATAGTTAACATTAAGATTTAAATTGCATATATGGATGTTTTTGAAATAAGTGTGAGTGACCGCGCACACAAGTGTGAATGAGAAAGGCTTTACAACGTTAGGTTTTAAAAAGAATGTACACACACACGCGCACATGAACGCGCACACACAACACATAAACACAAGGAATGTGCTAGAAAAATATGTAACTGTACAGACGGGGGTGACAGGGCTCGGAGGTTGGGAAGGGACATTTGACTTATAGCTTGTTTGCGGTGGTGTGTGTGGACAGTGGGGCGGGTGGTGGAGTGACGCGTTTGGCTTTATTCTCTTGTTGTTATTTCCGATCTGACGATGAGCTGAGAAGTTTGAAAGCGCTAATCGGAATAATTTTCCTATAGTGGTGTGCAACAGTGACAATCCTGTTTATTTTTAAGGTGTACTACATGAGTACACAGGCTTTTCTTCTTAATAAGCTTATACATTATTTAAATCGGTCGATCAGCGGGAGTATCATATTAGCAGGCGGAGAAACTGGGAAAACACCAAAGTTTAAATGCGACGGTAAATTTTTAAAAAGCTGTCCCCCCCCCTCAAGAAGTATGGACATTTTTCTCACCGAGGTGAGCTAGCTAGCGAGCAACAGGGCAAAGATTTCAATGTAAAAACTTTTTTGTGCTCTGCGCTGAGAATTTGATGAAGTTAATTTAGCAACAACAGTAGAAGCAGCTGCTGTACGCGCGAGTCGCCTTAGAAACGCAGCCAAATAAGAAACACACAGAGAGCAAAATGTGGTCTGGGCTCGAGACCTCAGCCGCAGAATTATACACAAAATAGTGTACTCCAGTTAACCACACCAACCGCTGCTGCTCCTCCCCCCCCCCCCAAATACGTCTGCTGACTCCGCAATCTTGTTTTTAATAACGTGAATAAATCAAAAAATTTCATTACAAAGAATCCGGGCAACTACAAAAAATCTACACTAAGCGCGTAAACACACACACACACACACACACACACACACACACACACACACACACACACACACACACACACACACACACACACACACACACACACACACACACACACACACACACACACACACTTACGAGTATTTAATCTTTCTATCTTGGAACACGTCATGTTTTAGAATTAGAATTCAGTCTCTTTCCTGTGGAAACATTTCACTAATTTTATGAAACCAGTTTTACACATATAGCTTTGTTTTTGTTTTGCAATTTTACTTTCAATTGTTGGCACACCTGTGAAAGCAGAAAATGTTGTCATACAAATGTAGGCTATTGTTGTTTAGCAGAACAGATATTGTTTAGTTCATCTGAAAAGTGTATACTGATATAAAGACAATTTTTAACTTTATTTGCGTTTCACCGAAAATGATTTTTTTGCCACTTATGTAGCTTTTTCTCAGGATCCGTACAACAGATTTTAATAAAAACTTTCACAGTTATAAGTCCCGTCTAGACATACATTTTGGTGCGAGATGCTTTGTCAAAAACAAGTTTAAAATTTTTGTAATAAAAAAAATCAAAACTATATAAAACATGGTAAAATAATGTATATAAACAATTTTAATGTTAACAAGACCTACAAAACGAAAAAAGAAAATTTTGTATGCTTAAAATGTGTAGAAGGGTTCCAATAACTACCTCTGAAAATTCCATGATGATTGAATAAGTGGTTCCTGAGAAAAAGGTACATAGAATTTGTCAAATTAACATTAGAAGCATAGAGCCTACCGACTCCCCTTAAGTACTATACGAACTCATTCAAAACACATCTAATTGTGACTGACAGAATATACAGCTGGTCGACAGAAAACAATTAATTCACAAAAAAAATATTATTGCTTGTCCAATTACGAAAAGTCGGCAGGTGTTTCGAAACATAAACGTTCTTCGCGTTTGTCGGCTAACCGAGCAATAAGCAGCGTCTCCGTCAAGGCCATGCACACAGATAGCTTCCAGACTGTTCGAGTACTCTTAACTACGCACATTATGCTGGCTGGCACACCGACAAAAGAAAGAATGGAAAATTATTCTAAAACACCTAAGGGACCTATATAAGCATCAGCGGACGACTTAGTTACATCTGGCGATATTGTAGAGATCGGATGAAATGATTGTTGCTGGTTGCTGTTTATAGTGTTACAACTATTGCGGCACTCTTAATAGTTGACAATATTATTGCGTGTGGACAACAATAACTTGAATGATTGTATGAGAGTAACTTGTTGGTTTCAAATTGTTATTTGTGACTAATTGAAGCTGGTGATTAGTGACTTCATCGGTGTCTGTATCTTGTTTCCACTGTTCAATACGACGATCCGTGAGACCGTGATAACAGTGTAGCGATTGGCGTCGGTTAATTATGGAACCAAGTTTAGACCCAAATGAAGAGTCACTGAGGATCACAGTGGCGGATGATGTCACCCTTATTGCTAATATGGTGGATCATGTGGATGGCAGTATTTTGTTTTGTCTTTGGCAAAAAATATGTTAGTATATACTGACGTGCTCAGTTATTAATTTTGATGTAGCTTTTTTCCTGTAAATAATTATAGGGCTAAATATTTGAGAAGAATAGGCCTATTTGTCTACATGGCAAGATTGATACATGTAAAAAAAAAGGTGATTAAAATTAATAAATGAACAAGTCAATTTTGATCCAGAAATTACATAGGTAATAATGTAATATTTTTAGTGAACGAGAAAGTCCTGCCATATTAGAATTGATACGAATATCGGTAATCACGTTAGGTGTCTTGATTCTCAATCACTCTTCACTTTGACCTGAAGATGGGAACATGGTTAACCGAAATAGTATTTCTATAATATTTCTATTGCGAATTAATGTATTATGTAAACGTGAATGAGTTTTTACATTGTTCCAAAGATAACTGTAACACTAGAATTAATCCTTGGTCTTATTTCTTTATTTGATCCTCTTGACAGTTGTAAAGTTGATAAAAGTAGGCAGTGCATTTTTAATAAAAATATAATACAGTTAAAAATATATCAGTGAGGAAGTTTAGCAGCTATCGTTGAAATAGTTAGAGATGCAAGCGAGGAGATTATGATTTCAACCTGACGGGGAACGATAAACAGTAAAGTTTGAAATCTAAAACATCGAAAAAAAAACATGAAACGTCCTAAAAATCCACAAAAGGCAAAACAACACATGACGTCACTAATGCACATACATAAGAACAGTAATTTAAAAAAAGAGTATTTCAACAAGGCAAAGTGTCTAATGCTGAACCTCAGGTGATGAAAACAATGTTTAATATTACATACAACCCACAGACAAACAGCCTCTCTTTCTCTTTTCACTCTCTGTCTTTGTGTGTGTGTCTCTCTCTCTCTCTCTCTCTCTCTCTCTCTCTCTCTCTCTCTCTCTCTCTCTCTGAGGCTCTTCCCCTTTCACTCACTCACTTACTCACTCTCCATCTTTCTTTCTCTTGTTCTTCCTGTCTTTTTATCACTTTTATCCCTCTGTGTGTTAATAATGAATATTTTTCATGTGTGATCCAATAACAATTTAACAACACTAAATTTACAATAACAACTACAATAGCGTGCGCGCGCAATTTTTAAAATACTTATTTATCATATTACTTATAATTAGACAAGTTCGTTTCTGCGATGGGCGATTGGGTTATAGTATTAGGTCGTTTAACGTGCGTTTTGCATATTAAAAGTAAATCATAAAAATTATAACATATTTAACGAATAAACGATTTTAATTTCAATTTTAAAGTGGAAAATATGAGTAAACATTACAACTCTCAAAACATAAAGTCTGTGATCTTAGTAAGTGACCAAAACGATACACCATACCTACACTGTACCCAGCCTACATTACATTAAACAATGTAGCATTGCCAACAAAATAATGACGGATAAAAGTAATAAATATCAAAAGCTAAAAAAGAAAAACTGTCTAAACAGGCTCCTTATAAATCTACCTCATATATTTCCACTTTTATTGCAAATGTCGGTTTTAAATTTAGAATAATTAAAAAAAAAGTAGTGTGATTTGTATTATAAAAAGAACTTAAGCCTGTATTTAGAATTTGCATTCTTAAAGGGTTTAGTTATTTTCGCATTATTTGTTTGTGTAAAGGTTTTAAAAAGGTAAGCCATGAGTTTTGACAGTTTTTGTTTTTCAAGTTTTCATATTTATTACATTTATCCGTAATCTGTTGCTATTTTTTTTGGCAATGATACGTTGTTTAATGCTTAAACATTAGTTATAATGTAGTCTATGTACAATTTAGATATAGTGTATCGTTATGGTCAATTACTGAGACCTTAAAGTTTAGTATATTTAAGATTCGAATGCAGCCATTTTGTTTCCGACAACAATTCGTGAAAACTTGTGTGAATATAAACGTTTGAAATTTTGTTGAAGGCGTACCGCGAATGTATAAATAAATAAACTAAACTAAACACATAGACAACGTTTACAAAACACGCACATCCCATTTATTATGCACGCACGAACGTATTAGTTAAAGTCGAGTATAAAAGCATAAATTTCTGTAGAAGCGGAATTTATGAGTCAGAAGAAGGTTTACACTGCACGCGTAGCACGACACGAGGAGACGGTAGATGATACAAACAGAAAAAAATAGAGGGAAAAGAAAAGAAATCAAGTAGGATAGTAGCTAAAAAGTACACACACACACACACACACACACACACAATGTATAAATTACATTTGCGAGATAGGAGAGGAGAAAACAGGAATATGTGACGTGTGTAAAAATGTAAAACAGTTTGGACGCGTGCCCGCGGACGGAGGAGTGTCGTGGCGTCGGTCGGGGGCCGAGGGCTCGATACAGACATAATGTGCCGTCCCTCCTCCGCCACAACTTATTTATGTGGAAAATAAAAATTTTTATCATCGTCATCGTCTGCGTCGTTCCTATTGTATCGTTGAAACGTATATATAATTCTATAGATTACCGTTTGCCATCAGCGAATTGAAGTAAACGAACGCAACAGCACTCTGATATAGTAAGTAACTTGTGGAGACTCTCTCTCTCTCACTCACTCTCTCTCTCTCTCTCTCTCTCTCTCTCTCTCTCTCTCTCTCTCACTCTCTCTCTCTCTCTCTCTCTCTCTCTCTCTAGTAAGTGTTTTTATGTTCATTGTATTTCAGTGAAACCCGATAGATAGATTTCAGTAAAGCTCTGCCTATAATACTTTATAGCGAGACAATCTTGTTTGATTCCGTAGCACCAAATCTATCTTGTTAACGACGGTCACACGGTACCGTGGCGTCTATGTAAACGCTGTTGCCGGCGGCAAAAGTACTGGAAATAAGAGTAAATAATATTAGTTACATCACAGAATGAATACTTTAGTTATTGAATAATTTGAAATCCGAACAATATTAGTAGGGAAACTTGAAGAAAAGCGTAGCATTGCTTTCGAACTGCTGGGCACTTGGAACGTCATGTGTTGCCGGCTTAGACATCGGCAATGTTTTGCTGCCTACGGTCATTGACCTAGTACTAGTTGTTACTATACAAATTGTGGAAGGAGAACACACTCGTCCATCCAGTGTGTTGCCGCTGTATAAACCGGAAAAACGCTCAGTTAGCACAACTGACGTGCAGCAGATACTACGTTCCTAGTTGTGTTTTGTTCGTTTAGTCAGGTGCTTCTCTCTTTGCCTTTATTATTTTTAATTCAATTATTTGTCTTCTGATTTATTCTGTGTAAGTATAATGAGAGATCCCGTTGGACCAGGACCCTCTTCTTCTCACAGCGAATGATAGAAAATGCTCTAAAAAGAACACTAAAAAGAACTCGAATTAATTTTTACGTTAAGTGTTAGCCTTATCACAACCAGCAACAGGTGTTATGTACTCACGCTACGCCACTGGTGGAAGCAGAATAATTTACACCAGAGGAAATCGCTGTTTATAAAGTTAATTACAATTTTAAATGTACGCCATATTTTAAGTACAATACGATTCTCCGAGTGTCGACATGCTTATCGAACAGTGTATTATTTATTAAACAAGTCACCGTAAAAACGTCTTTTACATGATCTGAAATCTAATACGTAAACAATAAAAACATGAATTTTACAAGCTAGCCGCAAGGATTCTAAGATGAGAGTCACGAATGACACTTGATTCCCTGCAACAATTAATAGGCACCCGCATTCTGCGGACAACGAAGGCAATTCATGACATGGAACCGGAACAACGTATACAAATTTTTACAAAACCGCCAATACCTCGAAAACGAATAAAAGGATTTTATTAAGATAAAAACCAAAATAAAATTTGGAATTTTATCTAAATACTCGCTGGAATTTGGAATTTCTCTCGCTGATATTATATAGATGTCTCTTACAGAACGAAATTTTGTCGTATACAAAAAATTTCACTACATGCAAATTAGCGAATAAATTTCATTACATGGGACCGTTTTAAGGTCCCGTTCTTAAAAATTATTAAAGTTTTCGAGTCAAATTTATGTCTGAAACCATCCTGAAACTTAAAGGAACACGTTGGTGAAAGAATTTGTTTAATCGGATCAGTAGTTTGTGAGGTTAGCCCGGACAACGACAAAAACAAACTCCGCATATTTACAACAGTTGTATAGACAACACGCTTACTCTGCAACTGATTGCTGATGCTGTTTTTACTACTCTGCAAACTAGTTTCATGTAGCCTTGAAATCAGTTTCGTAGTGTAATAGAGGCGTTTTTAGTTCTCAGTTCTGGCATGTGTCACACGACACATCAATTTAAAAAAATGCTTTTAGTCCCTTATATTCTCTTATATTATAGGATCTTTGACTTTTAAAATAATAGGAGTTCCGTTAGTCAACAAATACACGCTGCGAGTTGCAAAACGTCTTTTCCGCAACGGATAGGTTGGTAGGGCTGATACTTCCTTCGTTCGTCTTGGAACAGGTCATGTCTTTCCTATGCAAACATTTCACTAATTTTATAAAAACAATTTTAATTTTTAATTTCATACAGACAATATTTAAACAACATTTTAGTAAGCATTTTTGTGTATAGTTCTTTTATTTATGTACTATAAAAACTCATTCACATTAATAGCTACCTATAATAATAGTCGACAGAATCCAATGAATTTATAATGAAAATATTATACTGATTGATTTCGGTTAATCAAACCCAAACGAAGAGTTATTGAGAATCAAGGTGGCGGATGGTGTTACCGATATTTGCTAATGAGGAGGATAACTCGAATTTTTCGGATTATTTTGTTTTCTCTTTGGCAAAAATAAATTATTACGTGTAATTTTTGAATAGAAAATGACTTGGTTATTTATCAGTTCTGATGTATCTTTTTTATCCTGTAAATAAGTGTAATTACATGGAAAGAATATGTCTGTGCGGATGTCACCCAACAGATATTTGTCTGTGATGTTACCCATAATACTAGTGGTTCTATCAATACTTCCTTCCTTGATATTGATGTTTATAACCCTACTTTTCTTCTACCAGGAATCTTTTCCGTATATTTTTCCGCTAGTCGTGCACAGTACACACTTCATCAACCCTTCAAGCAAGACAGCGAAGAACTTAGAAATGTCACAATAAATAACCAACAATATCAAGTATGTATCGAGTACATGATGAGGCAGCAGAGGAAGGCACAAGTATTTATTACGTTCTGATGTGATTAAACAAAATTTACGAACGCCAAAAGAAAGTCAAACAAGTATAAACTTTTGTCGTATATCATTTTAATGTCATTGAAACTCTGAATATGGATTTGAGGAAGTCGTTGATTTTGTTCGAATATACGTACAGTTCTGCAGTTCTCTTTGCACGACTGTGTACATTTACAAGGAAACAATATCACTTCTTCATGCTTCAGGAAAAAGTATAATATTGTTAAGACATTCTCACGGATCGTCGTTTTTACAGTGGTAACAAAATACAGACAGCAATGAAGTCACTAATTACCAGCTTTAATTAGTCACAAATAACAATTTGAACCCAACAAGGTTCTCTTGTGTAATAATTCAAGTTACTCGTAAATTTGTGTACACGCAGTAATTGTCAGCTACTAGATAGACGCATAATTTATAACACAACAATCACTTTCCAATAATCAGCAACAATAACGTGATCCGCACTCTACAATCGCGCTAGGTGTAACTCACTTCTAAGCTGGCGCAGTTGCTTATATACGAGGCGTGTTCAAAAAAAGACCGAACTTTATGTGTAGTACGTTCACCTGCGCATAGAGCGAGCTGCACAATTAAGTGCTGCTACCAACAGTTTTTGACGTCGGAATGCCGTATCTCAGTCCCGTCATTATCATTAGTCTTCGAGCTACACAAGTTGCAGCGGGCACGGTGCACACACCGTCCGGCGGATTTATAACGAAGTGGGAATGAAGATCTTAACACAACGCGTATGTGTAAAATTTTGTTGCTAACTTCTCTAAATTTTTACAGAGCAATTTCAGTAAGAAAGACTAAAACCATTTGCTTTAAAAGTAAATATCCAGTGAGGGCTAAGATAGTTATAAACAACAGCACTTTAGAACAAGTGAGCCATTTCAAATATCTCGGCTGCGCAGTAGAATCTGAATATGACATAAGACAGAGCATAAATAAATTTAAGAATATTTGTGGTACGATTCGTAGAAATCTTAGAAATAAAACAAGACACAGCACAATAATTAAATTTTATAAGACAATTGCAATACCCACATTGACATATGCGAGTGAGACGTGGGTTATGACAAAAAAGGAATGCGGCAAGATTCAGAGTGCTGGAGTGGCTGGAGTGCAGTTTCTTCCAAATACTTTACACTATAGTTTGCAAGATAGAATAAGGAATGAGGATATCAGAGCAAAATTCGAAGCAAAGGATATGAATGAAATTATTTAAATTTACGGAAGACAATGTTGGGATCTTCTGCAAATGATGACAGACGATCGATTCCCGAAAGCGGCACTGAACTATAAAGTCAGTGGTAGAAGAGACGTGGGTCGTCCTAGGATGAGATGAGTGCCGGAACAGGTTTATATAACTTAATCCTTGAAAAGGAGAAGAAGAAGAAGAAGAAGAAGAAGAAGAAGAAGAAGAAGAAGAAGAGAAAGAGAAGCAATTTCCATTGCATTGCAAAGACGTCATTACCAATTTGCATTGGTACGCAGTTGTTGACCGATTTCGAAACGGGTGTCTTTCTAATCGCCACTCAACAAAGGCAGTAAGAATTTTTCAGTGATACGATACATTTAAATTTTTCCATCAAAATTTAATTTTACAATCTTATACGGATGCGCATTCTTTCAGAAAATCTCAGTAGTTAAACGATGATTTACAATTACCATATCTCAAACTCTCTTGCCACTATCTTCGACATTGCATTGATCTTCACCGAATATTCATTCTTCCCTGTTTAAAAATACTTAAAATAATCGTTCGGCTCATGTACTGTAGGCTTCCGCGTATAGTTACTCGAACAAACAGAATGTCTCTGTAAAATTTTAACCTAATTTTGCCGAAAAATTTCATACGCACACGTTGTTTTTCGCGGTCTTTCTTAATCGCTTTGTCACTAACCCGCCGGCCAGCGTGCGCATATCCCCACTCATTCTGATATAGCTTAAAGAATAGTGCTGATAGCGGAACAGAAAAAAGTGGCAGTGAGTTGTCAAAAACTATCGCTATGCGCGCTCAAAGTTGCAGCGTGTTGTTTGTGCGGGTTCATGTGTTATTCAAAAAGTTTGGTCTTTTCTTTTAACACAACTCGTATAGCTTGCAGATGTCCCAGAATAGTTTCACATCCTTTTGCCAGTGTACCGGTTTAATTTGCGTAGTTAAGCGTGCTCGAACAGTCTCGAAGCTGCTTGAGTTGTTCTCAAAGAAACTACTTATGGCTTCTTTGAGAACGCGCTCCCATTTCCTTCCGTCTTCCGTCTTCTTCATTACTTTCACAGTACATCATTAAAAATAATGCCAAAAGAATGTCTCCTGGGCGTAAATCTCTTCGTATTCTGAATTGTCTTGAAAACTCCTCATCAATCCTTACTTTATTTTTTGTTTTTTTTTAATGGTAATTTTAATTAATCTTATCCGTTTCTCTGGTATTTCAAATCCCTTTATTGTGCCATATAACTGAGCTCCGTTTACCGTATCTTATGTCTGTTCGAAATCCATGTATACCATTTACAAATCTAGATTACACACTGATAAAAGCAGAAGTGAAAACTGACTAGAGGCCAATAAAACGCAGTCCTTTACAAACCCAAGATGACGGATAATTGACTATCCATTTTGACAAACGTACTGGATAATGCAAACAATTTTAAAGGCAGTTACAAAAGAAGAAATGTGAGGGAGAAGTAATAAATAAATACATTTCTTAATAGAGGCAAACACTTTGAAATAGAACTTTACGTAAACTACAGAGAACGCCAAGGTAAAAACTTGTACAGTAGCCTACTGTATACTGAGCATCTTTGAGCTAAAAAAAGTGGTCTCGGTGAGAACGGCCTAATGAAAGCTCGAAGATTCTTTTGAATTTACACGCGCATATTTATTTTTCCCCTTTCTATGCATAAAAGTGTTTTAAAATAAGATACGCATTTGATCTGAATAGCAAAAGTATAATTTTCAGAAAACATAATTTTTTATGTTTCCTAGTCAGAAAACACTAAGAGTCTCCATTAAAGCATTAGAGTAATTTTGTCTGGTTAATAGAAGTCAAAGAGATTTTCCGTGATCATGTGAAAAATCGATGCAACATTCTTTTTTCATAACTGATTAATAACTCAATCTTTATTAGCATTTAATGTTATTACAAAGTCACTGCTATCAAAATTACGCAACTTATTAGCGTGAGGTCGCGATTTCAATCTCCGTTAAGTGACGGGCACATCATTGTTGTAAGGTCGGAAACCGTTGTTTGTATCATTTAGTATTCATTTGGGGAGTCGACGCTGTGTTGACACCGCCATTTGGAAGTTTGCCCGCCACTGCCTTCTTGTGCTGTTGTTGTTGTTGTTAACATGTGAAACTTTTCCTTGTTTTTTCCTGTTTTCATTTGTCTTCTTCTCCTTTTCCTTCTTTCTTATAAACCGAGTATGTGTGCGAGTAGATGTTCTGTTTAGAAACCAGTAAGTTAAGAGGAATGTTTGCTTATATATTAGCTCTCGTGGGGAGAAAATGTAAATTTATTTTTCGAAAGGAGATCTGATTCCCTTACTGTACTTTGCAGTCAGTATTGTCTGTCACTGTTTGTGCTTGGAATATTTTAAATTTTATTATAAATTTGTTGCTTTTATATTTTGAAAATATTTTTCTCTGATTTATAATATTTTTACTTAGTAAATTATACGTCTTAATATTTATTATATTTTTCTATAATGTTGTTTTTTTAGTATTTTTAATACGTTTGTGTTCAAACGTTTTGAGTATATGAGTAATGTGTTTTGTGTATTATTTTTTTGTATTGCACCCATATTTTTCATTACTCATTTTTTGACTTATGTTTTTTTGTGAATCAAACTTGTGTTCATAGCTATGAGCTTTCAGACACTTCTGCAGGTTGTTGAAGTCATATGAAATGTTAACTATGCTGTTAATTCTTGGTTTAAATCATTCTCAGGGACTGTTCTCTTTCCCTTCCAACACGTATAAATTTACTCTTCCTGATATTCAGTTCAAAGCCTTTCTCCTCTTTCCATTCTACTACGTTTACTCGAAGCATATTCCTTGAGTCTTGTTTGAACGCTTAGCACACATACCAGAGTAACGTTTGAGTGTAAAGTCATTTTTTTACAAGTAGTATTATATAATTGTGTAGTATACATTTTTTTACCTTTTTGTATCAGCCATCTAAGGACCACATGTCAATTTCAATTCTTTATTCTTTGTTCTTTTCTTTTTCTGCAATATTGTTTCATCTTTTTGCTGTGTCTCTTCTTCCTGTCTTCAGTTCACTTTGAACCTGCGTTTTCCTCTCTCCCACACTTCCATTTTTAACACTTTTGCCAGAAAAACGTATCTTTCAATTGCTTCTTCTGCGTTATTATTATTTCCTCTAAATCCTTTTGGACTTCTTTAATCCACCTTGATGTTGACATCTTCCCCCACAGATATTTAAAAATCTGCTTTGTTAACCTATTGTCGTACATTCTATATAAATGTTGAAAGGATAATAATCTTGTTTTTCTCATTATTTCTGTAATATTTTTTATACTGTGATATATTTCATCATTACTTCTTAATTTCCAACCTTCTGAAGTTTTTCATGGGCCTAATATTTTCCTAATAATTCGTCTTTTCAATACAGTATTTCTAGTTTATCTAAATTATAATTCAATACTAGACGTTCACTTGCATATAGGCATTCCGGCTTCACTACTATACTGTAATGCCTTATTTTCGCATGTTTAGATATGCACTTTTTTTGTAAATATCTTAAGTTATACCATATGCTCTTTTCATTTTATGAATACTTTCTTCTATAGCAGACTTTTTAAACCTGCTATAATATACTTTATTATAATATTATTTTATAACATTCAACAAATACCAGAATAATGATTCCGTACATTCAGAGTAATGACGCGTTTTTAGTTGCCTTGTTTACTTGCCTTATGATGGAGCAACTATCTTTTGTGCCAATGTTTGTTTTCTATCCCAGTCAGGAGCGTTATCTGCTTTTCCCAAGAATTGTCCGTCTAAGGAACAGTTTACATTTAATTATAAACAATTGTATTTTAACTGTCGCGACGCCCACGCAACGTAGGTTGCCTACTTCACAAGAGCAATAATATACGATAGCTTGGTAATTAAATAAGATTGTCCGCTGTAACGTATAGGCTAAGCTTTACTGAAACTTATATTTATCTATCGGGTTTTACTTAAATGCAGTGAACACAAAAACGCTTAATATATATCAGTGGCGGCTGGTGGTTCCAAATTTTGGTGATTGCAAAAGTTGTAGGTGCGAGAAGGTGGGGGAGGGGGTAAAATGACACATTAAACAGGGCGCAGACCAACATATCTGCATCGTACATAGTTCTGTCGTATGGAAAAAAATAGAAAGTTACTGTTTTCTCCCAAAAGAGAGCGTCTAATGATAATGGAATGATTCTATCAGTATGTCTACCTATGCCAGATTGTATGTTCCCACGTACTCATGAACGATTGTTACAAGCATCACTAACTGTGCAGTAATCGAATACTAAATATGCAGAGAAAAGAAAAAGTTAAAGAGAATCGTGCTTTTTATGCCTACAAGATAATACATTGTTTTGAAAGCGATCCTTGTGTTTACAAGAAATAAAAAATAAGAATACCAAATTTATAATAATATTCTAGTTATTTTAAACGACTCATTTGAGCTATAAGAACAGATTTCCCCTGTATATAAACTGCAAGGCACATAAATTCAACTACATAAAATATTATTTGAAAACTCTACTCTAAAAGAGAAGTGAATGGAATACTGCCTGCTTTGATTTACGAACAATCAGAAAAAATAAATCATTGTACAATATTAAAAATTTCACAAATCTTTCAATTTAAAAAAAGTAACTTCATAACATAAGTGTCTTTTAATTTAAATTTTTTCCTCCACTGGTCTTTGCAGAAAAGGAATTTCTAAAATTCTTAACACTATTCATTTTAAACTAAAAAAAAACACGTTGTTTAAAAGCACACAGCGGATCACTAACTCCAAAAAGCACAAACACAAAAGCACACAGCAGCACTCAACAAATAAAAAGTACTGATCACACAGTTAATTAATAAGAGCTGGGTAACACGTAATTATCACAATCACGGTTATACAAAATTATAACTATAATTTTATAACCTTGAAAACAACGAGTACACATTTGCTTTGAAACAACGTAAACACTAAGCCTGACACAATCAAGAAGGCCATGCTGACTTCATGACAGAATTAAAGATGTGCTACAGCGCTGTTAGTGGAACGTTGCGGAAACTTTGCAACCACCTAGCTTACATTGGGAACATAGGGCAACTGTGGAGAGTAACGCACGTCTTCCCATGTGCTTGTGTAGTAAGCTCTGCCATATACTGTTCAAGTTGCAAGCAGCCTACTACCATCAGCCTGCGCGCCACATTTGAATTGTAAGTGAACATTGCCGTATAGAATCTAATATGTTTTCCGTTGAAATTGATGACACTTTTAACTGCTTAATGACTTGATATTATTTTATAGTTTAGTTAGTTATATTTGTGGTTGTGCAACGCTGCAACCATAACACCAGCCGCCGCTGATATATATAGAGAGAGACTCCACAACTACTATATCCGAGTGCTGTTGTGTTCGTTCACTTCAATTCGCTGATGGCAAACGGTAATCTATAGATGTATATACATACGTTTCAACGATACAATAGGAACGACGCAGACGATGACGATGATAAAAATTTTTATTTTCCACATAAATAAGTTGTGGCGGAGGAGGGACGGCACATTACGTCTGTATCGAGCCCTCGGTCCCCGACCGACGCCACGACACTCCTCCTTCCGTGGGCACGCGTCCAAACTGTTTTACATTTTTACACACGTCACATATTCCTGTTTTCTCCTCTCCTATCTCGCAAATGTAATTTATATCACACACACACACACACACACACACACACACACACACACACACACACACACACACACACACACATAAAGGAGAGAGGGAGATAGGCTATCTTTCTACTATCCTACTCGCTTTACTATTTTTTCTTTTCTTTACATTTTTTTTTCTATAACCCATCGTCCTATCCCGTCATACTGCTCTGTATAAATGTTAGTCAGACTTATAAATTTAACTCGCATAGAAATATACATAGTTTCTGCTCGAGTTCAAGTAATATGTACGTGCAAGTATGAATTAAAATTATTTCTGTAAATTTTCGTTTTCATATTTGCTTACAAGGTCCGTATGAAAGAAGTCCCAAACAATTGTACAAAAGACTCATAACCATAATGGACCAAGTCCTCTTTCCAAAACTTTAGTTAGAGACTCACTGTAGTAATTCAAAACACAGAACCTTATTAACAAAATCTCTTTTTAAACTTTGTCAGATTTGTGTACAAGAAAATATGAAAATCTTCCCTATAAAAACAAAGGAATAGCATTTCGAAGCAAGGAGCCAATAAGAGCAAAAACAATTATTATTAGTGATGGAATTCTGCAACAAGTGAGCCAATTTTATTATTTACGAAATGATATTGGCTATGATAGTAATTATGATATTGATGTTAAATTAGGTAAGTTTCAAACGATCTGTGGAACAATAAACCGTATTTTTAGAACCAGGTACGTCGTGATACAAAATTAAATTTCTACAAAGTTATGGCAGTCACTGTAATGTCCTTTGGGTGTGAATAATGGACGACAACCAAGGAACAAGACAGTAAAATTCATGCCTCGGAAACAGCGTTCTTCAGAGGAGTTAAAAGGTATTCTAAACGTGACCGTATAAAGAATAAGGCCTTAAGAGAAGAATTAAAGGATTACAAGTTTTAACTTGAATGATAAATTAAAAGATTACAAACAACGGTGGAAAGAATATTTGGAAGGAATATCAGATTGTCGACAGGCCTAACAAATCTGGAAATATAAACCTATAAGACAAAGGTGTGTGTGTAGACCCAGGGAGAGATGGTTGGAAGGTATTTGAAGGCGTAACAGGCAGCACCTTGCCTGTGACGTGTTATGAAGATGATGATGATGTTGAGAAATCTGAAATTGAACAAAAAACAAGAATAACTACAAAGAATATGTTTGATGGTAAACTTATGTTATTAAGGGTTTAAAATAAACTAAATTGCTGCTTTAAGATGTAAAGAATTTTGTTATTTATTTGGCATATTTTTATTGTTTTCAATTACTTTCATAATTTCTAAAACTTCCAATAAATCCATTTTTTCTTTTCTATGTTATATAACAGTATCGTGTTTCTCAGAGATGCGTGGTTGACCTAATGTGAAGAAGCGCGCACCTACAGACACGTATAGCCTACAGTGTAAATACCATTGAATTTTAACCGATGACGATCTCCAACGAGAGATATTTTAAAATCTGATGATGAAGCATATTGTTACGACGGTCTCACTGATCGTCGTACGGTACAGTGGAAACAAAATACAAGACACCAATTGAGTCACTAATCACCAACTTTAATTATCACAATTTAACAGTTTGTTATCAACAATGTAGTCTCTTACAACAAATCAAATAAAAATTGTTCACACGCAATAAAAATGTCAACTAATAAGAGTCTCGCACAAATATAAAACACATAACACTTCGCCACAATACTTCAAACCTCACTGGAATAAATCGCCACTGCAGATCACAGCCACTGCTCGCTGAGATTGCAGAATAATCCATAATACTGGACTGGTGAAGTCTGGATCAGTCTCGGCTACGGACGCGTGACAAGTGACAAGTGTCACGTAATTGTCCTTCATCTCAAAGTAGCAGCAATATGTACGCACACACGCATTATAGCCGCGCTCCGCTGGAATAGCCGAGAAACACGTAGCAATATTCTCTAATGTCGTAACATATGCTTTCACGTGTGGCATCAGCATAACTAAAAAGACTCAAGGCGGATTGGAAAAGGTTAGTTTGTCTATTCATACAAGGGACTTGGATACCTTTGGTGCTAAATATAGTGTTAGCATCAAACAGAATAAATGGCGTATTTGTAGAACGTATAAAGTCAAGGAAAGGAGCACACTGGGCATACTACACGTTCATTAGAAGTGGACATGTTGGTAATTAAAAATTAGTAGGCCTATATAGAAGAAGGTAAACTGAGCTTATAGACAGGAAGAAAAGAATGAAGTAAGATGTTACTGTAAAAAAGAACTACGAGGGCTGTTAGAGAATGAAAATATAATGGGGGCACATAAAATCACAGATAATGAGATTAAAAGTACTGATATTTGTAGACGAATTTTTATAATCAAAGATTCAGAGGATATACTGCGATCATCACACTGTAAATTAGTATACAATAGTTTAACTAACTATAGTTGTGTAAATAATAAACTAGTATAGCACGGAGATTATGATACTTTCAAAGCGTGTTGATAAAGACGTCCAAAGCGATAATAATTGAGGTACCCACAGTCTTGGAGACCATTGAACAAGAGGCGACGAAGGAGTCCAAAATTAAGATAGAATGAACGCAGGGGTCCACATTTTGTGGACACGGGATTGGCAAACACCATTTGCTCTAGCTGGATTCTCATATTGCTTTAACTTTTATTGCGTAATATCCTTTCTTTATTTTGTCCTGTCTAGTCTCGCTTGACTAACTTTTGTTCTCCTCTATCTCCGATACTACTAGAATGTAGAGGACTAAGTTGTATTTTATTTTTCATTGTAATGTCTTAATTTTGAGCGCTTTGGTATTTTAGGATCCTCACTGATGGTGATAGGTGAGCGTTACTACTGTGACACTTCTGGTATCATAGTAACGGGTACAAAACCACTACCAAATCCTATCTAAGGAAAAGAATGTTGAGGGTGAATTACCTGCGCTCAAAGCCAGAGGCTCTTTGTATACGGTATGGTGACCATAACAGAAGTCTCTACTCTCCCTGGTAGAGGGTCGTGTTATAGGCCAGTAATTTGGCCATGTGAAATTATTAGACACAGTACCCAAACAGCCTCGGTAGTAAAATAGTCTCAGTTCAACTTAGAGGAAACAATGGCAGGTTATTAGCAAAGGATGCCGGAGGATCGTTTGTCAAAAGCGTCGCTGAATTATAAAACCACTGATAGAAGAGACGTAGGTCAAACGAGGGAGGATAAGATGGCTGTCAGGACAGGTCTATACGAGCTAGTCCTCATAGAGGAGAAGAAGAAGAAGAAGAAGAAGAAGAAGAAGAAGAAGAAGAAGAGGAAGAGGAAGAGGAAGAGGAAGAGGAAGAGGAAGAGGAAGAGGAAGAGGAAGAGGAAGAGGAAGAGGAAGAGGAAGAAGAAGAAGAAGAAGAAGAAGAAGAAGAAGAAGAAGAAGAAGAAGAAGAAGAAGAAGAAGAAGAAGAAGAAGAAGAAGAAGAAGAATATGGTGATGATGATGATGGCGATGGTGGTGGTGGTGATGATGATGATGGTGATGATGATGATAATGATGGTGATGATTGCATGGAGGCAGTTGACAGAAAAAGATGCATATACAAAGCTAGAGATTGGTGATTGGAAGACGAGACGGGAAGACACTGGCGAGGCATAAAGATTTCTAATCGTACATGAACCTAGGGAGTGATTCACCGATAAGTAGAACAACTCGCCGATAGGAGTTGCAGCAACACAAGGGCGGCCAATATTCAGGGAATGTTTAGAAAAAAATGTCCTGCTCTATCTACAGTTTAGTGTTAATTTTTCAGCGCACAGAACACGTGTTTTGGCTAATCCAAATACACGTATTTACTTTTCACCTCTTTTGATTAACACAAAGCAAAGACTGGGAAAGCAGCAAGCCGCATTGTCCTTTCTCAACTCACCTCGAAAAGTTTAGAATGGCAAAGTTTATTCCTACCTCCCAAATCTCTCAAATTAAAAAGCGGCTGAATCATTCCTATTTCCCGTCTAAACTCTCTTTAAAGAAATATATTACATATTGATTACATGTAAAGCCCATGTAAAAGTGCACGACGAGGCGCGAAGCAGCCATAAATTTTTATTGCGTATTGACGTGATCAAACAAAATTACTGGGCCCTGAAAAAGACAAACAGATCTAAACTGTAGACGTAATACACCGTTGTAACGTTTTGAAATTATTAAACAGAGAATGATTTTGTTCTCTAAAGATAGGAAAATGTGCACAGCGCCAGGTATTTTGGCAATACGCTGTGAAATCTGCTTAAATTTAACGTATGCAATATGAGTGTCGCTATTATACATGAATAAAATCCTCTTCTTCTTCTTCTTCTTCTTCTTCTTCTTCTTCTTCTTCTTCTTCTTCTTCTTCTTCTTCTTCTTCTTCTTCTTAATTTTTAATTTTTTCTTAATTTCTGTACTTAAAAAAAAGTGAAAACGTTATTCTGACTTTAAAAATGTCGTACGAATATCACTAATTTTAAAAATAAATATAAAAAATATAAAAATAAATTTTTATTAATGCAGATTTTACGCTACCAGTAGCTTTGTCCTCTGCAAAAGACGATCCAGATGTTTGATACTGATAATGTATTTCACTACAAATATATATGAAAAAGTTTCTAAAATACAATTAATTTGTGTTATATTTATGAAACTAAATAATAATTTTATGTGAAAATGAAATCTTTCTTTTGAACACCTCAAATGAGTCAGTGTTTTCACTTAATATCTACAATAAAGAAACATAAGATACAAGCATTTTACCCTCGATGCCGTCAGTCATATAATGGAGTTTGAGTAAAATCTATAATTTGACACATTGAAAATCCATTATTAACAATGAAGACGATTTTTGGAACAAGGAGAATTTCTGAATCCGCAAAATGCGTATCAAGATAAAGAGTCCACAAAGTACGTAGAAAAATGGGAAAAAATAGAAAATGAATTAGAGAGAGAGAGAGAGAGAGAGAGAGAGAGAGAGAGAGAGAGAGAGAGAGAGAGAGAGAGAGAGAGAGAGAGAGAGAGAGAGAGAGAGACAGAGACAGACAGACAGACAGACAGACACAGAGGTCGTGGTGCGTGTGGGTGTGTCACTGACTCATAATTCATAGAAGATCGTCATTTAATTTTTAGTACTTATTAAACTAATTTTTATTATTCAATTGAGAAGAAAAGATACACAAACTTTTTCTGATAGTTCCTATCCTTTTCTTATGTTGGATATCATACAGGCTATTTTAACTTTCTGCACTGCTGTAGGGAATAAAGTAAAATCTGTGTACAGTTCTCATGAGATCTCCCAGATACTGAAGCTTCCTTATCTTCACTGTGTTAATAACTTCCCTATCTTTCTTCATCTTTCTAGGAAGATTTGTGCTGTCCATGAAATGCTCATTATTCTACGGTAGATCCACATTGCAAAAGATTCCAATTTCTTAGTTGTGGCTTCAGTCAAAGTCCAAGATTCTACACCGTAGAAGAGGACCGACAATACGTAGCAGCATAAAAGTCTCATCTTTGAGTTTATTGTTAAATCGTGACTTTTGAATAAACTCCTCATAAATAATAACATTTAGTTTAATAAGTACTTGAAATTAAATGACGATCTTTTACGAATTACGAGTCAGTGACACAGCCACGTGCACACGCCCTCCCTTTCTCTCTTTCTTTCTCTCTCTCGGTGCTCATACTGCTCATTCCTTCTTAATACATACTTAGTCCAAGTTAATTACTTACTCAGGTTCATTTCCTTCTTAATCAAGAGTGACTGCAAAAAGTATAACTTCCTCCTCAAAAGACGAATCCATGACTTCATACCGCACGGTGTACCGGACTCACTCGGTAGACCGAAATACCAAAGCGATATACAGAGTACAAAAATATCGCGTTCCTCGGTATCCCAAACGCGTGTGGTGACCTTCACTTACCGCAGTATAGTAGTAAGATATCGTTCCGACTTTCGTACCGCCTCTGTGTGGGGAACCTTGACGAATTGTTGTAAGTAAACTATAATGGAAATTCTGTTGTAATACTAAAACATTATATTTTTGTATGTATGTTAATCTCTGGTACACCGTTATTAGAATAAATGTACGGTATTCTAATTTGGTAAACGAATGAATTTATCTATAAAATGATACAGGTTTTTTCTTAATTATGTAACGTTTTATATAACTATTTACGAAAATACTTTTGTTTACTGTCACACAACCTTAGTGTTTTTGAGAGGAAAATTTTGAGAAAAATTTATGGACAATGTGGGACGGAGAGATGTGGAGGATCAGAAATAAGCCCGTGAGCTAAGAGACCTTTATGGAAAAGCGGACATAGTTGCGGCAATGAAGGCGCAAAGGTTGAGTTGGTTCGGGCACGTGGTGACAATGGGAAGTGATCGAGGCATAAAAATGGCATTGGAAATAATCAGCAGGGAGTAAGGAGGAAAGGACGTCTCCGAGGAGGAGACAATATGAAGTTGTGTAAGGCGATTTGAGGGAGATGCGAGTGGTAGATTGGAGGAGTAAGGCTCTGGACAAAGAAGAATGGAGGAGAATCATTGAACCATATTGGGACCATATTGCCAGAAGAAGAAGAAGTTAGACGATCTAAAGGATACTTTCTCGCTTATGTTTACACTCAGAGTGATAAATAAGTACAGTATCAAAGCGACAGAATGTAATGTAAATTCATCAGTTCCAGGGAACTGCCTTAACGAACTGCTTAGCGAGTTGCCTTGTGTAACAAAGAATTGACGTAGTGTAAGATAGAGAGTTAGTCGCTTGTTTTCGTTTAATTGACATTTGTATTAGACCACTGTAGTTATGCAAGCAACGACGTAGTGAATAAGTTGCATAAGTTCAACCTTATGTGCGGGAGCATTAGGCAAACCCTTAAGTCACCAAGTAAAGGAACACGCCTAAATTTCTACAAAGTGGTAGTCCTTCTCACACGTCTTTATGCGCCTGAGAATTGGACTCTAGCGAAAGGCCACGTCAGTCGTACCCAAGCGGCTGAAATGAGATTTCTCAGGCACGTGGCAGGGTATACCTTCCATGATCATGGAAAAAACACAGATGCACGGCAGAAACTGAATATTATGAGTATACCAGACAAAATTGCCCAGTATCGGCTGAATTGATGGGAACATCTTTGCCGAATGGATGACTGCCGCATCCCTGAACAACTATGGAACTATTCGCCGAGAGGACGGGAAGGTGTGGAACGTCAGAGGAAGCGCTGGAGTCACCACCTCCAATCTTGGCCTGTTTGATACCGGATCAAACCATCTTTGGTTTAATCTTTGAAGATGATGATGATGATGATGATGACCATTGTAGTTAAATAAATTAAACCATTTTTGCTGTGGGAATCAGAATTATAAATTTTTTTTGACTTTGTTTAATATATTTATAGTATCGTGAACTTTTAGTTCTTTATTTGGGTAACGTACCTCTAATCAGATTGCCTTTCTTAACCACTCGAGTAAACAGAATAATCACTGTTGCACACCACTATAGAAAAATTATTTCGATTACCCCTTTCAAGCTTCACAGCTCATCGTCAGATCGGTTGTGGAAATCCGATCTGATGATGAGTTGTGAAGCTTGAAAGCACTAATCGGAATAATTTTTCTATAGTGATGTGCAACAGTGATTATTCTGTTTTTGATTATAACTACTAACACAACTTTATTAATTACACTCGAGTAAAGTAATCGTGTGTTATACTCCGGTGTAACAAATCTAAATATAGCGATTTTATCCGATGTAAATAATTCTCTTTCCACTGTTTAAACGGGACAATATATGTGACAGTTGTAAAAATAAGGAAACATCTTGAAAGGTATTAAGTATTTTCAACTGATATGTGTGTGTAAACTTGGTACGTATCCAAGCGTACACAAAGAGAGTAGCGACTGAATGCGACAGAAAGGAAACTACACTGAGAATGTTAAGAATCTGCGATCTCCTTTTAAAAATGTATATTTAAATTCCCCCCCGACGAGAGCTAATATGTAAGTAGATACTGTTCCTCTTACTATACTCTAAACGGAACACCCAAGTGCCGCGCATACACAAACACATTGCATAACAAAGAAGTAGGAGGAGAAGAAGAAGAAGAAGGATACAAATGAAAATAGGAAAAAAACAAGCAATCGTTTCACATGTTAACAACAACAACAGCACAAGAAGGCAGTGGCGGGCAAACTTCCAAATGGCGGTGTCAACACTCCCCGCCGAATGAATACTAAATGATACAAACAACAATTTCCGCCCTTACGAGTTGATGCGCGCGCCCACCATCACTTACGGTGATTGAAATCGCGACCTCACTCTAACCTGAAATGTAATTTTGATAGCAGTAAATCTGACGTAAATTAAGTGGTCGTAAATATTTAATTATTTATTAAATATGGATCAAATTTTCTGGGTCTCTCAACGACACCTTTCAACTCTATTACCCCGACAAAAATTCTTACTGGAATTAAATATCCTATTATTTTATTATTTCATGAAGAAGAAATTTTAATTTTTGGTAAAAAAAACTAATTTGGAAATTTAATAATTAAATCATTTCTTGGATTTCGTTGTCTGTGACGTGTCCGTTACTTAACTAAATATAATTAATTCACTACCGATTCGGAACACAAAGTTTTATATAGGTAAAAGCGTAAAAGAAATCTTTCTTTCAAAAGTCGTTACCGTCGCCGACAAGACGGAACTGCTCCCAACGGCAGCTTCTGAAGAAGCTTTTTAAAAGCCAAAACCGGTTCAGCTATAAAGTAAAACTTTTACATTTTTACCTATATAAAACTTTGTGTTCCGAGTCGGTAGTGAATTAATTATATTTAAATCATTTCTTTTTAAAATCATACTATTATTTCTGTCAGTAATAAGGAAAACAGTAAATATCTTCAAGTCCATATTGTAAATTATAGGATAAGTTAAAGCAACTGATTGAGAGTTTATTGAGAAGACAGGAGAATGTCAACCTTAAACGCAATGAACTGTGACTATGATGGCAAGGATAATAAGTAAATGAACTGAAGGGCCTTGTTACTAGGTTGAGTTGGCGAATATCGTGCCAATTGTTTTCCTACACTGAAGATGAACTGAGGATGTGGCGCCGAAACGCCTGTCCACACAAACGTTAGACCACAGCCTAACAGCCTGGCAAAAAATGTTTCTAACTAATTTGACGTTTATACGGGTTAAAATAGAGATTCCGATAGAATATTCTCCTGAACGACCGATCAGAAATTTCCAAAGCTGTAGGTTGTCGTCTTGCAGATTTTTTGGGCTACTCAAGACTGCAGAACGAACATTTTCAATTATTTCTGATACCTGCATTGACCTTTATTTCTCTTCTGGCTTACAGTTACAACCGAATGCTGTCAATCTAAAGGAACCCACCTTCTAATATTACAACAATCTGGTACATTCCCATTACGTCCCAAGTCGAAATAGCGACTGGATATATGCTGTGTAGCAACTATAGAATCCAGTGGTGGCTGGTGGTTGAAAAATTTGGGGGTTGCAATTGGGTTGGATGGTATTAAATTGTTTTATTCTCTGAATAAAATTCTCCAAGTCCCCTCCCCTCCAAACAATGCACAAGGAAAGCAAAATAATGCAATTTTAGTGTCACACCCACATAACCACAAATATTTATTCTATAAAACATTTTTAAATTTACGATTAAATATTCTGTTACCTGATTTTACACTTTGGTCAAAATTTGAAAGGTCTGGTGTAGGCCTACCTACTCTCTTAATTTCAATTTTTTCTTCAATAGGACATAAACTGAACAGCGTTTTCGTTAAGTTTACGTTAGAATTAATTGCTTCCCACCAGTCAAATATAATCAATATCTTACACTATTAATCCTTCATATGCACTATTATTTACATTTAACTATGAATTGGAATGACATTTAACTGACACTAACAACGAACTTCACAAAACATTTGACCGACACTAACTAACATAACATAATATTACAAATTCCAACCTGTCACACCACGTGTTATTCACCAACAAACAGACTGGTGGCGCCGTGACGTACAAGCGGGGTTTGCAGTCCCTAATCACACCAAACGAGCCTATATCGTTGTAATAGGGACACCCGAGTCTAACCAGCGAGAGCACTACTCCATTGAATTTTCCCCATATAAAAAAGCGCGTCACAGTTGGTGCACACACCGCGACAAGAGCGTGTACGGTTTCTAGTAATTCCTCTGCGCTTTTCAATCGGCAAATGATTAATTACTATGATTTAGCTTAAAAACACTATTATTAGTTATTGTTTTATTCATAATTCTATAATTTAAAATATAATTGAGGATTTAATGGGGGTTGTGCAACCGTGCAACCTAAGCACAGGCCGCCACTGATAGAATCGTGATTCTTGAATGAAGTTTCAACAGCGAAAACACAATGCTCAGCAGTCTAGCTCTGCATGTCGAACAAACAAACAAAGTGGCAGCTTATTAAAAAAAGAACGCCGCGTCAAGTTAATATATTGCGTCACTTTACTACGTGAGTCAAAATGAGTGCCGCACAACAAAACAATGATAAAGGTGACCGAATAGTGATAAGATAACATTGATAACAATGCTATAGTGATAACAATTATAACAATAATCGAAGAATTTTTAAAGTTAGTGACTTTAGATAATGTGTCTTCTTTCTTTAAGTCAGTATTTAACCCTTTCACGCCCAGTGGGTATTTTAATGATCACGGTTTACTATTTACAAAAAATCATAACATAACTTCTAGATTATTATTTAAAACTCCCACTATATATAATATAATCGTTGCTTGGTTGGTTTCATTGGGCGTTTTCACACTTACCGACACGACACCAACCCGACATCGACCCTACAACGACACCGATCCGACACCGACACGATATCGAGAAGGTACTTTCACACTAAAGATGACAGATGTCGACATATCGGCCGTAGTGAGTGTAGTTTATACAAATGGCTGAATTCAACAGAAGATTGTATTTACTATATTTGTTACATTTAAGAAAGAGAAGACGAAAAGTAGATAGGAAGTATTGGGTTCACCCGATTATTAAAATTCGCTCTGTAGAAGGCGCATACTACACCTTATTTGATAAGCTCGTTTTAGATCCTAACAAGTTTTTCAATCTTTTTAGAATGAGAAAAGAAACATTTGATTATATTTCAGTTAACTTGTCAGATATTATCAAAATATTTTTATTTCCTTCATCTGTCTTGTCCGACAAACAAGGCTTCGTCTCAACAAGTTCAATAAATGTCACTATGTCATGCTTAAAAGTAGCCATTTTTTCAAAATATTCAACTACTGACCTAAGTTAATGCGCTAGGCAGAGTGAACTGTCAGTGACAACAGAGCGCCGACCAAGACGGGAGAGCTGGTGTCCGCCGGCACGTCCGTCGGTGCCTGCACCGACCCGATACCGACATGTCGGTGAGTGTGAAACGGTTCCATAACATTTCTTTATTTTTTGTTCCCACCGATAACGCGCCGATATCGTGTCGGGGTTGTGTCGACGTCGTGTCGGCTAGTGTGAAAACGCCCATCGGGATCATGAAATTATCATTGGGAAGTTATGATATGAATTTGTTGTAAATAGTGGGCCATGATCGTTGAAATACTCATCGGGCTGGAAAGAAGAAAGCAATAATAATGCTACGACAATTACTTAACACGCTCGAAAAGTTGGCAGGTGCAGTTACGCAAAAGTTGGCAGGTGCATTTACGCAAAAGTTGGCAGGTGCATTTACGCAAAAGTTCCACACGTTTCCCGGCTAGCCGAGCAGGTGCTGTGTTTCAAGGCGTCAAGGCCGTGGACTCAAGTAGCTTCCAGACTGCCGAGCACTCTTAACTACGCAAATTGTGTTGGCACGCCTCCAGCAATATGGAAAATTATTCTGAAACCTCTGTGTAAGGTATATAGAAGCAACAGCGGCCGGCTTAATTAGTTAGTTACACCTGGCGATGTTGTACAATGCGGATCAAGTGATTATTGCGGAACAATGGAAAGTGATTATTGTGATATAATTAGTGCGGAAATCTAATAGCTGACATTATAATTGCGTGTGGACAAATTTAACTTGAATATTGTATGACAGTACTAAGGTGATAAAGGTGATAGCTTTTCGTTAAAATGATCCCGTAAGGGAAAAAGTTGTTATAGATAGTACTGACCTGGAACAAGTCAGCAATTTTGAATACGTAGGCTACAGTCTTATAATACAAGCAACGACGTTGTGAATAAGTTGCTTAAGTTCAACCTTATGTGCGGGACCATTAAACGAACTCTTAAGTCAGCAAGTAAAGAAACACGCCTAAATTTCTATAAGGAGCTGGCCCTTTCCACACTTATGTATGGGTCTGAGAATTGGACTCTAACAAAAGGTCACGCCATTTGCTTCCAAGGGGCTCAAATGAGATTTCTCCGGCATGTGGCAAGGTATAATATCTTTGATCATAGAAGAAACACGGCTGGAACTGAATATTATGAGTGTACTCGACAGGATTATCCAGTATCGGCTGAATTGGTGGGAAGAGCTTTGCCGAATGGATGACTGGCGCATCCCAAAACAACTATGTGAGTATAAGGCGAGGGGACGGAGAGGTGTGGGACGTCCGAGGAAGCGCTGGAGTGACCAGCTCTAGTCTTTGCCTGTTTGAGACCAGAACAAACCATCCTTGGTTTAATCATTGCAGATGATGATGATAATTATTGTATGGTACAATTATTGTTGATTACAAGTTGTTATTTGTGACTAATTATAGCTGGTAATTAGTGACTTCATTCGTGTGTATATTTTGTTCCCACTGTACAACATGACAATCCGTGAGATCGTCGTAATAGGATTAATCCGACTATAACATTATCCGTGATAACAATAAACGGGATATACTGTAGCACGTTGTTGACTCTTCTAATAAATGTTTTAAATATTACTGTGTGTGTGTGTGCGCGCGCCCGCGCGCGCGATGTTAATTATCACAAACGTGGCGTTGTGCTGCCGTGCGCGGGATAACATAGTTGTTGCTTGCGAATAGAGAAATAGCAAATTAAGTAAATTGCCCATTTATTTTGCAAACACAGTAGCAGTGTGCGGTCGACAGTAAATCGTGGACGGCATCGCTCTGTCTCTTGCTTACTGCCCGTAACTGCGGAGGATTGCAAACCCCCCTACCCCTAGTACGTAAGTAAGTAGCCTTTGCCGACCTTCCGCTGCGATATACGGCCTCCCCTCTATCCCTCTCTTTGTGTAATAATACTGAGCCGGATAATCTCTCCCCCCCCCCGTACGTGTACGTGTAATCGGGGTCCATGTCCATACAAATAAACGCTGACGCGACATGTCTACGTAAAATTATGTTAACGTAAATTTTTACTTGTTTATTGAAAAATAAATACTGTAATACTTTTTTCTCACAAGAATGTACTATTTATTTGTTTCATACTGTTTAAACAGCCTCAGCCTTTTTACTTCTACGTTCCATAAGGAAATGGAAGTATGGTGTTGGCGAAATAATCGTGTTCCAGATAACGACTGATTCTGATTGTACTACCCTCAAAATATGAAGGAAAGTCATTTTCTAAAACATTTCTCTCGGTGTGTGTGCGTGCACGCGCCTCTGTATCTGTGTGTATGTGTCCGTGTGTCTGTGTGTAGATTTTTTTCTAACAATAACTGCCGAAAATTCAAACATAATTAAATAATTTTTTGCATGTGTACTTGAATTGTAGAGTCTTCAAGGGCTATTGATTTTTGTTAAGAGATGATCGGTCAAGGGGAAGGTGTAGTTTACCTGCAACGTTTAATGTTTTAACAAGAGTAAGGTACTTCATTTTCATAAATAAAGTATCCTGAAAAGAAGGTAATAATAATCCACTGTAAAAAGGTAGATTCAGTATCTATAAGTGAAAAGGGTAGTTGAAGGGGAATGGAATAATTTTTTATGTGTACTACGTTATCGGCAACAAAGATGTAGTTTGTTGTGAAAATTCCTTCCCAGGCTGTCGTGGTCGTGGTTCAATGTTTTCAGCAAAACCAGACGCGTCGGTAGTGTCATCGACTGTCATCATCAATGAAAATTGAGTGCGCTAACGAAAGGTGGTATACGTTAGTGACCACAGTAATGTAGTTAAAGTTGAAGAAATAAAATATGTTGTATTATTGAATAAATATTTACTATTTTACTAAATTCATAATTTATAAAACACTATTGGTGTAAATTTGGATTTTTGTGTAAACTGAGCTCTGACAAAAAATACTTAAAACAACATTTCGTTATATTGATTTGAAAATTAAAAATTCGTGATTAGAAATATAAGTATATATTTCAAAAAAATCAAGCTGAACTTGATGTGACATTAAAAGTCACTCATTTTAAGCAAACCTTATTAGCCTCGAAGTAAATAAGTATTTTGTCCAATCCAAGTAATTTAAAAAAGAAAAAAAAAATTACACCTGAGTAAAACCTTGGGACACTCTACGTGGACCACTACGGATCTACGGATCTATATATCCGTAGGCCTATATATATTTGTTTATGTAATTGTGTGTTTAAATGCATGTATAAAACGCACAATGAAAAGTATAAAAATCGATTTCTAAATTATTTAAAAGAAAAGGGACACGCATGCTACACGATTTGAATTCTAACAGAATGGACACGAATCAGTTCTATTCAGAAGGGTCGGTCATCTGGAAAACCGACACCAGAATGAGTATTAATAGTGGCTTGTGCATATATGTACAAGTGCGCGCGCACGCCAGGGTGACTGTTTGCTTTACAAAAGGTAATAATAAGTGTATGAATAATAAACCGTTTTCAAACAGAGAACAGTTTATGGAATCGTCGGTGCCCAGTAGCACCATTCAACTCCAGTCCGTTACACTACTAATGACGGCGGCAGGGTGGCTGATGTGATACCCGTCGCAGCGTTTGTTTGCAGCTCGTTATGACAATAAACCAGAACCCAAACGCTAATAACCGGTGGCCGAATGGAAATACGGAAAATCGTCGAGCACAAAGCGTATCCATTCAATAATATTTCTCTAACTAGTTTGGCTAATTCGTTTTGTGCCAACCGGACGCCGATCCATGTCGATTAAACTCTGCGTTGTTGATACTGCCACTGCTCTGCTCTAAAATGTAACAATACAAGTCGATTATTAAACTATGAGGTTATCATCATCATCATCATCATCATCAACATCATAATCATCATCATCTCCCATAAGGATCAAATAAAAAAGTGGTTTAGTATACTCGTACTATAGTACGGGACATAGCATTATAAGCTTCGAGGTTACGCAATAGTAACGGCTCTTCGCCACCCAACAGGGTTGTCGCGCGTTACACTTGGTTATGCGTAGTCAACGGGGGGGAGGGGAGGTCTGTTGCAACACTTCACATTCCATTGAAAAGTCATTCCACTTGAGACAGGTTAAACTAAACATCTCCGTCTTATCAAGATTACCCACCTACATATTACATTAAGTAGTTCTAGGATTACGCGTTTAAACTTTTTATTAATTATTGTTGTTATATTGTATTATTTTCGTTATTTAATAATTATATAAGGCTTATTCACGATGAATGATAATAATAATATACAAATTGTTGAGGCTCCTCAAACTCCTACAGTGTCATCGAACAGAGGAAGATCTGGTAAAAGGACTTAGGGAAGCAAGGAAAACACATCATTGCCAATGTTTACAACTTTTTACAGAGTCTCGCGGACGATCCAAAAAAAGTTGAAAAGTTGAATTTTAAAAGGGTTCAAGAGTTGACTGCCGAAGCTTGTGGAGTAAGTCGATCGACAGTTAACGGGCTAAAGCGAGACGTGGACAAGTGTGCCACGTTTAATGTCCTTACCTTCTACTAGAGTCGGCCATGATACGGTTCGTAATTTTAATTTGTATTGATCCAGTTCGTGTATTCCAGGACCCATATTTGCAACTTTTCTTACAGGATAGAGTAGTCGCCCATACGCCTAACCTCTAACCAGAGGTTTTGTGATCAGATTGCTCATCTCCTAGACGAATTGCTTGCAGCAGGCAGCTTCAGGAGCCTAGTTTGCCACCTGTTTTTTCTTCATAGTGGCAGGCTTCTTTAAGCCTTTGGGGAACCAACCCTTATCTGTTCAAAGCACCAATGGGCAATGGTTATTTAATGGCGGCATTTACTCGCCATTCCACGGCATCGTCATAAGTCGTATGTGGTTTTTAATGGGTTGTGACTTCGCCACAGATCACCCCCTCCACAGCCTGGTAATGTTGCCGCTTTGGACCGGAACTGTTTATTTGACCAAGCCTTGTTTTGTAACATGTTACGATTAAACAACACGTGTGTCGTGGCAGCATATAAGGAATACCGATAACACACATTATTTATATACAGGGTTATTAAAAAAGAACGAACCGATTTTATAACGCCATATTTTATAAGGAAAAGTAATTCAAAATTCCAACTAAATCACAAATATTCTACTCACAATCAAGTGTTATTTTCTGTCTTACAAGTGTTCAATGTGGCCAGCACTTGCAGCACGGACAACATCAAGGCGATATGAGAATTATTCCCAGATGCGTTACAACGTATCCCGATTCACTGAGCTGTTCGCTGTTGTTATTCGTTGTTTAATGTCACAGAGGTGGATAATGGTGGGAACCAGTGGAAGAAAGACTCAATTTTTTACATATCCCGACAAGAAATAATCACATATGGTAAGATCTGGGGATCTCGCAGGCCAAGCACAAAGAACAAAGTCTTGGGCCCTATTTCTACCAATTCATCGTTGGGGCACTTTTTCATTCAAAAAACCTCGAACCGTCCGGTGCCAATGGGGGGGGGGGGTTTGCTCCATCGTGTTGCAAAATGAAGTCATCTGAATCTGCTTGCATTATCGGGAAGAGCCACTGTTGAAGCATATCGAGATAGGCTTGTCCTGTAACGGTGTTTCCCTCGAAGAAAAAGGGACCTTGTCCTTAGACACAGCACAGAAGACGTTCAACTTAGAGAAATCTCTTTGGTGCTAAATTTTTTCATGTTAGTGATTTGTTCCCCAAAAGCGCACACTGTGACGACTGACTGTGCCATTCAAGTGAAAGACCGCTTCATCACAGAAAAATAAACGTGAAATGAAGCTTTATATAATTATAAACGTGAAATGAAGGTATAGTTTTCCACCACTGCCAGGTTCGAAGCGCAAAATCCAATTCGTTTGCTTATGTAGTTATTGGTAAGTGCCTAAACGGGCTGCAGACTGTATGAATCTAAATGTAGACGTTTTTTAGCACACACCAAATAGTGAGTTGTGGGATCGGAAGCTCATTGCTAGCTCGAATTGTGGAGTTCTCTGGGCTCCTTTCAAACGCGAAACGAATTCTCTTCAATTGCTCCTCTGATACGCTTGGTCTCTTTCCTTTGGACAGACACTCACTCTCTTCAAACTGTCAAAATCACCGTCGAATGTTTTTTGGAGAGGGCGGATTAATGTCGACTCGCATTTTAAAAGCACGCTGCACTGTGACAACCGATTTTGTTTTTGGGAACTCGAGAACGCAGAACGCCTTTTGGTTTTGACTCACCATTCCGAGTGTAAAAACTGAACAGGCGTTGACTAGGAAATGACGCAACTACGGCACTCGTGTGACAGTCATTCGAAACTTAGAAACCTCCTCTTGCAAATGGTCAATGACTCACTCCACGAAAATGCTTGGAAACTGAAAAATTGCGTTATGAAATCGGTTCATTCTTTTTGAATAACCTAATATTCGACAGGGTTATCCAATATCTGCTAAATTTGTTGGAGCATTCCAACAGAATGGACAGCTACCCCGTTCTCCACGAAACCTTTAGAATATAAGCCGGAAGGAGAGATAAGCTTGGAATGTTCGAATAAGCTCTGACATGACCAGGTCTAGATTTTGTCTACTTTGGATAGGAACATGTCAGATTTGTTTTAATTGATGCAGCTGATAATTATATTTGTTAAACTTTCTCACAGGAAAGTAATAAATCGCTGATATGGAAACACATACGTAAAACTCGCTCGCACGGAGTGATATTATAAAATTTATTAACGCGTTTTCAATCCGACAGCTACATAAGGTTTCAATACATACCGGTAAAACATAAATACAGTACATAAATCAGCCCGGCTGACAGTGCACTACAGCCAGGGTGTTTCGCGGCAAATAAGAGCCATTGAAATGAATCAATGTGTGAATTTGGGGGGGGGGGGTTTGGTTACAGTGGCTCCGGCGCCTTCGCTCGCCGCTCCTATCAATAAATAATGATGGCCAACACTTAACACTGATACCAATCAACCACTTCTCAATACTGTATCAACCATGCTTTCTCTCTCCCTCTCTCCCCCTTTTTATTCCGCAAGTTTACAGCTCGTTATCAACGTTAGTCCAGTCCAGCTACAGTGCGGGATATTTTACTAATTAAACACTCTCACTTGTTACTGCAAAAACTGTCCCAATTAGTTTCAAAACAAACGTATTATATTTCAGAAGAAAATCTATTCAGGATAATGGAAACAAATTATTTTCAAGAAAATTTAATTTTTCTGTTTTTTCGATTGTTCAAATTTCCTGAAAATCGATGACAGCTTTTTCTTAATGACATACACAAAGCAGTCTACATAAATTAAATTTTAAACCTACATGAAGCAAAAATTTCCACTTTTTACAAAAACAGGAAGAATTAAATATAGTCATCATCATAATTACGATATGGCTTTTAGATGAACCGATCCTGTACGGACAAAAATTGTTACAGATGGTACTGTCCTGTAAGAAGTTAGCAGTTTTGAATACCTGGGCTACAGTGTGTCTTATAATGCAAGCAATGACGTGGTGCATAAGTTCAACCTTATGTGCGGGACTATTAGGCGAACCCTTAAGTCAGCAAGTAAAGGAATACGCCTAAAATTCTACAAGGCGATGGCTCTTCCCATACTTCCTTATGGGTCTGAGAATTGGATTTTAACGAAAGGCCAGGCCATTCGCATTCATGCGGCTGAAATGAGATTTTTCAGGCACGTAGCAGTGTATACTTTCCACGATCAAAGAAGAAAGACATATATACGGCAGGAGCCGAATATTATGAGTATACATGACAGGATCACCCAGTGTCGGCTGAATTGGTGGGAACATCTTTGTCGAATGGATGACTGCCGCATCCCCAAACAACTATGGAACTATAAGCGGGGGGTGACAGAGAGGTGTGGGACGTCCGAGGAAGCGCTGGAGTGACCAGCTGTAATCTTTGCCTATTTGACACCGGAATAAACCATTCTTGGTTTAAAACTTGAGGATGAAGAAGGAGAAGATCATAATTACGATCATCATGATTATCGTTAGCTTTGTCGTCACCGTCTCCGATCGCTATCTGTTCCGGGCTTGGAGGTTTGCTTATCACAGAAAGCAATTAATTTATCCTCGGATTTTGTTTTATCTGATAGTAAGAACATTCTCAAAATCGATGATAGCTGTTTCTTAATATTTTACACAAAGCAGTCGAAATAATTTTGTAGTAAATTAAAATGTAAACATACTATTCCATGCATTGCAAAATTTCCATTTTCTAAAAAATGGAAACAATTTATTATAATGATGTGATGATGATGATGATGATGACGATTATTATTATTATTATTATTAACTATCACCTTTATTAACATCATCATCATTACCACCGCCGCCACCATCGTCATCATAATTTTTATCGTTTTCAACATCATCGTCAACATTTATCTGTGTCGGTCTTGTAGATTTGTTTCTTTATCACAGAAAGCAATGAATTTATTCATGCAATTTGTTGTCCACGATCCGTCCCAATGTTATTACTAACTATTATAAATTATTCCGACGCGGAATACAATTATTTTCGTCAACATTTTTTAGCTCGTCAAAGGCTCTGATGAACTTCGTAACGAGCGAAAACTCGTTCTGGCAGTGAGGTAAAAAGTGTTGTCTAAAATAATTGTCCGATCTGACGATGAGCTGTGAGGCTTGAAAGCGCTAATCGGAATAATTTTTATATAGCAGTGTGCAACAGTGATCATTCTGCTTGTGATTTTAGCCACTAACACAACTTTCTTCATTAAAATAATTGTGTTTCGCTTCGGAATAATTTATTATAGTTAGTAATAAATTTAGTTTTCCATACCACACACTATGTACAAATGTAATAATGTAACTTTATTTTTAAAAATAATCAAATAAAACTGTTTTAATTAAAAGAGAATTTTATTAATGAAACGTGACAAACAAATACGGTATTTTCAGCAAATATTTATTTATATGTATTCCTGGTACTGTACAAAAATGTTATTATGTAGGGACTTAATAAAACTTAAAGTTTTCGTAAGACACTGTCACTGAATAAACTGATACGGGGGCCTCACGGATCGTCGTATGGTACAGTTTTAAAAAAATAGAGAAACAAATGAGGTCACTAATTACCAGCTCATACAGTGAGTCACAAATAGCAATGTGAAATCAACAAGGGTATTCTCATGCAATAATTCAAGTTGAATTTTCCCACACGCGACAATAATGTCAACTACTTCCGCACTAATTATAACACAGTAATCACTTTTCACAACCATTTGATCGGCACTCTACAATCTCGCCCGCTGTACTGTACGCGCACCAGTTTTGCTGCTGAGACGCCTGTGGAGCCGGTGGTCTACTGAATGATAGTGTGTGCTTGTATTGGTGGAGTACTGCTGGTTTGAAAACATTGTTCAGACGTTCAGAAGACGTATTTATTTGTAATTTTGTGTGCGTATTAGATTGAGCGTTCATACATTATATGTCAGTGTAATTTATTAAATATTTTGTTAAAGTGCGTTTTCTTATTCGTTACAAGAAATACCGTGTGAAAGATAGTCAAGTCACACCGAAACTGTGTTAAACGTATTTTAAATGTGTAGTATTACAGTGATGCGTGCAGTGGAAGTGCATACGTCACCACATTCCTTGATCGGTAGCAAAGGTACTGCTGCGACAGTAACTGACTCACTAAGCAGGCAGCTGTTGCTTATATATAGCCCGCAGGTTTTCCAGAATATTTTTCCATTCATTTTCCGGCGTGACAGAATAATTTTAGTAGTTACAAGACCTCCTAAATAGTCTGGAGTGCTTCATGAGTGGACGGCTTTGACACAAACGTCACACGCTGGGCTAGCAGAGAAGCGTGTAAAACGACATTCCTGACTTTTCGAGAAAGTTCCGTAATTGACGCAGCAATATTCTTTACGCTATAACACTGTACATACAAAACGTTAGGTACATTCTTTATGCTCCACTGTTCTGAATCAGGAGCAGTTCTCCTAAATTCTAGAACGACATTCCTGACTTTTCGAGAAGGTTCCGTAATTGACGCAGCAATATTCTATACGCTATAACACTCTACATACAAAACGTTAGGTACATTCTCTATGATCTACTGTTCTAAATCAGGAGCAGTTCTCCTGAATTCCAGAACGACATTCCTGACTTTTCGAGAAGGTTCCGTAATTGACGCAGCAATATTCTATACGCTATAACACTCTACATACAAAACATTAGGTACATTCTCTATGATCTACTGTTCTAAATCAGGAGCAGTTCTCCTGAATTCTAGAACGACATTCCTGACTTTTCGAGAAGGTTCCGTAATTGACGGAGCAATATTGTATACGCTATAACACTGTACATACAAAACGTTAGGTACATTCTTTATGATCCACTTTTATGAATCAGGAGCAGTTCTCCTGAATTCTACAACGACATTCCTGATTTTTCGAGAAGGTTCCATAATTGACGTAGCAATATTGTATACGGTATAACACTGTACATACAAAACGTTAGGTACATTCTTTATGATCCACTTTTATGAATCAGGAGCAGTTCTCCTGAATTCTACAACGACATTCCTGACTTTTCGAGAAGGTTCCGTAATTGACGTAGCAATATTGTATACGCTATAACACTGTACATACAAAACGTTAGGTACATTCTTTATAATCCACTGTTCTGAATCAGGAGCAGTTCTCCTGAATTCTAGAACGACATTCCTGACTTTTCGAGAAAGTTCCGTAATTGACGCAGCAATATTGTATACGCTATAACACTGTACATACAAAACGTTAGGTATATTCTTTATGATCCACTGTTCTGAATCAGGAGCAGTTCTCCTGAATTCTACAACGACATTCCTGACTTTTCGAGAAGGTTCCGTAATTGCCGTAGCAATATTGTATACGCTATAACACTGTACATACAAAACGTTAGGTACATTCTCTATGATCTACTGTTCTAAATCAGGAGCAGTTCTCCTGAATTCTAGAACGACATTCCTGACTTTTCGAGAAAGTTCCGTAATTGACGCAGCAATATTGTATACGCTATAACACTGTACATACAAAACGTTAGGCACATTCTTTATGATCCACTGTTCTGAATCAGTAGCAGTTCTCCTGAATTCTAGAACGTCATTCCTGACTTTTCGAGAAAGTTCCGTAATTGACGCAGCAATATTGTATACGCTATAACACTGTACATACAAAACGTTAGGTATATTCTTTATGATCCACTGTTCTGAATCAGGAGCAGTTCTCCTGAATTCTAGAACGTCATTCCTGACTTTTCGAGAAAGTTCCGTAATTGACGCAGCAATATTGTATACGCTATAACACTGTACATACAAAACGTTAGGTAGCCTACATTCTTTATGATCCACTTTTCTGAATCAGGAGCAGTTCTGTTATGGGATTTCATTTAGCTTTACTCATCTGTAGTTTATTGGGGTCATTATTTTGAAATCAATTTTTCATCCAATTCGTAATCTTGTAGGGAGGTGAAATATTTATAATATCTGCATATCCAAATTCTACCGACTGATCATAATTCTTTATCGTAAACATTATATAAAAACTTGAGGCGCTTATCAGGTTTACATAAGAGGTTAAAAAATAGTCGTAAAATGAATTACGCTAAACAAATTTCCGATAGATAGAACTTTGACTTAAACATAGAATACAGCAAACAATTCCAATCCATGTTCCAAGCTCAGCTGTAATAATTTTAGTACAATCAGTAGTATACGAGTAGTCGGTTGAATTCGGATACGCAGTTTTTAAATTCCAATATGAAGGATATCATAATTGTTTAAAATGTTATTGCTTCTCGCTTAATCTGTCATGATCAGGAGCGCCCACGCTTTTATTATTAATGATCTTAATCTGAAATCATTGTTGTTTTAAAAAAAAAATATTTACTTCTTGTTTAATTTTTTACATAAAACTAATCACTATTTTTCTTTTTAGTGCATGTACGAGGACCATTCAGTAATTGAAGAGACAAATATCTGTAACGGGAAACGGGTTGATAGGGGGAGTACGATAGTTTCTAAATAGTTTCAAAGTTGTAAGTTGGCATCCCTGTGATGAGTTCTGATCTGCTGTTTGATTAAAATTGTTTTTTTATAATCAGAATGATCAATATTGCACACCACTATATAAAAATTATTCCGATTAGCGCTTTCAAGCTTCACAGCTCATCGTCAGATCAGGAATAGACCGAAAATATGTCATACCCAACCCTTCACCCCTCTCCCCCACCCTGCTCACCCACAACAAACTAAAAATTAATGACCCTTCTTCACCCCCTAAGCTCTGTCTCACCATCTGTACAGTACATATCTTTCTAGTAAATTCCTTGTGTTTCAGTGTGTGTGTGTGTGTGTGTGTATGTGTACAGTACTGTACACATGGTGACTGTACAGATGGTGAGACAGAGCTTAGGGGGTGAAGAAGGGTCATTAATTTTTAGTTTGTTGTGGGTGAGCAGGGTGGTGGAGAGGGGTGAAGGGTTGGGTATGACATATTTTCGGTCTATTCCTGATCTGACGATGAGCTGTGAAGCTTGAAAGCGCTAATCGGAATAATTTTTATATAGTGGTGTGCAATATTGATCATTCTGATTGTGATTTCAACCACTAACACAAATTTCTTCATTAAACGTCTGTTTTTTTATAGTCTAGAATTCGCATTCAACGATGTCGAGTCTTCTTGAACTTCTGGAATTAGTTTTCTGTTTCTGAAGGTGAAAATCAGGCTAAAATTTACTATAGTTTGACTAAAAAATACAGGGAAAACTGAAATTCTGCGGAAACTTTTATAAGTGGATAGAGCCGTTTAAAAATGGCTGGTCTTCAGTGACTGAAGAGCACCCGTTCTGGGCGTTCAGTTAAGGTTTCAATTCCAGCGATTGAAACTCGCATAGACACTCTCATCCAAGAAAACCGAGAGATTACAGTTGAATTTATAACTGAAGAATTACAAATAAGTGTTGGCACAATTCATAACAATATCAGCCAAAAGCTCAAGTAGCAGAGGACAAACGCACGATGGATTCCAAGGGAGCTGACCAATACTAGACTTCGAGTGAGAACAGAGATGAAACAACGTTATATACAGCAAGAAGATTTTTTTTTTTGGTAAAATTCAAAGTTGCTCTAAAACATAGATTCATCATTTTGAGCCGGAATCTAAAATACAAAGCATGGAGTGGAAAAATACGAGTTTCAGGAAAAGTTCACAAGTTAACCATCAGCGGGAAATATCATGTTCACGATATTTTGGGATGCCTTTTGCGATTTTATAGACCAGCGGAAATAAAACAGTAAATACTGCTGTGACATCCTTATCAATAAAGTAAAGCCGGCATCAATGCGCGGAAAAGGCCTGGACTTTTTCGCAAATTCGTCATTCTTCTTAGTGATAAGCCTTCCACATACAGCTCAGTTACCACGTGAAACCATCAATAAATTGGCTTGGGAGGCCGACCCTACTTCACCCTTCCAACAGTCTAGACTTGGCTCCATCTGATTTGGTCCACCCAAGGAGGCGTTACATGGTACGAAGTTTTTTATGATGTTTGTTAACGATAAGGGGAAAGAACCTGTCTTAATATGGCTCCGAAGTCAACATTAAAATTGCTTTGCATCAGGAATGAAAAGCTTATTCAAATATGAAACAAGTGTATTAATGTTGCTGGGGATTATGTTGAAAAGTACAAACGTTTTTCATACTGATTAAACAAACTGTTCTTCCCTTACAGATACTTGTCTCTTTAATTAGTGACTGACTCTCGTATTGTTTAAACTAATTGAAATAAAAGCTTTTTTTTAAATTTTTTCATTTATTTTCATTTTACATTTTAGATCATTTCTATTAAGGTGTTCATTTCACTGTGCAAACAAACAATAATTAAAAAAAAATTAAAATACTTAACTATCACAGGCGACTGTAGTTATAGTTATCAAACATTCTAACAAACATTTATGTGACAAAGAAAACAAAAATATTTGGAAAGCATCAGCAGGCGTAGATGAATAAAACTAACGAATTTGTTAAAACTGGACGCAACAGGACAAAAAAAAAAACTAATCTAAACAAACAATCAACCATCCAACAAACGCACTCATAATTTTCAAAAGACCAAATGAGTGAACAATAGCAAACAATGAATCAGCGGATTGCACACACAATGGACTGCGTAGGTAAGCGGTAGATGTTGTGTTTATAGCCGCGCGCGCGTGTTGTAACGAAGTGTGCAAGCTGCCAGCGGGGCATAATCAAGCCGGATCTGTGTCCGTTGTTTGATCAATCAACACAACACTGGGAAACGTTGTAAATACTTTGACAACAGTCTGGATCCATCAGCAGCTGCGCGCGCGCGCGGGTGTGTGTGTAATTACATCTTGCGTATAAACTGAGTGTGTGCTATTGTAAACTAAATGAAACATAATATATAAATCGTACATAGGATAGACAACGCTGAACTGGTGAAATAAAGAATACAATCTGTTATATCTGTCGAGAATAATAAAATAGTAATGTAAAAATAATGAATTGGAAAACAATGTGCAGGAACATGGGAATTCTACTTGATGGTAATACAGTTTATTCATTACAGTTTGCTGATGACCAATTACTTTTGGCTCAGGATTTTTACGACATAGAGTACATGACTAGAAAATTACAGGAATATCAGAAATGGGGACTAAAGGTAAATATGAATAAAACAAAATACATATCAATAGGTGATCTTTATCAAGACTTGATATTGGAAGAACACATGGGGAAGATTTCATATACAGAAGAATACAAGAATTTAGGGGTTAAAATTACGGCTAGTGGGAAGCAAGACAAAGAAATACAATCCAGAATTAATCTGGGAAAGATGACTGTATCTACATTAAATGAAATCCTGTGGGATAAGCAAATTACAGCAGAAACTAAAACCAAAATATTTAAAACCATAGTTAGAAATATCATGACTTACGGCTCAGAAGTTTGGACTACTAATAAACACACAAGAACAAAACTAATTATAGTAGAGATGGACCTTTGGAGAGTTTCGGGAAGAGTAAGAATTATAAATGAAGTCATTAAGGACAGATGAATGTAAAAAATTTAATTGTCGGTTTTTAAATGTTTAATTTTTTTATCCAGACAAAAAATTACAATGTATCGACACACGAAAAGAATGGTACAGGAAAGATTGCCAAGGAGAGTTATGGAATGGACCCCGCCAGGAGGAAAAGAGGAAGACCACCTATCACCTGGATAGAATTAATTGAGACTATATTGAGGAAACGAGAAATCGAAGAAGATCTTTGGATTGACAAGCATCAGTGGAAGATGAACATTCAGTCACTTCTGTAATCTTTGGTTCCGGAAAATGTGGAAACAATTTTTGCCGGAAATAATAAATAATGTAAAACTAACTTTTTTTACGAGAGAGGATGGAAAACTAGTGTTCCCCACTCCTACGCTGTGTGGGATTCGCACCCACCAAAACCATAAACGCTTTTGTCCATGGTATGGTCACACCTCGGGATTCGTCTTTCACAACTTCAAGGTGGTGCCATTTGCCCTTCGTCCTGTGGACATTCGTTTGTTTTAAACCTTCAGCGGATCCACCTTACCTGTTTCTGCTATTCTGTCAGCGGCCCTAGCAAGACCATTTTCTGCGTCCTGCTTTTGCTTTGTTAGGCTACTTCTCTATGTAGGTTGCTACCTGATCCGAGGGGTGTTCACTCTGCAGCATTAGTTCGATAATATTTTCGGGCAAGATCTGTCCCACTACATTTTTCATGGTTTGCCACCATAGGTGATAATCGTCTGCAGGAAATCCAGTCTGGTCTGTCTACTTTCCCCACCCTATACAAGTAAGTCCGAAACAGGCCGTGACTAGTTGGAAAAATGTAATACCACCACTACTACTACTACTACTACTACTACTACTACTACTACTACTACTACTACTACTACTACTACTACTTTTATAGTGGGGGAAAATGCCTTATGCACTGTCAAAGGAGGCCGTGTTTCCTCTGGTGCGTAGGACTCTCTACTGCCCACTGGGTGCAAGTTGGGACTGTCTTTTTTTCTAGTAGGACCCACTGAATTAATGCATTGATGCGGTCCCATTCCGCCTTACCACGAACCAAAAGCGCAACTACGCTCTCGGGCGTGAACTCCCCGAGCTTCATTTCCAGTACCATCCTCTGTCTTGCGAATCTGCAGCAATTGAAAAACGTGTGCAAGGCATCTTCACGGGGAGAGTCTCCGTATTCGTATGCTGGGCTTAGCATCTTTCCCATTCTGTGGGTGTAGGCATTAAAATTTCTGTGGCCACTGAGCAACTGTGTCAGATGGTAGTTGACGTCATCATGTTGGCGGTCGATCCATTCCTTCAAGTTTTGTATGAGCATTGTTGTCGATCTTCCTCTATCCTCTCTATCCCAACTATCTTGTCAGTGCCGGAGAGTAACTACTACTACTACTACTACTAGTAATAAAAATAATAAAATATTAATAATGATAATAATAATAATAATAATAATAATAATAATAATAATAAATTCTTCTTTTAACGCAAGGCGGGATAGGTTGGGTGCATCATATGAGTTGTTCGGCGTACAAGAAGGCCAGTGTGGCCAGCACTACGCTTCAACCACCTGTTATTTCCCCATGGAGTTATCCCAGGCAGTAATTGCTACACGCTGTGTCGACTTGGATGCTGAAAAAAGCATGTTGATTTTATTGTGCGTTCGGAATTCGAACCGGAACCTTTAGAATATTAGTATGGCGTCATAAATGCTGGTCTACAAAACCCCTAATTAATAATATAGTTGGTTTACAAGGTAGGTATTCTAATTACTTTAAGACGTTTTTTAGTGGAAAAGACCCATTTCATATCTACATACGTCTACTATTATCGTCATGGTAATGTTGCAATTCTTACAGTTCGTGTTTAGAGAGGAAATTTTGTGTTACCTTTAAAAGCTTTAATAATCAAATTAACGAAAGCCGTCAACTGATACTATTAACAAAGTTATTCACTATGTTCCCGATGAACACAATGCGTTCTTCATCGCAGTTGTGCCCAAAACTGCCGAGATTTATGAAGTTTAAGCGGTCAGTTTAAAAAAAAACCCTCGGATTAAACAAATCATGTTTTTGTTGGTCTTTTACAAGATTTTTTGAATTGTTTACTTTTGTATAGTCATTACTTGGATTAAAAGATTGTGTCAGAGACCTTAGAGATTTAAGATATACATAAAGAACTGGCGACAGTTACTCTCAGGATGTATCATGAAATTACCATGTATGTTAAAATAGGCAATGAAGTAACTGAACAATAAAGTGTCTCGTTCAGAGTGTCATATAATCCAATTTTTTCAAAATTTTCAAAATAATTTGGTGAAAAAGCTACTTACGTTTAATCATGTGTGCGCGAATATCAGAAGAACTTTAATCAACGAGTAAAGTAACACACCTCAAGTTCTACAAGGTAACGGATGCCTAATATCCGTTAAAGTCGTTGGAACATCATAACGGAATGGACGTTTCCCGCAGCCCCAAGAAACTATGGAATTATGAGCCGCGGTGTGGGGCGTCCGAAGAAGCGTTGATGTGACCAACTCTAATGTATCTGCTCGGGTCCAGAACAAATCATTTTTGGTTTAATCCTTCTTGAAGATGATGATGATCATCGTCATCTTCAAGGATTAAACCAAGGATGGTTTGTTCCAATCTCAAACAGGCAAAGATTAGAGCTGGTCACTCCAGCGCTTTCCCGGATGTCCCACACCTCTTTGTCACCTAGGCTTATAGTTCCATAGTTGTTTGGGGATGCGACAGTCATCCATTCGGCAAAGATGTTCCCACCAATTCAGCCGATACTGGGCGATCCTGTCGAGTATACTCATAATATTCAGTTCCTGCCGTATATCTGTGTTGCTTCTGTGATCATGGAGAGTATACCCTGCCATGTGCCTGAGAAATCGCATTTCAGCAGCTTGTTTGCGACTGGCCCGGTCTTTCGTTAAAGTCCAATTCTCAAACCCATAAAGAAGCGTGGGAAGTGCCATCACCTTGTAGAATTTTAGGCGTGTTCCTTTATTTGCTGATTTAAGGGTTTGCCTAATGGCCTCGCACTAAGGTTGAATTTATGCAATTATTCACAATGTCATGATGATGATGATGATGATGATTATGGTGATGATGAAGTTAAGACTGGTCAACATTTGGTGAAACACGTCAACTGCGAACAGTTTGGAGTTGATGATTTTTTTTAATGTTCGGATCAATCCAAAATCTTATTTCTGTATTCCTTCGTCATAAAAACTATATTAGTTGACTCGTCAGTAGACTTTGTGGGAGACATGACAATTTTACAGCTCAAACCCTTGTCCTTACACTCATATAACAGAACTGAAACTGAAACGTTCGGGAATTACAGACCTCCAGACGTGAGAAAAATAGAAATTAAGCCGTTAAGGACAGAATGAATGTGAAAAATTCAATTGTCGATTTTATCCAAACAAAACAATACAATGCTATGGACACACGAAAAGAATTGCACAGGAAAGATTGCCAAAGATAGTTATGAAATGGGCCCCACCAGGAAGGAGGAAAAGAGGAAGACTACCTATCACCTTGATAGAAGAAATTCAGACTATATTGAGGGAACGAGAAGTTGAAGAAGATCTTTGGATGGACAAGCAGCAGTGGAAGCTGAGAATTCAATCACTTCTGTAATCTTTGGTTCCTGGAAATGTGTAAACACTGTACAGACGGAATAATAATAATAAATAAATCAAAATAATTGTCACTTCTGAAACGTCCCGTGTCCAAACACAGCGTTACTAATGATAAACGTGTAACCAACTAGAGATCTGTCACCAACCAGTTCTGTCTCTAGTGATTACCTCCTCGTGCGGATGGCTTTTCACGTACATTACTGCAAGCTTTCTTAATTAACTTGCGTCTTAATTAACAGAAAAAGTGCAAGGCGTTAAAACTTTTAGTGTTAAAAATTTCTCTTTTTGCAGGTTGTAATGCATTCTGACACGGTGAAAACTCGTCTAATCATGCTAAGTCGGTACGCTTAGGATCATTTTACTGCCATGTTCCATAAGGAAATGAAAGGACAATGATCGCGAAAAAATCGTGTTTGAGATTCTGATTGTACTACCCTCAAAATATAATGGTTAAACTTTGTACTTATGTAAACGTTGTACTGTAATACCGCATTGCAGTCGCGTGCAGTGACGTCATTTTTTTCTCCCCGCTATCTGCTGCCAGCTTGATTCAGGCTAGCAGCAGTCAAAATTAGTTAGTTACTTGCAAGACTCCGAGCGGGCATCTCGCCTCAATTCACCAGCCGCGGCTACCTTATTTTTCATTATTTCTAAATTTTAGCATGATCATCATGCGCTAAGTACTTGGCCGATCTCGGCCTTTACACACGATTGTCTTTCAATATTTAACTCTATTTTATTTATCCGGCATTATGCCGCGCTGAACTGCACGCGCCAGCAACTATCTTCTGACAAATTCTCAATAAAGGATTAACTGTAAAGTCATATACAGTCCACTTCGTTATTTCATTTCACACCAGCTACCTCAACAACTAGCGTTCTAAGACTAATTCAAGATTTCATCGAGAGCGTCTAAGGCGCAACAATAAAGAAAAGTCATTTTCCGAAAAATGTCTGTGTGTCTATCTGTGACTGTGTGTAGAATTTGTTTTATTGCGAACGATAACTTCCGCAAATATTCAAACAAAATCAAATTTTTTTTTTGTATATGTGCCCTAGTTGTAGAGGACTGAAGGCATGTTGATTCTGGTAAAGATCAGTTAAGGGGAAGGGGTAGTTTACCTGCAACGTTTTACATTTTAACAAGAGTAAAGTACTTAATTTTGATAAATAAAGTATCCTAAAAAGAAGGTCATAATAATCGACTGTAGAAAGGCAGGTGAAATATCTATAATTGAAAAGGGTAGTCGAAGGCGGAGGGGGTTATTTTCTATAAATGAAAATGATAGTTGAAGGGGGAGGGGATAATTTTTTATGTGTACTACGTTATCGGCAACAAAGGAGTAGTTTCTATGGAAATATTTCATTTCAGTTTGTGAAACATGAAACTCGATTTATAAGGAACGCACCTAACTTGTTAGAAATTATCGAACCTAATTCTAGTAAATGATTTTAAATATAAATCTTAGAACACGGAAGTCATGTATATTTCTCCATACCGATATTTTATGTTCTAATGAATAAAAGTAGTTATGACAAAAACTATTAATAATACCTCTGTTATTAATACTAAGCTAGATCCAGATTTTTAGTGTTACAAGGAAACTATATTTCTCGTTTGCATAGTCTGCACCTTAAAATCTATTCTATGTAAATGACATTAATCGATAATATACAAAAGTACATTTAATTTTTAAAAACTGGTATGCTACACAAATGTATCTTATTGAAAGAAAATTTAATATTACCAATGTGCCTGTGACAAAAATAAAACAAAATTGCTTTAAACATATATTAACACATGTGCACGATAAAAACGAACGACTCTGTTAAACCTGAACACAGGAACGAAAAACACAAACAAAAGCAGAACAATAACAAAACAAAACAAACAATCTGCCGTCCAACGTACGCGCCCATAATCCTCAAAAGACCAAATGAGTGAACAATAGCAAACATTGAATCAGCGGATTGCACACACAATGGACTGCGTAGGTAAGCGGTAGATGTTGTTTTTATAGCCGCGCGCGCGTGTTGTAACGCAGTGTGCAAGCTGCCAGCGGGGCATAATCAAGCCGGATCTGTGTCCGTTGTTTGAACAATCAACACAACACTGGGAAACGTTGTATAAATACTTTGACAATTGTGCATGTAATTACACTGTCTTCTGATACAGTTAGAAATGTTGAGCAAATCCAATTGTAAACGAAATTAAAAAAAAATATATTTATCTTAAAGAATGTGGTAAAGAGTAAAAATTCCACTACAATCTTTACACCTGCTATTATTTTGTTCCTATTGATGGTACTAGGCAAATAATCCGATTGGGATAGAACATCCTGTTGTGCACCCCAGCATCATATTGATTTTACCCTCTCCGGATCCTTCCATTCTCCTTTATTTTCTACGTTTTTTTAAATAGATAATAACTAAACACCTGAAACAAGTTAGCAATTTTGAATACCTGGGCTACAGTATGTCTTACAATGTATGAAACGACGTTGTGAATACGTTTAGATAAGTTCAAACCCATTAGGCGAAAACTTAAGTCAGCAAGTAAAGAAACACGCCTAAAATTGTACAAGGTGAAGGCTCTTCCCACACTTCTTTATGGGTCTAGAATTGTATTTTAACGAAAGGCCAGGCCAGTCGCATTGAACCGTGGATTTCTCAGGCACGTGGCAGCGTATCCTCTCCATGACCATAGAAGAAACACAGATGTACTGCAGGAACTGAATATTATGAGTATACTCGGCAGAATCGCCCAATATCGGCTGAATTAGTGACAACATCTTTGCCGAATGGATGTCTGCCGCATGCCCAAACAACTCTGGAACTATAAGCTGAGGGGCCGGAGACGTGTGTGACTTGGGACATCCGAGGAAGCGCAGCAGTGACCAGTTCTAATCTTTGCCTATTTGGACCGGGACAAACTATCCTTGGTTTAATCCGTGAAGATCATGATGATGATGAATAAATAAACAGCTCAGTAATGTTGAATATCTGGGTAGTAATGTATCTTACATTACAAACAATTATGTGATGGAGAAGCTGCACAGGTTCAGCCAAATGTGTGGGACCGATAGGAGAACTCTAAAATCAACGAGGAAAGAAATATGCCTGAAATTCTTTTACAAGATGATGGCCCCCCCACCCTTCTCTATGGGACTGAGAATTGGGCCAGTCGTATTGAAGTGGCCGAAACAACATTTTTCAGTAACGTGGCAAATATATACACTACAAGATTGCAAAAGAAAAGTCGATGCACGCCAAGAGCTGAATATTACGAGTATATATGATAGAATTGCTCAGTATCGGTTAAAATGATTGGAACATCTTAACAGAATGGATGACTGCCGCATCTCACAAAAACAACAATTGAATTAGAAGCCGATAGGATGGAGAGGTGTGGGGCGTACGATGCAGCTTTGAGTGACCAGCTTTAGTCTACCTGCTTGGGACTGGAACAAAACATTTTTGGTTTAACTACTTGCTGAAGATGATGTTGATGGTAAATAAACCTAGGCAAACAGAAAGCACATTTTATAAGACAATGGCTGCCTTACACGGTAGGCCATTGAAGAGACGCCACTGAGGTCGACGAAAAACTCACAGAGAAAATAAAAACAGTATAAAGTTAAAAAATAACCACAGTATAAACAATAATACTGACTTTTTTAACAAAAGGGAACATATAAAAATACAGTCTAATTATGAAATAGCCTCTTTTGACATCGTTGACCTGTATACAAATATTCGCATTCAAGAAACACTTACTATCCTTAAGGCAAATCTCATTAACGCCAGAATCTGTAACTGAAAAGAAATGAACGAAATAATTAACTTACTGGAATTTATACTGGACGGAAACTATTTTACATTTAATAATAACTATTAAAACCAAAAAAAGTGTCTAGCCATACGGTCACGTTTGTCTAGCTTACTAGCTGATATATACATAAATATTATGAAGATACGTATTTGCTCATTAATATAAATAAACTCTTCAGAAGAATATTACCATATGCACGCTACGTAGATGATACATTCATAAATTTTTATGGTACAATACGTCAAATAGAAACTATGAAAAATTACAGTAACAGTATCAATTACAACATGCAATTTACTCTTGAAACAAAGTTAAATAATGAACTTAACTTTTTTGACCTGACAACTACAAGACTAAGTAACAAATTTCAGTACCAGATCCACCGGAAACCAGCCACCATAAATGTCACGATAAATGCTGGGTCGCATCACCCCTTCTCTCGAAAAATGGCAACATATAACAGTTTAGTACATAGATTACTCTACATACCGTTAGAAGACTGAGATTTTCATGAAGAACTCAACACGGTTAGGTATATAGCTAAGGGCAAATGTTATAAAAGCTCAATTGTCGACAGTTTAATTAATAAACATCGAAAAAGAAAAACAATAACAAAAAATTTCAAAATAGTAGAACTAAGATTAGACATATATCATCGGACTACGGTAACACTCTACCATAAATTTTAAATACTACATTTAACGAGATAAACGTAAAAATGGCTTTCCGCACTAATAACAATGTCAGTAAGATACTCGGATCTAAACCATCGAAATCAGGTGAAGAGAAGACAGGCGTTTATAAAATCACATGCGATGACTGTGATAGCTTCTACATTGGCCAGACTGGTAGAGCATTTATAAAACGCTTTAAAGAACACATACCTAAAAAGCATTAACAAAACAAATTCAATTTACGCACGGTATTTTGAAACTTTTAAAAGTGACTACTGTATTCAGGCTGTGGTTTAAATTCCCTAATTTGATACCCCACACGGGCTTTAGAGATTTTCCACAATTTTTACCCCCACCCACTTCTGAGCCTCCACCTACCTATATTTAGAGGGACCAATTAAAAAAAACAATAAGGTTTTGTAGGGAGAACTAAGCACAAGTATGACAGGTTTTACGTAAAATAGGTTAATGCGTTAAAAGGAAATTTAACGTGAGACATACCCAAAACAGACACAAACATAGACAGATGGATTGACTGACAGACGGAGACAAATGCTGCACACGATCGAGTTAAAACTGAGAGCTTGTTTCAGTCGTTCAACAAAAGAGATTTTTATGATTGGAGGGTACATAAAGCAATAGCTATATAATATTGGAATCCGTTCCACCGGTACCGAGGAAAATAAAAAAAAATTGATGTAATTATAAACATTAGGTTGGGCACTCGGCATCAAAGGGGTTACTGTAACATAGACCAGACTAGAGGTGTGCTAATCTAGTATTTGTAAACAACAGGTACGAACGATACGGTTCCAAAAAAAAAACACAGGTACAAATGCCTGTTAATATATACTTATTATACATATACCTGTATTATATAATTTTTTATAAGAAATAAATTTAAAACTGAAAGCATTAACAGTGTTACTTTACACTGTGAGTTTATTAAGCTGTTTAAAAGAAAATAAGAAATAAAAGAATTAATAGGCCTATATCCATTTGGGAATACGAATTTAAGTTTTCACTAGGAGCAAACAAACTGACATAGATTTAATAATAAATTATTGATTCCATTTTGGTTAGACAAATCAGTTGCGAAACTCAGGCAATGAAATTTAGAGTGAACGTAACAGCACAAAAAAGAATGTCAAACAAATTTTCGTGAGATGTGCAGTGAAGTTAAAATCATCTCCTAAATGAGATTCAAAAAGAGTACTATATGGCCTATCAGTCACTATGTAGGTTATAACACAATATAATTCACTTTTTCAAAATTTACCAAGTTAGTAACTAGTATAATATATAGTTTGTTATTATAATCTGTATTATATGTGTCTGCACAACACACGAGAATAAATGTAACATCATTATAAATATTTTCATTTATTAAAAACAACCTTGTCTCTTTGGCATAGAGATATTCTGAACCTCGCTGTTTCGCTTCGCTTCGTACTCTTATTCAGGTATTAGTTTGTTTGCAAACATAAAACACAAAACAAACTAATACCTGAACAAATACAAATCAATACAAAACATGACACAATTTTCAAAGCACTCAACATAGAAAATACACAAAATACTAATATATACACCACAATCACACACAATAATACGAATTTAAAGCACCAGAGACCAACAAGAAACCAAAGCAACAACTAGCCAACACACAAATACCTCACAAGGCTCAAAATTAGGAAGGCTGAAGATGGGAACACAAGGCTCCCCGAAACATCTTCCAAATATGGAGGAAACATCTTGAGGTAAAGTCATTATAAAATATATATTTAATAAATATACAAATTAACTCATTCAGTTGATACGAATTCAATCATTCGAACAAAATTAATTAATTAAGCCGAACAGTAATTCACTAAGTTCTTCAACTTAAACGTACTACGTGCGCACAGACCTATAATTTAGATTTAGCTATAAATAGGCCTACTCATGATTTTAGTAATACTATGAAATTAAAAGCAAAATATAACATGTTCACTTTAGCTATTTTATTACACTATGCATATAGGCCTCATAGAGGGCCATACCATTTGCTCTACTAGGGATATCCAACATGGATCCTTAATGTGGTGGTATCCCGTTGCGATCCACATCCTCATACCGTTGACCAAGTGGTTCATCCGCCTTTAGGGGCAGTTTCCCATCCCAAGAGCAAGAAAGTGCCCTAAAGGAATTTTGAGAAAGGGGGTTGATAATGTAAGGAACGATGAAGTTTTAAGAAGTATAGGGGAAGAGAGAAGAATCCTGAAGGTAACAGAAAATATGAAAAGGAATTGGTTAGGTCATTATTTTAGAAGAGCCTGATTGCTTACAACTCCCACTGAGGGTGTCATAGAAGGTGAAAAAAGAAGAGGACTTAGAATAATGAAGTAAATATATAGCATTTAAATCAGAGGATGCTAGGAAGAAATGAAAAGACTGGCAGGCAATAGTACAGCTTGGAGAGCTTTCACCATTTGAAGACCTGCCTTAGGGCAGAACACCAAATAAAATATAGGCCTCAGACGCGACGTTACAACGTTTAATATTCCGGCCTTCTATTAGAGCCGGCCATGGTTAAAACACTATGTATATACACGAACCATTTCTATATATGTGTGTGTGTGTGTGTGTGTGTGTGTGTGTGTGTGTGAGTGTGTGGGTGTGTGTAAACTCGTAGACTTTGTCGACAAAGATATAAGCTTTTGGAGTTTGTCGACAGCTTACGGCCAACTGTAAGCTCAGATTCTGAGATCATACGGCATACGGAAGGGGTGTGATAAATCGGCTGTGATTAAGCCTCCCTTAGTTGACTTAAGCCTAGTTTACACCTGACGAGTATTCGGCCCGAGACAGTGAACTCGGCCGAGTACTTAACCAATGTGAACGCTAAGTATAGTACTCGGTCGTGTGATTTTACGAGTGAAATGGCCGAGCGAGTGTATAGCAACCGTTTCTATATTCTAGGGCGAGAGGAAACTCCCACCACCTACGGAAGTGGATTAGTCGGTGTATTCGGCCTGTCTCAACAGTTCGTTCTTGCTAATTGCCGAGTGCGTATGCAATTTGAAGTGTTCTCGTGCAAAGATTCATATTTTTCAAATTATGCGCTTAAAAAGGCATCAAAGTGGGACTGTGCAACCAATTTTGCCTACAAACAGGAGTACAAAGCACTTGAGTGCTTGTGGAAATTTAAGTCAAAGTTACATAAACATACGGCGATGCGTCACGCTGCTTATAAGAGCATTGGAACTCCAATGAATATCGGATGGTTTTAAAGCTCAAGTTGTCAAAATTTACGTTTATGTATGCCCAAAAAATGAATAAATTTAATGACTCAAAGACGTCCGGCACCGATAGTGACAGTATTTACGAATCGAATGACAGCACTCCTTCTTAATATCCATATTCTAGTACACATCGTTCGTTTTATTAGCTACCTAATTTTCCAATATTTCTATCAACTTAGCAATAATACGGTTGGGGTAATCCTTAAAAATGTTCTTCATTCTTTTCAACTGATTACGTCCACCACTCATTTTGTTTATGTTCTTGACTACGCACCTGAGTGAACTGTTTCGCTCAAAATCTTGTAGATGCGTGCTCGGTCAAGACTGATGCTAGGTCGAGTAGCATAGCGAGTGTCTCGCCGTAATGCTCAACAGGTGTAAATTACACTAGGCTTTATGGTCAATATTGGCGAGCCTTTGTCGAATAAGAAAAGTTTGCTGATGCTCTCGGTGCAGTTTACCCTGCTATACGGCGCGGAAGTTTGGGCCAACGCCAAGTTTGGACCAAGTTTTGGGCTCTTTCTCTTTATATAGTTTACTTTCATTCACAAAAGTAACCTCATTTTAGGAAAATAATTATTCAAAATCTCACATATAATATCTTCTTCTTCTTCTTCTTCTTCTTCTTCTTCTTCTTCTTCTTCTTCTTCTTCTTCTTCTTCTTCTTCTTCTTCTTCTTCTTCTTCTTCTTCTTCTTCTTCTTCTTCTTCTTCTTCTTCTTCTTCTTCTTCTTCTTCTTCTTCTTCTTCTTCTTCTTCTTCTTCTTCTTCTTCTTCTTCTTCTTCTTCTTCTTCTTCTTCTTCTTCAGCACTGCAGCCCAACGTGAACCCTGGCTTCCGACACAAATCTTCTCCAATGTCTCCTATCAATTGTCATCACAGCGTAACCGCTCTTAGGTCTTCCAGCACATCGCCCAACCTTCAGGATTTCCTTTGGCATACGCTGATCATCTATCCGCTCTACGTGACCCTTTAACCATTGTATTCGCTGAGCCTTTTCGAAACTAACAATTTCCTCATTTTTCAATAGCTCATCTACACCTAGTTATTTTTTTTTTATTATTCTCCATTCGTCATTTTCTTCAACCGGCCCATAACCTCGACTTACGATCTTTCTTTGAAACCTACATAGTGTTTCTTGTTCATGTATTATCAGCGTCCATGTCTCGCCTCCGTAAGTGACAACCGGTCTGATAGCTGTCTTATATACTGTTACTTTTGTGTTACGACTAATTAGTTAAGTTCTCAATAATCTACTGTTGGCATAATATGCCCCATTTCCTATCTGTATCCTGTCATGTATCGTCTTGTTTATGGACCCTTCATTGTCTATCGTGTTACCCAGATATCTGAACTTGTTAACTACACCTATGCATAAATTATATACATTTTTCCTGATAACGAAATTAGGATGTATTTAGTTTTGCTGTTATTCACATTCAGTTCTATTCCAGCGAATGTTTTATTCAGCTCCTTGTATACCTTAACTAACCGTTGTCACATACAATGTAGCCTACGTAGAGCTAATTGGGATGATGGGATTTCATCAAGAGCATATTGCTAACAAAACTACTTGCATCAGCAAACTGTACGACAAAAAAGTAACGAATTTGTTAAAGCTGGACGCAGCAACGCAAAAACAAAACAAACAAACAAGCAATATGCTGTCCATCAAACACGCTCATAATTTTCAAAAGACCAAATGAGCGAACAATAGCAGACAGTGAATCAGCGGATTGGACACCTACAATGGACTGCACGTGTGCGTGCGTAGGTAAGAGTTAGACGTGTGTGTGTATGTATAGGTGGGCGTGTGTTGTAACGAAGTGCGGACGCTGCCAGTGACGAGGTACAATCATCGAACCCGCGGCGGGCGCCCTTTGTTTGATCAATCAACACCGGGAAACGTTGTTGTAAATACTTTGACAACTCGTTGTGTGTGTGTTTGTGATTGTAATTACACCTTCCATATAAACAAATTATTGTGCTCTCGTAACGCCTAATGAAACACAAATGTTGCGTGCACAGCACACTGAAAACAAATTGAGTTGCCGAAATATTGCCACTGCCAGTCAAGTGCATAAACACGTAATAAATGGCAATAAAATAAACTAGTAAGATCTGTTGAGCTGTAGAACTTTTAGTTTAATTAATAAATTTTAACTTTTACTTCCATGTTTTGTAAGGAAATGGAAGTATGGTGATCGCGAAAAAAATCGTGTTCCACATAAGGATAGATTCTGATTGTACTAGATTGTGTAGAATTTTGTCTATGGCGAACGAAAACTGCCGCAAATTCAAACAGAATCGAATAATTTTTTGCATGTGTGTGTCCGAGTTATAGAGGACTCAAGACCTATTGATTTTGGTGAAGATCGGTTAAGGGGAAGGGCTAGTACAAGTTGCCACGTTTTACGTTTTAATAAGAGTAAAGTACTTAATTTTGATTAATAAAGTATCCTGAAATGTAGGTCATAATAATCCACTGTACAAAGGTCGAAATATCGATAAATGAAAAAGGTAGTTGAATGGGGAGGGGGTAAGTTTTTGTATTGATGTTATAAATTAATTCGACCGAAAACTTAAATATTTCAATAAAATATTAACAACTGATATCGTCCCATGCTATGTAACCATGGATACGTAAACAAAATAATTTTTCGTTTTCACAAATTTACAGATAACAAACGCCGAGCGGTATTTCATTTCTTTTTGCGTTGTTTAAATAAAATATAATTTAATTATTTATTTTTAAAATATTAACAACTAGGTACAATTCGTATTTTGATTATCTTTCTCAGCGTTTTTACCAAAAGCATGCTGATACGTATATTTGGTTTAATGCTGAGTGCACATATTAAAAATAATAATATAAATAATTAGAACATGGACGTCATGTTTAGTTCTCCGTACCGATGTTTACTTCCATGTTCTATAAGGGAATGGAAGTATGGTGGTGGCGAAAAAAATCGTGTTCGAGATCAGGGGTGATTCTGATTGTACTACCCTCAAAACATGAAGAAAAGTCACTTTTCGAAAAGTGTGTGTGTGTGTGTGTGTGTGTAGAATGTTTTTTGGCAAACGATAACTGCCGCAAATTCAAACAGAATCAAATACTTTTTTGCATACAGGCCTGAATGTTAGAGAACTCAAGGCTTGTTGAATTTGGTGAAGATCGGTTATGGGGAAGGGGTAGTTTACCTGCAACGTTTTATGTTTTAACAAGAGTAAAGTACTTGAAAATTCATTTAAATTTTTCAAACAATGGTAATTGTTAAAAATAATTTTGTTGGTAGGCAATAAAATTATAATTTTGTCATTTTAATTTTTATCATGTATGAGTGAATATATATTGTTCCTGGCAGGCAAGCTATCTCAATTATGTAATGTTTACGTTTCCAAAGTTTTATTATTGTGATTACCACAATAAAAAGGCTTGCAGGACACACACACACACACACACACACACACACACACACACACACACACACACACAATTCTCGTTATTTCTGGCCTCACTCATTTATATTTTCTTACTTTTGCACGCTGTTTAAATGGAAAGTGCCGAAACACACACCAACACAACGCGTCCAAGCCGAAATGGTGGGCAGCGATTTGCTTCCTGTGGATCGCTGGCCAGTGTAACTGCACGTGTTTACAGAGAAACGGTTCATAGACAGACTTTTCGTCTTTAGGGAATGAACCCTCTGCAAGATGCTCAGGGTCCATGAGAGACTTCGGAACGCTCCTTCTTTTCCGTGTGTTTGTTCTGTGAAATGTAGACTGTAGATTGGCAGCTTTACACTTAGCAACGCTCCATAGGGAATGTTGAAAATTTTTGTCCACGGTGTACCCTCATACATACTAAAACCTGCTCTGATGTTTTGATTACGGAGATAATAATATTACAACTTTGGAAACTTGAGCCCAACTTAATGGAGATCAAACATTAACTTTTACAAGCCATTAATTTTATGCATATTTTGAAGCAATAAATGTTTTAATAAATTAATACAATCTGTGTACTTATTTCTATTATAATATAAGAATTACAAACTAATATGTGCATGTGTGTATGGATGAAAAATATATAAATAGTTTTCTCCCCTGGAAAATTGTTTGCCCCTCCTGGAAAATATTTTGACCTCCCTGATGGCTAGTTATTTACTAGCCTGTGTAGAATATAGCGATATGACATGGATCAGAATGGTGGGTGTGAAACAGAAGACACAAACGTATTAAGGAAGAAAATTTTTGCTGAGAAATGTACAATTATACTGGTGAACAGAATCGTCGTTTAGGAAATCAGAAGACGAATGGAAAGAAAGAATACTCTACTGTAAAAAACAAAAATGACTAGTATAGTATTGACAGGAAAGACTTTGATAACACTATAGACATCATTTACCCTCGGCCGATAACTCGCAGCGAGAGTCCAATTTCATTACCGGAATCAGATCGCAGCTCCCTTTGGCCAGCTCTTCTACCTACAAAAATTTTATCCAAAAGTACAGTCCTTCTTCACGAAGGTTGAGGACAGTCTTCACCCACCTGAAATGGGGGTCCCATTTTAACCGATAAGTCATTTCTTCAGAACACAAGCATCCACTTATTTAATTAATATTTAAACGATTTTAATATAAATTTTAGGACATGGAGGTCATGTATGGTTCTCCATACCGATTTTGAAACTGCGGATAAAATTATTTGCTTGTATGATTTTCAACGTTACTCGAGAAACATCAAGAACTTGACCTTTAACGACTTGATTAAGGACTTGAGTGTTAATATTGCTTCTCATAATTAACACTTGTTAGTTTTTTAATTTTTTTATACTTTTATGTATTTTGTCCATATATAAATTGAAAGTTTACAAACAGTATGTAAATTATCAAAAAATTATTCTATGTACAAAACAAAATACTGCTTTAGACTGAACTCTATGTCACAGAGAGGAATGTAAAATAGAGAGAGAGAGCATAGACATGCAGAGGTGTAAACAAACAAATGACTACTGAGACATTCTTCTTCTTCTTCTTCTATGGCATAACAGTTGGAGTCGAACCTTAGCCTCCATAATCATCCGCCTCCATTTTTTCCTGTTCTTGGCGATCGATGTCCATCGTTTTATTGTAAGTAAAGTATCAGCATCCCTCGCCAGTGCGTCAATCCAGCGATACTTGGATCTTCCGACAGGCCTTCTAACCTCGATTTGACTAAACAGTACCTTCCTAGGTATTTGGTTGCCTTTCATCCTAATGATGCGTCCAGATCTTTATATAGCGTGTATAGTTACTCATTGTGATGCATTCTCCATTTTCTATTGATTGAGCCATTACAATATCAAAATTCACTACACGCTCATTTGACTCTCATCTAAAAATAAAATGTTTCTACCAGATTCCCAAAAACTTTTAATTTGCAGAAGGTACTTGAAACGTATCATTAGAGTTTCTGGTTTTTCGAATTAACACTTTTCTTTTACTTCTACATTTCTTCCATTTCAATCCACAATTGTTTAAACACTCGCGTTAATGATATAGCCCCCCATGGGAAATGGATTCTTTCTTTCACAATGGGTGACAGTTTTTTAACGGTGGGCAAAACATTTTGATTTCTATAAAAATTCTGAACAATACTTCTTACTGTACTTCGTAAGCTTGCACGGCGGCCGGAGTCAATGTTGTTAAAATTCCTTCCACCGGCTGTTTGGACGTGGTCCATTGTTTTCTACAAAAAAAAAACATACGTTTCGGCAGTGCCATCGACTGCCATCTTTAGTGCAAGATCGACTTACGCTAACGTGAGGTGGTAGACGTTAGTCACCACAGTACTGCGGTCAAGGCTGCAGAAGTCCCGTGTATACCACTGCTACTTATAAATTCTCTAAGTGCCACGATACAGTAATAAATCAGCCACCATCCCATCAGAAAGAAGAACGTGTATTAGAGGCTCGTAAGGCACCTTGCCATAAAGTACTTATTGACAGGCTTTCATCTCGCCGATTCATAGAGATTGCAACATGTTTTTGGATCTGGACAAACTCCTTATGAAGGCGAGGAAAACACGCACCCACCGCCGATAAAACCTTTCTTACTACACACTTATCGAAATCATCAAGGAAAAGTTGCCTTTTCTCAGGTTTTATGTTTTTTTATGAGTGGATGCCAGTAGCTAAACTAGGAAAGCAAATGTCCACGGGCTAACCAAGTGAAAAAGTCCACCTTCTTTCTCGTATATTATGTTTTTGTACAAATTATATATGTAAGGGACATGTCTCTACCAATTCATTTACTAAAAACACGACATTTATGTCCGTGTAACTTACAATATTCGATTGAATATGTTACATGTAGAAATACTGAATCTTTTTGTTCATATGTACAAATTGAAAGCTTCCAAACAGTATGTAAATTATAAAAAAAAATAATTATTCTATGAACAAAACGAAATAACTTACGAAGTTGTTGTAAGGAACCATGTTCGACTTATAAATGCCCCTCACAGACTCCCTAATTCATTAAAATTCATCTCCCATTTTTTGGCCCGTGGTGCCCGAAAAGTAAACATTTTTAATATAAACACTGCAATAGTCCAATACCGGATATGTGTACAATATTCTGAACTTTTATTGCTCATTTTTGCCATGGTGTTCAAGAATTTTGAAATTTCCAAAACTGAACACACTGTGTTCAGAGTTTTTCTAAAATTCTCTTAAATTTTTATAACCACAGGAATTAAAAATTTTTTGTAAATTCTGACGCGTCATATTTTCTACTTCCATTTACTGCTCTTTTAGGGATATGTTAACATATATTAACCATATATTAGACAAGGACGGTCAGGAAATGATATAAATCAGTATATTGGGAAGTTTTGAGATGAGAGGTTTTAAGGAAAGTTTATGGTGTTTGTTGTAAAAATTTGGAGATAGTATGGGGTATTGGAGATAGTATTATAATTTATAATCAAATCTAGTTAAAATTAATAATAATAATGGCTCCCGTGTGTACCACCGAAGCAGCTTAGGAGTCAGGCAAGGTAGACTGCCATATGCGAGCTGTACGCCATACAAGTAAGGCAGTGTGGCCAGCACTACGCTTCAGCTGCCCATTATTATCCCCAGAATATCATCGCAGGTACTCATTTTTAACAGGCTGAGCCGACCTGGGGACTGAAAAACGCACCTTGATTTTATGGTGTGGGCCCGGGAATCGAACCCGGGACCTCCAAATTAATAGTCAGGTGGCATACCCACTTGTCTACTAAGCCTAGTTAAATTTAGTAATTATAAAATTAAACTTAGTAATTAAATATCAAGATCAGTCATTTTAGATTCCCCCAAAACACCATTTCCTAGTCCGCCTTTCATTATTTTACTCTTAAAATATATATATTTATTAATTTTATGTGCGTTAAAAAAATAGGTAAAGATAGTGAGATATAAATGGAGAATTATAATGAACGAGTAGATGTATTCTGAATATATCAAATCAATGACTGGAACGGTCTGGAGTGTGTTAAGAATGAATACATCTGAAACCTCCAAACCATTCAGAACGTAGACTGGTAGGAAAACGACCAGTGGTTAGGTCTCGAAGAGGATAGAATGATAATGATGATGGTGGGAGATAGAATAACTGTAAGGTGAGAGAAAATGGTGACATGTTGTTAGATGTAAAGGAACGGAAGGCAACAGCGAATGAGGTTGTAAAAAAAATTGCAGAAGATCAGATCGCTTAAAGTCTGTGTTAAAGTACGTTAATTTCTACTTAAAATCCAGTCTGCATAGAAATCTTTTCGCTTTTTCCGAATTAAAGTCAAGAAACTGCCGGTATACCGGTGAAAAGGCGACGGTTCAAACTATAGAGATATTAGACTACAGGAAACATCGTATCGACAATTCTGTATGAGAAAGTGTCTTTGGGCGAAAAAGATACGGGAAAAGGCTCGTTCGTTTTCTGCCCCACGCGTGCATAATTGTTTTAAGCTGCAGGTACGCATGATATTTAAAAACTGTTGAGTGATATTAATTAAAAATGTTACAGGTAAGAAAACACTATTTAATTAATTTAGAAATATTGTTACGACCTTACAGAACAATCTACGTGTTTCTCGAATGTTCCAGTGGAATCCGGCTGTAATGTGTGTGCGTACGTGATTCTCAACGCGTTAGCTAGACTGTGCCCGCTGTGTGGAAGGCCGCAACCAATTACGTTCTGGTGTTTTCTAGTACCGCCGTTTAATGCGTAGTATGAATGTTTCTGAATATTTCTGAATCGGCGGGGTATAAATACAAGTACTCAGCGACGCTCAGTTTCAGTTTGAGTCGCGAGTTATTGTCGGGCGATTACACTGTGCGTTCAAGTGGTTATTAGTGAAAAGTAATTATTGTGGCGGAGTGTTTTGTGTTCTATAATTGTGCGGGACAATTGTAATAAAATTGTGTTTTATATTAGTTGACATTAAGCGTGTGAACAATTTTAATTTAATTTGTTGGGAGAGACTATCTTGTTGATTACAAACGGTTTAATTATGATAATTAAAGTTGGTGATTATTGACTTAATTGGTGTCTTGTATTTTGTTTTCCACTGTACCTACGATGATAAGCAGACCGTCGTAACAATAATGTAAATCCTGTTATTTCTACAATGAGCCTCATCTCAGCACAAACAACTGGCTTAGAAATATACCTACGTTAAGTTATTATGTAATTTTGCTGGAATTTTTAGTGACTCGAAGGGGGGGGGCCCTTGCTACCCTCGTAGTTATGCCACCTTATTGATGTGATACGTCAAAACGTCACACACACACACACACACACACACTCATTCACACATTATACATCTACGTACATTAGGCCTATATGGACACAACATGGAAATATACGACCAGTGATGGGTATTTATGATAATGAATGTTTAATAGGAAATATTACAAAATTTATAATCTTCTTTATATACTCAGTCGGTTCTAAAATCTAGGTTAACTGTTAGTCAGCCATAAATGGTTTACGCGAATTAAATAAAATATTACTCGCGCGCTAGCCTGTATAAGCAGCTTGTGTACATATATGTGTATAGTATATACAGAAAACAATGATAATAAAAATGTTTATGTTTTAAAAGTGGGACAACGTGAAATAATCTCACCAATGTAATCACAATGCTCTGCTGCGCCGGCAGTAAAGCAAATTAAAATATGTTTCAAAAAACTAATTCAACAATAAAATTTGTTATACGGAGGAATAACTATGTTTGCAATTTGTATGAGCTGTAATTTTCAAAACTCTTAAACAAATCGTTATCGACAATCGATAATAAAATTTTGCAGTGTGTACGTTTTTAACGTGTGTGTACAACAAAGCGTAATTTCTTGGGTAGATACACGTCATCGTCATGTATGTGTTTTCTGCATAAGAGTGCGGTTACACGAGCGTTTTACTTCCATGTTCCATAAGGAAACGGAAGTATGGTGATACGCGAAAAAAATCGTGTTCGAGATAAGGGCTGATTCTGATTGTATTACCCTCAAAACCTGAAGAAAAGTCATTTTCGAAAAGTGTGTGTGTGTGTGTGTCTGTGTATGTGTGTGTAGAAGTTTTTGTATGGCAAACGATAACTCCCGCAAATTCAAACAGAATCAAATAATTTTTCTATACATCGCTGAATTGTAGAGGACTCAAGGCCTATTGAATTTGGTGAAGATTGGGTAAGGGAAAGGGGGGTTGTTTACCTGCAACGTTTTACGTTTTAACAAGAGTAAAGTACTCAATTTTTATAAATAAAGTATCTTGAAAAGAAGATCAAAATAATCCACTGTAGAAAGGTAGACGAAATATCTATAAATGAAAAGAGTATTTGAAGTGGAGGGGATAATTTCCTATAAATGAAAATGATAGTTGAAGGGGGAGAAGATAATTTTTTATTTATATGTGTACTACTTTATAGACAACAAAGGAGTTGTTCCTATTGAAATATTTCATTCAATTTGTCAAACATAAAACTAGATTTACAACGTGGGGAATATCTTTTTTTGATATTATCGAACCGAATTCAAGTAAATTATTTTAAACCTAAATCTTACAACATAGACGTCATGTATGGTTCTCCATACCGATATTTACTCGGCCGTGTGCGTGCGGTTGGGAAACGCATTGAAATTAACACACACGCGGTAATGAAATTGGTCACACGGACGTGAAAAAAACGCAAGGGTTCAAGGTGCTCCCTTGACCTCTGCTGCGGTTTCATGGTCTCCCGTATCTAAACGCTACCTGCTGCGTTTTAGTGCGTTTTTAACACGCACGGGCTGTTACACGGACTGTTTAAAGATGCCGCTAAAATAGCATTATTTTTATTTACTTGTTACTATGGTAATTAATTTTGGCCTCCATGGTATTGTTGACATCTTTATAAAAAAAATTTACAGGCATTGCACAAAAGGAATGCACAGAGAAGGCCATTGAAAATGCTTCAATAAATCTAAAATGTATATATATTGTAACATGACAGATATAAGCATAATATTGAATGGCAATTGATCATTAGAATAATGAAGTTATAATGTTTAAATTTGGAAGAAAGCACTAAGTTTAATATAAAAAGATTAATTCATAGCAACTGTGGAAAGAAATCATTATTATAAAGAAAATCCAAGTTCAAGTAAAAGGAATTACTAGTGATGAGTCATCCAAGACCAGTCTCATAACCAAAGGTTTTCAAGGTATAACCCAGGAAGGTAAAATAGTAAATAACAAAGCAGTACAGAATATGACCAAACCCACAACGAGGGAGAATAAATAGAATAGAAACCCTAAAATAAGCCAAGATCAACCAATACAGGTTGTGTATTTCTGAATTAAAGAAGAAGATGGAGAAGATCCCAAGAAACCTGATGGCAACAAGAAGAAGATGGAGAAGATACCAGTCCCAGAAGGCAGGAGAAAAGAAGACTGAAGAAAGAAGAAGAGGGCAGCATCCTGAAGAAGATGTCATGCTCTTATAAAAGACACCCAAATCCCTATATCCCCAAAATAAATATCTAAAAACAAAAGTATAACGAAATAAAAAACACATGTATATAAATTTAAGAGAGAGAAGTGAACAAAGTAAAAGTTTCCTGTGAACTAAGATGAAACAATAATATAGTACCCATGGAACAAATCTCCATTGAAAAACGCTAACCAATTTATTATGTTGATAAGACTATACGACCATTTAGCATTAACATAATATATAAGTGCAAAGTGAACCAGTGATAGTTTTGGGTATTATAAAAAATGAACCTTGTGTTTCATTCTTGGCAATCACAAACATTGGATGCAATGAAATATGCATTTTTCAATGACTTAAAATATGTACTGTGACAATATGTTGTTCATAAGACATGAATCTGTTTAAAATAACATTTTGTTTTACATGAAAAAAGAAAAACAGAGTTCATAATACCTTTTGAACAATTAATACTATTTATTTGTTAATGACAGGGTACAATTCCCCAAAGACAATGTAAAAGACGGTATAAAAACTGTAGAATCCTACTTTTAATAATAGTTAGAAATAAGAATATAGATATAAGGTTTTAATGTATATAGTACAAGAATGTTTAAAAATGTTTTAGATATAAGGCCATTTGTTTGGGTCTGAAACAACTAACATCAGAACTATAAAAATAATCACCACTTGTAAATAGTAGAGAGTAATTAAGATGTTAGTTAGTACAAAACCTTTGTTGTAAACCATATTTACATGTTGGAAATGGGAATTTTGTTGCAAAATGTCTGACTTGAAGACAACCATTTATTTAAAAAAAAAAAAAAAAATTTCTTTATTTGTTTTAACTATTGTTTGTATTGTAACCAATACTAATTGTTTTTGTGTAATTTAAAAACATGTTTAATTTATAATACTATTTGTAAAAGTCAGAGAGGGTATCACACCTCATATATTGTTTGTAAATTATTTTGTAAGAAAAATTGTTAAAAAATCATAGGCCAAAAGAATGGAAACCAAACTTCATCAAAACAGAGAAATTGATCATTTAAATGCAAATAAACAAAAGGGGTTTAGACAAAATAAACTTGAGATCATGCCATATAATTGCACATACCAGTTAGAGAGATTTTAATAAATTATATTCAGAATTATAAATAAAAATGAAAAAGACTAAACTCAGAAATTTAGACATGGGAGTCATATATTTCAGAATAATGTTTCAGAATACAACTAATTCAATTAATTACCAGAAAATAAGGGAATAGGAACCTTTTAATACAATATAGGATTATTAATATTAAATATAACTGATAAAATGGCTGAATTTATATAATGACAGGAAGTAAATTTTGATGTTTTGGACTCTTCAGAGTATACCCAAACTGAAAGTAAAATTACTATTTTTTGGACAGAAAACACTATAAAATGGCATTATTTAATCTGAAAATAACCAGAATGAACTGAAAGATTAATTTAAATCAAATCTAGTGAATAAAATTGACAAATAACCAAAGTTTAGGCATTCATATAGTGAAATAGTAAAATGTACACAGGATGTGAATATATTTTTGAACAATGTTAAGGATAATATTATATGGGCTAAGAGTTTAATTGAAACTGAAGGAAACAGTTAGTTAATTATTGGTAGTTGAACGGTTAACATGACATACCTTTGATAACGTGAATAACCTAACCTATAATCGTCATACAAAGCGAGTGTATAGTGAGTTATTGTGAAATCGCGAGTGACTTGTAAAATACTTCTGAAACTATCATATTATAACAGAAACGATCAAGTAACACTCCATAACACAGAACAATATAAATCTACTCCGAAAAACACCATAAAACACTAGAAAACTGTATAATACATTAAACCAAATTAGTGACGGAATCGGAGAAAGTGTTTGAACTAATAATTATACAGATACACTAAATACAACCCAGAATCACTACACAACATATAACAAGAGATTTGCGGACACGAGAACAGAAATATTGCGTCAAAATACATTATTTGGAACGCAGCAGGGACGAGTCACATTTTGATCAACTTGACGGCGGCCATTTGCTTTGACAAACCCAGTGCCTCTTCTTGGTTCATCACAGCTGTTTGGTGAAAACAATTATTATATTTACAATTTATTATTCAATGTCTGTGTTTATTAATAACTATTAATTTGATTGTAACGTTATACTTTTTAAATATAAGCCCGATTTCTCTGACTTTGGTAATAACTGGCTGTTTAAAGAACCCTATATAATTTTTATAACATATACTTGTAACTTTTTTCGATATCCTGAGAATCGATACTAATCGATAAGAGTCAATATTGCTGTTACTTAATAAAACATTAATACTTTTCAATACTTAATAGTTCTTTATTTCTTCAATAATACTAATTACCAATAATATAATTCTAATTGATAATCTACAAGGACTTTACCACCCGTAAGTGAAGATAACCTAAAATAATAGAAAGGTAAACAAATATCGATTGGTTTACAGACAGTCTTATGAGTGGTGATAGATTATTTAAATTATACTAAAACTTTAATAAAAATTTTCAGAAGAGCATTACACTGTTTAAAACTTCACAGCCCTATATTAATTAATTGATCCTAATTAATTAATTAATAAAATTAAAATTTTTTTTTATTATTTTTTTTTATAAACATAATTTTTTTTTTAATTTTCTTCAAAACAATAATTTTTGTTTTGAAACTTTCGGTGAAGCTGAGCATATCTATTTCTTCATCAACTTTACGCTACTCGACCGGTCTTGCTACCATTGGGACTCGACCAGCTGGGAAACTTAAGGAAGTGTTTCAAGCCAGTAAGACGTCGAGAGCCACACCAATTACACACCAATTAAACACCTTACAACTTACAACTTATTTATTAATTTATTACAAATTGGCTAGCCCAAACAGTGCGGCTTGATTGCATCGGAGTCTCATACTCCATAATAAGTATATCATCAACACAACATCAATCTTATTTATTTATTTTATTACAAATTGGCGCACAACTTTAGGGGCTTTAATTAGCGATTGGAAGGCCAATACATTCTGCCCAATCACTAGTTGGAGCTAGGCAACAGCTACAAAGCCAGAGAAAGATAATAGAAAAGGGAACGATGACAAGCATAATGGAAGGACTTACACGAGAGGAGATGTTGAACAAAATAATAGAAAAGTTACAACAAATGATGGATGATCAGGATAAAAGGACTGAGGAAATAAGAGAGGACACTAAGGAAATGAGAGAGGATAGATTAAAAAGGAAAGAGGAGAGCAACCAATCCTTGAAAAAAGAATTGGGTGACCAACTGGACAATATCAATAAGAAGCCGGAAGAGGACATCAAGGAAAAGAGAGAGGACGGATTAAAAAGCGAAGAATTGAGAAAAGAGAAGACCGAAGAAATAAAAAATGAAAGCAAACCAGAAACAGAAGAAAGACCAAACGAGAAAAGGGTACAACTAATCGCGGTATCAATGAATGGATACATGAGACGATGGAAAAAAGAAATAAGAAGGGAGCGTAAACAGATTAAGAAAGAGGAGTCAAAACCAAGAAGACAACAAAGAAGGGAAGAGCTACAGGAAAAAATAAAACGAAAGACAGAAGCACTAAAGAGTTCACGAGAAAGTGGAGAGAAGTAAGAACAAGTACTCTAAAACAGATGATAGAGAATAACAATAAAAGGGTGGAAATTATCATCAAGAATAATAAACTGTGGGAGGAAGAATTAATAAGAGATAACAAAAGAGAGTTAGAAGAAATACCAAATGATAAGACGCAGGAACTAGTAATGGTAGTACCTGAAATTGAAACTAACCGAAACCAGGAAGATATTAAACCAAGGAAAAGGAAAATGTATCCAAGAAATTTGATAAAAACTAAGGAAGAGTTGGAGATGATGAAACATGGGTTAATTGATGGCAATAATATCCCAATTACCTATGACAAAGACATCATGAATTCTATGAATTATAGGAGGAGAATCGAAGTAATTTCCGAAATAATTTACCACAAGACAGTAGTGTACCAATGGGAAAGGACCAGAGGTAAACAGAATACAACATGTGAACAAGATCAATATCAGCGCAGAACTGGACAGTGGATTTCAGAAAGATGGAAATGTGATATCGTACCAGACTGTAATGATGACAGATGAATCACCAGAATGTATTCCATTAACTTGCCATCTAGGACAATTCCAGGGTACGGTTAGACTAAAATATATTCCTTCAGAGTGGATATGTGATGGTAAACCAGCTTATGGTGTTTCTGATAAACAAATAATAAGTGATAACCCAGATGAAGATCCTCACAGATATTTGTCAGGTAACACAAAACATGGACCAGAAAAGTATTGGTGTATACAATATGATGATAGAGGGAGCCAGCCCAGTAATTACGACGGCCCTAACAATCCGCCGCATAATAACCAGTTTAGCAGTAATTTTAACGGCGTTAGGGATAACAACCCCTATCCATACAATAGAAACAATTTATACCAACATAATAATGTCCCATACAGTCAGAGAAATCCATATCCCAACAATAATGGTGACAAACCTTACCAACTTAACCGAAATTATTATCATGATAAATTTAGTAATAACAATAATAACAGTAATAATAACCGAGTGTCGCGCCCTAGGGTAAATTTTATAAGAGCAACTGAGATGATGGACCCTGGTTGACACAGATACCACACACCATCAAGAAAAGGGACGGAGATCATGATAACCGACTACGGCGAAAAACGATGGTGAAGGAGGCGAAATAAATATCACTGAAAGGAAATGATACGAAGAATAAACATAGAAACAAAACTGGGTTTTATGAGTGAAGACTATGTAAGAAAATGAACATGACCAATAAAAATATGAGCAATGCAGTGACATAAAGAAAATCGTCCATCTTCCTGGGTATATAAAAGAAAAGAAGGCATTTATAAGGAAAGAAAAAGAGAAGATCAACTTACAAAAGTATAAATAATATGGGCCAGTGTAGAGTACAATATAACCCCATATGTTGTGGTAAATGATAAGCATAACAATACATATGAGTTGAAGGAAATCGTTTCAGGAAAAATCAAAGGAGTGTACAATCAAGCTTCTATGAAGAAATATTATGAAGAATGAGTTGTGAGATTTAGAATTTTGAATTTTTATTATTTTTAAAAATTCAAAAATAATGTAAGTACATCTTACAACCTAATATTTTGAAAAGAACATTCTGGAGAATTATAAGAAAAAGGAATTTAGAATTTTTATTGAAAAAATTCAAAAATATGTAAGAACAACTTACAACCTAATAATTTTGGAACAAACTTTATGGAAGAAAGAAAAAGAAAGACTTTTGAATTGAAATATAATTATAAAAATTTAAAATTGAGTAAGTACTTCTTACTACAACCTGATAATTTAGAACAAAACTTTATGGAAGAAAGAGAAAGAAAGAGAATTTTGAACTTAATTTTAAAAAAATTTAAAATTAAGCAAGCACAGCTTACTACCACTGAATTATGAGAAAAACATTTTGAAAGAATTAAGAAGAAAGGAATTTTGAAGTTAATATACAAAAAATTTAAAAATGAAGTAAGACCAACTTACTATAACTAAGTTTATGAGAAAACTTTATGGTAAATAATTAAGAAGAATTTGAATTTGGAGAAATACCAAAACATTCAGAAATAATGGTAAAATCACAATACTATAAACAATTATGAATGAAACAATTCTGGGAATAAATGAATTAAACAGAATTTGAATGTTGATAGAACTTCAGAACTTTGAAACAAGATAAGATCAACATATTACAAGGATTTATGAGAAATATTTTTCAATTAAATAAAAAGAATAGTTTGAATTTTACATTAAAACTAACCAAGTTCCAAAAAATAATTATGTGTCAATTATAATTGAATTGAGAAGAAAAAATTTGGAAGCAAAGAGGCTAATTACCTATGAAACGATAATAAAAACAGTTAATTAAGAGCAAAGAAGAACAACTCATACCAAACAGATGGAGAAGATGATTTTGAACCAATGATAATAATAAGACCTATATGAAATGCAAAGAGGAGAAATACCACATGAAATATAATATAAATGAATTAATGTTAATGAATGCGAAGGCAGATTAATAACTTTCTAAGAGAAAGGAAAGAACCAAAATGTTTAAATAAAATGATCAATATAACAACCTGTATATCTAATGTAAAGGTACAATGTTAAAAAATTAAATATAATATATTAAGACCATTCAAATAATGAATATGAAAGACTATTTATAAAGACCTTGCTAATACTATGAATAACCAGAAGAAAGTATAAAGAGAATTCAGATGGAGAAGAAAGAGTTACACTGTAAACAGTAAACAGAATTATTAAAAGAAAGGTTTTCAACCATAATTAAATTAAATATATCAGACAAGTTAAGAGTTTTGAAAAAATATATATGTAATGAGTATAATAATGATTATGAAGATTTATTAAGATAGAAAATGTGAGATAATCTGAGAGACTACGAAGTGGAGAATCCAAAGATATTTTTATTAGTCGAAAATGAGACTACTTTTTATTTATTTGTTCGATGACTGACTGAAGATAATTCCAGCAGCATTATGTTTTTGAGCAGGGATGGAAATGCCCCTGTACTCAATTTATAGAAGTGGTGTATGGCCAGCAGAGAAGTAGCGTACAGTGCCCCTCTGATCTGCCCCAGCCCACGTGATAGGGAATGTTAGGGAATTAATATCCCAAGGATGCAACACGAAGTTGATAAAGGAAGAAAATGTATTACAATAATAATATATCTCAGAAGACACTAACTATCCGAAAAGGATCAGTCGTAAAACAAATAATTATATATATAAAATTAATTAAACTCTAATTATAAAATGTCGATATAAAAATGGAGAAGAAAATGAATTATAAGAAATGATGAAATTATCATAAGAAGTTATTTCATCCATAAACATGTCTGAAATAATTACTTCTGGAGGGGAGCAATCTGTAACATGACAGATATAAGCATAATATTGAATGGCAATTGATCATTAGAATAATGAAGTTATAATGTTTAAATTTGGAAGAAAGCACTAAGTTTAATATAAAAAGATTAATTCATAGCAACTGTGGAAAGAAATCATTATTATAAAGAAAATCCAAGTTCAAGTAAAAGGAATTACTAGTGATGAGTCATCCAAGACCAGTCTCATAACCAAAGGTTTTCATAACCCAGGAAGGTAAAATAGTAAATAACAAAGCAGTACAGAATATGACCAAACCCACAACGAGGGAGAATAAATAGAATAGAAACCCTAAAATAAGCCAAGATCAACCAATACAGGTTGTGTATTTCTGAATTAAAGAAGAAGATGGAGAAGATCCCAAGAAACCTGATGGCAACAAGAGGAAGATGGAGAAGATACCAGTCCCAGAAGGCAGGAGAAAAGAAGACTGAAGAAAGAAGAAGAGGGCAGCATCCTGAAGAAGATGTCATGCTCTTATAAAAGACACCCAAATCCCTATATCCCCAAAATAAATATCTAAAAACAAAAGTATAACGAAATAAAAAACACATGTATATAAATTTAAGAGAGAGAAGTGAACAAAGTAAAAGTTTCCTGTGAACTAAGATGAAACAATAATATAGTACCCATGGAACAAATCTCCATTGAAAAACGCTAACCAATTTATTATGTTGATAAGACTATACGACCATTTAGCATTAACATAATATATAAGTGCAAAGTGAACCAGTGATAGTTTTGGGTATTATAAAAAATGAACCTTGTGTTTCATTCTTGGCAATCACAAACATTGGATGCAATGAAATATGCATTTTTCAATGACTTAAAATATGTACTGTGACAATATGTTGTTCATAAGACATGAATCTGTTTAAAATAACATTTTGTTTTACATGAAAAAAGAAAAACAGAGTTCATAATACCTTTTGAACAATTAATACTATTTATTTGTTAATGACAGGGTACAATTCCCCAAAGACAATGTAAAAGACGGTATAAAAACTGTAGAATCCTACTTTTAATAATAGTTAGAAATAAGAATATAGATATAAGGTTTTAATGTATATAGTACAAGAATGTTTAAAAATGTTTTAGATATAAGGCCATTTGTTTGGGTCTGAAACAACTAACATCAGAACTATAAAAATAATCACCACTTGTAAATAGTAGAGAGTAATTAAGATGTTAGTTAGTACAAAACCTTTGTTGTAAACCATATTTACATGTTGGAAATGGGAATTTTGTTGCAAAATGTCTGACTTGAAGACAACCATTTATTTAAAAAAAAAAAAAAAAATTTCTTTATTTGTTTTAACTATTGTTTGTATTGTAACCAATACTAATTGTTTTTGTGTAATTTAAAAACATGTTTAATTTATAATACTATTTGTAAAAGTCAGAGAGGGTATCACACCTCATATATTGTTTGTAAATTATTTTGTAAGAAAAATTGTTAAAAAATCATAGGCCAAAAGAATGGAAACCAAACTTCATCAAAACAGAGAAATTGATCATTTAAATGCAAATAAACAAAAGGGGTTTAGACAAAATAAACTTGAGATCATGCCATATAATTGCACATACCAGTTAGAGAGATTTTAATAAATTATATTCAGAATTATAAATAAAAATGAAAAAGACTAAACTCAGAAATTTAGACATGGGAGTCATATATTTCAGAATAATGTTTCAGAATACAACTAATTCAATTAATTACCAGAAAATAAGGGAATAGGAACCTTTTAATACAATATAGGATTATTAATATTAAATATAACTGATAAAATGGCTGAATTTATATAATGACAGGAAGTAAATTTTGATGTTTTGGACTCTTCAGAGTATACCCAAACTGAAAGTAAAATTACTATTTTTTGGACAGAAAACACTATAAAATGGCATTATTTAATCTGAAAATAACCAGAATGAACTGAAAGATTAATTTAAATCAAATCTAGTGAATAAAATTGACAAATAACCAAAGTTTAGGCATTCATATAGTGAAATAGTAAAATGTACACAGGATGTGAATATATTTTTGAACAATGTTAAGGATAATATTATATGGGCTAAGAGTTTAATTGAAACTGAAGGAAACAGTTAGTTAATTATTGGTAGTTGAACGGTTAACATGACATACCTTTGATAACGTGAATAACCTAACCTATAATCGTCATACAAAGCGAGTGTATAGTGAGTTATTGTGAAATCGCGAGTGACTTGTAAAATACTTCTGAAACTATCATATTATAACAGAAACGATCAAGTAACACTCCATAACACAGAACAATATAAATCTACTCCGAAAAACACCATAAAACACTAGAAAACTGTATAATACATTAAACCAAATTAGTGACGGAATCGGAGAAAGTGTTTGAACTAATAATTATACAGATACACTAAATACAACCCAGAATCACTACACAACATATAACAAGAGATTTGCGGACACGAGAACAGAAATATTGCGTCAAAATACATTATTTGGAACGCAGCAGGGACGAGTCACATTTTGATCAACTTGACGGCGGCCATTTGCTTTGACAAACCCAGTGCCTCTTCTTGGTTCATCACAGCTGTTTGGTGAAAACAATTATTATATTTACAATTTATTATTCAATGTCTGTGTTTATTAATAACTATTAATTTGATTGTAACGTTATACTTTTTAAATATAAGCCCGATTTCTCTGACTTTGGTAATAACTGGCTGTTTAAAGAACCCTATATAATTTTTATAACATATACTTGTAACTTTTTTCGATATCCTGAGAATCGATACTAATCGATAAGAGTCAATATTGCTGTTACTTAATAAAACATTAATACTTTTCAATACTTAATAGTTCTTTATTTCTTCAATAATACTAATTACCAATAATATAATTCTAATTGATAATCTACAAGGACTTTACCACCCGTAAGTGAAGATAACCTAAAAAAATAGAAAGGTAAACATATATCGATTGGTTTACAGACAGTCTTATGAGTGGTGATAGATTATTTAAATTATACTAAAACTTTAATAAAAATTTTCAGAAGAGCATTACACTGTTTAAAACTTCACAGCCCTATATTAATTAATTGATCCTAATTAATTAATTAATAAAATTAAAATTTTTTTTTATTATTTTTTTTTATAAACATAATTTTTTTTTAAATTTTCTTCAAAACAATAATTTTTGTTTTGAAACTTTCGGTGAAGCTGAGCATATCTATTTCTTCATCAACTTTACGCTACTCGACCGGTCTTGCTACCATTGGGACTCGACCAGCTGGGAAACTTAAGGAAGTGTTTCAGGCCAGTAAGACGTCGAGAGCCACACCAATTACACACCAATTAAACACCTTACAACTTACAACTTATTTATTAATTTATTACAAATTGGCTAGCCCAAACAGTGCGGCTTGATTGCATCGGAGTCTCATACTCCATAATAAGTATATCATCAACACAACATCAATCTTATTTATTTATTTTATTACAATATATATTTATGTTCATTCACCAGTCAATGAGTTAATTCTTCATTCTCCAATCAATGAATTCATTCTTCATTTACCAATGTACAGATTATAAGTTAAATGTAGTCGCATTCATAAGCGAAGTTTTATATGTGTACTAAGTTATTGACAACAAAGAATTAGTTTCTATGGAAACTCATCGGTTCCCATTTTCGATAACGCACCAGCGATCGGCCGCAAATGTGCGACACGTCCCTATAAACATTTTCAATGTTAAAATGTGTAATATAAACAATTTTTTTGATAAAGATTTATTTTACTACTGATGACAAATTAGTAATCTAAACACGGACGTTTCTGTGCAGTTGCGTTTTAACAATGTGCGTTATTGACAATCATTACAAAATTTGCAATTTGCACGTTTTTAACGTGTGCGTATAAGGAAGAGTAATTTTATACGTTAATACACGTCAGCATCATAATCACCATGTGTTTTCTGCCCAAGATCTTCCAGGGCATGATCCGACCATGATTTCCTATCCTGTACTAGTCGCTTCATTTCTTGATATGGCATCCACAGATCGTCCTTCACTGGCCTCTCGTACGGCCCCTATTCCGCTTTCTTTTTCCCGCCCCTCCAGTGTTCCTACTGTCACATTATCTCGCTTTTACTGCATGAAGTGTCCCAACAAATTTTATTCTTTGATTTTGTTGTCCATGACGTTTCCGTTGATTAACTAATTATAAGTATAACACTACCGACTCGGAAACCAAAGTCTTTTATTGGTAAAAACGTAAAATTTTTACGTGATAACCGGAACCAGTTTTTGCTTATTATAAGCTTTGTCATAGGCTGCCACTGGGAGTGCTGTCCGTCTTGTTCTTCGTGACGGTTCCGTCGTTTGAAAGATCGATTTCAAGCAGAGATACATTGAACACACAAAGACACTACATTCCACTACTAAATCCACCTTTGCAAACCACCTCATTGAAGCAAACCACAGATACAAAAACATTAACATCAACATGGATATTCTATACGTACACATAAAAGGCCGAAAACTAGACACTCTTGAACAACTAAAAATATACAGACACACAAAAACACATAAAAACGACATCCTAAACGAACAAACACATTTCAAATCACACGTATTATTCAAACATATCACACCCCCACACACACAACATCGATCTTTCAAAAGTCTTTCCCCATGGCCACCTCTCGAAGCCCTGTAACCTCCTATTCTCTTCTTACCTCAGTGTACAAGTTTCTGGCCTGTATAGGAGCATGATAAAAAAAACCTCCCCCTTTTTCAGTTTTATGTCTACTGGAATCAAAAATGATCTACGTAGCAGTAAGTAAATTATAAGCAAAATTAACCAGGGTAAAATTGCTTTTAACAAACAGAAAAGCCTCTCCACTTCAAACACTATCAGCCTAAAAATAAGGAAGAATCTAGGTGAAGACATACGTGTGGAGTGTTGCCCTATACGGGGGTGAATCTGGGACAATTGGAGAATGTGACCATAAAAGATCCCAAGCATTTGAGACCTGGTGCTACAGAAGGATATTCATGATAAGCTGGAGGGAGAAGATAACGAACGAGGAATTCTTTAGAAGAGCTCAGGAGGAGAAGAGCTTTCTACGAAATTTTAAAGGCAGAAGAGCTAAGTTTATAGGGCATATACTACGACACAATGGGTTGGTTAAGAGAATAATAGAAGGAACAATTGAAGTGAAGAATCACAGAGGACGACTTCGTTTAGACTACATGAAACAGCTTATGGTCGATATGCACTGCACATCGTATTGTGAGTTAAAAAGAAAAGAACAGAAGCATGAAGAGTGGCTAGCTGCTTCTAACCAGCCTATGGGCTCCTAACCTAGAAGAAGATGTCTACTGGGCTGCATAATAACCATTTTTTTCTATTAAGGGCTTTCTTAGCTAAAGCCAATTCTACATTCAACCTGTAGAGTACAACGCATGTCCTCTATAGTATAGCAAAATGTCACTGCTTCAGTTTTCTCATTCCCTATATTTGTCTCTGCAATCTTACTGATTTTGTTTATAACCATGCTCTTTGCTTTAATTCTTTAACATTTTTCCCGCATTTTTTGCCCCGTGTGCCCGGTTGAAGTCAAAATTTTTAACGTAAACCATGGTGTAGTCCAATACCCGACATGCATGTTTACAGTATTTTAAACTTTTGTTGCTTATTTTTGCCCGCACGTTGCAGAATTTTGAAATTCCCAAAACTGAACACACTATGTTCAGAATATTGTTCTAAGGCTTTCAAGGCCGGTGTCAGTTGTATTTGAAATATCTACCGGGCTGTTTGGCTGGGGTCCAAAAACTTACATACAAACCAAACGTTTCAGCAGCACCACTGGCTGCCATCTTCAGTGGATATTCGCGTCAACCTAACGCGGGGTGTCGTACGTCAGGCCCACAGTACTATGGTGAAGACACAAAAACACATGATGTGGCGAAGCCTTCACCACAGTACTGTGGACGACACCCCGCGTTAGGTTGATTCGAATATCCACTGAAGATGGCAGCCAGTGCTGCTGCTGAAACGTTTGGTTTGAAATTAAACCTTGGGCCACGTCAAATACACTGTATTCAGGGTTTAGCTAAAATTTTCTTTAATTTGATAACCACAGGAATTGAAAATTTTTCGTCAATTCTGATGCGACACGTTTTTGCTACCCACTCCCTATTGTTTGGATGGGTCACTCTAAAAACAATAGGGATCTATGGGTAAAAAACTATAGACACGCATGCTAGGTTCTACGGAATTCGATTGGTGGATTCAGAAGCTGGGTTGTACAGACAGACAAATGCCAACTGCCACACTTTGCTCTTTCAATTAAACAGTTATTATCAGTGTTATACAATACAGACTCGGTATAAGAACATTCTGTTGATCTGTTATGAATAAATGCTAGATAGAAGAATGAAACTTTATCAAATATTGAGACACGTGAATGTCGTAGACAAGGTTCATCGTTCTAGATGTAGCGAGCGTGGCATAAAGGGATACTATGCGACTTCAGGGACAAGCCCGTCGTTCACAATTACGCTGTATTCCGACCATCAGATGGGCTTCCACCGCAAGGACAAAGATGACTGAGGATTTCTACATATAGCCTGCTACCGGCCGAGAGATGTCAATTAGACGATTAGAACATTCAGGGTGAGCGTTCACCGAGGACGGGTCCAACATTTACCTGGCGCAAATGGCGGTGATAGGGAACTTGCTCTGAAAACGAACACAGCTACGGTAGAAATTCCAGGAAAGTGAACAAAGAACAGGTATGGTGATGGTTAGGAAACACACAGCTAGAGCGGTGAGGATAGACTTATTAGAAGTCAGGCAATGCCGACAATCTCAAACCACGGTCCGTGACAGATATTATGCTGAAAATTGCTGATGTACATAAATTTAATTAAGAAAATTGTGTAATTGGTTATAATCACAAACAGAATTATCACTGTTGCACACCACTATAGAAAAATTATTCCGATTAGCGCTTTCAAGCTTCTCAGCTCATCGTCCGATCGGAAAAAAAAATTTCCGATCTGACGATGAGCTGAGAAGCTTGAAAGCGCTAATCTGAAAAATTTTTCTATAGTGATGTACTTAAAGTTTATATACCGAGTGGGCCACTGAGAACACAGCAATTTAAAACTACCAGAACAAGAAGAACTCGTTTGACATCTACAACAGCAACCTCTTCGTAACGGTATTAGGCTTCAGCGGCCTGTTCCCATTCCACAGTCCACCTCTTCTTAGGCCTACCAACTTTTCTTCTGCTTCTAGGGTTATAATCTTTCGCCATCTTCGATATTCTACTTTCTTCCATTCTATTGATGTGTTGAACCCATTTTCTTCTGTATTCTTTAATCCTTTTATTTACTGCAAGAATGTCTAAATCACTTCTTATCTCTTCACTTCTTATATGATCTCGTCTAGTATACCTTTTAACTGATCTCGTTTGACGTAAGTCAAATATGGTATAAATAAAAAGGTAATAAGGTGTCATTTTTACTTAGTCATGTCCATCGTTTGAAAATAACATCCCTTAAGTGACGCCCATTGACACGCTTACACTCTTCAAGTCGACTCTCTGCAGCATGACTTGCGAAATCGGTCTGAATTTCTTCGATGGCCCGCTGCCTGATTTGATTTAAATCACGCGTCAGTGACTGGAAAAACCTTAAACGTCAGATAGCCCTACAAAAAGAAATCACACGCAGATAGGTCTGAAGATCGCGCTGGCCAGGTTATTGCACCAAATCTTGGGATCAACCGATCTTCAAACACAAGTCTAACACATCCGTTTTCTGGCGCGTGCGCACTAATTTCACACTTCCTCCATTTGTTCTCTGTTTCGAAACGTTGATTTCCGTTTCAGTTCGATATTGTTGAGCGCTCTGGTACTCTTCTATGTCTCTCATCGTTGAACAGTCTTTGTGTTGTTATATAGAAATCATTAGGGGACAGTAGTACAAAACCGGGTAGGCACCTTTTGCCTGGTGAAAGCTGCGCGATCTACCCGAAAACGCACAAATTACTACTAGGTTGCCAGTATAGCAGTTGGAGCTGATCAGTGGAAGTGAGTGGACGTTTAGTGATTTGTCAACCATTTTTGAAAGCTTTGTGTTGAAATTTTCGGATTTTGTGTTCAATATATTTCCTCCACCAAAATCTGAGACGAGCAGAATCATTATCTGTAAGTTTACCTCTGCTTTTAATAAGGTTTCATGAATATTTCAAGACCATAATCAAGAGTTTACCTCACCCGTGAACTCAGAGACGCCATTTTACTTTATCTGAGTCATGTTGGGGCAAAACCGGGTATCAAGGTATGGGGCAAAACCGTGTAGTACCCGGTTTTGCCCCACATTTTATAACATATATTTTTTATTTGTACATTATTTTTTAATAATAATAAAGTAGTGACAAAAGCGACACTCACGCACATGAGCACATACAAGGTATACTAAGCTAGTTAACTTCCTAATTAAAAAATTTACTTTTGGCTTGAAACAGAGTCATCATCAAAGGAGGAAGGAGACAAGGCCGAGCCATGCATATATTGCAAAGAGGTCTATTCCAAATCTAATGAAGGTTGGATTCAGTGCTGCATATGTAAGGGGTGGGCTCATGAGGATTGTTCAAATGCAGAGGAGGAGGATGATACATTTGTGCGTGACTTTTGTTGTTAAAATAAGAAAGTGTATATTTTGTTACTTTTATAAACAAGAATTGTGAAAATAAGAACTGATTTACATGTATTAACAACACACTTGTGTACAATATTGTTGCTAAAATAACAAAGTATGTGTTTTTGTTCCTTTAATAAATAAAATTTTTGTAAACTAGGACAGTCTTACATGTGTTGACACAGCTACCCTATTTTATCCCCCCCCCAAGGGGCAAAACCGGGTGTTTGTACTTCTCTTAAACGTATGTATCTGGCTTAGGAAACTTAAAGACTTTTGAATAAAACTACATTATTTTTTTACAGATAACACCTTAAACTAATGTAACAACACTATTTTGGAAATATTTGTTTGTAAATTTAAAATATCGGTATGGAGAACCATACATGACTTCCATATTCTAAGATTTATAATCTGAAATATGCTTGCCTGCCAAGCACGATATATTTTCTAATATATATATAATTTACATTAAAATGAAAAAATTATAATTTTATTGCCTGGCAACAAAATTATTTTATTTTCAACAATTACCATTGTTTGAAAAAGTTTAAATGAATTTTCAAGTACTTTACTCTTGTTAAAACGTAAAAGATTGCAGGTAAACTACCCCTTCCCCTTAACCGATCTTCACCAAAATCTAATGGCCTTGAGTCCTCTACAATTCACTGACGTCTGCAAAAATTATTTGATTCTGTTTGAATTTGCGGCAGTTATCGTTTGCCATAGAAAATACGCTTGATAAAAAACGTTGCAGGTAAACTACCCCTTCCCCTCAACCGATCTTCACCAAAAACAATAGGTCTTGAGTACTCTACAAATCAGGGCTGTATGCAAAAAAGTATTTGAATCTCTTTGAATTTGCGGCTGTTATCGTTTGCCATAGAAAATACCCTTGTTAAAAAAACGTTACCGGTAAACTACCCCTTTCCCTTAACCGATCTTCACCAAAAACAAAAGTTCTGGAGAACTCTACAATTTAGGGCTGTATGCAAATAATCTTTTTATTCTGTTTGAATTTGCGGCTGTTATCGTTTGCCATAGGAAATACCCTTGTTAAAACATAAAACGTTACCGGTAAACTACCACTTTCCCTTAACCGATCTTCACCAAAAACAATAGGTCTTGAGAACTCTACAATTCAGGGCTGTATGCGAAACATTATTTGATTCTGTTTGAATTTGCGGCTGTTATCGTTTGCCAAAAAAAAAAAAAATTCCCTTGATAAAAAAAAACCGTTGCAGGTAAACTACCCCTTTCCCTCAACCGATCTTCACCAAAAACAATAGGTCGTGAGTACTCTACAATTCAGGGCTGTATGCAAAAAATTATTTGATTCTGTTTGAATTTGCGACAGTTATCGTTTGCCATAGAAAAAAAATCTACAGACACACACACAGACACACACACAGACAGACACACACACAGACACTCTTCGGAAAACGACTTTTTTTCATGTTTTGAGTGTAGTAGAATCAGAATCTGCAATAATCTCGAACACGATTTTTTTTGCCATCACCATACTTCCATTCCTTAAGGAATATGGAAGTAAAATGTGTAAGAAAAAAATATTTTAGTACCCGATTTTGCCCCACTGTCTCCTACTTTAAAAAACGTTTCTACAGCAAACGCACGATGTTCAACTCGCCACTGAGCCACGTTTACTGAATTGCTATAGTTTAATTGAAGTTATAAACTATCTATACAGTTATAAAAACTATAGTTATAAACTATAAGCCAAACACGAGCTAACACAAATTTTTATGTTCTCATTGTCTTACGCTGTAACTAGAATCTTTGAACTCGCCGACTCAAGAGTACTAGGTTCGGTGGGAGTTCAAGGTATATATGTTTCATTACCTCTACGCCAGGTCGAGTTGAACTGGCTTTCGGCTGGATTAGTAGTTTTAAATGTATTCATAATAGTGTAGAAATTATTTGACTATCGTAAAACACGTAAGCATGACAATACAGTAGAGCATTTATTATCCGAACATCAATTAACCAGACTATCTATTATCAGAACTCAATAAAAAATACAATTATGTACTGTACAGTAATGTATTGGACACGTGTAGGCATATTGGACTAACCGACTTCAGTCTTTAGCAGCGAGGAAACGGGGTATCGGTTTGAAGCAGACAATGATAGAACAATTCCTAAAAGAAGTGTAAATCCATGGTACTGTATGTTTTGTTTTGGTTTTTAATTTTCAATTTTTTAATACAGTGTTTGTCATTAAACTCTACTTTTGTTTAAAATAACTTCTGGTATTTATTAATTACACTCAGTTGTAGTTAAATAGTTTTTAGCCTTAGTAATACATTACAGTGCAATATACAGGTTGCTGTAATTATATAACAGTATGTTAGAAATTATCTTGTAATTAAACCTTTGTTTTTGTACAGAGAAATAATGTTTTAAATTTACGATCTATTATCCGAAATATCGATTGTCCGAACGGGCCCTCGGCCGGAGAGCTTCGGATAATCAATGCTTTACTGTATACAGAAGTCAAAATGGGCCAACTTGAATCGTTTCCGAGTGGCCCTAAACCTCAATTAGCACCACTACCCACCTACATTATTCACACAAAAATTCATAGACTATTCCAAATTTATTGTAGTGGGAATATCTTTTTCTAACACTCATGAAACTAAATATATTTAACGTAGTTAGTAATTCTTCAATTTATGTACACAATTTTACAATATATAGTACTGTATTTAGTTGAAAATTAATAAAGCCTATAAACCAAACCTCAACGTATTTAAACCACGTCCTGTTACCTATTACTTTGGTTTTCTCTCCGAAATGAAAATAATATTTTAACCCTCGCCGCGGATTATGAGGTAGGACAATGAATTTTTAATATGGGAACGGAAAGACGCGGGAATCGTGCAATATTACCAACAGAACGGTAGAAATATTTCCCACATGACTGGAGACAAATTCAATTATTTCGAGTTATTTTTCACTCAGTTTAAGAATTTTATTAGGTTTTCAGAATACAATTGTTTAAAGTGGAAAAAAGAAAAGTGTTTGGGGGAAAACGTAAGTGCTCAAAGAGAGAGAGAGAGAGGGTGAGAGAGTAACCAATTTTCCTGCATTTCCCTTCAACGTGCTGGCAAACAGCTCCGCTGAGGACTTCTAACTCTATTGACATTCTCAACGAACCCCCTTCACCGCTCTGTTCTACAAACACATCCCGGCCCCCATCCCTGTATCCTTGTCATGTGGCGTCTTCGTATTCTTTGTTTGTGTGTTTTTGTTTTCGTTTTAATGTGCAGACGTTATTATCAGCGACATTAGTTCACATACCAGTTGCGCACATTATGCTAAACCTCATATAATACACACATTCTTCAGGTTATATTTGTATGTGTATGTAACAGAGTATAAGACTATGTGTATATAGACACACACACACACACACACACACCACATTTTACTACCGTTCATTTTTTTTAAAGTAATTTATTTAATATTTAATACTATTTTACTTTATAAATGTGTTTACTTCCATGGTCCATAAGAAATGGAAGTATGGTGATGGCGAAAAAAATCGTGTTCGAGATAAGGGATGATTTTGATTGTACTACCCTCAAAACATGAAGAAAAGTCATTTTCGAAAAGTGTCTATGTGCAGAATTTCTCTATGGCGAGCGATAACTGCCGCAAATTCAAACAGAATCAAACTATTTTTGCGTACATGCCTGAAATAGAGAGCACTCAAAGTGTATTGATTTTGGCGAAGATCGGTTAAGGGAAAGGGGTAGATTACCTCTAACGTTTTATGTTTGAACAAGAGTAATTTTCTTATGACGAACGATAACTGCCGTAAATTTAAACAAAATAAAATAATTATTTGCATATGTTCCTGAATTTTAGAGGACTCAAGGTACTTTGATTTTAGTGAAGATCGGTTAAGGAAAAAGGGTTGTGTACCGGAAACGTTTTATGTTTTAACAAGAGTAAAGTACTTAATTTGGATAAATAAAGTATCCTGAAAAGAAGGTCATAAACATTTACTGTAGAAAGGTAGATGAAATATATATAAATGGAAAGGGTAGTTGAATTGAGAGGGGGTAATTTTTTATAAATGAAAATGATATTTGCAAGGGGAGGTGATAATTTCTTATATGTATACTACGTTATCGGCAACAAAGAAGTAGTTTGTTGTTAAAATTCCTTCACGGGCTGTTTGGCCGTGGTCCAATGTTTTCTGCAAAACCAGATGTTTCGGCAGTGCTATCGATTGCCATCATCAGTGAAAATCGAGTGTGCTAACGTGAGGTGGTACACGTTACTGACCACAGTACTTTGATTAAGGCTGAAGCAAGAAGTAGAAAGAAGTAGTTTCTTTGGAAATATTTAATTCCGAAAATTATTTTAAATATAAATCTTATAACATTGAAGTCATAAATGGTTCTCCATACCGATTTTTTCTTACTTGGTACATGCTTCGGGCATTTCCCCTCCTTGTTAAAAAAAATATTACTAATATTTTTATTATTACTATCTTCAATACAAATTAACAAACTCAACTGAGTTTGGTATTGTGACGCAGCACAATGTGTACTATTTTTCAAATATTACATTGAAGAAGATAAACGTTTTTAACATTATGATAAATGCAATTGTTCGCTTAGGAGAAAGGTGGCAATGAACTGCAAACACAACTTGGCGGGTGCGGAGGGGGGAGAACAGTTTGTTAAACAATAGAATAATGAAACAGATTATTTTAGACGCGAGAAGAGATTATTTCAGAGTAATGGACCCGTGCGCGCGCGGGCGGCTGCTCACCGTCACCGCAAAACCCATCATCATTAGTCTTATATGAATTAAAACGAGAGAGAGACACACAGTATGGCTCTGAATAGTAAATGAAATTAACTCCGCATCGTAGTCATGATGATGGGCCAACACGCCCAACCATTTCTATTCATGAGCTCATCAAGGGAAAATAATGGGCGAAACTTTTTCCTACTCTACTTCACCGCTCCTTGAAGCGCAACGGGATAATTTCGCCATTATCTGGAGTCAAATATATATGGTTTCTCGAAAGGCGGTTGTGAAGATGTTCCCGTCTTAACGTAGGAATTAGAAAGAAAATATTTTCTGTTTTATGCGTATTTTCTTTGAATGGATGGATACATTTTACATCGTTCGCAATTCTCAGCATATTCTTCGAAATACAGCGCTGTGTTTTTTTTTTTTTAATTAAGGTCCGTTTTAGAAAAGAGGAATACATTAAATGATAAAAGTGATTTATTATACCCCCAAAAATATACTAAATTTCTTTTTTTATAGATAATCACCGTTAACATCTCTACATTTGTGGTATCGGTTTAACAGCTTCGTTATTCCAATGTACGAAAACTCCACCGCTTGCGTCATGGACCTGTTAGTTTTTCATTCGTCTCATTTACAATCCGTCGCAGTCCAAGCCACTACTTTGTAAGAAACTCAGGTGCTCCTTCTCTATATACGACGGCTGTCCAGAAAGTAAGTTCCGATAGGGTATCAAAGGAAATTAAGAACATATTTACAAAACATTTTTATTGCTATTTAAAGTAGACACCTTAAACTACTTTTCCCTGTAGCTTCGTCATTTTTGAAAGACTTTCCACAGCGAGACACCAGATTTTGTATACCTTTGTCGTAGGAATTTCCCGCCTGTGATTTGAACCATGTATGAACAGCTTACTTGACATCGTTGACCAGCAAGGAAGGATGTCAAGGTTCTCATGGTCCTTTCTCATGGTTGGAAAAAGGTGATATTTGCTTGGTGTGAGGTCTGGGTTGTAAGGCGGATGATCAAATTGTTACCAGCCAAAATTTGTGACGAGATATTGCGTTGCAGCGGCAGTGTGTGTGTGTGTGTGTGTGTGTGTGTGTGTGTGTGTGCAGTGCCATGATTCATCGCAATGGCCCAGGGGTAAGCGACAAGCGTCTACGTAAAGCCATAGCGCGTTGATTATACATAAAGCCGCAAATCTGAATGGTGGTGAGCTTAGCTGATTATGGTACGAATTTTAACGAAGACGTCCGAACATTTTACCGCGCTTATTATAGCCTAAAGTACTGAGTGAAAGTGCTGAGTACTGAATGAAAGCAATGTAGACGCTTAAAGGTAAGAATTGTTTTATTTTATTAGCACAACATAAGTGATATTCAAACGTAGGAAGACTTTCTAAATTTCTGTAGGTAAAAACGGATTTTTAGTGTTTTACGGCAGCCAATACAATTCCGTATTTTTACTTCTTTAATATCAGGCAAAGCGATCCTTACAAAAATATGCACAATATAATATATATTAGAAATGCCTACTGACATTTATTTATTACAGTGTTTATAAAAACATTATTGTTATTATCCAAAAAATCGATTTTGAAATTCCAGTAGAAATAATTGTTTTGATGTATTGATATTATAGTTTTGTTTTAGCATATGTACAAGTGTGTAGCAAACGCGCGCTCGCCTCACTCCCTCTCCCCTTTCTCTATCCTTCTCTCTCGCACGCGCGCACGCGCACACATATTTGCATTCGCGCGCACGCTTGCTATAATAAAGGTAATTTAGTAAGTGGCATAGCTGTATAGTAAAAATTAGTGAATTAAACATAAAATGTAATATAAAAATAAAAAACATAAAAGCAATTAAAAGTAACAAAACAATTTAAAATTATAAGAATAATTTGTTCATAAAAACTTTAAAAGTTAGTTAAGTCGGATCAGAGGTAAGGTTTACATGCATGCTGTGTGTGTGTGTGTGTGTGTGTGTGTGTGTGTGTGTGTGTGTGTGTGTGTGTGTGTGTGTGTGTGTGTGTGTGTGTGTGTGTGTGTGTGTGTGTGTGTGTGTGTGTGTGTGTGTGTGGAAGGGGTACACAATTTAATTTGATAAATGTACTTAGTAATCTAGTTAAAAAACATAGCGAATGAGCTATATGAAATGAGTTAGGTTAAGTAAATAAAATTTTATAAGCACTGTTTATTTTACTCAGCTGTCATTACAACTGGTATTAATTTTTAAATCTCTCTGAGTACTTTTACATGGAAAAACGTAAATTTTACTTTTTCCATTTGTCTTTGATAATGTAGCATACCACATCAGGTATAAAAAGTACCCTTTCACATCAACAAAAAATTAATTATTTATCTAAGTGTCTGCAAGTGAAATTGATGCAAATGCCGCATGTTCACAACTGGCAGAACAGTGTACTGTGTGTGTGTGTGTGTGCGCGCGCGCGCGCATGACATTTAAGCAAGAAACGGGATATGTGTAAGTTGCATTTGAGAAAGATTTTACCTGGCTCCTAGTACTACTTATTATAGTGTAATTATAGTGTACTATTTACTATCATTTATGCATTGTACCGGTACCCTATTATACACATTTCACAATTACTCTTGTCAAACACTGTCACTATTCTAAGATCTTTCATGCAAAGATACATATATCCATCCAAGTTGTGAATAACTCATTAACCAGTAAACAATTGACAGAATGTTCCGAATAATTATGTTTTAAATTAAAATCAACAGAGACAAACTGATATTTTAATTCGGCTTGAGTTAGCCCTTAGTCATTTAAAAGCATTTAGAAACAGTAAAACTGTTGGATACATAAACTAAGTCAGATAGTAAAAATCTGTTGCAAAGTTTCTGAGGTTGCCTCTTACAAACTCATGAAGTAAAAAAACGTACAAATTTTCTCCATTTACAATACTATTCAAGATATTAACAGGAAATAAAATGAGCACAGAAGAAAAGTACAAATCAGTATTTGCAGTATGCCTTATACGGTATAACATATAGGTCTATGTATTAGCTGCCATGTTACTTTATATGGAATATAAATTGTGATTGTTAAATAAAGTTTAGTTGATCTGTTTTTTTTTGTGTGTAGTCAAACTCTTCTAGAGTTTCTATGTTTTCCTAAATTTCTTTAAATTCTGCAGACAGATCAAAATTCATTTTTTTTTTTTTAAGATACTCTCTTTTCTGTTTCTTTAGTTGTACTTATTTCGTTTAAAATTTCTTCTAATATGTTGTGACGACACAATCCCACAATAAAAAAATTTTTTTTTTAATTAAAATTATAATACTAAAATAATTTAATAAAGTACTGATGAACCCTTCTCCATGCCCCAAATCGGTAGTAACATGCTGATTTGCCAATGTATCAATTAATAAAAATAGATGTAAGAAACCCAATAAATCTATAACGACCTCGTGTTACATAAAAGATTAATAACAGTATAGAGTGATGTAATTAAATGGTAAGCAAATTAAAGGAAAATAATTAATAATAATTGAGAACTACTTTTGCGCTGAGAAACCACCCGCGCGCGGACAGCCCCATTACCTCTATAGTTAGTTAGTTCAGTTGACTCAGAGACTCCGCTGCTGATACAGCGTACAGAAAGTTATGTTGGCAATATAAAACATGTAGACTAGGTAAAGGTTGTGTAATCGCAGAATGATGTGAATGTTGTAAATGACTTGAGTGTGCGACGATGACATCTCTATAATTAAATAACATCACCTAAATGTGATGTTAAACTTTTAAAATGTAACTGTTAACCATAAGCAGTATGTGCGGTACAACAATGTGAACACCAGTGAAAGTTACCACCTAAATACAGACCACAATAATCTACAGAAGAGACAGACTGCTCATCTTTAATAATGACACCATACTTCACCAACACACGATAGACAGAAGATCACCCAGACACCCTGCACAACAGACAGAAGCGCCGATTCGCCGAGGATATGTTACAGACAGGTGACACGGAAGTTCTACTTCCGTGGTTCAGAACTTAACTTAAACTAATGTATATGAAAGACACTTAAATAACAAAATAAGAGAAGAATAAAACACAAAAGACTGACCTAATTACCATAAAAATTGTAATTTCATGATATGTATTAAGATGTGTTAAATTTAATGAATTTAAGGAGTATAACACTCTAAAGTTAAATAAGCCCATTCTTCAGATGGCACAAAATAAAGATTATTATTTGTAATATCATATACAGGAACAAACAACTCGGATCCGAGGGTAGTACAAGTTATGTTCACCCATGACTTACACTAATTTCAAGTGTACGAAATGTGCAAATATTTTTGTTTTAGTATACCTATTACTAATTTTCTTCTAGGATGTTAAAACACAGTATGTAATAAAGAGATGTCATGGTCCAAAAAGGTGAGTGAATAAATCTACAAACCCCTATCTAAATTCCTGAATTCAAGGGATCCTATTCAGCGTTTGTTTATATTTCAGTTAATTATGACTTTGTTAATATTATGGCAGCCTGTTTAATTGACATGAGCCAATTAACCAGGTTCCCGATATTATAACGTATGAGACGTTATAATGTCTCCGTCATACGGAATATCTATAACGAGCGTATCTTCATTCTTCCTTTCCTCAGGGATCCTATTGCTAAGTGTTCTACAAACAAGGTGAATATATTGGCACATATTGTTTCGTATGGCACTGTCCACACACGAACACACAAACTCATGAAAGCAAGAGTTACAGTGTATGCACTGTAAATGACATGATGTGCAGTGTTTAATCCGTTTAACAGTATAAAATTCTGTTTGTGTAGATGACAGGACCTACCACTTGTCATCTAAAATTGTCAAAACGTTCTCTGCGTCCAGCAACATACTAGCTTTGTGACGATTTCTTAATACTTGCAGTTTTTTCACAAGTTTTCCTTTCTTCATTTTAATTATCAGATCAAAAATTTTATCTCTGAGCAAATGTAATATGGGACAGATTGTTTTATCCAGTCGTTTAATCCGTTTTCCTTTTAGATAACAATATTTTAATATTTTATTACAATTTTCTATTGACATGTTAGTGTTTATGCCTAAATGAATCCGATAACAGTAGGCCCATGATCTGTATTGTTTCTTATTAATATATTGTTTTATAAAATATTCATAAAATGAACGTGTTTCTTCATCATAAACAGTCTTCTTAAAACTTCATGGAGCATTTATAAAAAATTAGTGTTCAGAGTCAGTAGTGATATATTTATAAACAATGGACAACAAAATCCAGGAATTCAAATTACATTATGGTACTACATGAAAATTGAAATTTTTATTATTAAATAGAATAATATAATAAATATTAAAATATGATTACGTTAAGGTAATATTTATTATTAAGAAAAATCGTTACAAGAAAAATCGCTGCATGTGCCAAACAACTAAATTTCTTACAAAACCGCTAATATTTCGAAAACGAAAAAGCCGGTTTTATTGAAACAAAATAAAAATAAAATTTGGAATTTTCTATAAATTCCACTCGCTGACACCATATAGCTTTCATAAAACGAAAGTTTGTCGCATGCCGAAAATTTCACTACATGCAAATTAAAAAAAAACTTCATGACGTGGAACCGTCTGAAGACTCTGTTTTTGAAAATTGTTAAAACTATCTGTTAAAATGTATGTCTAAAACCATCCTCAAACTTCAAGGAATACGGTGGTAAAAGAATTTTAAAAATCAGATCAGCTGTTACTGAGGTTAACTCGGGCCAATCTCGGGCAATGAAACACATTCGCATTCTCTCGGGCTCTCCGCCCCACCATGCCAGATTTGCGGCTTCGTCAACGCGCTAAGGCTTTGCGTAGACGCTTGTGGGTAAGCGTCCTACGACGCTTAATCTCGATCGAACTAAGCAAAAAAGTTGTATCCATCTTGGTACCATTGAATCGCTCACTGCTTCTTCTCCATAAATATCGAAGAACTGAGGGTGAATTTCAATTGTTCTAATGCCTTTCGCATGCAAGAATCGGATCACATACCTGCGTTCACACGTGACGGGCACATCTTGAATTTCTTCGACATTATAAACACGTCCAACGAAGCTTACTCAGTGCACAGTTGTTTACAAATGGCGTTGTTGGCTTGCCAACGAATCAACAAACTGGCCGCGGATGCACAACAGCGTGAAGGCATTGATACCGCGGCAATATCTAAAAACGGAACTTACTTTCTGGATATCCCTCCTACTGTTTTAATGTGCAACAATATGGTCAAAGTATACATTAAATAGAGTAGGCGATAGGCTGCAACACTGCTTTACATTCTTTTAAGTTTTAAATAGATTGAGTAACTTACCATTTGTGCTTATATAAATTCGACTGTTTCTCTCTATAAAAGCTTTTTATTGCTGTTATTAGCAAGTGGTGAATGTCCTCCAAAGCTCTCAACTTTTCCCTGTTTATGCCATCAAATGGAATACGTCACTTACCTTACTGTCATTTCTCACAGAAGCCTCACAAATAGGACGGACACACTTTTGAGGATCATGGCTATGAAAAAGGTCAAGTTTATCACATATTTTGTAAATTGTAAAAGACAGTTTGACCTTTCTTCTTCAACCGTTTACCTGAGTTTTTCCAATCGTTCCCTTCTATACCGTCCCCACCATTACCCACAACTGTTATTCCATACCTGACGTTCAGGCCTAACCTCTGATTCGTCGAAACTAGTAAACATTTGTGAACAGTACTAATAAAAGATTTGCAAAAATAAACACAAAGCTTCAACTTAACACATTATTTTTTTGATAAACTACTGATTAAAATTTTCAAAAAATTTATCTGAATTTCGTATGCTTTTTGTTTTTTATTTATTTTGTTATGTACTTTGTTGGCAAGTAAATTGATCCCACAACATCTATTTAGAGCTATATAGAGTCTTTATGTGGAAAATAAAATCTTAATTGAAGCAGTGAAACTGAAAACAGCTCCTAGAGTTGGCCTTATCAATTGTGGAGTACGACAAGGGTGTCCATTATCACGTTCTCTTTTTAATTTGTATATTGAAGACGTCACAAAAACTGGTAGGTGTGTCTTCCAGAGCATTTTATGATTAGTCACTCTACAATTGACACTTTGTTGTTTGCGAATGATCAGGCAATTCTGTCGGACTCGGAAAACAGATTGCAGATGGGTATACATTATTTGTTAAATCGAATATGCAAAGACTCTGGATTGAAAATTTCCACACTTAAGACGACGGTGATGGCTTTTCATGGAACTGATCCCGTACGGGCAAAAATTGATATAGGTGGTACTGTCCTAGAACAAGTTAGCAATTTTTAATACCTGGACTACAGTGTGTCTTACGATGGAAGCAACGACGTTGTGAATAGGTTACAAAAGTTCAACCTTATCTGCGGGACCAATAGGCGAACCCTTAAGTCAGCAAGTAAAGAAACACGCCTAAATTTTACAATGTCCCTTTCAAAAACCTAATATTAAATTCAACAGTCATAATAAAAATGGAGTTTACAAAATAGTATGTCCAGATTGCAATAAATGTTACGTAGGCCAGACGAAGAAAAAACTTTCCGAGAGATTTTTTCGCATTGCGATAAGAAACATCGCAATGCGTTTCCAAAACCTGATTTACAAATCTGATTTAGCCACACACTGTTTAAACCAATAAACATACATTTCCAGACATCGAAAATGTTAAATTAATTGCAAACATAAAAGAGTTAACAAAATGAATATCTCGGAAAATCTTAATATTTTCGAAAACAATAATAATAATAATCTACTAATTAATGAAGAAGTTCAAATAAAAACAAAACAACACGTTTTATTTAAAATCATACATTTATTAGAATAATAAAATAAACATATATATATATATAATAAATAGTTAACTACATAAACATTAAAACAATCGAAAATAGAATCGAATTAAAATCGATTATCCGTTAACTATATTGTAAGAGATACACTCAATTACAATTTTAACACTAATTGTTATGTTCCAAGTTGTGGGTGTTATTTTACACTCTTGTTGGTAGTTGTTAAATTAATAGTATGAAACTCATGTATTAATTGTTTACTCAGAAGTGATGAATACTAATTCTTTATTTTATTTGTTGGTGTTCATGAAAGCTATTTAAGTAATAGTGTTGTATAATCCATAAGGATGATCTTTAATAAATCAAAATAGGACACATTTATCAGTCTAAACAACACATTTATTATTAACTGTCATTAATATCAGTTCTCTATGCCTTTTAACATATCATTATCATTAATTAATTTAAACATGATTTCTACCAATAGAAATTTTAATGCTAAGATCTCTATATCTCAGGGTTCATTTGATCTCATATCTAAGCATGAATAACACTTACATCTAGTTACTTATCATATTATAAGATATATTTTTATTCCGAATGGATTCATTTTAAGATATGAATAAATATTCTTAATTGAAGTGATATATTATTTTAAAAATGTGCGCAGTTCGCTTTATATTCTGGTCATATGACTTTAAGTTTTATTATATTAAAAAAATAAAACAATAAAATAGTCTTAGTGATTTTCACTCGTCATTTATTAAATTATATATCCATGACAGCTGTTTCGGCAACACAGTGCCTTCATCAGATGGTGTAAGCTGACTAATTTCCGTACAATATAATACAGAATATAATATATAAGGCAAGTGCTATTGTTTAGAGAGCGATAGTAATCTCGTGTCAATAAGATTTAATACACATTACACAAACATATAACATAACATAAACCAAGTCTATTTATACAAATTAAGCAGAGGCGAGCTATTTAGAACTAACTGATCATTTAATAATACATTTAAATAATTGTGTTTATTAATTTCAAGGGTTTCTAATAAATCAAGCTTTGGACCTTTATCAGATAAATGTAAAATTTTAAAATTGTCATTATAACTGTGGTCTTTTTCTAACAGGTGATTTGCATAATTTGATTTGCCATCATTATATCTAAAACTGTAATTGTGACCATACATTATTTTTTCGAAAGATCTACCTGTTTGTCCAATATAAACTTTATTACAAGACCCACAGGATAATTTGTATACACCAGACTTTTGCAGTTTATCTGTTTTAAACTTATTATTTTTAATATATTTTCCCAATGAAGACTGCGTCTTAAAAGCTATATTTACATTTTTTTGTGTGAAATATTTCTTCTATTGTTAGAAGATAACAATAGCATCAATTTTTTGGACCTTACAATAACAAAATGCAATAATAAATTAAAGTTCGGTATTTTTCATAAGCCTACACATACAGATATGACAATACACAATACTTCCACACTTCTATACTCACATAAATTGGCCGCTTTTCAGTTTTATCCACAGACTAGTTAGTATTCCGTTATCAGACTCAAATTTCCAATCAGAACTTAACACTATTAAACAAATAGCTGTCAACAATGGTTACCAACCTAGCCTCATAGATCACTTGTTAAATAAAAAATTTTATTCACAAGCTTTAAAACTAGTTTACCCTCCCTCAACACAGATTAAAAGATATCACACTCTCACTTACATAGGTTCTGCTTCTGATAATATTGGTAAATATTTCACACAAAAGAATGTAAATATAGCTTTTAAGACGCAGTCTTCATTGGGAAAATATATTAAAAATAATAAGAGTGAAACAGGTAAACTGCAAAAGTCCTGTGTATACAAATTATCCTGTGGGTCTTGTAATAAAGTTTATATTGGACAAACAGGTAGATCTTTCGAAAAAATAATGTATGGTCACAATTATAGTTTTAGATATAATGATGGCAAATCAAATTATGCAAATCACCTGTTAGAAAAAGACATAGTTATAATGACAATTTTAAAATTTTACATTTATCTGATAAAGGTCCAAAGCTTGATTTATTAGAAACCCTTGAAATCAATAAACACAAATATTTAAATGTATTATTAAATGATCAGTTAGATCTAAATAGCTCGCCTCTGCTTAATTTGTATAAATAGACTTGGTTTATGTTATGTTATATGTTTGGATAATGTGTATTAAATCTTATTGACACGAGATTACTATCGCTCTCTAAACAATAGCACATGCCTTATATTTTATATTCTGTATTATATTGTACGAAAATTAGTCAGCTTACACCATCTGATGAAGGCACTGTGCTGCCGAAACAGCTGTCATGGATATATAATTTAATAAATGACGAGTGAAAATCACTAAAACTATTTTATTGTTTTATTTTTTTAATATAATACAATGGATTTTCACCACGTAAAGGCATCAAGCATTAATTATTAAGTTTTATTGAGTTATACGTAAGTTCTTTTAGAAGGAACAGACAGGTGTATTGTAAAATAATAGTATTACATAAGAGTTTTACTGTTGGTAAGAATATTCCTGTCTACGGCGTGCTTATGTACTGTGATTCTATCTCCAGCTCCTTAGATCCACTTCGTAGATGTAGATTCTCTCCCAGCTTATTTGCATACAGTATCATTTGGATAAATCATAGTGTGGTTCGCTCTCGTAGTGATTGATTGATTAACACTTTTAATCACTTCACTTTAAATACGTCTATCCGGCTTCTTCCGATATTTACATTAGTATAAGTATTGTTCACTAGTTTTCAACGGTTACTCTCGTCAAGAATGTTTACAGCTCGCAAACGACTTATTCCGTTTCAATAGTTTATATCGTTAGCAACACATGATAAGATCCGATTTTATTTTTACGAGTTATACACTAATCACAACTCTAGGTCTCACTCTTTCGACATTTAACTACGTTACACAAATTGTTCGTTCATTTTGACTCTACGAAAATTTAGAATAGATTTATAAATTTTCCCAAACTACTTATTTATGTTGACTTTACGGAAAATTTAAGTAAACTTTCTGAACTTTCGTCGTAGACTCCTGAAAAACTTTACAGCAGACTCCAAGAAAATTTACCACAGACTCTTTCCGATTTTAAGTAGTGACTCTTCGATTTTAAGTAAAGACTCCTCGATCGCGCCTCAGCTCATTGTATATATTCAATACACATAATTCCCCACTAGTTCCTACATTTCACTTTGCTCCGTTTTACTTGGTCCTTCTTTCTTTTCTTCTAGGAAAATTCACTCCTCGAAAAAACCCGCCTACCTTTAAAGCTGTTTTCTGATAGGTCAATTTGTTCGTTCCCTCTTTATTTCCAACTCTTGCTTCATCCACCTCTGTTACAGTATATCCGATTTCAGACTCATAAATCTCTCTGGCGTTTATATATGCTATTTAGACAGAACAACCTCTTAGTGTCTTCTAACGTCCAGCTGCCCTGTTATATAGTTCACTCACCTCTGCTGTAGATTTCTCGGTATTGAAATCGTAATTCTCTCTCTGGCGTTTTTCTATAATTTTTAGCCAGAACAAACCCTTAGTTTTTCCGAGCGTCCAGCTGCTCTGTTGATTAGTGCAATCACCTCTGTGTTGGCGTTCTTGGTATTTCATAATTGTACTTCCCTCTGGTGTTTTTCTACGCCTTTCTGCCAGAACAAACCCTTAGTTTCTCTAAGCTTCCAGCTGCCCTGTTAATTAGTTCAATTACCTCTGTTGTACCCTTCTCGGTATATCCCATTCATACTTATCTCTGGAGTGTTTTTCTATGCCTTTCAGCCAGAACGATCCCTTAATTTCTTCAAGCGTCACAGGTATTATGCCAAATATTTTAAGACCCGTTCTTAAAGATAATAACTATATTTTATCATTTAAAACAAATAATAATTTAGGAAATTATTTCAAAAACAAAAACAAATTACCATTAAAAAAGCAATGTGGTGTATATAAAATAAAATGTGATGATTGTGATGCGTTCTATATCGGTCAATCTGGCAGATGTTTTTATAAAAGATTTCTAGAACATATTCCTAAGCCAAGTAATAATAAGTCCAACTTTGCACAACATTTAATATCAAGCGGACATAAATATACGAACTTCGAAGAAAATTTAACAGCGTTGCATATTTGTAAAAAGGGTAGACGGATGGATAGTCTGGAGGAATTTGAAATTTATAAAGCTTTAAAAGATAGTAACACCAAAAACAGTTTATTAAATGACCAGGTAAATTTTGCGTCAAATTACCTGTTCGACACTGCAATCAGTTTGTCTTAATCTTTGACCAGTCGCGTGACAATCGCGGTTGCGGGTGAACGCATGCGGGAGCTCCAGCCGTGGTTAGCAAAACTTATTACATGCGATTTATAATTTATTTTATTTATTTTGACTTGACCAGTATCATGGTCGTGATTTTAATATTTTAATTTATTAATTATGTATCTGAGGATGGGACTTAGTCCCGAAACGCGTCATCAGTGACGAAACTGTGTATCGCTAAAGTGGATATTAAGGTAATTATATATCATATAATAAGTGATACGGTACGCAAACAAATAAGTAATTAACATGGAGCCATACAAGGCAAGTATCGCGTATAAATATCAAAATCTTAAACTTAAATTATTCAAAACTAATTTACATATAAAATTTAATAAAACATGTTTACGACAAAATTTAATCCCAAATTATGCTAAAATTAAGATTAATAATTCCTCCAAACTAGCCAGAAAAACCGAACAATATGCTAGCACGTTTAGGATCAAAGAAGAGATTAAATTTCTATATAGCAAAAAAATATCATTGAATTTGGCTATGTATAAATCTCAATTGGAATTATATAACATGGTACATCCTGCTTTGATCGATAGTATCATAGAGCAAATTAACAAATACGTTACAAATAAGATTAGACTTCACAAACATAAACAGGCAATTAAAATCAGCCAGTTAAGTAATAGTAAATATAAAGATAACATCGAACGCACGCACATTTTCTACCCTAGAGTAATAAATACAACTGACGTCACTTTAACTGACGCAGAGACAAAACTTATCAGCAAAGGTCTAAATTACAATTTTCCCCCCAACCTTAAAAATAAACATAACTTAATTAAAGAAATAATTGAAGCCGAGTCAGTGATAAAAAACATTCCTGACCCAGGTAAACAAAATGAAATAAGAGTATTAGTAAATAATAAGTTTAATAAAATCATTAAAAACAAGAACAATAAGCTTATACAAAATAAAGTTAATTACACTAAAGCACAACATGAACAACGCATAGCTATACAACTAAATAAAAAACTTTCTAATAATAATATTTACATAACCAAGGTAGATAAGGGAAATTCTATAGCCATGCTGAAACTTGACGAATACACACAAAAAGTACACAACTTTATAAATGACAACAATATTACTAAGTTGACATCCGACCCCACTAAGAAGTACACTTTAGAACTGAATAAAACAATAAATAAATGCACGCAACTATTTGATAAACGCACACAATCCTCACTAAAACCAATAAATGCTAGTGCGCCTTGTTTAAGGGGTCTTCCGAAAGTACATAAACAGAACACTCCAATTAGACCATTAGTTAATTTTACAACTGCCCCCGGTTATAAAATAGCTAAAACCTTAGTAAAAATCATCAGAGAGCACACCAACTTAGAAAATAATCGGAGTGTTAAAAGCTATAAGGATTTTATCAACAATATAAACCACGTTACAATTCAACCAAACTACAAACTAGTATCATTCGACATAGTAGATTTATACACTAATGTGCCTATTGATGAAACTTTAACTTTACTCAGGCATAATTTAATGAATAAAGGTTCTTTAGAAATACAGAAAGTTAACCAACTGATGATGATACTAAAAACCATTCTTCATCAAAACTATTTTTCATTTGAAAATGCATATTATAAACAGAATGAAGGACTTGCCATGGGATCTCCACTTTCTGGCATCCTGGCGGACCTATATCTAAACCATTTAGAAAATACAAAAATTTTAAAAGATAATTATTTCGCCAGTAAAATCATCCATTACTCCAGATATGTAGATGATACCTTTATTATTTTTAACGGGAATGCCAGACAAATAGAATTATTTAAAAATTACCTAAACAAAATTCATAACAAATTAAAATTTACTATGGAGATCGAAAACAACAAAAGTATCAATTTTTTAGACCTCACTGTATTACACAACGGGAATAATTTAAAATACAAAATCTTTAGAAAACACACTAGTACTGACACAGTAATACACTATGATTCATATCATCCCGTTACACAAAAAGTGGCAGTGTTTAATAGTCTTGTCAACAGACTTTTAAATGTTCCCCTCGAAAAGGAGGACTACTTAAATGAGGTTAGCACTATCAAACAAATAGCAATAAATAACGGGTATAAATCTACAATAGTTGATAAAATAATAAATAGGCATAGGAAACGTTTAGAAAATAAAAAATTCAAACTCTATAAAAGCAAGTAACAAAAATTATAAATATCTTTCGGCTAATTTCACAGGTATTATGCCAAATATTTTAAGACCCGTTCTTAAAGATAATAACTATATTTTATCATTTAAAACAAATAATAATTTAGGAAATTATTTCAAAAACAAAAACAAATTACCATTAAAAAAGCAATGTGGTGTATATAAAATAAAATGTGATGATTGTGATGCGTTCTATATCGGTCAATCTGGCAGATGTTTTTATAAAAGATTTCTAGAACATATTCCTAAGCCAAGTAATAATAAGTCCAACTTTGCACAACATTTAATATCAAGCGGACATAAATATACGAACTTCGAAGAAAATTTAACAGCGTTGCATATTTGTAAAAAGGGTAGACGGATGGATAGTCTGGAGGAATTTGAAATTTATAAAGCTTTAAAAGATAGTAACACCAAAAACAGTTTATTAAATGACCAGGTAAATTTTGCGTCAAATTACCTGTTCGACACTGCAATCAGTTTGTCTTAATCTTTGACCAGTCGCGTGACAATCGCGGTTGCGGGTGAACGCATGCGGGAGCTCCAGCCGTGGTTAGCAAAACTTATTACATGCGATTTATAATTTATTTTATTTATTTTGACTTGACCAGTATCATGGTCGTGATTTTAATATTTTAATTTATTAATTATGTATCTGAGGATGGGACTTAGTCCCGAAACGCGTCATCAGTGACGAAACTGTGTATCGCTAAAGTGGATATTAAGGTAATTATATATCATATAATAAGTGATACGGTACGCAAACAAATAAGTAATTAACATGGAGCCATACAAGGCAAGTATCGCGTATAAATATCAAAATCTTAAACTTAAATTATTCAAAACTAATTTACATATAAAATTTAATAAAACATGTTTACGACAAAATTTAATCCCAAATTATGCTAAAATTAAGATTAATAATTCCTCCAAACTAGCCAGAAAAACCGAACAATATGCTAGCACGTTTAGGATCAAAGAAGAGATTAAATTTCTATATAGCAAAAAAATATCATTGAATTTGGCTATGTATAAATCTCAATTGGAATTATATAACATGGTACATCCTGCTTTGATCGATAGTATCATAGAGCAAATTAACAAATACGTTACAAATAAGATTAGACTTCACAAACATAAACAGGCAATTAAAATCAGCCAGTTAAGTAATAGTAAATATAAAGATAACATCGAACGCACGCACATTTTCTACCCTAGAGTAATAAATACAACTGACGTCACTTTAACTGACGCAGAGACAAAACTTATCAGCAAAGGTCTAAATTACAATTTTCCCCCCAACCTTAAAAATAAACATAACTTAATTAAAGAAATAATTGAAGCCGAGTCAGTGATAAAAAACATTCCTGACCCAGGTAAACAAAATGAAATAAGAGTATTAGTAAATAATAAGTTTAATAAAATCATTAAAAACAAGAACAATAAGCTTATACAAAATAAAGTTAATTACACTAAGGCACAACATGAACAACGCATAGCTATACAACTAAATAAAAAACTTTCTAATAATAATATTTACATAACCAAGGTAGATAAGGGAAATTCTATAGCCATGCTGAAACTTGACGAATACACACAAAAAGTACACAACTTTATAAATGACAACAATATTACTAAGTTGACATCCGACCCCACTAAGAAGTACACTTTAGAACTGAATAAAACAATAAATAAATGCACGCAACTATTTGATAAACGCACACAATCCTCACTAAAACCAATAAATGCTAGTGCGCCTTGTTTAAGGGGTCTTCCGAAAGTACATAAACAGAACACTCCAATTAGACCATTAGTTAATTTTACAACTGCCCCCGGTTATAAAATAGCTAAAACCTTAGTAAAAATCATCAGAGAGCACACCAACTTAGAAAATAATCGGAGTGTTAAAAGCTATAAGGATTTTATCAACAATATAAACCACGTTACAATTCAACCAAACTACAAACTAGTATCATTCGACATAGTAGATTTATACACTAATGTGCCTATTGATGAAACTTTAACTTTACTCAGGCATAATTTAATGAATAAAGGTTCTTTAGAAATACAGAAAGTTAACCAACTGATGATGATACTAAAAACCATTCTTCATCAAAACTATTTTTCATTTGAAAATGCATATTATAAACAGAATGAAGGACTTGCCATGGGATCTCCACTTTCTGGCATCCTGGCGGACCTATATCTAAACCATTTAGAAAATACAAAAATTTTAAAAGATAATTATTTCGCCAGTAAAATCATCCATTACTCCAGATATGTAGATGATACCTTTATTATTTTTTAACGGGAATGCCAGACAAATAGAATTATTTAAAAATTACCTAAACAAAATTCATAACAAATTAAAATTTACTATGGAGATCGAAAACAACAAAAGTATCAATTTTTTAGACCTCACTGTATTACACAACGGGAATAATTTAAAATACAAAATCTTTAGAAAACACACTAGTACTGACACAGTAATACACTATGATTCATATCATCCCGTTACACAAAAAGTGGCAGTGTTTAATAGTCTTGTCAACAGACTTTTAAATGTTCCCCTCGAAAAGGAGGACTACTTAAATGAGGTTAGCACTATCAAACAAATAGCAATAAATAACGGGTATAAATCTACAATAGTTGATAAAATAATAAATAGGCATAGGAAACGTTTAGAAAATAAAAAATTCAAACTCTATAAAAGCAAGTAACAAAAATTATAAATATCTTTCGGCTAATTTCACAGGTATTATGCCAAATATTTTAAGACCCGTTCTTAAAGATAATAACTATATTTTATCATTTAAAACAAATAATAATTTAGGAAATTATTTCAAAAACAAAAACAAATTACCATTAAAAAAGCAATGTGGTGTATATAAAATAAAATGTGATGATTGTGATGCGTTCTATATCGGTCAATCTGGCAGATGTTTTTATAAAAGATTTCTAGAACATATTCCTAAGCCAAGTAATAATAAGTCCAACTTTGCACAACATTTAATATCAAGCGGACATAAATATACGAACTTCGAAGAAAATTTAACAGCGTTGCATATTTGTAAAAAGGGTAGACGGATGGATAGTCTGGAGGAATTTGAAATTTATAAAGCTTTAAAAGATAGTAACACCAAAAACAGTTTATTAAATGACCAGGTAAATTTTGCGTCAAATTACCTGTTCGACACTGCAATCAGTTTGTCTTAATCTTTGACCAGTCGCGTGACAATCGCGGTTGCGGGTGAACGCATGCGGGAGCTCCAGCCGTGGTTAGCAAAACTTATTACATGCGATTTATAATTTATTTTATTTATTTTGACTTGACCAGTATCATGGTCGTGATTTTAATATTTTAATTTATTAATTATGTATCTGAGGATGGGACTTAGTCCCGAAACGCGTCATCAGTGACGAAACTGTGTATCGCTAAAGTGGATATTAAGGTAATTATATATCATATAATAAGTGATACGGTACGCAAACAAATAAGTAATTAACATGGAGCCATACAAGGCAAGTATCGCGTATAAATATCAAAATCTTAAACTTAAATTATTCAAAACTAATTTACATATAAAATTTAATAAAACATGTTTACGACAAAATTTAATCCCAAATTATGCTAAAATTAAGATTAATAATTCCTCCAAACTAGCCAGAAAAACCGAACAATATGCTAGCACGTTTAGGATCAAAGAAGAGATTAAATTTCTATATAGCAAAAAAATATCATTGAATTTGGCTATGTATAAATCTCAATTGGAATTATATAACATGGTACATCCTGCTTTGATCGATAGTATCATAGAGCAAATTAACAAATACGTTACAAATAAGATTAGACTTCACAAACATAAACAGGCAATTAAAATCAGCCAGTTAAGTAATAGTAAATATAAAGATAACATCGAACGCACGCACATTTTCTACCCTAGAGTAATAAATACAACTGACGTCACTTTAACTGACGCAGAGACAAAACTTATCAGCAAAGGTCTAAATTACAATTTTCCCCCCAACCTTAAAAATAAACATAACTTAATTAAAGAAATAATTGAAGCCGAGTCAGTGATAAAAAACATTCCTGACCCAGGTAAACAAAATGAAATAAGAGTATTAGTAAATAATAAGTTTAATAAAATCATTAAAAACAAGAACAATAAGCTTATACAAAATAAAGTTAATTACACTAAAGCACAACATGAACAACGCATAGCTATACAACTAAATAAAAAACTTTCTAATAATAATATTTACATAACCAAGGTAGATAAGGGAAATTCTATAGCCATGCTGAAACTTGACGAATACACACAAAAAGTACACAACTTTATAAATGACAACAATATTACTAAGTTGACATCCGACCCCACTAAGAAGTACACTTTAGAACTGAATAAAACAATAAATAAATGCACGCAACTATTTGATAAACGCACACAATCCTCACTAAAACCAATAAATGCTAGTGCGCCTTGTTTAAGGGGTCTTCCGAAAGTACATAAACAGAACACTCCAATTAGACCATTAGTTAATTTTACAACTGCCCCCGGTTATAAAATAGCTAAAACCTTAGTAAAAATCATCAGAGAGCACACCAACTTAGAAAATAATCGGAGTGTTAAAAGCTATAAGGATTTTATCAACAATATAAACCACGTTACAATTCAACCAAACTACAAACTAGTATCATTCGACATAGTAGATTTATACACTAATGTGCCTATTGATGAAACTTTAACTTTACTCAGGCATAATTTAATGAATAAAGGTTCTTTAGAAATACAGAAAGTTAACCAACTGATGATGATACTAAAAACCATTCTTCATCAAAACTATTTTTCATTTGAAAATGCATATTATAAACAGAATGAAGGACTTGCCATGGGATCTCCACTTTCTGGCATCCTGGCGGACCTATATCTAAACCATTTAGAAAATACAAAAATTTTAAAAGATAATTATTTCGCCAGTAAAATCATCCATTACTCCAGATATGTAGATGATACCTTTATTATTTTTAACGGGAATGCCAGACAAATAGAATTATTTAAAAATTACCTAAACAAAATTCATAACAAATTAAAATTTACTATGGAGATCGAAAACAACAAAAGTATCAATTTTTTAGACCTCACTGTATTACACAACGGGAATAATTTAAAATACAAAATCTTTAGAAAACACACTAGTACTGACACAGTAATACACTATGATTCATATCATCCCGTTACACAAAAAGTGGCAGTGTTTAATAGTCTTGTCAACAGACTTTTAAATGTTCCCCTCGAAAAGGAGGACTACTTAAATGAGGTTAGCACTATCAAACAAATAGCAATAAATAACGGGTATAAATCTACAATAGTTGATAAAATAATAAATAGGCATAGGAAACGTTTAGAAAATAAAAAATTCAAACTCTATAAAAGCAAGTAACAAAAATTATAAATATCTTTCGGCTAATTTCACAGGTATTATGCCAAATATTTTAAGACCCGTTCTTAAAGATAATAACTATATTTTATCATTTAAAACAAATAATAATTTAGGAAATTATTTCAAAAACAAAAACAAATTACCATTAAAAAAGCAATGTGGTGTATATAAAATAAAATGTGATGATTGTGATGCGTTCTATATCGGTCAATCTGGCAGATGTTTTTATAAAAGATTTCTAGAACATATTCCTAAGCCAAGTAATAATAAGTCCAACTTTGCACAACATTTAATATCAAGCGGACATAAATATACGAACTTCGAAGAAAATTTAACAGCGTTGCATATTTGTAAAAAGGGTAGACGGATGGATAGTCTGGAGGAATTTGAAATTTATAAAGCTTTAAAAGATAGTAACACCAAAAACAGTTTATTAAATGACCAGGTAAATTTTGCGTCAAATTACCTGTTCGACACTGCAATCAGTTTGTCTTAATCTTTGACCAGTCGCGTGACAATCGCGGTTGCGGGTGAACGCATGCGGGAGCTCCAGCCGTGGTTAGCAAAACTTATTACATGCGATTTATAATTTATTTTATTTATTTTGACTTGACCAGTATCATGGTCGTGATTTTAATATTTTAATTTATTAATTATGTATCTGAGGATGGGACTTAGTCCCGAAACGCGTCATCAGTGACGAAACTGTGTATCGCTAAAGTGGATATTAAGGTAATTATATATCATATAATAAGTGATACGGTACGCAAACAAATAAGTAATTAACATGGAGCCATACAAGGCAAGTATCGCGTATAAATATCAAAATCTTAAACTTAAATTATTCAAAACTAATTTACATATAAAATTTAATAAAACATGTTTACGACAAAATTTAATCCCAAATTATGCTAAAATTAAGATTAATAATTCCTCCAAACTAGCCAGAAAAACCGAACAATATGCTAGCACGTTTAGGATCAAAGAAGAGATTAAATTTCTATATAGCAAAAAAATATCATTGAATTTGGCTATGTATAAATCTCAATTGGAATTATATAACATGGTACATCCTGCTTTGATCGATAGTATCATAGAGCAAATTAACAAATACGTTACAAATAAGATTAGACTTCACAAACATAAACAGGCAATTAAAATCAGCCAGTTAAGTAATAGTAAATATAAAGATAACATCGAACGCACGCACATTTTCTACCCTAGAGTAATAAATACAACTGACGTCACTTTAACTGACGCAGAGACAAAACTTATCAGCAAAGGTCTAAATTACAATTTTCCCCCCAACCTTAAAAATAAACATAACTTAATTAAAGAAATAATTGAAGCCGAGTCAGTGATAAAAAACATTCCTGACCCAGGTAAACAAAATGAAATAAGAGTATTAGTAAATAATAAGTTTAATAAAATCATTAAAAACAAGAACAATAAGCTTATACAAAATAAAGTTAATTACACTAAAGCACAACATGAACAACGCATAGCTATACAACTAAATAAAAAACTTTCTAATAATAATATTTACATAACCAAGGTAGATAAGGGAAATTCTATAGCCATGCTGAAACTTGACGAATACACACAAAAAGTACACAACTTTATAAATGACAACAATATTACTAAGTTGACATCCGACCCCACTAAGAAGTACACTTTAGAACTGAATAAAACAATAAATAAATGCACGCAACTATTTGATAAACGCACACAATCCTCACTAAAACCAATAAATGCTAGTGCGCCTTGTTTAAGGGGTCTTCCGAAAGTACATAAACAGAACACTCCAATTAGACCATTAGTTAATTTTACAACTGCCCCCGGTTATAAAATAGCTAAAACCTTAGTAAAAATCATCAGAGAGCACACCAACTTAGAAAATAATCGGAGTGTTAAAAGCTATAAGGATTTTATCAACAATATAAACCACGTTACAATTCAACCAAACTACAAACTAGTATCATTCGACATAGTAGATTTATACACTAATGTGCCTATTGATGAAACTTTAACTTTACTCAGGCATAATTTAATGAATAAAGGTTCTTTAGAAATACAGAAAGTTAACCAACTGATGATGATACTAAAAACCATTCTTCATCAAAACTATTTTTCATTTGAAAATGCATATTATAAACAGAATGAAGGACTTGCCATGGGATCTCCACTTTCTGGCATCCTGGCGGACCTATATCTAAACCATTTAGAAAATACAAAAATTTTAAAAGATAATTATTTCGCCAGTAAAATCATCCATTACTCCAGATATGTAGATGATACCTTTATTATTTTTTAACGGGAATGCCAGACAAATAGAATTATTTAAAAATTACCTAAACAAAATTCATAACAAATTAAAATTTACTATGGAGATCGAAAACAACAAAAGTATCAATTTTTTAGACCTCACTGTATTACACAACGGGAATAATTTAAAATACAAAATCTTTAGAAAACACACTAGTACTGACACAGTAATACACTATGATTCATATCATCCCGTTACACAAAAAGTGGCAGTGTTTAATAGTCTTGTCAACAGACTTTTAAATGTTCCCCTCGAAAAGGAGGACTACTTAAATGAGGTTAGCACTATCAAACAAATAGCAATAAATAACGGGTATAAATCTACAATAGTTGATAAAATAATAAATAGGCATAGGAAACGTTTAGAAAATAAAAAATTCAAACTCTATAAAAGCAAGTAACAAAAATTATAAATATCTTTCGGCTAATTTCACAGGTATTATGCCAAATATTTTAAGACCCGTTCTTAAAGATAATAACTATATTTTATCATTTAAAACAAATAATAATTTAGGAAATTATTTCAAAAACAAAAACAAATTACCATTAAAAAAGCAATGTGGTGTATATAAAATAAAATGTGATGATTGTGATGCGTTCTATATCGGTCAATCTGGCAGATGTTTTTATAAAAGATTTCTAGAACATATTCCTAAGCCAAGTAATAATAAGTCCAACTTTGCACAACATTTAATATCAAGCGGACATAAATATACGAACTTCGAAGAAAATTTAACAGCGTTGCATATTTGTAAAAAGGGTAGACGGATGGATAGTCTGGAGGAATTTGAAATTTATAAAGCTTTAAAAGATAGTAACACCAAAAACAGTTTATTAAATGACCAGGTAAATTTTGCGTCAAATTACCTGTTCGACACTGCAATCAGTTTGTCTTAATCTTTGACCAGTCGCGTGACAATCGCGGTTGCGGGTGAACGCATGCGGGAGCTCCAGCCGTGGTTAGCAAAACTTATTACATGCGATTTATAATTTATTTTATTTATTTTGACTTGACCAGTATCATGGTCGTGATTTTAATATTTTAATTTATTAATTATGTATCTGAGGATGGGACTTAGTCCCGAAACGCGTCATCAGTGACGAAACTGTGTATCGCTAAAGTGGATATTAAGGTAATTATATATCATATAATAAGTGATACGGTACGCAAACAAATAAGTAATTAGAAGTGATTATAGAACTCTGCAGACTGTATACAGTTTAAGGGCACTAGTAACCTGCAAATCGACAAAAAATCATTCTTTGCTTTTTGTCTTAACAAAATAAATTATTTTCTAAGTAATTTGATACCAAATTTATGTAAAAATACGCCTAATAATAAATTTTGTATGATCTTAAAACAACTGAAATCGTAGGAAAAGTTCCTCAAAAGTGCTGATAAATTTACCATTTTTTCAAATCTTTAATTCCCATATAACAAATTATAGAGACATATAATTTTTACCATTGGAAAGGTAATTTCAATAAACATTCACTACTAATGTTCATAATGAAGCTAATATTTGCTGATCTGACTCATCCTAATTTGTTTAAGAAATGTCTTCGTGGTAATACACAGAGTGGAAACAATTTGCTGAACCAATTGATTTGGAATAGTTTGCGAAAAAATATATTTGTTGGGCTTGATACTTTGGTTTTGGGTGTACATGATGTTGTGTTGAACTTTAGTGAAGGCAACATAAGTAAGCGTGAAGTCTTACAAAAATTAGGGATGAAAATAGGACCAAATAAATTTAAGGTATTAAAAAAATTGACTTGCAAGGAGTCCTTTGAGGTAGAGACAGCAGTAGATGAATTGATGGAAACGGATAGACAGTCAATTAGAAATGTAAAGAAAAGACTAGAAGACCAAGTACACATAAATTAAGATCCCGAGTGTGGAACAGCTGGACTATTTTAAATCAAGGAAAAATAAAAGTCTGTTTTAAAAACTTTAATTGCGTTTTTTAGAAAATATATTTATTTTAGATAAATGAGCCATTATTTCAGCCACTATCAAACTGAAATTGTGTATGGTTATTGGGTTAATGGAGATTAACTACACTACTCAGTCTCACCAAAACAAAAACTAAAAAAAATTATACGTATGCTTTTGTATGCTAATTTTTAGAGCAAAACATAAAAGATTATAAAAAATTAGAAAATTGGGATATTTTTAGAAGCTGCTTTCTGCGTGCTAAAATGTCAGACTTATAACTTTTACAGGTTCTGAGAAAATGGGTTTTAAAATTGATGAATTTAACATGGTAAGCATAGCCGGTTGCGAATGCCTTTAATGTATAGTGTACATGCTGCCAGACCAGTAGCGAGGCGTCCATGTAACCGCTGTTGCCGGCGGCAGCACTCCTGGAAATGACAGAAAATAATATTAATTATCACAAAATAAATAGTTTAGTTACTGAATAATTTTAAATCAGAACAATATTAGTAGAAAAAATTGAAGAAATGCTGGAATTGCTTTCGAACCGCTGGACACTTGCACCGTCTTGTCTTGCCGGCTCAGACATCGGCAATGTTTTACTGCGTACGGTCATTGACCTCGTAACTGTTGTCATTGTCCAAACTGTGGGGGAGGGGACACATTCGTCCACCCAATGTGTTGCCGCTGTATAAACCGGCGAAACGCTCAGTTAGCAGCTATGTTCGTTTCTGGATCCAACGTGCAGCAGTTAGTACGTAGCTATTTGTGTTTTGTTCGTTAAGTCATATGTTTGACTGTTTGTCTTTATTATTTTTAGTTCGATTATTTGTGTCCTGATTTATTCTGTGTAAGTATAATGGAGTCAGTACCCGTTGAACTTGGACCGCCTTCTTCTGCCAGCGAATGATAGAAAATATTCTTACAAAATATTTTGCTTCTAAAAAGAACACTTGGTACAAGAAAAAATTCGAATTAACTTTTACGTTAAGTTTTAGGGCTATCACAAACGGCAGCATTTGTTATGTACCGACGCCACGCCACTGGTGATACTTATATGCTGTCAGATCCAGTAAAATGGATTATTTTGCATAAAGATATTCGTCGATGTACTCCGTGACCTGAAGTTATTCAAACGGAGTTCGTAGACTCCAAAATCGTTATGGACGCAACGTCAAGTTCATGCTGAGCGCAGAGACACACACGTCAAGCGCTATCAGCAGAGAAATCTGATGAAAAATGCAGACGCCAGAGTCGTCTACAGTATAGCACGCTACAGCACAATAACGTATTTCGTTTTACTGCCAAGGTCATTGTGTCCTCACTGTCTCTACACAATTGTGTTTGCTGTCAACGCTCTTGCTTATTCACGGATGTCTATTTTTACTGTCCACAGCACACTGTCTACGCCTACAGAGAGTGAGATTGAAACTGAATAACAAAATATCGAAAAACGATTCATATCGATCCATGAAGTGTTATCTTGTTATTTTACTATTTTTTATGTTGCATTAATTAACAGTAAATAATCAGAATCAGTCAATTACAGTAAATTATCAGTAATTAATCGTGAATAATCAGATTTTGGATCCGGTTAGTTATTTTAATTATCTGGGTTGTAATATCTCATATGGAACTGATATTGATTGGAATAGTAAGCTAACAAAATTTAGACGCATCTGTGGAACGATTCATAGGTACCTGAAAAATAAAACACGGAAGGATACCCGAATGAAATTTTATAAAACTGTGGCTCTCCCCACATTCTTGTATGCTAGTGAGTACATGGACTCTTGGTTAAAGGGACGTGCAGAGGATTCAGGCAGCCGAAATGAAAATGTGTAAGAGGGACGCAAGGTTGTTCTCTCATGGATCGGAGAAGGAACGATGATATTAGACGCGATTTAAACATTGTATCATTGCACCAGAAGTTTCAAGACCACAGCACTTGAATCGCATGCCTGACATCCGTCTACCTGTGGCTGCCTTGGGTTATCACCCTACTGGGAAGAGAGATGTCGGTTGACCGAGAAGGAGATGGGTTCCGGAACAGGTCTAAAGCTTAGTCCTTGTAGTGGTGATGACGATGATTACCAGTACATTTAAAAGATTAAATTGTGGGCTGTTTTGCTGTGGTAGATTGCTTACTGGAGTTGTCATAACTATTCATAATATTTATTTATTTAATTTTTTTCGCTTCATGCCTACCATTTTTTTCGCTTTTTTGTACGTCCTGTCTACCATGCCTGGTCGAATTACTTTTAATTTTTACTACTGAATAAGGCTTCCGGTGGGTGCCCGAAACGTCCAGCTATGTCAACACCATTAAGCAGTAGACTACGGCCAAATTAGTCATCATTTAACTAAAGACTCCGACCGCGGCAACCTCCGTACTCGAATAACCAGTATATATTAACTATATATATATTAACAAGCTCACTTTACCTGCAGAACTCGCTCACTACTTTGAAAGAAATATGTTTATTACTAGCTAATTTTAATATTAGATCAGTTTTCAGTTACTAGAACATACTGAAAAATTTCCCATTTCCCAAATTTGTTTAGTAAAATAACAATTCTAACGCAAACAATCATACAATAAATACTAAAAGTCCGAAACACCACACAGGTTTTTAAGTTAAAATTCTAACTACATTATCAAACGTCAGAATACTTATTCCCAGACTTTAAGTTTACTTATGTTTTCATACACAACTATAAGTCTACTTACATCTAATACTTTGCAGAAAAATACGTAACTAATAAAACTACGTTTAGTTTTAGTTCGACTCACAGAATAATCGTGACTGAAGAAAACCTTAATTTAACGGACATACAAAGTTATTTGTATACCTGAAAAAATGTAACTTGCTCTTAACGTCGTTTAGCTGCCAAGTATGTATGAAGAGTAACTGCTCTTCACAAACTGTAACTGTTTTGGTCGTTTTGGTTGATAACCTAATACCTAATTCTGTGTGGCTGTGCGGGTAAATTGGCAGAAAATCCGTTGAAGAAAGTTTCCACCTTCGGTCGTCCGCGTAGGGAACACATGCGAAATTTTTAAAAAAGATTAATAACTTGTGAGGTTTTTAAGATCTCTGATTATTTCGTCCATTACTATATTGAATACGTTTGGGCTAAGGGTATCGCCCTCTCTGATTTCCCTGTTGATTAGGATGTTCATTGAAAGTATTTATTGAACAAGATTTGTACTACAATTTTAGCAAAGTTGTTATTACAAACTTAATTAAGAAAGTTGTGTTAGTGGTTATAACCACAAACAGAATTATCATTGTTGCACACCACTATAGAAAACTTATTCCGATTAGCGCTTTTAAGCTTCACAGCTCATCGTCCGATCTGACGATGAGCTGTGAAGCTTGAAAGCGCTAAATGGAATAATTGTTCTATAGTGGTGTGCACCAGTGATAATTCTGTTTGTTTTTACAAACGTCTTGCACTAGTTTTGTAAGTCTACTCGGCACGTTGACAAATGTCATTGTTTTTTATAACGCTGATAAAATTTTAGAGTACTGATTTATCTGGTGTCTATTAATTTATCCTAATATTTTAAGGTACTGTAACGCTCGATGCGATCCACGTAACAATATTAACTTAGGGTTGACTGTCAACAATTAGGTTAGGGTAAACAATGTCAACCCTGGTTGACTAGGCTGTTCACCGAAAATCTTTATTCTACAAGGTTTATATTCCAATTTTACCAGAGTTGTGCTTACAGATGTCTTGTATTAGTTTTATAAGTCTACTTGGCACATTAACGAATGTCTTTATTTTTGATAAACGTTGATAAAATTTTCAGTAGTAATTTCTCTGGTGTTTATTAATTTATCCTACTGTTTTAAGGTAATGATCGTTACGATCCGCCTAGCATTGTTAAGTTAGGTTTTGTCTAGGGACTTAGGTTGTGTTGGTAAGAGTGAGATACGTACTGGCTTCTCTCTAAAGACAACTTTCAGTCGTTGTACTGACAACAGAAAGAGAGAAACCACGACGGTGCCGTACTGGAAAACAAAGTGACGAGCGCAGAAGGGGAGGGCCGGAGAAAATGAAAGCAGTTCGGCTTCGAGGAAAATGTTCATTTTTAACGCGACAAAGGATAAGTAAGGTATTGTGGTGGTACGGTTGTCGTCGACGTCGTCGATTGCCTAAGATAAGGAGGCACGCTGGCTGACAGTAATGGCCGTATGTTCTACTATGTCTTGATGGAAAAGCCATTGCAGCAGCGCGCCCGTTGAGTTACGATACAGTCGCGGAGCCGTGGTGGAGCGGGCTGCATTATTCTTGCGTGGAACAATGCGCATGTCCCCCCCCCTTCGATTTACCTCACTGCCGGTCATTAAGGAAATCGAATTCGTTAGTACAACCATCTTTTGTAACAAGGCAGTCGATTGCCAAAAACCAAACGTTTGACGAAACTGCAGACAATTTTGTATTTGTACGATGTTTCTTCAACTTGATAAAATTAATTTCCTTAATAGATTATGTACTTAATATTTATAAAGTCTTTACCTCAAGATGTTTTATTCCCTTACTTGGTATATGTTTTGTGAGGAAGCGTATTGTTCCCATCCTCAGCCTTCCCGATTTTATATCATGTTTTGTTGGTTGGTTGTTCTTATGGTTTCCTGTTGGTTTTCGGGTAATTTATACTGGTGTTATTGTGTGTGATTGTAGTGTATATATTGGCTTTTTGAGTATTTTCAATGTTGAGTGCTTTGAAAATTGGGTCATGTTTTGTATTGATTTGTATTTGTTCAGGAATTAGTCTGTTTTGTGTTTGTATATATGTAATTTTTCCTATATGTTCATTATGGTGCCTTTGTATGGTATGCGTTTTATTAGTGTCATATTGGTTATGTCTGGGAATTCATGTCTTGTGTTTATTGCATGTCTGGCCAAATTAGATTTTTTTTTTTTTGTAGGCGTTTAGATGTTCAAAATAAAGTTTTTTAGTTTTTTTTGTTTATTCTATTTATTTAACTTAATAGATTAGTACACTATAGGTAATACATAGAGAGGCTACAAAACACACAAGCAGAAAAAGTAGTCTTCACGCTCCCATAAACGAGGTTAACACCAGCTAATTTTTTTTGTACCTACAGGAAATACAAACTATAGCATGTTCGATAAAAAAAGTTGTAGGTTGTAAGTTGTAATACAATTCCCTAAGCTATCACAGCCGGCGTCAACATGTTAAAATTATTCTTATCACGGGCTGTTAGGCCGTGGCCGACTGTTATTGCGGACAGACGCTTTGGCCCCACCATTGTTTGGCAATGTGTCCGCCAATTCACTGTAGAACTGAGGTAGAGACTATGATTGAGGTAGCGGTAGTGACTGAGGTATGCGGGTGAATTGGCGGACACCTTGTCAAACATTTTCTGACAGTGAAGATGGCCTCCGATGGTGGGGCCGAAGCGCCTGTTTACAATAACAGTCATCCATGGCCCAACAACCCGGATAGTCACAACAATAATATTAACAATGGAAGTTATAATATTTTAATAAAATCAAAATATAAAGTATCAGAGATATCTAAATTTTATTATTCAGTCAACTTACTTATTTAAAGCTGTTAAGCTATGACCGATCTCTTTACGAGTGAATCCTCTACTCGAACTGCTTCCCCGCTTCCATCGTAATATTTCTCTCGCTTTACACGTTTCGATCCGTAGAGTCTTAGACAATCCTCAACAGTTATAAAACACTAGACAACAATATAAAACAAAATATTGGTAAAATGTACATACATAATTAAGATTAAAATATTTTCATAATAAGTCTTATAAACATTATGAACACCATACGAAAATAGAATTGTAGGACTAAACGACAAAATAATGTAAAATAAAATTAAACACATCTGGAAAAACAGGGCAGACGTGTTTTCTATTGTACAAATAGTCTATTAATACTAATAATCTTCTCTTGTGCAAACAACTATGTAAGCTATGTAATCCGACTACGGGTTACGGTGATAAACCCATCTTCAGAACGAAACTAACAGAAAAATTAACAGCTTTATTAGAAGCCTAAATTTTAAAAATATTATACCGGGTGGCTCATAAGTCAGTTGGCACTAGCAGTATGTATAATTTGTGCTTCAGTGCTTCGAAGATGTCAAATTTGCACAGAAAAGGATGGAGGCCACTTTGTGCATTTCTTGTAGATCATGAGAACTATACTATTAACTATCTGTATGCGTTATCTGTATCTGTATCCCTGCTCATAAGTCAGTTGGCACTAGCAGTATGTATAATTTGTGCTTCAGTGCTTCGAAGATGTCAAATTTGCACAGAAAAGGATGGAGGCCACTTTGTGCATTTCTTGTAGATCATGAGAACTATACTATTAACTATCTGTATGCGTTATCTGTATCTGTATCCCTGCTGCACCTCTACAATAAAAATGCTATTTGCAATTTTGCCAACTGACTTATGCGCCACTCTGTATATTATTATATATTTATTTATAATTTTTGTATCGGCCATCTAAGGACCACATGCCAATTTCAGTTCTTTATTCATTGTTCTTTTCTTTTTCTCCAATATTCTTTCATCTTTTCACTGTGCCTCTTCTTCCTGTCTTTAGTCCACTTTAAACCTGCCGTTTTCTCTCTCCTAACCTGGACTCCTTCCATTTTAACACTTTAACCCTAAAAACTTCTCTATCAATTGCTGCGTCTGCTTTTACATTATTGTTTTCTGAATTCTTTTTGACTTCTTTAATACAACTTGATGTTGATATCTTCCCCCACAGATACCTGCTTTGAAGATCTGCTTTGGTAACCTATTCTCCATTCTATATAAATCTCCAAAAAATAATAGTCTCCTTTTTCTCATTGTTTCTGTTATATCATTATAATTTTTATTATATAAATAAAATAAGTTAACAATACGGCTTATAAGTTAAGATATAAGAGAAAAAAATTCGTAACTGTATCTTAAAGGTGTTTTAAAATAAATGTAATAATTTAGAATCGGAAATCGGTTTATTTGACACGGGACAGGCGTTTTCTACCTGACCCTTTTAAATAATAAAGTGCATAATTTAGTAAGCACGAACGCTTTTACCTATTTTACTTCAAGCGGAAAGTGTCTTCTTATCCTTATCTGAAGCTGCAGCTATCGTGTGTGTGTGTGTGTGTGTGTGTGTGTGTGTGTGTGTGTGTGTGTGTGTGTGTGTGTGTGTGTGTGTGTGTGGGCAAAAGTCGATAAGAATGATATAAAATATAGGTACTGCAGCGTCGGCGTCGGCGTCGGGCCGGTGCAACGGGAAAGCTGCACACGGTACAGTCCAGTTCGGTCGGAATTTATTTACAGTTCGGGTAACTTGTCCCGGGTCGCCTGTAAACACACCGACTTTACGTCTTTGTTCCCTTATACCAGCCCAGTACTTTATTATAACTTACAGCGCGCCACTGTTCCAATAAGTAAGTCTACGTAATATCTATGTACGTAGTTTAAATCGATCCTGATACGACATCTGTTATAATTGTGTTTATTTAAAAAAGGAAAGTGCAGACTACTTCTTACCAAAGTAGAGTATTGTTCAGAATCCTGCTATTACAAAACCTAATTAATCCGCAACAGCGTTTTTTGTAGAAAATTCATCATCATCGTCATTTTCAAGGATTAAACCAAGGATGGTTTGTTCCGGTCTCAAACAGGCAAAGATTAGAGCTGGTCACTCCAGCGCTTCCTCGGCTTAGAGTTCCATAGTTGTTTGGGGATGCGACAGCCATCCATTCGGCAAAGATGTTCCCACCAATTTAGCCGATACTGGGCGATCCTGTCGATACAATCTCATTACAGCCTAGCCTTTCCTTAAAGTCCAATTCTCTAACCCATAAAGAAGTGTGGGAAAAGCCAACACCTTGTAGAATTTTAGGCGTGTTCCTTTACTTGCTAACTTAAGGGTTCCGCTAATAGTCTCGCACATAAAGTTGAACTTATTCAATTTATTCACAACGTCGTTGCTAGCATTATAAGACACACTGTAACCCAAGTATTAAAAATTGTTAACTTGTTCCAGGACAGTACCATCTATAACAATTTTTGCCCGTAGGCCTACGGGATCAGTTCCACGAAAAGCCATCGCCTTGGTCTTAAGTGTGGATATTTGCAATCCAGAGTCTCTGCAGATTCGATTTAACAAATGTATACAAAATGTATAACAAATGTATTACAAATGTATAGAAAATTCTACTCTATTTATAAAAAATTCCCTGAAATTAATTACAGTACGTGATGAGTATATTGAGCCAATGTATTTGTCTTTTTCCGCTGATGTCTTGCCGCTGTACTCCGTTACTGATACATCCAAGTAGTATACCTGTATCTGGAGGTCGCCTTCAGTCTGGTCAATCTTTTTCTTCTTCTTTAGAACTAAATTCCAGCGTGAGCCTTGGTTTTCAGCACCAATCTTCTCCAGTGTCTTTTATTCATGGCCATCTCAGCATAATCCTTTACAATCATTCTTCTTAGATTTTCCATTACATCATCCGGCCATCTTATCCTAGGTCGGCCCCGGCCTCTCTTTCTACTTTTATAGACTTGTACCCTCAAGATTTTCTTTTGCATACGCTGATCATGCATACGCTGGGGAATTGTACAGTGGCCTCGTCCCATTTAATAGCTCATCTATCTCTTGCTTATTTCTTATTCTCCATTCATCATATTCTTTAACTGGGCCGATGAGAGGTGTCAAAATTCCCATTAGGATCAAATGTGAAAAATCGTAAAACCCCTGTGTGTTATAAAAATAAAAGGGAACTTTAACCGAAATATGAATATAACGTTAATTTTTAAACATTGTCAAAGTTTGGACGTCGGGGCCTAAACAGTTGGTGAAAATATTGATAAAATCGCAAACATTATTGTGGAGAATAATAGAATTATAAGTTTAATGAAGAAAGTTGTGTTAGTGGTTAAAATCACAAACAGAATTATCAGTGTTGCACACCACTATAGAATAATTATTCCGATTAGCGCTTTCTAGCTTATCAGATCATCGTCAGATCGGGATCGGAATCGGAATCGAAATTCCGATCTGACGATGAGCTGAGAAACTTGAAAGCGCTAATAGAAATAATTTTTCTATAGTGGTGTGCAACAGTGATAATTCTGTTTGTAATAGAATAATAATTATAATAGAATTTTATCTACCATCTAAATGTAGTGTTAAGTTTTGTAAATTTCAAAATTTTGGAAACCCAAGAACAAAATTAATAAATACAGATTTAATAAATAAATTGTAGATTTAAGAAGATTAAAAAAATTGTAGAAAATTGTGCAAATCAAGCAAGGTGTCAGAAAAGAGGGAACTGTAACTCTAATCTGAATGTTTTAAATTTGTATTGCTTATTATATACAAACTTAAATATGTGTGTTTCACTATTATTATATTACTAATGAAATATCAGAGAAGTTGGTATTCTTGTAAGTTTTTCTATAATTAAAAAATGGCCTAATATCGAAATTTACCTATAAATAAATGTACCTCATTCAAAACATTGAGCGAGTTATGTAGCTAAGGGAGCACACTACTTTATAAATACAATGTATATGTTAATGTGTGTGAGCAATAAGGATTACTCTTATAATCTCCTTTACTTGAATGTCGAAATTTGTGTTCTCTATCCATGTTAAAACTTATTTCCTGGCATGAGATTTGTAATTACGTTCATTAAAAGCTTGTGTTACTCATTAACTCGATTGTATAACACATACAAATAAAATGAGTACAAAAACAGGGTACATGACAATCCATTCGTTGCAGCAATACGCGTATGTTATAACAATAATGCGTAAAATAATTCAATACCATAACATTCAAAGCAAACTCGAACCGACTTTAAAGCAATTTCGGTATCCCGACATATACCACAGCTATTTCGGTAGTAAATTAAATCAAAGGTAATCATCCTGTTTTGTTCTGCTATTTCATGGTGTTTGTTCCAGCTTCCTTACTATCAACGTTTCCTAGTTCTACCAAGAGACTTTCTCATGCTTTATTATGTTAGATTAATTTGGATAGTCTATTGTTCTTCGTTTTGTCAGCAAGAATTTTTCATTATTTGCTTTTCACCGATTTTTCATTTCATTATTTTCACCGACTCCAAAACTTCTAGGTTGTTATTGACCTGCCCAATCCGCATCCTCTGTCTTGTACACCTATTTACCTACTCCTTTTAATTAGTTGTTCAATGTTTTAGCGTTTGAAGAACATAAAGAGCAGATCCACACAACAGAACTTCCTCGTTTATGCACCTGTTATATTTTTACACCAGAATTATGTCAATTCTCTCTCATTCCTTAATCGTTTGCCTCCCACTCACTGCGTAGTCTCAGACTTAGGTCCTTGCATTCGTACATATAACCTTTTGTTTTACTTCAACTCTCCAACTCACTTTAGCTCTTACCTTAACATTTTATGCCTAGCCACTTGGTAGCTTTATATATAACAGCTAATTTACCAAAATTAAATTTAATAATTATAGAGAAAGAGTAGACAGGTATTTACGCTTTTGACTTTTTTTTAATTACAGGAAGACGAGTTCGCAATCTGGACTCAAATGGGATTTCACCGGCAGTAGAAGAATTTAATAACGGTAAGGAGAAGACTATACAAATTCTCATTTATTTATAAATGTACATCTGTACGTGCGCTCGCGTGTGCAAATACTTATGTGTGTATATTGCCAGAAAATTGTAATCAAGGAAAACGAGGTCACGAATTGCCATTGCCAAGACTCTATACCCTATGAAGAAAATACAGTTGAGCAACAGTTTGAGCTTGGACTGAAGAAGAGCTTGAGCTTGGACTGACAAAATGTTACATTTTGAGCATTGCTCTACTATGATAAAAACCGTGGGAGTAATAAACATGAGGAAAACTAGAAATATCTTGCAAGATATTTCTTGCTGGAAAAGAATTTAAAAAAAGTAAAGCGGTCAAACAAGGAGCCTAAGAATAGTGGACAAACAAATCGCTTCCTTGGAGCAGAACTACCCAATGTTCAAAAACACAACTTTTAAGGAAAACAATTTAAAAGTTTAGTTTGTCTACAGTTTTTTTTTTTCAAGAAACATCACCAAATGTTTTATACGCACTTTGCAATAGCCTTATAGTCCTAAACGTCTTAGTTATTATATAAAAAAGAGAATTTGAAGAGATTTTTTTAATAAGTGGACATAGGTCTTATTTGTACCAAGTTAATTTATGACGATGGACATAGGCTAATTTGGTTCTATATAAAATAAATTGTTATTTTTAAGGTTGGACCTACAATACTTTTTTATTTAATGGACACACTATGACAGATTGCAATGGTCACGAAAACAAAAAAAAAACTCTTGAATTACGACATAGGGTAGTTTTGCTCCATGTTAATTAGGTTAAATTAAAATTTTGCTCCAAGTAAAATTAAGTTAATATTGTGCCTATTTAATAAATAGAAAGCAAAAATCGTAAAGCTTTTTTATTCTAATCAGCGGCGTGGCGTGAGTACATAACACCTTTTGCCTGTTATGATAGGCCTAAAACTTAACCTAACAATTAATTAGAAATTTTCTACTACCAAGTGTTCACTTTGGAGTACTTTATATCATTTGCTGACGGGATCTGACACCCATCATACAGATAATAAATCAGAACACACAAATAATCGAATTAAAAATAATAAAGACAAACAGAGAAACACATGACTAAACGAACAAAACACAAACAGGTACGTAGTATCTGCTGCACGTCAGTTCTGAAAACGAACATAGCTGCTAACTGAGCGTTTGCCGGTTTATTCAGTGGCAACACATTGGGTGGACGAATGTGTCCCCCTCTCCACAGTGAGAAGTACTACGAAGTCAATGACAGTACGTAGTAAAACTGCCGATGTCTGAGGGGGCAACACAAGACGGTGCAAGCGCCCAGCAGTTCGAAAGCAATGCTACGATTTTCTTCAAGTTTCCCAATTAATGTTGTTCGGATTTCAAATTATTCAATAACTAAAGTATTTTCTGTGATATAATTAATATTATTTTCTCTTATTTACAGTAAATGCCCCCGGCAGCATTTACATGTACGCCAAACTAGTGATTCTAATACTTTTTACCCGTCTGTAAGTATCTCATGAAATATAACAGGCGGCAAACCTGGCTGTTTTCATGAGGCGTGTGACCAGACTTGTGCCTGCAGTCTGTACAGCTGAAACTGTCTGAGCAGTTGTCAAGATGCAATAAAAGTTTAAGCTCTCTCTCTCTCTCTCTCTCTCTCTCTCTCTCTCTCTCTCTCTCCCCGCGCCGTTATTGTGCTGCGCCGTTGTTGAGCTCTCTTTATTGTTTCAGTATACGATTATAAGCTTACGAGAACCAACTGAACTGAACTCTACTTATATTATTATTTGCTGTGCACTTCTTAAGTGTTTTCGTTGTTATTAGTTGCAGACACAGTGTTTTCTCGTAACGTACACAGGACTTGAACAATAAGTTTCAGAATTCTAAATATAAGAGGGAGAGGGTAATGCAACAACTGTTGAAGCAACTTCTTTCATTTGCGATATTCTACGCACGGCAAAATCTGTTCGTTCGCGACTTTTCGCTTTGTTTACAAAAAAATGAAACAACCACACTTTTGAAACTTTTATTAGTGGAAAAGCGTTCTGTTCATGATCTTTTGCCCTTATTCAGAAGACGGTAAAGTCTGTTGCTTTTTATAATAAATTATAGTCTTTTGTCCTTATTCAGACGGCAACTTCCGTTATTTATTTTAATAAAAACAGAGTCTACATAACCGTATAATGTAAATTGTAATTAATTGAGTCACATTCAGTTATATGATTTGTAATCTTCACGTGTATCGTCGTCGTCGTCAACAACAACAACATCAATATCATCAACGTTTCTTCTTCGTTTTCTTTGTTTACTTCTTCGGAAGTTTCTTTAAGTCACGACTTGGGCATTTCTCCGTTTCACCATCTATATCTATTACCTTTACTTTGGTCGTACTGCACTGATGTCCTTCTGCTTTATATTTGAAAGTTTCTTTAGACAGTCTTGTGTACAGTACAGTCAATCTGATTTAACGCTCTGAGTGCCAACTCCCTTAACCCATAATCCGTATTCTGTGACAACAGTTATTTTTTTCAAAAAACTCTTTTAGCACTACTGTTTAGCAGTATACACAAGAACAGCAAAAATTTAGAGTTTCCTGAACTTCAAGAACATACTTTTACAAATATAGAAATTTAAAACAAATCATAATTTAATAATTTATCATATAATGTAGACACTTGATGGAAACAGGTCATAAATTCATCAACCCACTTGAAAACTTAAAAATATTGAAGTGGAAAATAATTTAAACAAAAGTAAGTTATATATATATATATATATATATATATATAATTAGAAATTTTAACAGTCTGCTTTGGAGTCCACGAATAACAAAAAACAATAAAATTAGAATATATATAACACTATAGTCGAAAGCATATGACTGTATGGAGCAGAACTGTGGGAAATTAATAAAAGAAATAAATCCGTAATAAGAGTTACGGAGATGGATTACTGGCGGATGTGCTGTAGACTAACAAGACTAGATAGAGTGAGAAATTTAGAGATAAGATAAGTGATGCGAATCGCCCTTGACATTATAGAAACAATAGAAGCAAGAAAACTGAATTGATTCGGACACCTAAAAAGAATGTCCGATGAGAGATGGCCAAGGAAGGTATGGGAATGGACTCCACCCTCTAGAAGAAAATCAGGAAGACCTAAAGATTCACGAAAATGGACGTCGAAGATGGAATAAATGCAAGAAGACGTACAGAACAGAACTCTTTAGACCGGCGCCAGTGGAAGCTATGATGGGAGAGGCGGCGCCAACTAAAACAAAAATTAAGGATAAAGAAAAACAGTAATATGCTTATGAACATAAAGACTGAATTTAGTAATGAAGAATAGATTATCATATTTTGCTAAAGTTAGACATATGGATTTCGTTAAACAGTAGTATAAAAAGTAATAGGTAAGTAGACAAAGCTGGGTGCGGCTTAATAGGGAGATACGAAACTCCGTAGTAGATAGCTAATAAGAAGGCAGAACGGGCGTGGCGTAACGGAGCTGAGCCAATAGGGTAGTGATAAGTACAGGTGTTTACAAATTGACCAGCCGTGAAGGCGGATTCACGGGTATGCATACGGGTTCCAGTGGTATATTTGTTTGTCGTGATTTAGGACTTGATAATGGTGCAGACACTGAAAGGCCTCGTCCGGAGCTCGACAGGTAGCAGTTCAGCAAGTAAACACGGCCAAGTTGGATTCAGAGCCTTCTGTTAATCTGTCCCATGTAGTCATCTACTAAAATTTCCTGACCCACTCTTTGTCTGCAAACAACCCTTTGTCTATCCCTTTGTCTATCCCTTTGTCTATCCTTTTGTCTATCACATATAAATTAGTATAATTTTCATATTGAAATGGGCGTGCCGATGTCGGTGTATACGACTCTGAAACTTGCGTTTAGATAAGAAAACGGCATTGGAGACAATATTCTTGAGATCTGTTAAAGGCTGCATGTGAATGTACCATACTATCCCTGTACTCGTACAGTAATTTCTACAAGTCTTGTTTGTAGCCTTGTTTGTATTACTTGTTTGTTTGCATAATGACGATATATGCTAAAAATAAACACTTTCAAAAAATTCAAGATCGCATTGCGGGCTGGTAGATTTTTACTTGATGAAGAAGGATAGGGAAGTTATAGTGAAGATAAGAAAACTTTAGTATCTGGAACATCTCATGAGAAATGGACAGAGATTTTACTTATTGCAGTCCGTACTACAGGGAAAAGTACTTGGACAGAGAGGAGTTGGGTGGCCGAGGATATCATGGCTGAGAAATGTAAGGACCTGGTTTGGCATGAATACAATTGACATATTTCTTACAGCAGTGCAGAAAGTTAAAGTAGCCTTATAGAATGCAACATCCGAAACGGATAGGAACTATCAGAAGAAGAGATTTTTACTAGTAGACTTGTATGGCTGAACCTTTACAAAAGAACACATTTCCCAAAGGAGAGCAATGTTTTATTCATATCACTGTTGCTGACAACAGTGAGAATGGCTAAATTATTCTCAGTTTTAAAGCTGAAATATTACTGACGACGCCACATCGTCAGTTACCAATCGTAAATGGGAGAAATTTTTGCAGGGTCGGAAGAAAACTAAAATTTTAATATAGTACTGCCATTTGATAGCACAAACTTCTTAATACTATACTCCTAATAATTGGTTTTGGTAAAAATTAGAAGGATCAGTAGATATTTAAAGCTGAAGATTTAGCACAAGAGAGAAAATGATATGGTTCCAGCTGTTTAATTGCTCTTTTCCTTTACTCTTATCGCTGCCCTCCCTACCTTTTGTTTGTTATTAACAATGATATTAACAAATCAACGATTGTGAACTGAAGTGGCTGAGTCGGTGTTGTTATCAATACAAACAGAGATGGATTGCTCACTCGAATAGAATACCGGATAGCAGGTTGGCCAAGACGTTCTGGCAATATCTGTTGAACAAACACATGTAAGAAGATGTGGAAAGGGTTTGTGGTGTTGGATGTAATTGCATTGAGACCGTAACATGAAATTCGCGTATTCGTCATGTAAAAAAAAAGAAGGAGACATCACGTATTTGTTTAAACTCCACTACAGATCACTGATCGACGACAATAAATAAATTGTTACGACGGTCTACTGATCGTCGTATGGTACAGTGGAAAACAAAATACAAGACACCAATTAAGTCACTAGTCAACAGTTTTAATCATCACAAATAAACAGTTTGTAATCAGCAAGATAGTCGCTTACAACTAATCAAATAAAAATTGTTTACACGAAATAAAAATGTCAACTAATGGAGTCCCGAACAATTATAAAACACATAACACTTTGCCACAATACTTCGAACCGCACTGGAATAAATCGCCACTTCAACTAAATAACTGTCGCTGAATGCCTATATTTATACCCCGCTGATATTCCAAAATAACCCATACTACGCATCAGCGCTACCAGAAAACACTAGAGCGTAATTGCTTGCCGCCTTTAACACAGTGTGCGCGGACTGGTTAAGTCTGATTCAGTCTCGATAGTTGACGCGTAATTGTCTTTCATCGCAAAGTAGCAGACATTTTTACGCGCACACACATTACAGCTGTGATAGCGAAGATACTTGTAGAACGTTCCATATTACCTAACACTTTTTCCGCATTGCGTAACACTATTAAGAGTATGATCAGCGAACAACCGAAACAGACTACCAAAGGCAATGTGGGAATAAGCATCGTCAGGAGGATGGAAAACGTAGAAAGAAATATCGGTATGGAGAAGCATACATGACTTCCATGTTCCAAGATTTATATTTAAAATCATTTTAGAAATGAAACATTTCCATAGAAACTACTTTTTTCTACTTCTTGTTTCAGCCTTAACCACAGTACTGTGGTTGCTAACGTATACCACCTCACGTTAGCGCACTCGATTTTCACCGATGGTGGCAGTCGATGGCACTGCCGAAACGTCTGGTTTTGCTTATAATTCATTGGACACGGCCAAACAGCTCACGGAGAAATTTTAACAACAAACTACTACTTTTTGCCGATAACGTAGTACACATAAAAAAATTATCCCCTCCCCGTTCAACTATCATTTTCATTTATAGAAAATTACCCCCTCCCGCTTCAACTACCGTTTTAATTTATAGATATTTCATCTACCTTTCTACAGTGTATTATTATGACCTTCTTTTCATGATATTTTATTTATCAAAATTAAGTACTTTACTCTTGTTAATACTTGAAACGCTGCCGGTAAACTATCCCTTCCCCTTTACCGATCTTAACCAAAATCAACAGACCTTGTGTCCTCTACAATTCAGGCGTGTAGGCAAAAAATTATTTGATTCTGTTTAAATTTGCGGCCGTTATCGTTTACAATAAAAAAATTCTACACACAGACACTTTTTGAAAAATGATTTATCTTCATGTTTTGAGGATAGTACAATCAGAATCTGCCCTAATCTTAAACACGATTTTATTTGCCATCACCATACTTCCACTTCCTTATGGAACATGGAAGTAAAAAAACAAACGCGGGGAGACAACGCCTGAAGCTTTCTCGGCTGACATTAAAGAGTTATGTTTGAGCAGACAACAATTGTCACTGACTGTGACATCTGTGTCAGTGATTTCAGTCTTTTCTTACTGAAGATAGCACTCGAAGGAACGTCCGAAACGTTTGCAGTAAATAACATCGGACCACGGCCTTACAGCCCGATAAACCAAAATATTAACAACCCTGACACCGCTCGTGAAAACCTTACACAGCAATTGAGACAATAATTGCGTTTCATTACACGTTAAAATTAATCGTTCTACGATAATGCAATTAAACGTAATTTTGAAGTACACAATATGAAACGTAAAAGCTGCTTCGGTGGTACACGTAGGAGATATTATTATTATTATTATTATTAAACGTAAAAAACCTTTTGTTTATTTTCCCTCAGTGATGAATTAAGAAGTAATATTTGTTAAACAAGATTATTTCTTCGTTTTGCTGAATTATTATTATTTGGTGTTCTGCCCTAAGGCAGGTCTTCAAATGGTAAGAGCTCTCCAAGCTGTCCTATCGCATGACAGTCTTTTATCGTGCGACGTCCGAAGAATTGTTGGAGTGACCTACTCTAGTCTACCTCCTTTGGACCGAAACGAACCCTTTTTTTGTTAAAATTCATTCCCGGGCTGTTTGGCCGTGATTAATTGTTAAAGAAAAAAAAACGACGATTCGGTAGTGCCATCGACTGACATCTTCAGTGTAAATTCAGCTTCCCTAATGTAAGGTGGTTTACGTGAACTAACGTCACTAACGTCTACCACCTTAAGATAGCACCGCTCGAGTTTAAACTGATGATGACAATCGATGGCACTGCCGAAATGTCTGTTTTTGTTGGAAACGATGGACCACGGCCAAACAGCCCGGGGATGAGTTGTAACAACATTGACTCCGGCCGCGTAAGCCTACGAAGTATACTAAACCATTTTTTGGTTTGATGCTTATGGGAGATGATGATGATGGTAATGATGATGGCTACATCTACGTTAAATGGAATCCTGTGGGATAACCAAATTACAGTAGAAAACCTAACCAAAATATTTAAAACCATTGTTAGAAGTATCATGACCTACGGCTCAGAAGTTTACACTAGGCCTACTAATAAGCACAGAAGAACAAAATTAATGACAGAACAGATGGACTATTGGAGATGTTCGGCCAGAGTACCCAAACGTGAGACAATTAGAAATGAAGTCATTAAAGACAGAATGAATGTAAAAAATTCAATTGTTGATTTTATCCAAACAAAAACATTACAGTGGTATGGACACACGAAAAAATGTCACAGGAAAGATTGTCAAGGAGAGTTATGGAATGGACCCCTACTAGGAAGAAGGAAAAAAGAAAGACCACCTACCTCTTGGATAAAAGAAATTTGTACTATATTGAGGGAACGAGAAATTGAAGAAGACCTTTGGATGGACAAGCGGCAGTGGAAGATCACTTCTGTAATCTTTGGTTCCGGAAAATGTGTAAACATTGTACAGCCGGAAATAATAATAATAATAATAATAATGATGATCATGATGACGATGACGACCACAAATTTTAATAATCGATTTGTAGTATTATTACATTTTAGAGCAGAGCTGTGACAGTATCAACACGCAAAGTTTAATCGACATTGATCGGCGTCTGGTTGCACTAAACGAAATAGCCAAACTAGTTACAAAAATATTATTGAATGGATACGCTTTGTGCTCGACGATTTTCCGTGTTTCGATTCCGCCACCGGTTATTAGCGTTTCGGTTCTGGTTTATTGTCATAACGAGCTGCAAACAAACACTGCGAGACTTGTATCACATCAGCCTGCCGCCGTCATTAATAGTGTAACGGACTGGAGTTGAATGGTGCTACCGGGCACCGACGATTCCATAAACTGTTCTCTGTTTGAAAACGGTTTATTATTCATACACTTATTATTACCTTTTGTAAAGCAAACACACACGCGGGCCCGGGCGCGGGCACTTGTACATATATGCACAATCTACTATTAATACGCATTCTAGTGTCGGTTTTCCAGATGACCGACCCTTCTGAATACAACTGATTCGTGTCCATTCTGTTAGAATTTAAATCATGTAGCATACGTGCCCCTTTTCTTTTAAATTATTTACAAATCGATTTTTATACTTTCCATCGTGTTTTATACATACACTTAAACACAAAAATATATATATTGCAACGATACAACTCAATATTTTCGCATAGGATATTGTGTGTGTAAATAAATTACGAACAAGTCAATATTGGAGGTAATGAAGAATGATTTATTAGCACACAAGAAATGATTGTTTATATGCTATATTTTAAAATACACAAATGTCATGCATAGAATTATATTTGTTATAATAGAGTTTATATTGTTCAATTTAGATGGATGTTACTTATTAGTCGAAATCCTAAGCACTCGGCGTGACGTCATCGCTCCTGCTGCTGCTGCAATTTCCCTGCGCGTCGCGCCTCCTCTCTCTCCTTTCCGCTCTCTGATGATGATGTCGTCGAACACTGATAACACTAAAGCAGATTTCACATACACCAATTGACACTCTCGGAATTATTAGCGTTCTCGCTCGCAATAAGTTATAATTATTTTAAAACGTTATTGATTATTTAATCTCAGGGTGATAATGAGTAATATTTTAAAAAGCGGTGTGTTGGGCTTACACCTTCCGGCAAATTTTGAAGTGTTCCGCGAAACTATAGATTTACCGCGGTCAGTAAATCTTCCTATGCGGATATCTTCCACTCACGCGAAGAGCACTTTATATAATAGAAATAATATGGTTGTTCACCAGCTTGGCTCTTGACCAATAACTCGAAAAGAGTTCCAAGTTTTAGCGTAACTTTAGATTTATACGAGTTCATGCAAGAAAAACTCTTGTAGAGGAATACACGTTCACTGGGCAAACACTTTCGATGAACTGCCCCGATGCATGCCATACGAAGTACGGATCTTACTGAAATTAGGTTTTTCTGATTGGTCAATTAGATGTCCACGTGGTTGATAGAACAAAAGATAGCCGGGTTGCAGGCAAATCTTTGTATAAGTTGGCGAGAGCCTGCATAGATTTAATCTAGAAATTTTATTACTCTTTCATAGATAAGAGTAAAAAGTTGAGGTTTTAATTATTAAAAAAAAAACACATTTATAAAATAGCTGAGAACCACAGAGTATATAGAAAATGTAGCTATTTCCATGAATAATTCACTGTCCAAGTTTCAAGCCGAAGGATTAATTAACACGGAAGATATAGGGAATAAGGTTTATCACAAGCACACGCGCGCACATATTCAAACACAAAGTACATGACATAAAAGAGCAAAATTGTACAAAGAATTTGATATAACATAAGTCCTTATCCATCACTAAATACAAAACTTATAGCTAATTGACAAAAAATTTTATAAATCCATTTGAAACCTGTTAATGTCCGTCATCCATGCTCTGATATACTTAATATAGCTCATCATCCTGTTTTGTTGCAATATATATATATATATATATATATATATATATTTATATTTATATTGCAACGATACAAATTAAAACTGCATAGATAGGTAATACTGAAATTATTACAACAGAGTCTATACCTGGAGGTAGGAAAATTTATTAAATTAAAACATTAAGATTTACTATTGTCTTATTAATTTATAACATAAAATTGTTTATTAAAAATTTGTCTTTAAAAATTGAGTCTATGGACTTGTTTTACAAATATGTTATTTGTTGCGTTGAATTCCCCTGTTTGCGTAGCCTCTCGACGCTCCGCAAGCAGTTCGACTGGACCGCCGACAGGTGACTACTACGCTGAAAATTCACGTCTTTGCACACACGCACACTGCGATATGAACTGTTATTGTTTACAATTTAAATTTACTTAATCTCAGGGATTTTAACTGGGTAAAATAGATCGTGTACAGATCTTACACAAACTCCGGTTTCTTGAAGTGTTCTCGCGTAACTATCAAAATATCTCGGCAGATATTTTGGCCCTATTCGGAAAATCTTCCACTGTACGCTGGGAAGGACTAGAATGATCTTTTTTTTTTGAGTTCTCTAAGTGGTAATGGTTTCGAGGACCTCGAACCGTGAACCAACTTCTAAGTCTACAGGAAAACGACCTGTCTTGTCACGAAAAACTCGTGGCAGCGAGTACCTCTTTCTCTAACGAGTATTGGAAGGAACTGAACGGTCCGTCCGCTGAAAGCGGCCGTCTCAAATAAATTTTAGACCTTCTGATTACCTCCTGTTCTGATTGGAGGAAACTTTAGCAACGTCACAAATGAGAACACAGATAGACTGAAATCAGGCTTAAATCCGTCCGATTCTGCGAAGACCTGTCTAGATTTAATCTACAAAGTTTATTACTTTCTAGGAGATAACGAGAATAAAAAAACATTGAATTCATTAAAAAATCATATAAAAGTATAGTTGTGGAGAACTGATTATATGGAAAATGTAGCTTATAACCATGAGAACACTCTGTCCAAGTTTAAGAACCAAATGTTAATTTTCCTCGAAGTTATTAAATAAAATGTAAATCACACGCGCACCCGCTCACTTACACACAAATATTTGACATGACATAAAAGAGAATAAAGTTTTGAACATTTTGACATAACAAACTTTTTTAAACACATCTTGGTTCAAAACGTATGACTACTTTACAAAGGAAGAACAAAATCAATTCAAAACATGTCTATGGCCATCAGAAAATGTTATTGATGAATTATTAGAAATTGTTATATTAAAAACTAGAAAATGTTATATAGTATTCCACTTAAATGAACTTCATATCCTGTGTACTATTGCAATATATATTGCGACAGTACAACCATATACGATACTGTGCATTGCCAAAATAATTAAAATAATTAATAAAAATAAATAAATATATGGTTGATAAACATGATTCAGATTGCAAGCTGGATTGTATAAAAAAAGGGAACAGTACAGTTCATGCATGGACACGCATATCTGGCCACCTGTCGCTAGCCATGTGTACATGTGTATTTAGTATGTGTGTGTGAAACCTGTCCGTTCCTGAACAGTAACGACCCCTATTCAAATGATGTTAGATTTTAAGTATTATTTTAATTATAAGAAATATATGTACAATAATGTAAACAAAATATACCAAAGTGTGTAGGAAATAAAGATGCACAAATGGTTAAAAAAACCGTGAGAAAGTGACGAAAAGTGAAATTACAATGAATTAGAAAGAGAATAACTCTCTTAATAATTACAATAAAGAAGTGTAAGTTACATATAATAAACATATGAAAATTAGCGATCGATTGAGCATCGCGTAGTGTAAAACAGACTTCACAATTCGCGAAGATAGGCGAAATTAGTGAATTGAACAAGAGTGGGAGTAAGGACGCGTTCGACAAACTCTGACAAGACAAATATTGTTCAGACAGGAGCTTTTGCACGATGTGGCTATAAATACCAGGTCGCGCTAATAAAGCTCTCTTCTTCTTCATTCAACCGTTGCCGCAGGAGGCTATGTCAGTCAGCAACGCTGTCTCGAATCTACAGTAAGCGTCACAGGATGGACTGGAAGTCAAAGCAGAGGTTCTATGGACACACCTACAGCCCATGATGTGAGGAGAGACAACAGTTAAGGAGTACATGCAGTGGAATCCTGTACGAGGACTCGAGGACCCGAAGGACACGGACCGAGGACCGAGTGGAGGACACGCCGGTAATGTACCACATCAAACGAGGTGATAAAAAGCCATGTAATTACCTACAGTTGAAATAAAATAATTAAAAATTATAATGAGAGACATTCGAACTGTTGCTATAAGTAATTAAATTGTACATAGTGGTGTAAAGACTGATTGTTTAATTTAGAATAATATTTAATTTATGGCAATTAGGATTTGAATATAACATAACTGTTGTAAGATCAATATTTGGTTTGAAATTGAAATAATTTAAAGTAAATCATAGAATCTTTATTTGGTAAAAAATGCATATGCAGTAGAAAAAATAGAATCAAAGTAAGATTAAAGAAAGTGAAATAAAAGTAAATTCATTGTTTAAATAAATTAGTAAGCAATTGCAAAGATAACCACACTGAATGAGTAAGCCGAGAGCAAAATATTTGATAGTTAAGATTAGACAATAAGATTTCTGTATACCATGTTTAATGTAAATTGTCAACCAGAAGTCGCGTGCAAAAGATTCGCACAAGCGAAGAATAACGAATTTTTCTATTTCCGAAATAAGGAAATATGTTGTTTAATAAATAATGTAAATATCTAAAAACGTATTAGACATTCATGTTATTACGATTACACCTAACATCATTGTTATGTTATATAACGTATACTCCAAATTGTGGGGTATAATTGACACATGCATAATTATATTCCATTAATGTGTCAAAAAAAAAATATATATTTATATTGCAACGATACAGCCATATGCTGTATTAGGCATTAATTTGAATAAATATAAAATTTGTAGAATTATTATAAGTTAAGGTTAAATGGACAGGTCTGAGATTGTAAAAATATTGCATTGTTAGATTAGGGGAGAAATTAACCTGTTCCGACAAGCAGAGAACACCTGCTCAATTGTATGTGTGTTACGCGTGTATCTTGTGTGTGTCAGTGATGCATGTACAGACAGAAATCTCAGCAACCCGCCCCAAGTAATTAATAGAATAATTATTTTAATTCACTGTGCGAAAACTAGTTAGTATATAAATAAACCAAAGGCACCAAGTGTGTGTAAATTTTATAGTTATCCCCAGTGAAAAAATGACGTTAATAGGACACGCTACGCGAAGTCAGTGCGAAATAAACTTGCCAAAAAATACGCAAATTACCCTATGACGCTCAAATTAATGCAGTGAGTGCTTAATCGAATTAGCTATGATTTGTGCTATCTCGATTCCGTGCAAAACATTGCTATTTGCTAATAATGGCAAATAGATGAAAAGGTTCGGGAGTGGGGGCTATCAGGCGATCTGCAGGTATCGACAGGACGATTTTGGAGCCAACTGGCGCGGATTCTCGAGAGGGTATAAATTGAGGGTTCGACCGAAACCCTTCTCTTCATTTCAAGACACAGTTGCAGTCGGACATGCTGTCCGTCGGCAGAACAGTTTTATTTTTATTACAAGTCTCATTAACAAAAGAATAAAACGTTCGTTAATTATGTGACAATATTCCGGAAAACGTAAAGTACCGGGACCATTTAAGTCTACCAAGAGTATCTACGGAGAAGCTACCAGAGCAACGAGGGATGCTGGACGTTAGACGATGTTTAAGATCTACCTTGCAACAACTCTCTGAACAGGACCACACACTGCTGGAGAACGACGCTGGACTCTCGATGTAGCCAGGACCACACACTACTGGAGAACGACGCTGGACTCTACACGTATCCAGGACCACGCCAGGCCAGGAGGAATAGAAAACTAACTCTGATCAACGCTGGACCCCGCAAATAAGTCGTAAGATCATCAGAACTCGATGTGACATGCGTAATGCATTTCAAATGATTTTTAAAAAAGAGCTCATAAAGACTATGTCAAAAGACAATAAATTAAAACAAAGAAAAAATTATAATTATAAATAATATTTTATAAATGTAGATAAATATTTCGTCGTAAGAATGAGCGATCGCATATAAAGAAATAATAAAAAAAAGGAATATAAAGTTGAGAGAATAGATTTTGTTTATCAAAGTAAATAGTTAAATTGATTTGATATTTGCGTTATAGAAAAGAATAATTTAAATTTGAATATAAAACAAAGGCCAGTCTAAAAGTAATTAATTTAATTTAAATTTAATTTTAAACATTGGTATAGACTGAGCGAGTTGAGGTCAGATCTGAATTAAAGGAATTCAATTCAAATTACATTTTTATTTTATATTTTTTTAATAAATCAAATTATTAATGTCTAGATTAAGATTATTAACATGTCTAGATGTAAGAGGGTTTTTAAATATGTGTAACACTGCATAGTATAAGAGAGAAACATTTAATAATGAGCAATATCTTGACCGAAGATTATTAATGATGTTTATTATTATAAGATTGAGTAAACAATAAATATGAATTTCAACTACTCATAAATATAATACTCTTATTATAATTACACATGAACCACAATTACACATACACGTTATTTTTATTGTTATAATTTTGTCGCCCGTCAACGTGTGGCACGACACGCTTACATTTAATAACGTTGTATCGTTGTAATATATATATATGTAATATATATATATATATATATATATATATAGTACCACACTGTGGGGTGTTATGCTATTACGCTACTGAATTAACGAATCTGTGATTAAGTAATTATTGAATATATTAATTTGCATAATGAGCTCGTGTAATCAATAAATAACACGTTAATTACTTTACGTTAGCATAACTATTGCATGGAGACTCTAGTTGTTGCATTAATAAATAAAATAAAATAAACTACCATAAATCACTCAAATGCCACTTTCTCGTTCTTAGGTAATTTGACAATGATGAACGCATATTGATAAAATAAACACTTATTTATTAACATTATATCATTCATTAAATTCAATATATAAAATATGGAAGATTCCCTGTAAATACATACATTCATAAACTCATGAAAAGAACATAAAAGAACACATGTTTATACATCAAATTACAAGGTAAATCCAATACGTTGTTTGCTGAAAAACATACACATACATATATAATGTAATCGATATATAGAAACACAAATATTCAAACAATAAATCCTATACTAATGCGTTCATCGTATGCCTCAGATGGATGGCGTTAATTATATTTATCATGTTTAAATTAGATGCTCAAGGGGTGTTTCTTGAAAAAGAGACAGGACAGTAGAGTTTCTTATGATAAGAATAGCATAAAGATTACTTGTTTAGGTGAATTTATCCGATATTTCCATCGGCGTAACTCCTCTCTGCTGGATCATGTGTGGGAAGCTGTGCTGAGCTGTGACTGACACTTAACACACGCGAAACAGATTCACTCGCGCTGTGTGTTCGTATTAAAGTTCATCGTTACTTATGGTGTATATATATATGTCTGTCTATTGTTCAACGTTTGATATGTTCATTACTGTTAGTGTTTTGATGCCGCGGTGTAATTGTTCCACATGATATTGAATCGCACCGCAACACTGTATAATGTTATTATTTCGCCGTCCGGTATTACATCAACGAAAGTTCTACGCGTCGATTATTGATGTAAGTGTGACTGGTTAGTTCAATTCTGAATTAGAGTATAATAAATAATTCTATAATTGTTAAGCACTGGCGTATGTCGCATGTTTTTAGACACTGAAAGTACACTATTACCGGATACGCGCCAATATCGAAATGTCTAAGTCTCTTAGTTATATGACGCGTGGCAAAATTTCAAAGTCCCACTGCCGTCCGTATGTTAATCGAACTTTGACGACCGACTGTTGAAAATTATAAAGACTGTTCTACTGACCGACTGACTGCTCAAAGTATATGAGTAAAAATTTATGAAAGACCGTCCAAAGTATATGGTTGAAAAATTATGAGAGACTGTCCTCCCGCGTGCTCTGCAAGCAGTTTTTATCAAACATCGTGTACCACAATGCACCGTACTGGAAAACACGCCTCAAGTTGAACATGATAGGACGGAAGATCTCCTACCCTTAAGCCAGAGTGTCGTTCTTCACTTCCCATTCGACGTTCCCGTTGCTATGCTGGCGACGGTCCTCTCCACCAGGTCTCTGGGTAGATGCTGGGTTGTGATTGGATATCCTGTCTCCCCACGGGTTCGCGTCGAAAGCCTCCGTACTCTTTTCCTAGAACAGGAGAAATTTCATGCTCGTCTATCATGCCATTGTCTAAGCGTACTCCGGGTCTCGCTGCAGTTCTCACGAAAACAATGTGTCGTCTCTTGTTATTGTTCGCTGTGTTTGACCCTTTTTTTCTGAACGCTATCCTGGCGCAGCGTGACGTCGTTTCCAAAACGGCACACCTACTGCCTGTCGTAAATATCCGTTGTCGCCAGTAAGTCGTTCCCCTGCTGTTTACAAGTTCGATTCTATTATTTTAGGTATCGATGTCCGTCCTCGTATAGGGTATATACTATTGTGTGACTTACACTCTTTTTATTCTTTACTAGTACTCTACAAATTAACCCGGCAGTGTGTCCGTCACAGTTTCTCCTCTAAATTGGTACTTGACACAGTTTCCATTATCTGACATTTGCAGGCTGTAAATCTCGTGTTTTAGACGAGCCTGTCACGGCCAACCCTGTGCCCTATTGTACAACTATGTGAAACGTACTTGCATTGTCTGAAGTAAACGTTCACTTGACACTTCTACACACATTTCTTTATTTATTGCTCGTAGGCTGAGTAGGTGTGTCATGCTGAATGTAACGTCTTTTCAGTCACACTAAAATTTTTTAAATTTTTGGTTGTTACATAGGTCCCCAAATCGGATTTGATGTTGGATTAGCGGAAGACACTCTAATCCGATTTCTGCGCTCTGAGTTTGTTGTGGGATTCCCCTCTGATAAAGTCGCGGTCAATGACCTACTTTCCTCTGCTTGGGGTATATGGATATATATTCCCTATATTTGGTCGTAAACTACCTCTGGGAATTTATTGCCGTGCATCTGAGGAAAGATGAACGCATTTTTTACATATTTGCATATCTAATTAGATATGGGATTATGTACAATAATAATAGCTGTGGATGGCAGTGCCGTCCGCTTATAATCTAACACATGAAATAATGATTTTCGACATGAATTACAATTATTCATGTATCGTTTAAATATCATTATGATATCTAATGTTCTTAGTCTATCTTGACCATTTAAAATACAATTTGCGACCTGTAAATACACATTGATACATTCACTAATTATTATTGAGTATCACTCACAATACGTGTTACTATCATCTATACTAATTATATTGATTAGTAATTTATATACATTATTCAGGAACAATTAACAATTCACTTGAGATCATTATGATCATAACTAACTTTGTTTTATATCACTCAGATTTGATTAATTAATCTAATATCATCGGGTGTCTATAAAACTCGTTATAACGTCTTTTCGCAATTTATTGCTGCACATTCAATTGAACTTTTCACATCATAATTGTCTTTTCTATTTAAATTTCCACTAACACTGGCTATACACATGTAATTAATGTCGTTAGGTTGCCACATTGTGACTTAAGAACTCCTTGTACAAAATCTTTACATTATACACTAATAAGATATACATCATACCGATTAGCTAGTTGGACCGGTTTTCGCGGGACATTCACCTTATGTGTTGATCCGCCTCCGAATCCACTAGTCTAACTGATTGTCGATGCACTTTCGTTTTCCTTTGAGACTTGTGATTTCGTCTCAAAGTATCTCTTCAGCAATCGTACGTTGAAAATACCCCTCAGTTTTCCATTGCTATCGCACTCAGCGAGCTCGTATGTTGCGTTACCAAGGACGCGACTAACCTTGTATGGTCCGGTGTATAACTCGAAAAACTTGTCAATCCTTTTCATTGCGGCGTCGGATTGATGGTAGCTCCTCAACAGCACCTTATCGCCGGTAGCAAATTTAGTAATATTCTTACCATCATTGATACGTTTAGCATATTTCTCTCTTTTGTCTTTTATCTTTACAAACACATTAATATTGGGATTGTGTTCATTGTTGATGACGTCTTTGTCCAGCCACTTCTCCCATGCGCGGGTCGGCTTCTTTCCTAAGTGTGCCTCGTGGGGTGTTATTTCTATTGTTTCGTGGTACGTTTCATTGATACATGTTTCAATTACTCCGACGTATCTTGACCACTTGCTATGCTGGTCGTGTACCAGGATCCTGAATAGATTTCCCAATTGGCGGTTAATCCTTTCCGCTAAGTTCGCTCGAGGATTCCTTATCGCGGTATATCTTGGTTGTATTCCCAGCTCCTCGAGACCTTTAACCCATCTTTCGGCGGTAAATTGCGTGCCGTTGTCGGTTAAAATGACTCTCGGTCGTCCATACTTCGTACAGTAATCGTTGATCCGTCGTAGTGTCGTGGTGGTTGTCGCTCTTCTTAGTGTAAATAGTTTGACAAACTTTGTGAAGTTGTCCACCATGACAAGTAAGTATTTGACACCTCCTATACCTGTTGGTAAGGGTCCATAGTAATCAACACTTACTATGTCACCTTTGGCTGATGGTATCATGGCTTTTGTTCCGCCAAAGAGCATCCTGTTGTTCGTATCCTTGTACCGTTGGCAAGAGTCACAAGTTTGGGTGTATACCTTCACTTTCTTGATCAAGCTGTCGATCGTGAAGTGCTCTTGTAACATTTTTATACACCTTTTCGGGCCTAGGTGTCCGTACATTTGGTGTATCTCTGCAATTAGATCCTTCGACACGCTGTCAGGAATGTATAGTTTCCATTCGCCACGTCGTCGTCGGTACAACTTATCATTAACAATTTTATAAAATTTACTTAATTTACTATCTATAACGTTATTCTTAATCTTATCTATGAGCGTTCCGAGTTTGGCATCTTCATTTTGGTATTTGCCGATACCTCTAATTATTTTGCCTAATTGTTGACTCATTTTAATAACTAGGTGATTAATCAAATATTCGTGCGTCTCCTCGTTTGTCTCGTGTTGTTCCGTGTCAGCCGGGTATCTACTCAGTATGTCCGCAACGACGTTATCCTTTCCTTTGCAGTGGATAATGTCGAAATTGTACTCCTGTATGGCGAGAATCCATCTTGTAATTCTGGAATTATTTAAGTGACACTTGTGCATAAATGTTAATGCTTTATTGTCGGTGATTATCGTGAGTGGTTGGCCAAGTATGTACATACGAAACTTATCCAGACATCTAACGATACTCAGGAGCTCTTTCTCCGTCGTGAAGTAATTGCGTTCTGCTCCCTTAAATGTCTTGCTTGTAAAAGCGATGACGCCGATTTCTCCATCTTCATCAATCTGGTAAAGCTGGCCACCATACGCAAAATTACTAGCGTCACACTGAATATAGTATCTTTGGTTCGGCCGTGGGAACCGTAGAGTTACTGTGTCGATAAATAAATTCTTGACTCTCTGGAAACACTCGTCCACTTCCTTTGTCCATGAAAACTTTCGTCCACCTTTCAGCAGTTCATGTAAAGGTTGCGTTGTTTCTGCGTATTTACTCGAGAATCTGTTATAAAAATTGGTAAGACCAAGAAAACCTTTGAGTTGTTTTGTATTCTTCGGTGCTGGGAAATCCATAATCGCCTTTACCTTGTCATCGTTTGCTTGTATCCCTTTTGTTGTAAGGCGATAACCAAGGAAGGAGATCTCTCGTCTGAAGAATTGTGACTTGGTGAGGTTGACAGTTATATTTGCTTTATTGAGGTTGTTTAGCAACGCTTCTAAATGATTTAAATGTGTTTGTATATTATTGGAGTAGCACAAGCAGTCGTCCACGTAGATGATCGTGTTCTTCTTGACCTCCTCCTCGAGGGCCACATCCAATCCACGTGTCAACGCTGCAGAGCTGGTGCTGAGTCCAAATGGCGTCACTGTGAATCGGTAGCACTTCCCTTCATGCATAAACGCAGTGAAATCCCTACACTCTCGTTTTAATGGGACTTGCCAGAAGCTACTGGATAAATCGACTGTCGACAAGTACTGCATATCACCACATCTAGCCAATATCTCATTTACCGGGGACACTCCTTCGTAATCGGGCACGGTCACGCTGTTCACTTTTCTTGCATCGAGGCATAGGCGAACCCTCCCATCCTTCTTGATAACTGTCACGATTGGGTTGACGTACGGGCTGGCGCAACGTTCGATTACTCCATATCGTAACATCCGATTAATCTCCTCGTTCACCTTGTCTCTGTAGGCAAGCGGCACAGGCCACCCTCGTTGAAAGTAAGGTGTCCTGTCCGTAACGTGAAACTCGTGCGTGTAACCCTCTATTCTTCCCGGGCACTCCCTAAAAACATTCCGGTTCCTTACCAAAATCTCCTTCAGGCGTTGCAGTATTCCTTCATCCACGCAGTCTATGCTCCCAATCTTCTCATCGATGCATCGCAGTACTTCCTCTTCTTCTTCACTGTTTATCACGTCAATATTCATGATTGGTATAATGTGCTCCTCATCAACAGTATCGTTTTTTAAACTAACTACTTTGTTTCCGATGTCGATGCGACACCCAATTTCTTGTAAAAAACTAATTCCTAGTATACATGGTTTCACTAATTCTGGTATTACCAAAAACACACATTCATATCGGATACTATCAATCTCAATGTCACACAATATTTGTCTCTTAACTAATTTGGATTTACTTCCTACAGCACTTATTATAAATGTATTCGTTACGGGTAGTGTCTCATATGGTTCTATACTCTTCTTATGGTTATTAAACCAAGTTTCCGACAACCCGTTAACAATACAACCAGTATCAAGTAAGGCTTGGACAGTTACATCATTATTAAATTTAATAGTAATCTCGGGACATTTCAATATTTGTTTATTTACAATCTCGTCGTCCTCTTTTAGTAGGTCCTTTCGTAAATCAGGTAACAATATATTTACACTCTCACTCGGAAAGGAGTCGCTTAGAAATTCTATCTCCTCCCCTCGTTCGACGTATTTTTTTTTTGTTATTGTTGTCGCTGTTACCGTTCGCCCTTGGGGTAGTGCCAACGACCGTGCCACTGGGTCCTGGCTCAGCTGGTGTAAACTGTACTGTATTGACGTAGTGTTTGTTGTCATACCGACCCCTTGTTGCCTGTCGGTCACTTTCATTTTTATTGTATTGCGTTTCCCTTTCTCTCGGATTGTTCCTCCCTTCGTTGTAAGGTCTATAATGTGGTCTGCGAGTGTTATCTCCGCTCGACTGTATACTTGTGAATTCCGTAATCAGCGCTTCGAAATTTGGTATACTCGTGATACCACGTGTGACCACGGCGAGCTGCAAGTCCTTACCAAAGTGGCGAGCTAGTTTTCGTATCAGCTGAGTGTCGGTTAATGCTGGTGACAGTTGCCGACTTTCCAGTAAAATCCGTTCTACATATTGGACAGCTGTGATTGGTCCATTCCACTCATATCTGCCGTACTCCAGATTGTCGCGTATATTGTCCTGGCGTTCTTGACCCCAGTACTTCAAGGTGAAAGCTTCTTTGAATTCTTCGTACGTGGAGATTTGATTCCTTATGACGCGCCACCATATTCCAGCGTCCATCTCCAAGTGTCTTCCGATCCATTTAATGTCACCGTTGCTGTAGTACTGTTCCTGGATCTCTGACAATTCCTTCAGGAACTCCACTGGGAACCTGTCAGTGCCGTTATACTTTAACTCTGTATGCGTGTGTCCGTTAATTCTACTGATTATTCCAGACTCACCTTCAATTAGCTGACGCTGTAGTCGTTCTATCTGGGATTTTAATTCGTTAATACGGGTGGTTTTCTCTCTGGTGCTCTCGTCTAGTCTTTGTTCCGCCGACTTCTGTCTTCCATCTACCTCATTGATTTTCTGTTGCATTGTGTTGTTTACGTCTCCCTGTTCCTGTTGTAGTTGTCTTACTGTTTGGAATAGTTCGACTTTCAATTCCTCTTGCTTCTTGTGATTTTCTTTTGCGTGTGTCTCCACTCTGTTGTGGATCTTTTTGATGCTCGTTTGAGTATTTTGGGCAACACTCTTTAGTTCCTGTCGGTCTAATTCTCTTGTTTCACGCACCTCTTCGAATTTCTCGTCGGTGTCGTCCCTTAACTCTTTTATGATTTCGTTCTGCTGCTTCTGAACCTCGTCTATCTTCTTATCACAATTATTTATATATTCACGCACTTCCGCGCGTATTTGTGTGAAATTTTCATTCTGCTTCTCGAACTTTTCATTGATTTCTTCTTTTTGCTTCTCAAACTTCTCTTCTAATTTCTCGAATTTTTTATTAAAATTTTCATTAATCTCTTCCTTTTGCTTTTCGAATTTTTCATTCATAAAATCCATTAATGCGCGCAACGTCACCTCTTCCTGCGGTTGTTGTTGGGACTCCTGTCCCCGCGCTCTGACGTCTGACGTCTCCTCGGTCATTTGTGAATAAGTTGGTGATTCCTCTCGTTCGACACCAGGTACTCCCTGTTGGTTATTAATGTCAAAATTCATGGAATCTGTGCTACTGGTCGTCATTTTTGCAGCTTTACTACGCGTTAACATTCAGTCCCAGTCCAACTAGCTTCACACTAATAATATTTGTTCTTACAACTACTAACATGAAATATTAATATATACGCTTATCCTATCTCTACTGCCTGCTCTTTGCCGTGCGGTGGGCGCCAAATACCACACTGTGGGGTGTTATGCTATTACGCTACTGAATTAACGAATCTGTGATTAAGTAATTATTGAATATATTAATTTGCATAATGAGCTCGTGTAATCAATAAATAACACGTTAATTACTTTACGTTAGCATAACTATTGCATGGAGACTCTAGTTGTTGCATTAATAAATAAAATAAAATAAACTACCATAAATCACTCAAATGCCACTTTCTCGTTCTTAGGTAATTTGACAATGATGAACGCATATTGATAAAATAAACACTTATTTATTAACATTATATCATTCATTAAATTCAATATATAAAATATGGAAGATTCCCTGTAAATACATACATTCATAAACTCATGAAAAGAACATAAAAGAACACATGTTTATACATCAAATTACAAGGTAAATCCAATACGTTGTTTGCTGAAAAACATACACATACATATATAATGTAATCGATATATAGAAACACAAATATTCAGACAATAAATCCTATACTAATGCGTTCATCGTATGCCTCAGATGGATGGCGTTAATTATATTTATCATGTTTAAATTAGATGCTCAAGGGGTGTTTCTTGAAAAAGAGACAGGACAGTAGAGTTTCTTATGATAAGAATAGCATAAAGATTACTTGTTTAGGTGAATTTATCCGATATTTCCATCGGCGTAACTCCTCTCTGCTGGATCATGTGTGGGAAGCTGTGCTGAGCTGTGACTGACACTTAACACACGCGAAACAGATTCACTCGCGCTGTGTGTTCGTATTAAAGTTCATCGTTACTTATGGTGTATATATATATGTCTGTCTATTGTTCAACGTTTGATATGTTCATTACTGTTAGTGTTTTGATGCCGCGGTGTAATTGTTCCACATGATATTGAATCGCACCGCAACACTGTATAATGTTATTATTTCGCCGTCCGGTATTACATCAACGAAAGTTCTACGCGTCGATTATTGATGTAAGTGTGACTGGTTAGTTCAATTCTGAATTAGAGTATAATAAATAATTCTATAATTGTTAAGCACTGGCGTATGTCGCATGTTTTTAGACACTGAAAGTACACTATTACCGGATACGCGCCAATATCGAAATGTCTGAGTCTCTTAGTTATATGACGCGTGGCAAAATTTCAAAGTCCCACTGCCGTCCGTATGTTAATCGAACTTTGACGACCGACTGTTGAAAATTATAAAGACTGTTCTACTGACCGACTGACTGCTCAAAGTATATGAGTAAAAATTTATGAAAGACCGTCCAAAGTATATGGTTGAAAAATTATGAGAGACTGTCCTCCCGCGTGCTCTGCAAGCAGTTTTTATCAAACATCGTGTACCACAATGCACCGTACTGGAAAACACGCCTCAAGTTGAACATGATAGGACGGAAGATCTCCTACCCTTAAGCCAGAGTGTCGTTCTTCACTTCCCATTCGACGTTCCCGTTGCTATGCTGGCGACGGTCCTCTCCACCAGGTCTCTGGGTAGATGCTGGGTTGTGATTGGATATCCTGTCTCCCCACGGGTTCGCGTCGAAAGCCTCCGTACTCTTTTCCTAGAACAGGAGAAATTTCATGCTCGTCTATCATGCCATTGTCTAAGCGTACTCCGGGTCTCGCTGCAGTTCTCACGAAAACAATGTGTCGTCTCTTGTTATTGTTCGCTGTGTTTGACCCTTTTTTTCTGAACGCTATCCTGGCGCAGAGTGACGTCGTTTCCAAAACGGCACACCTACTGCCTGTCGTAAATATCCGTTGTCGCCAGTAAGTCGTTCCCCTGCTGTTTACAAGTTCGATTCTATTATTTTAGGTATCGATGTCCGTCCTCGTATAGGGTATATACTATTGTGTGACTTACACTCTTTTTATTCTTTACTAGTACTCTACAAATTAACCCGGCAGTGTGTCCGTCACAGTTTCTCCTCTAAATTGGTACTTGACACAGTTTCCATTATCTGACATTTGCAGGCTGTAAATCTCGTGTTTTAGACGAGCCTGTCACGGCCAACCCTGTGCCCTATTGTACAACTATGTGAAACGTACTTGCATTGTCTGAAGTAAACGTTCACTTGACACTTCTACACACATTTCTTTATTTATTGCTCGTGGGCTGAGTAGGTGTGTCATGCTGAATGTAACGTCTTTTCAGTCACACTAAAATTTTTTAAATTTTTGGTTGTTACAATAGTTATTATTTATTATTTGTTGTTCTCCCTATGGCAGGTCTTCAAATGGTAAGAGCTCTCCAAGCTGTCCCATCGCATGCCAGTCTTTTCGTTTCTTCTTAACACCCTCTGATTATAATGCTATCTATTAACATCATTCTTCAACGCCCTCTTTTTTCTTTTCTCCTCCTATGACATCCTGCATGGCAGTTGTAAGCAAGCAGTCTCTTCTTAAACAGTGACCTAACCAATTCCTTTTTCTATTTTCTATTACCTTCAGGATTCTTATTACCTTCAGGGTTCTTCTCTCTTCTCCTATTCTTCTTAAACCTTCATCATTCCTTACTTTACCAACCCACCTTACTGTTTCCATTGCTCAACAAACCCACATCTCAAATGCTTCTAATCTTTTCTCATCCTCTTTCCTCGGTGTCTATGTCTCTGCACTATATAAAGCAACGCTCCACACATAACATTTGGCCAACCTTCTTCTTAAATTCCTATTAATTGTGCTACACAGCAGTCTTTTCATCCCATTAAATGCCTCTTTTGCTATAGCAATTCTTGCTCTAATTTCACGAGTGCAGGACATGTCTTCACTTATTAACCTTCCAAGATATTTAAACAACTCCACCTGTTGTATTTTGTCTTGCCTTATCTTTAAGTTTGCCCTTTTTCCTCCTCTGCTAATCACCATAGACTTAGTTTTCCTTATTAATCCTCATTCCATACCCCTCGCATACTAAATTAAAATCTCTTACCATTTCATTCATTGTCTCTTCCTTTTCTTCTAAAAACAACCATATTATCAGCAAACCTTATACATTTAATTCTTCTTACAGCTACATGTACACCTCTTGTTTTTTCAAAGCACTTCCTAATCAAAATCCCATTACTAAATTTGCTAAATAGCGTTGTAAAATTTGTAGACTTTAATAACCTTGACTTTAGTATATTAAATAGGTGTACACTGAAATACAATACTTGTTTATAAAGTGTACATGTTATTTTACTCCTAGTTTGTTATAAATTTAAAACACTAAAATGTTTAATATTTGATTAATATTTCTGTTTACTTTAGTAGTCAAATGTTTAACATATATTCTAATTACTCGTCTGAATAAGCAGGATTTCTTTAGCGGCAATTTAATATTTTTCAATTCACAACCACTTTTCAGTAATTGAGTTCCTGCGCTCGTATTTTATTGAAGTGCGGTATGGACGTGCGCGCTCTCACTTTCTGACCCAATGTGAAGCGGAATTAATTGGCTGCGTTCGCAGATTTTGTTATTTCGTGCTCAGCTGTATGTGGTTTCAACCAGTAACACGGTAATTTAAACTGCAGAATTTTTTAAGCCTTAAAGGAACATTTTTGCAAATTTATGCTTATAGAGTAAAAGAGAAATAAAGTCACATAAAGAGGGATAATGCATGATAAAGAATAATGAAGAGGCAAAAAGAAAATAAAGTGAGGTAAAGAGGTACAAAGAAAGATAAAGAAATACAAATATATAAATAAAATAAAGATGTATAAACGGTAAAGCAGATAAATTATAAGATAAAGACAGATTTAAGTCAGACAAAGTGTGATAATGTCTGACAAAAGATTAAATCAGATAAAGAGAGATAAGGTCAGATACAAAGACTAAGTCAGATAAAGAGTGGTAAAGGCAGGTAAAGAGATTAAGTCATGTAAAGAATGATGAAACCAGATAAAGACAGATAACAGTAGAGAAAATCAAAACTAGATAATTTTGAGTAAATAATGATGGAGTGATAAAATGGAGATACATACTTATTAACAAAGAAATAGAGAGATAAAGAGTGATAAAGAGTGATAACTGAGACAAAGAAAGGTAAAGAGAGGTACAAAGAGGTGAATACAGATAACTGCATATGCAGATAAATTAGTTGCAGGGCATTAAACAGAGACAAAACATGTAAACAGGTGAAAATAAAGATAAATGTAAATAATAGTTACCAAATGAGACGTTAAAAGAATATAGAGATAAAGATATCGGGTAAAAATATAAATAGAGTAAAACAAGAGATAGGCCTATAAAAATAAGTGAAAAAGATTATGTGAGATAAAGAGAGAGATATAAAGATACACAGAGATGCTGATAGATAAAGACATAAACAGAGACAGAAAGAGGTAGAGACTAGTAAAGGCTTATGAAGACAATTGAAGATGGTTAGAGCGGCATGAGATGACAAGAGGTAAGGTGGAAGAAACGGAGATAGAGAGAGGCGAGATGAGATGTAAAGAGATACAGATAAATAAAGTTAAACAACCAAAGATAAAATTAGATAAAGAGAAGTAAAATACGAAGAGGGGAAATAAATAGACATAGGGGAGATGTAAGAGAGACAAAAAGAAGTAAGCAGAGATGTGGAGAAGTAAAAACTCACATTAGAACGTTATGAGTTAAAGAGAGTTAAAGATACGTAAATCAAAATAAAGTGAGGTATTGCTAAGGAAACAAAGAAAGAAAAAGGGATCAGGTATAGTGAGAAAGTAAAATATTCTTGCTAAAAGTGAGAAATGTTATATATTCTTGTAAACATATGGTATGGTATGATTTTATATTTTGTTAAAAAGCTGCATCTACATGAATTAATTAACTCTGCAAAGTTTCACAGGTGAGAGTGACTGTGTTGTTAATAACATGGAACTGACTATTAACTCAATACTATTTCTGCCACTATAATATAACAGTCACACTTCAATGGATGAATAAGAAATGTAAACAGTTATTCCGTAATTAGTTGCCGTAAGTGAATTAAGAATCAACAGATTCAACGTTTGTTGATTCCGCCCGTAAAGTTAAATTACTTCTTACTTCAGACTTAGTCTAGTACGAGTTTATTTTCTAATAACGTTTAAATTCACGGATGGAAACTGAAGCGCGTCCGTTGGCTATTATTCATTTTACATCGAGGATATTTGTACGTAGTAAGCGTTAAGCAATTTAAGAGAAATTGTTATATTGCAAACAAAGTTTATTTATTGCGCTGTTGTAATTAGTTTCGTAAAGCGCAAAGTGGCAACGACAGAAGGGCAACAAATCAACTGCGCAACGAACGTAAAACTAACAAATTAAATCGAACGAACGGACGGGCGGAAGAAAATTAAGAGAAAACGAGGAAGTAAAGCCGAGGTCGAGATTTATTAAGTTTTAATTAAGTTTAACAACACAGGTGGAATCGGAAATAACAAACAAAAAAAAGAGAAAGAATCCAACAGACGGGGGTTGGAAATGGCGTTAAGTAATAGCGTATATTGTGCTGTTTGGAGAACTATTTTCTGCTCTACTCGCTTCCTCTCTCAGTAAGTAACTTTATATACCCGATTTGTTGTTCACGATTCACAACTTAAGACGATTTTTATAGTGATCGCCCTCACAGCGTGCGTATTATCTTTGCTTTGAAACTTAGCAGTGTATCCCTTTTAATATTCGTCATCAGTATTACCACTTGTGTCTCCACGATTGCTTTCAGTAATTTCTTCTTCTGCTTCTTCTTCTTACTCTTTCTTTACTTTTCTTTTACTCTTCATCGTCGTCGTCGTAGTCCTTCTTATCCTCCTTCTTTTACTTCTTCTACTATTCTTTTTCCTTTCATTTTCCTTCCTCTTCTTCCACTTTTTTTGTACTTCCTATTTTCTTCTTCTTCACCTCCTTCTCATCCTCCTTTACGATATTTCATTGTATTTTCTGCTTCTCTTTCTTCTTTCTCTCTACCTGATCCTCCTTCTTTTACTACCTACAGGTATGCCGTGTTATGAAGATGATGATGATGATGAGTCGTTGTAGAAAACGTTTATTCTCAGGTATAATAACTTCACTATGGAAAGTTGTTGTTCACATGCAAAATTCAAATTAGTATTACCCATTTTATTTCGGACAGGCCGTGGCCAACAAAAATCAATAAAAAATTGCAATCTTCCCTTTTGGTGTAGTGCTTCATTTATGTTCATTGTCATCATCATCATCTTCAAGGATTAAACCAAGAATGGTTTGTTCCGGTCTCAAACAGGCAAAGATTAGTGCTGGTCACTCCAGCGCTTCCTCGGACGTGTCACACCTCTCCTTCCCCTCGGCTTATAGTTCCATAGTTGTTTGGGGATGCGGCAGTCATCCATTCGGCAAAGATGTTCCCACCAATTCAGCCGATACTGGGCGATCCTGTCGAGTATACTTATTCAGATCCTGCCGTAGGTCTGTGTTTATTCCACGATCATGGAGAGTATACCCCGCCTCGTGTCTGAGAAATCTCCTTTCAGACACTTGTATGCGACTGGTCTGGCCTTTCGTTAAACTTCAATTCTCAGACCCATAAAGAGTGTGGGAAGGGCCATCAAATTGTATAATTTTAGGCGTGTTCCTTTACTTGCTGACTTAAGGTTTCGCCTAATGGTCCCGCACATAAGGTTGAAGTTATGCAACTTATTCACCACGTCGTTGCTTGTATTAAAAGAAACACTGCAGCCCAGGCAATCAAAATTGCTGACATGCTCCAGGACAGTACCATTTACAACAATTTTGGTCCGTACGAGATCAGTTTCACGAAAAGCCATCACCTTAATCTTATAGTCTATTAAGTGAGGAATTTTCTGCCGATTTTGAGTTAGTGTCCATGGATCCTTCTGTTTCTTTTTGCAAAATTTTCATAAAGGGTTATAAATGAAGTTAAGGAAATTTTTTGGCCCGCTCTTAAATTTAGATGTTGTTTTCACCCCTTTTTCGGGGGTGAAAAAACAAAATTTAATTAACTCCGGGACCCGATAGAGAATTAAATTCTAAGCATAAAGGATATATGCACTTTTTTGAAAAGATGCGTTGTTTGCAAGTTACAAGGGTTTAAAGTTTTGCAAAAAAAATGGGTTTTTTTAAATTAATCTGATAATAACTCAAAAACGACGCCATTTTGCGAAACATTTGTATAACTCAAACTTAAAGCTTATTACCAGGCGAACATTGTCCACATTATTTAGTTTTCTTATGTCAAATGGTTCTTGAGACACAGCTAAAACAAAATGGCGATTCACCGGGTTTTGACCAAATTACGTGTTTTAAACTAATATATCTAGGTGAAAAATTTTTCGATTGTAACCAAATTAGTATCAAACAAAAGCCCCGTCAATTTTCTAAAAACTCTAGGTTAATTACTTGTGTAGCTTAAAATATTACGAAGTTATGTAGGAAAATATCATAATTTCTGCGTTTTCCAAGAAATGTAAAAAGGGACGTCCGCCATTTTGTGAAATATGCATATTAAGCTGAGATACTGTAGTTTTCGGTTGTCTATTATATTATCAATGTCCTAAATTTTTTTTGAACTTTATATGTATTGCTGTACAGTAACACGCAACGTTTTAAGAAAATTCAAGTTTTTGGATTTTCGCTAAAATTCGGCTTTTTTATTAAATATTTCAGTAACAATGTGTTTTATCGAAAAATTGTTATGAGTAAAAAATATAACTTATAAAAGAACAAAATTTTTAAATTTTGTTTTATTCCTTTATGCCTGAAACTTGATGAGTTAAAGCAGTTTAAATGTGTATTTAGCCGACATCGTGTAAAACATTTTTTATTTCTAGGCGAAATATCTACTGTACAGTAGGTTTTTTACTATAGTGCATAGGACAATAGTTGTAGCTATTTAGATGTTTTACAAAAGGCATTTTGTTTGAAATTCTTTTCTTCAATATTGACCGTGTTATGACAATAAATGTAAACGCGCTCCACCAGTTAGATTTTGTTATCGTACGTTATATGTTCGTCTGTGGTCCTGAGAGCCTATTAATTTATAGGCCTACTAAATTAAACTTTTTCAAATTTACAATAGAATTAAGTATTTATTTATTTTTTAACGTCTATTGTAAACAAAACAATATCTGTTGCAATTTGTCACTGTCTGTACTGCTAGTTCGTTATATGAATCGAATATTTAATTTAATAAAATAATACAATGTTTATCGTTCAACGTTTCCTTGATTACATTTTGTAAGTATGGATGAAATATCTATTTTATTTTGACTGAATTTTGAACTTTTGAATTTTGAATGTACCCAATTTCAGGACTTCAAATTACATCCTCGCGTTGTTTCACGTTTTCAACACTTTAGGGGTTGTTTTCACCATTTAAAGTCTAACCCTTGCGTCGAATGTATTCCTTGACGTCAAAATCGTAATCAGCAAACCCAAAAATCTATAGGTACTTACTCTTACTTTAGAGGCTTTGGCCGTCATTCCTGCGACGTTTAATGCTTACACCTCCTGATTATATTCTGCTTCAACCCTTTAAAAATTACGCTTTGCGTCAAACATAATTTTGGACGTCAGAATCGTAATCAGCACCCCAAAAACCTATAAGTACCTAATTTCAGGGCTTCAAAATGCATCCTCCCGTCGTTTCATATTTTCAACCCTTTAGGGGTGAGAGCGGGCCAAAAGTTTTCCTTAACTTTGTTCTAGAACCTTTTAGGATGCGATAGCAAAAGGAATCAAGAAATTACATGGACACTAACTCAAAGTCGGCAGATAGGCCCTTTGTCATGCCTCACGTAATAAACTATTAGGTCTTTATTTGTAATCCAGAGTCTTTGGAGATTCGATTTAACAAATGTATACCCGTCTGCCACCTGTTTTCCGAGTCCGTCAGAATAGCCTGATCGTCCGCAAACAACAAAGTGTCAGTTGTAGAGTGACCAATCCTAAAATGCTCTGGAAGACACATCTGCCAGTTTTGTATGACGTCGTCAGTATATAAATTATAAGTAAATGTGATAATGGACACACTTGTCGTAGTCGACAATAGATCAGGCCAACGCTAGGAGCTGTTCTCGGTTTCCATGCTTCAATTCCTTGCTTCAATTATGTTCTACTCCTATTTTAACTTCACGTTTCTTCACTTTTTTTATTCTACCACGTTTTGTATAATTACAGTCGAGACATGAATGCAATTGTTTATCAGCTACAACATCTTCATCCTTTATTGTCTGGTTACGACAGTTCAAGTGTCAAGTTGTAACTGTCTCAAACTAAAACGACTGTCTTCAACTCAGTTTGTGCAGATTAGAGAGTCCACTGGTTGGGTGGCAGTTACCCAACCCCTTACGTACGTTATAATTTGTCCGCCTCGCCTCTGTAATTAACTCTGTGTGTGTGCGGAAACTATCCTAAACTGAAATAACTTAATTAGTGTGAACGTACAACGACACTTGTAATTGTAAAACCGGACGTCAGGCCGTCACGGAAAGTTCAATGGAAGCTGCGAAACTACATTTCCTATTTCTGTAAACGTCGTCATCATCATCCTCATCATCATCTTCAAGGATGGTTTTCTCCGGTTTCAACCAGGCAAAGATTAGAGCTGGTCATTCCAGCGCTTCCCCGGACGTCCCATCGGCTCATAGTTCCATAGTTGTTTCGGGTTGAGGCAATTTAGTAGTGAATATGTCCCCTGGATATCTTATTAGGATATCGCAGGGTAAGACGTACGGTGCCGCTGCCACCTTCAGGCGTAACGTCCAGCCCGATTTTCTGTCCGAGTCTTCTTCCATAAACTGACTGTCTTACCAGACTAAAGAGACCAGTTTTTCCTGTTGAGATATCAATGGGGATCTTTAATGTGGTGGTTTCGCCTTGCCTCCCACATCATACGTCGTTGACCAATGGAAGGTCATCCGTCTTTAGGGGCAATTTCTCGCCTCAAGGGCAAGAAGGTGCCCTAACCTGTATTTGACAATGACAAATAGAGGATACCAATGACCAATGACAAATTGACGATGACAATGATCTTATACCGGCTGTCACTCGGTGTCCAGAGCCGCGTTAGCCACCTGTACGCGTTGCCCATCCCCCACTACTTACAGATGCGTCTGGATACTTCTCTTCATCAAGGAATAAGGCATTACTCATCCTCTCCAGTACTTTGGGGAACTGTAAACGTCATCATGGCTATCTCTGTATAGTGTTCTGTCGCGCACATGTCCTCCGTTCGAGATCAAAATTCACGTATTGACGTCACAATATGGGATTATATGGGAGAGCGTCTCAGTGGCGGATTCAAAGGGTCTACAGGGGTAGTGACGTGTCTAGAATTTGTTTTTGCAGGAGTGCCAGATCGGGTTGGGTTCATACAAAAGAGAAAACTAGTTAAGACTAATCAACATTACTATATTTAAAGTGGCTGAAAAACGCGTGATATCGTCCTAAACTCAGTCCCATCAAAGCAAACGGTAATAAAACAACAAAAATGCGCGTTATTGAAACATTGTTAAAAGATGTTTATTAACTGAATTGATTTTCCTATATTCCATATTTCAAAAAGACAAAAATATGGAACAAAAAGAACAAAATAAAATACAATAGCCCAAAAATTAAGAGATTAACAAAATTCGTCAACTGTTTCAATCCCCTGGGAGGTCCGGTCCTGTTGTCCCCCCCGTAAATACGCTCCTGCACAGGGTCACGTACTCTGCCCCCTTAGACGGCCCTAAATACACTCGACAAATGGTCTCTATAGCTAGTTTAATTATAACACTAACGGTTAGTTTAAACCAAAAATTTTCAACTAGACAGAAAGAGAATTTGAGCAAATTGGGGGAAAGATTTATGTACGGTAGCGCGATAATTTCGCTTTCTAGGTTGGCTAATCTGCTTACTGCCTTGCTTCAATATTTGCGTGTTAGAACTTTGTACAGTGTGTATCAAGCGCTCTCGGCGTTCGGTTCGCCGAACCCTTTCGCTGTCAATTGTCGAATTTAATGTAGGCTTTAGGCCGCACATTCTTGCTTATGGCCGACTAGGGCCGTTTCAATGTAATTCAAATTTATAATACTTGGCAACACGCATTATTAGCCGACCTGATTTCGATAAATTAAACATTTGTAACGTAACTAAAGAAAGGCATTAAAATCAATTCAAATACAGTCCACATCTTATCATTTTCTTCCCAATGAAGCAATGCATGTATCACATACTATTCTTAACAAACATGGTTAACCAGCCGACACGATTATTCACTTCAAGAAACATCTTTTAAGCCCACTTGGGCCCAACACACAACATTTTTTGGTCACTCCGGGCCTGGATTTTCCATCCAATATTTTCTACCACTATTTCTGGCCATCACGGGCGAATTAGCACGTCAGCTAATACGACCGTGGCGTGATTTGCATCGCCATTTCGCTCGTCATCTTCAGACAACATATTAGCAAGTGCCTGCCAGCTACAGTGCTTACTCAAGGTGGTCATCTCTGCCAGCTGTTTGCCATCTTCACCAAGGAGCCGACGCTGCAGGACATCGCCAACAAGGTATCACCAACAACAGTGAAACAAGGTGCGTAAAATGTCTGAAGAAGGCCTCAAGGTGCTGACCAGAAAGAGAGGCGGCTTAAAGTCCGCAATAGTGCGGATACAATCCGCTGTAAATTCATTTGACATAACTTTAAGTACAAAACATTTTCTAACTGTAAGACTGGATAGTCTCAAAAGCTTGGCCTCGAAGTACGACGAGGTACAGTCTGAAATAGAGCTCATTAGTAAAGACACGAGCGTTGCTCAAGCAGACCGAGTTGAGGTCGAAGAAATGATATATTCAACTGAAGCAAACATTTTGCAATTACTTGACACATTTAATACTCAGACTGTGCCTCCCGTATTAACGACGCCCATGCAATTAAAGCCGATAAGTTTGCTCTGCTTCTCAGGCAACATATTGGAGTGGCAACATTTTTATTCAATTTTTACCGATTTAGTGCATTCAAGATCTGATTTAACACCAGTGCAAAAATTACATTATTTACATTCCTCTGTGAAGTGTGAACCGTTAGATTTAATAAAGTCGTTACCTATCTGTAAAGAAAATTATGCAATAGCGTTGAATTTGCTGTCCGAAAGGTATAACAACCCATTCATATTAGCTAAATACTATGTGCAAAACCTACTTCAGGTCAAGTCCACAATAAAGGACTCGGTCCAAAGTTTGGCGGAGTTCACTAACACAATAACGTCTTTCGTTAATTCACTGGCAGCAATGAAGCTGTCAGTGAATTCATTTGAATTTATCACTATACAGTTGTTATCCACCAAACTTGACCCTATTACTTTCAAACTTTGGAAGGAGTCAATAGACCCTGACAATTTGCCTAGCTTTCAAGACTTGACGCATTTTTTAAAGTTACGCAGACAGCTGTTAGAAAATACAATGCCTATTGAACCCGGACAGCAATTCAACAAACTTAATGTAAGACCTAACAATAAATATGAGAAGTGTAGCTTAAGAAATACTGCTGGCAGCACTATATTTAAGAGCTATCACACAGCGGCAAATCATTATTCATGCGTGTGTTGTAAATTCAACCACCCGCTTTACATATGTAATAATTTTCGTATATTAAGCACCGCTGAGCGGGGGCAATTTGTTGCAAATCATAAATGTTGTAGCAACTCCCTTAGATCAGGTCATCTGATAGCTAACTGTAAGAGTAAACAGGTGTGTAAAATCTGTTCAAAACGACACCACACATTGTTGCACGCAAATTACGTGCCGAAATCAACAGCTGCCAGCAGCAATTATTGCTCGCTTAAATTACAGTGTAAAAACAATGTTCTTTTATCCACAGCGGTTGTATCTGTCGTTGATCAGGTTGGCAACCGGCATAGGGCTAGGGTGCTCCTGGACGCCGTTTCACAGATAAATTTCTGTACAAAATCATTTGCAAATAAGCTACAGCTCGAATTAACCAAATCTAATATTCCAATCACAGGAATAAACAACACAGCTTGTTGCGAAACTGATATTGCTTCCATACGTATTATTTCTCGCTATCAGAGACATAGTTTCGAGGCGAAATGTGCCGTCTTATCTACCTTAACTCACAATCAGCCTTCAACCTCGTTTGATATCAACCAGTTCCACATTCTAAACAAAATTTTCCTGGCTGACCCAGATTTTAATATATCTTCGCAAATCGACATACTATTAGGGGCACAATTTTATCTGGATTTGATATTAGCCAATAAATACACACGCGGCCCCAATTTTCCCGTCATTCAGGAAACAAAACTGGGCTACATTTTGGCTGGCAATCTGTCCAAGCACTGCCACAACGAGGGTCCTGCTGTTTCGTTCCTAGCAAGGAACAACGACAGTCAAATTCTGCAATCTCTCGAGAGATTTTGGGAAGCAGAAACTATCCCTGACAATACCCCTGATAGCGAGTCGGCCTGTGAAGAACATTTTGTGCTCTCTACTCAGCGCAACCACGAGGGTAGATTTATAGTGTCACTTCCATTCAAGTCTGATAATCCCCACTTGGGGGAATCTTACACGAGTGCCGAATCAAGATTCTTAAGCTTGGAGCGTCGATTTAGGCGAGATTCCAAGCTCGCTCGCGACTACGCGGACTTTATCAAGGAATATATGGATCTTGGGCACATGACACTCATCGATGATGGCGCTATCAATTTAGGAGCGTCAAATATTTACTACGTGCCTCACCATGCCGTGTTTAAACAGTCTAGCTTGACCACAAAACTGCGCGTTGTTTTTGATGGTTCGTCCAAGACTACTAATGGCCTTTCGTTAAATGACATATTGTTAGTAGGCCCCAATGTTCAACAAGACCTTTTTTCCATTCTTTTGCGTTTCCGCATACATAAGTATGTTCTCATTGCCGACATCGAGAAGATGTATCGTCAGATTCGCGTAGCTGAAGGGGATTGTCACTATCAACGCATTTTGTGGCGTGATTCTCCCCTCGAACCACTTAAACATTTCGCGCTGCGAACGGTAACCTACGGCACGCCTAGCGCCTCTTTTTTGGCCACTCGTTGCCTTCTACAAATTGCTAGGGACAATCAGGCTTCCTTTCCCCAAGCGGCGTTAGCCATAACCAACGATTTTTATGTCGACGATCTACTTACCGGTTCGGACACTATCCCTAATCTAACCAAGCTGAAATCCGATCTAGGTGCGTTACTTGGTCAGTATGGTTTCACGTTGCACAAATTGGCATCAAATGAACCCACAGCGGTCGCAAATCATCACAATTTTTCACGACCCCTAAATAAACAGGACAATGTGCGTACCCTAGGCATTCTTTGGAACAATACTGCCGATTCATTTTTGTTCGACATCAAACTATTTCCCGTTGATTCAAGCATATCCAAGAGAAAAATTCTTTCGATTATTGCTGGAATATATGATCCCCTTGGTTTAATCGGTCCAGTTGTCTTTTTGTATAAACATTTCATGCAGCGACTTTGGCTTTGTAAGCTTGGTTGGGATGAACCGATTTCCGGTCGGTCACTTTCGGATTGGCATTCTTTGTGTGACAAATTGATTCTGATTGGCAAAATAGTAGTCCCGCGATCTATTCGTTGCAAGCGTGAGGCAGCTACAGTTCAATTGCATGGTTTTTCGGATGCTTCGGAAAGAGGGTTTGGCTGTTGTATATATATCAGAGTCATTTATCAAGATTCTACTGCCTCCTGTCGCCTCTTGTGTTCCAAATCTCGCGTGGCTCCCCTACGACAGGTGTCATTACCTCGCATCGAACTCTGCGCTTGCTTGTTATTATCGCGACTCATATCTAAGGTTATTCGTTTATTGATAATGTACATTTGTATTCTGACTCTATGGTGGCTCTTTACTGGATTCATGCGCAGTCTACGCGTTGGAAAACATACGTCGCTAATCGGGTTGCTGAAATTCAGCGTCGTACGCAAACTTATACCTGGCATCACATTGATTCGCGACACAATCCTGCTGATATTATATCTCGGGGGTGTCTCCCTGACGTTTTGCGCGATTGCTCGCTTTGGTGGCACGGTCCTAGCTGTCTGTCTCAATCGTCAGAGTCTGATCCCTTCCCATCCTTCGTACCGGCCACTCCGTCGTCCTCTGAAGTCACCGCGGAAGAGAAAAATACACATAACCTTTCTCTAATGTCTACCCTGGCTGTCGACCTATCTTTGGACTTTTCCTCGTTGCACCGGCTAACGCGTGTATACGCATACTGTTTTCGGTTCATCAGAAATATTAGGCACTCAACTGCGGACAAACTTGCGGGCGATCTGACCCCTGTAGAAATTCATCAGTCTCTCAACTTCTTCATAACACAGTCTCAGTCGATCCACTTCACAACAGAAATTAATTGTCTTCGGAACGGATCTTCTGTTTCCATTAGGAGTAAGTTGGCTTCTCTCGACCCGTTTCTTGACGAGTCTGGAGTGATACGCGTGGGCGGACGATTGCAGCATTCCCAATTACCCTACGATTCGAAACATCCTATTGTATTACCCCCATCGGCGCATATTACACGCCTTATCATTGAACGTGAACACATTCGTTTACTTCACGCTGGTGCTCAACTCGTGCATCATTCACTGCGTCAACGTTGGTGGATTGTTAATGCCCGGCTAGTCATCCGTTCCATTATTCGAAAGTGTCTCAAGTGTATCAGGTTTAGTGCCACACAGCAAGTTCAGAAACTTGGTATTTTGCCATTCCCTAGAGTCACTCCTTCTAGGCCGTTTCTATTTTGCGCGGTTGATTATGGTGGTCCCTTCATGATTCGTCATGGCGGGCAGAAGTCTAGAACTCTTTCTAAGGCATACGTATCTTTGTTTGTTTGCTTAGCGACTAGGGCTATTCACTTGGAATTGGTTTCCGACCTTACGGCCAGCGCGTTTATAGCCGCATTACGTCGTTTCATGGCACGTAGGGGTATACCCAGTCAACTGTACTCCGACAATGGCACAAACTTCAGGAAGGCCCGCACTATCTTACATGATATTTACAACTTTTGGCACAATAAGGATGCCATCTCTTCGATCAAGTCATTCACATCCTCTCAGGGGATATCATGGTCATTTATTCCGCCCTCCTCACCTCATTTCGGTGGCCTTTGGGAGAGCGGCATAAAGAGTTTGAAATTTCATCTGCGCCGCGTGGTAGGCAAATCTATACTCAACTTCGAAGAGTTCACGACCGTTTTGTCTCAGATAGAGGCCTGTCTGAACTCTAGACCTTTATTTGCTATCTCTTCAGATGTTAACGACCCGGTGCCACTTACACCTGGCCATTTTTTGATTTGCGCACCCTTAACGGCGATACCGGACCCAGACCTTTCTCACGTTCCTGTTTCTCGTCTTGGGCGTTGGCAACTTCTTCAGAGGTTTGTCCAAGGCATTTGGAAGGCATGGTCTCGCGATTATTTGCACCAGTTGCAGCAGCGTCACAAGTGGAAGTTTAACAAGGATAATGTTTCCATTGGTGACTTAGTTTTGCTTATTGAGGATAATTTACCTCCATTAACCTGGAAATTTGGCGTAATTATCGCCACATTTCCCGGCCCAGATAACTTGGTTCGTGTCGTGGACGTTCGCACGCCTACGGGTGTTTTGCGGAGACCAATACATAAATTATGTCTGTTGCCAGCGCGAGACGAGATTTGACATTATGATTACTTAGCACAATGCTATTTTTATTTAGCCACTGGCTTATTACTTATTACGACCATGTGGTCAACATAATTGTGATGAATTATCACAATATTTTTTCTTATCAATTTTACGCCATCGCATGCCTTTCTAATTTTCATGTTTTTGGTGGTCTCATTTTATAAAATTTTAAAGTGGACGAACAATAACGAAAGGGAGTTATTACCTTTGTTTTATTTTAAGGACACATAAGTCAAATGTTTCAAACTTGTTAAGTTATAAACACTTGTTTTAGCATAATCCTAATTATTTTTTGAGTCAGCAACTGTCTGTTTTGCTCAAGCAAGTATTAGTTTAGTTAATATGCAAAGGCTTTTATTATTATTTGTATTTTCGTATGTGGAACATTTGATTTATGCCTCATGTCTTCCTCACTATTGTGTAAAAATTTGGTTATTTCTAAACTTATTTTCAATTGTTTCTGTAATTTCAGTATTGTATTGTTATTTGACATTGCAATTATTCATCTTGTAATTATTTAAATCATTGTTATTGTATTCACATAAATTGTGTCTATGTAAAAACTATTGCTTGCGTCTGCCGTATGTAACTGCCACGTCTAGATTTATTTTATATTGTATTTTATATTGTATTCATTTTGCAAGTAAGCATGCACAATTATTTTTACTTAAATTATGACATACATGTCATATCTGGGCTTGCATTCAATCAGCATCTAGCTTGTTCATACATTATTACATATTGTAAGTTCCTGAAACTTCAGGAACAGCATGACTAGGTCAATACATGCCGCCCTGCTGAATATACGATTGAACATGTAACTGCAACATGTTCAATAACAATTTTGTTCATGTAATGAACTCTCTGTACAGGTCCACGGGCCTCAATTAATTTTACAGTAACCATCTATGACATGCATAGGGTTACCAGCTATCGGTCCATCATGTGATGAGCTTCCGATCATGCATTAAACATTGTATAACTATGTATTTTTCTTTCATGTTTTATAATGTTATATACTGTGCACATACACTATGTGATAGTAATATTGGTCAAACCAGACTTTATTTATATATGAAACAGCTGTTCGCCAACCTTGGCTTACAAACGCCTATCTCTAGGCTTATCTTATGCATGCTTATCTCTAAACTAGTGACGGACTGCCGTTATCTAATCTCATAACTCAAGGTTCAACTTAGCCTTGAATCTAACTATCATTATTAAGAAACTGCACTCTTTTAAATTAAATTGTAAAATGTATCATAATTTATTAAAAAATGTTAAAAAATCATTTGATTTTGACGGGCAGCTTATGTACGGTAGCGCGATAATTTCGCTTTCTAGGTTGGCTAATCTGCTTACTGCCTTGCTTCAATATTTGCGTGTTAGAACTTTGTACAGTGTGTATCAAGCGCTCTCGGCGTTCGGTTCGCCGAACCTTTTCGCTGTCAATTGTCGAATTTAATGTAGGCTTTAGGCCGCACATTCTTGCTTATGGCCGACTAGGCCCGTTTCAATGTAATTCAAATTTATAATACTTGGCAACACGCATTATTAGCCGACCTGATTTCGATAAATTAAACATTTGTAACGTAACTAAAGAAAGGCATTAAAATCAATTCAAATACAGTCCACATCTTATCATTTTCTTCCCAATGAAGCAATGCATGTATCACATACTATTCTTAACAAACATGGTTAACCAGCCGACACGATTATTCACTTCAAGAAACATCTTTTAAGCCCACTTGGGCCCAACACACAACAATTTATTTGCACTTAAGGGACGCAACGAAGATAAGGTTAACAAACCTAATTACATTACTAAAATTATAATTGTATGAAATTATTATTTACATTGATGTATCCCATATTTATTAAAACGCTAACGTTTATTAAAGACAAGAAAATCCGTCTCGCACTGCTTACATTCAAAGTCAGCAAAACTGACGCAACATATCATGGGGTTATTGGTAAAGTTACCCAGGTCCGTTCAGGTAAATTTATAGAAAACTAAAATTAGAAATTTTCAAATGCAACGATAAATCATAACATTAGTAAACTGATTTCCAATGTTACTTTATATTATTAATACAGTTTTTTATTGATTATATTGAAAATATAAAAAAAATTGAAAATTAGTAAGAAAAGTAAAATATGTTTTTTTAAAATATCATTGGACTTGGGTAGTTTTACTACTAACCCCTCGATATATGAGACGTATCTCATGAGCACTTTGTGAACAGCACTGGTACTTCAAACGACTTTCAGAATTTAAACTATCTACCGGGCTGATTAGCTGTGGTCCAAGGTTTCCATTATAACCAAAGGTTTCAGCAGTACCACTGGTTGCCATCTTCAGTGGATGTAATCGAGTCAAACCTAACGTACAACGCCCCGCAGAAGATGGCAGCCAGTGGTGCTGCTGAAACCTTTGGTTTTAATGGAAACCTCGGACCACAGCCAATCAGCCCGGCAGATAGTTTAAATTCAACTGACACCGGCCGTGAAAGCCTTCGAACAGTAATATAACTTACATTATGCCTGAAAATATTGTACGTAAAAGGGAACAAAATTACAAAGGCAAGAACAGTTGAAATTCCCAAATAACCGATAAAATAAAGAATTTATACTAATGTCATCATCATCATCATCATCATCATCATCATCATCATCATCATCATCATCATCATCATCATCATCATCTTCACATCACGGCGTAGACAAGGTGCTGCTGTTCCGCAATGAAAGATCCTCCAGCCATCTTTTCCTACCAAACTTGTTCGGACTGTCTTAAGTCTGACATTGCTTTTAAGTGTTCTTTCCACTGTTCTTTATAATCTTTTAGTCTTTCATACAAGTTAAAAACTTGTAATTCTTCCCTTATGACCTCATTCTTTATACGGTCAAGCTTAGAACACCTTTATCTCTTTTTAATAACGCCATTTCCGAGGACTGTATTTTACTGTCTTGTTTTTTGGTTGTCCAAAATTCACATCCATGGGACAGGACAGGGAGTACCATAACGATTTGTACAGGATTACCATTTGTAAAACTCACTATTGTATCTCGACCTATCTTGGTTTTAAAAATAGGGTTGTTTGTCCTACACATTCCTAACTAAACATCAATAACATAATACTTATCGTAGCCAATATCATTTTCCAAATGTTTGAAATGGCTTATTTGTTCTACAAGCTGATCATTAATTTTTGTTCGTACTTGTTCCTTGTGTAGAAATGCCATTACCAACTAACTTTTCTTCTCTAAGAAATCATTTTCGCTTGCGCTACTCTTGTTTCTTTCATCCCTGAGTCATACTGCTTTCTTTATTTCCTTCCCCTACGCAGTCTTCCCCTATTTTAATTGAATATTTAAATTATCACAACTTCCGTTTTTCTAAACCCTTTTATGACTTTCGTTGATTTTAAAATCAAATTTTTTTCTATTCATTTCATGACACCATCCAATACTTCCGATCAGGTACTTTTATACAACATAATTAAACAAAATTTAGTATTGTTGTACACGGACGGATATTTACATTAATGCTCACACAAACTTAGTCACACTAGTTAAGTAAACACGTGCAGTGTCATTGCGTTGCAAAGCTATTGAAGCCTAAAATAATAAAAGCCACTGTTTTCACTGCCTTAGTGACTCGTGACATACATATAAACTGCTTAAACGTAAGGCACAATTTGATGTCATACAATCTCTGATGTGATTTCACTTCCACGGAAAGCAATTTCTCAACAGCGAATCATAAATACTACGTATGTACGCATGGAAAGACTTGTGAGTTCGTTTTGATATACTTCTCTGCAGTGACAGTTGAGAGTTTTCCTCAAGAACAACGCCGGGTATTCATTTGTTGGACAAATAAGACGACACGCGTAAGAACTATGCCGAGTTTCAGCTCAATGTCACGTGTGTAACCACGACGGATAGACAGACAGACAGCCGACAAGTGGTGGAACAATTCTTATGAACCGGTTTCTCAAAAACGGTAACAGTGTCTCTTCATATAGCCTATGTATGCGTGTGGAATTGCATTTACAACGGACGGTTTTAAATGACTAGGAAAGACGATTTACGTCAACCTCAGTAAAACAGTTAGAAGGAAAACTATTATTTCTTCGAACAAAGACTTCAGTTTAAATTAATTCCTAGTATGTGTGTGTGTGTATACTTTGTTTTTAAACTTTTCAACCTATAATATCTATGAAAAGACGTTATATTCACCTGTGTTGTGTCACATAGATTCACATTTCCACAATTGATTGGGCAGTCTTGAATCTGACATTCTCTCTAAGTGTTCAGTTCACCGTTCTTTATAATCTTGTAGTTTTTCATTCAAGACTAAGCTTTTAATTTTTCCCTTATAGCCTCATTCTTTATACGATCAAGTTTAGAACACCTTTGAAATCTTCTTAAAGAACGTCATTTCTGATAAAAGTATTTTAATGTCTTATTTCTTGGTTGTTGTCCGTAATTCACACCCAAAGGGCAACGCAGGGACCGCCATAACTCTGAAGAACTTTCATTTCGTATCTCCAGGTACTTTGTTTCTAAAAATACGGTTCGTCCTCCTACAGATTGTCTGGAACTTACATTACTTCACATCAATATCATAATTCTTATTATAAAAAAAATAGTTTTTAAAATTGTCAAAATAGCTCACCTGTTTTACAATTTGATAATTAATCATTGTTTCCCTTCTTATTGGTTCCTTACCTCTGTTTTTATAGTGAAGATTTTGATATTATACTGTTTGAAAATCTGATGAAGCTTAGAAACAGATTTTTGTAAAGCAGATTCTGTATTTTGAATTACAAGGAAGTCGTGAGCAAACAATAGTACATTAAAATATCTGTCTCGTGATAGCTTGATACCAGGGTTTCATAGATGTTTCCATTTCTGTTTTATCCGATCGCTAAACTTCCTTCTAGATTTCCAAAATGCTACAAATTGCGCATATAAAGAAACCGTTGCCATCAAAATTTTGAGAACATTATAAACAAAGTCTTTTATGCAGGGGGCTTAATTTTATGAGGACGGTGTATCTCGTTTTCCTCTTTCAAAAAGAGAACCCAAGGTCTGGAAGCAGACATACAAATTGACATGAGAAACCGTTTCAAACACACTGCAGAAGGACATAAACTCGCATCAGATTTGCCTAATAACGGATCGTTTGTTCAAAATTTGTGTACACTATCAGTTGCAATAGACACTGAGGAATTAGTTCATCCTGACGTCGACTTAAGACATATTTAACATCTACAATGACTGTGTGGTCTATGATCGATTAAGCGGCCTCTCAGTCCCCCACGTCCATTACGAAATTACCTCTTGTGTGACAGCCATTGAAGTACTAGAAATCATTGGTAAGACACACACACACACACACACACACACACACACACACACACACACACACACACACACACACACACACACACACACACACACACACACACACACACACACACACACACACACACACATGAACCTTCTTTAGTTTACTTTAAATGCACTACTCAGGTATACAACAAACATTATAGTACAAGTTTCTTTTACAAAATCAAACCGCTTTCAGGAATAGGAGTTTGTGTTAATGGAAGTTGGTTAATCGTCAATGGAAACCCATCCCGTCAGCAAACGTTCGTGTTCGAGATAAGGCCTGATTCTGATTGTACTACCCTCAAAACATGGAGAAAAGTCATTTTCTGAAAAGTGTCTGTGTGTCTTTATGTAGAACTTTTTGTTTGGCGAACGATAACTGCTGCAAATTCAAACAGATTCAAATAATTTTTTGTGTATGTGCTTGAGTTGTAGAGGACTCAAGGCTTATTGATTTTGGTGAAGATCGGTTAAGGGGGAGGCGTAGTTTACCTCCAATGTTTTAGATTACCCGCAAGCAACCAAATTTGTACATTAATGTTTGGTTTTGTAATTCCCGTGTTTTGAAAGTTTTTTAATTTCAGTATTTGGAAAACACAAGACTAAAATTTTAAGTGCACGGGAATGTGACTGGCGTATTGTTTGTGTGTACGATCCTAACCATTTAACAGACTACTTCTAACTTACGCATGCATTGGTAGCAATGCACTTTCTAGCCATTATTTTATTTAGGACAAGACTATTCAAAGCTACATGATCAGCATCACATGCACATTATTTACTTCAGTATACATCAGTTAATTTATTATACTTTTTGTTGCTTCTTTTCTCTGAACACGAATCAACCAAATATTTTGAAACATTATTGGCCGGGCTGTTAGGGCGTGGCCTAACGTGTATGTTGACAGACGTTTCGGCCTCACCATCGAAGCCCATCATCAGCGTTGGTAACAATTGGCAACTTATTAACAGTGTCTACTGCTCAGGATTTAGGTGACTTGGTGGACACCGTGCCATTTGTTACCGGCGCTGGTGAGACCAAAACTTCTGTCAACATGAACGCTAGAGTACGGCCTAACAGCCCGGCCAATAATGTTTCCAACTTTTTGAAAGCCTTAGGAATTCTATAATTCAAAAGTATTTGATTACATTTTTCCACAAAAGGTAAAAACATTATAATATTTGTTTTAAAAATACAGATAAAACAGCTTCTGCATCAACGCTTCTTACAATCAATGGACACTATAAAGTCCTTTAAAATGTCAGATCTTACCAAAGATGCTCCTAAGCCATATCTGGTACCGTTTCTTGAGTGTACCAAAGTTGCAAAACTTTTCAGTGAGACTAAGTGTACGGCGACCAACTATATAGATTGAATACACAGAAAAGAAAATTGCATTCGAGTATTGTTTGCAAAATACTCGCGTGACCATTATTATGAAGATACAGAGCCATAATATGTAAACCGAATACATTTATTATCACAAATACAATGTAATTAGTGTAGTTCCCCAGATAGACGGTGTATATCCGGGTATAACGCTTGATGTGAGTTGTACTCGGTGAAATGTAAAACAGACGTTCGCTTGAGATAATGGTTTATTCTTCTGCTACAACGGCAAGTTAATATTCTCCAACACGTTCGTTAATAATAATATATTGCACAATACACTAGTAAACTGAAATTTACTAACATCGATATATCGTTCCTGCTGTCTACTGAGACTAACAGCTTTCCAGTAATCTAACAAGACTGATATTTTAGTATACAAGTACTGTTCCTTTATACCCTGTCTGTCATAATGGAAAATTCACAAGTGTGACCTTGAACAGTGGAACTATGTACTAGTTTACTTTTGACAACTAGCCTGATTTCATTATAGTCTTTGTTCATGCCGAGTCGTTTCTCTTTGATTGCAGTTTGGAGCTTTAGCGGTGTCTCGTAGTAAATTTCAGCGTCAATGTCTATCATCTTCTAGCACGTACTATATCAACAGAATTATTGAACAGTCCTAATAATCGATTAACAGTACACGGTTCACAATTGGGCATAAGATTGTGTCTAAATTCCATGGATATGTAGTTGCGACTGATAAACTGGCTTTCTGGACGTACAAAAAACTTGCCTTTCACACGTGCTAAACTTCTTATACCTATCCGTGACAAAGGCGTATAATAACGGGGGGGGGGGGACTGTTTTGTTAACCTTTTAATTTTTAAACTGTTTTGTTAATTTCTCAGCTTTGTACGTTAATACAGTATTAATCCTATTTTAATGTAGATCTACAAACAAGTTTATTCCACAGCATTTGCATGTACGTTTGAAATATGAAATATAGGAAAGTAAGTCAAGTCAATAAGTATCTTATAAACAATGTTTCAATAGCACTAATTTTTATTGTGTTATTACTTTAATGACATTGATTTCAATATGTTATTAACACGTTTTTTAAACACTTAAATAATAATGTTACGACATCACAGAACAATCTACGTGTTTGACGAATGTGTCAGACGAATCTCGATGTAACGCGTGTGGCGTACGTGCTTGTCGACGCATTTTCGAGAGGTTTCTCGAAGCGCCAGTCGCGCGGACTGTGTCAAGGCCGCAGTTAATTACGTCGTTCACACGAGCGCTAAGACGCAATTAGGAACATTCTGGTCTGTGGGCGCAGGTATAAATACATGGCGGCAGCGGCCTTAAGTTTCAGTATTAGTGCGATATATTTACAGAGCGGTTCGAGTTATTATTGTGTACGTTCAAGTAGTTATTAGTGAAGTGTTGCGTTTTGTAATCGAACGGTATATTGTAATACCATTGTGTTTAATATTAGTGACATTTTATTTCCATGTGAACGATTTTTATTTGATTTCTTGTAGAGACTGTGTGGTTAATTACGAAATATTTAACTGTAAAAATTGAAGGTGGTGATTAGTGACTTAATTGGTGTCTTGTATTTTTGTTTCCACTGTACCTACGACGATCGAGTAGACCGTCGTGACAGTGATATTGATTAGTCTTAACTTGTTTTTTTTTTTTGTATGAAGCCGACTCGACCGAGCTCCCCCCTCCCCTAGACCGAATTCTAAATACGCTACTGGTTCCTGAAAGAAATCAAAGGGGCAAAGGGCTCTAGTAGAAGGCCGGAATATTAAAAGTGGCAACGTTGGGTCTGAGGCCTATAAGCATAGTGTAATAAAATAGCTAAAGTGAACATGTTATATTTTGATGTAATTTCATAGCAATACTAAAATTATGAGTAGGCCTATTTATAGCTAAATCTAAATTATAGGTCTGTGCGCACTTAGTACTATACGTTTGAGTTAAAGAAATTAGTGAATTAGTGTTAGGCCTAATGAATTAACTTTGTTCGAATTATTGATTTCGTATCATATGAGTGAGTTAATTTTTATATACTTCTTAAATAATATAACAATATTTTACACAATACAATATCAATTGGAAAAAAATAGAGAATTATAAAACTAAAAATGACGCAATTAAAATTGACGCGATTTGATTATTGAAATACATAAATTAAGAGACCGTCTAGCCGGTCACAAAATAACAGCTGGTTTCAGTGTTGCCACATTTAATGTTCCGGCCTTCTACTAGACCCGGCCACGGCCTGGTCTAACTAGTACTACAAATGAGGTGCTAAAATTCTTTTACCAGTTCCTGATAATTACGACAAGAAAACTAGCCTAAATAGTAAACAGAATTATCACTGTTGCACACCACTATAGCAAAATGATTCCGATTAGCGCTTTCAAGCTTCTCAGCTCATCGAATATTCTGATCTGACGATGAGCTGAGAAGCTTGAAAGCGCTAATCGGAATAATTTTTCTATAGTGGTGTGCAATAGTGATAATTCTCTTTGTGAATATAACCACTAACACAACTTTCTTCATTGAATAGCCTAAATAGTGTTACAAATGAAATGTAAAACTAAATATTTTTTTGGTAAATAAGTTTCGAGTATGTACTTTGAAAGTCGATGTTCAATGTTGATTAGAGAAACGAGGTTACACACACACATATGATCGGTGTGAACCGCGCATGCGTATTGCCCGTGTTTATTACCTACTTTATTCCTCACGTCGGTCGTCGCGTCCAGCGCACAGCCGTTTATTAGCCCTTAGTGCCGCCGGCCATAAAACCTGTCCTTCGCAAGTCCGTCGCAAACATTCCCGCTTAGTTTAGTTTTTATTTGTCTGATTCAATTTAGTAAGTTACGGTCGGTCCTTTATTTAATACACAGTGTGTCCTACATTACTGAGTGCCCCATAATAAACTCTCCACGCAATATGTCGCTTACATCTGGTCGGTCGCTTTATAATATCCACTGTTGACACATATAACAGCCTCTTAATGCGTTGTGCACACGTAATTTAACTTTATAATACTACAATATACTGTGCACATACACGTTGGCCTCATGATGCAGGGGTGTAATGAAAAAGTAATGTAATCAGTAATCTAGAAATTCCTTTGTATGTAACTCGTTGTGTTTCCTGCAGATCTCCGATGTAAATCTTCAAATAAATATACTGCAAGTAGGTTTATTTTCACCTGGCGTATGTTTCACAGAAATTATTCTTTATCTTCAAAGAATTGTAATTGAATTTTTTGCTTGATTTCGAGCATAAATAGCCTAAGGGTAATCGTAGAACCAAGAAGCAGGTACTTTTCTCTTCGTTTCGACGTCCCCTACAATATTCAATTGTCAAAAGTTAGGATTCTCAATTGGGCTTTGAACACAAGCACTTCGTATAAAAGGAAGCTTGATTATCCGATGAGTAATCTGCTTTCAACCATAATAAGCCTACCGGTAGAACCAGAACCACGGGACAAGTGCTGTTCTCTGCGTTTCGACGTCCCCTACAATATTCAATCGTCAAAAGTTAGCATTGTCAATTAGGCTTGAAGCAACAAAACAAACAATCGAAAGGTTTGTTTGAACTGTAATTGAATGTTTTGCTTACAATATAGTTAACAGATAATCGATTTTACTTCGATTCTATTTTAGATTTTTGTAATGTTTATGTAGTCAGCTTTTATATTTAATGTTTTATTTATTATTATAATAAATGTATGATTTTAAATAAATTGTCTACTTCATCTATTTTAATTTGTTCTGTAATGAGTAGATTATTATTACTGTGTTTGTAAATATTAAGATTTTCCCATATGTTCATTTTGTTACCTTTTGTACGTTTTTAAATTAATTTAACATTTTGATTGTCTGGAAACTTAAGTTTATTGTTTAAACAGTGTGCGGCTGAATTAGATGTGTAAATTGATTATCCGTTAACTATATTGAAGGGGATACGTTAAATTACAATTCAAAAAAACCTCTGAAGATACAGAATAATTTTTGCGAAATGTGCGTCAGGTAAAAATAAACCTACTTACAGTGTATTTATTTGAAGATATTAATCTAGAAATGTACAGGTCTATTAATAATAAAAGGATACGATAGAAAGTGTCAATATGTTAAGAAATAGTTATATTTGTTAATATCTTATTTAATTTTAGCGTTTGCTGTATTCTCGTAATCAACATACATCGAGATAAAAAAAGTTACAGTTCTACAAATTTATAGCAGTCTCTGTATCGTCATATTACTGTGAATTATGGGGAACAACCAATAAACAAGACAGTAAAATACAGGCCTCACAGACGTGTTACTTAATACTAATACTTACTTAATACTTAATAACTTAATACTTACTTATACTTAATACGTGTTAAAAGATGTTCTAAACTCGTCCGTATAAACAGTGAGGCCATAAGACAAGAGTTACAAGTTTTAACTTAAATGAATAAGTAAAAGATTACAAACAACGGTGGAAGGAACACTTAGAAAGAATGTCAGATTCTAGACTGGAATGCCAAACGCGCCTGGAAATACAAACCCGTCGGACACAGGTGTGTGTATAGACCCAGGAACAGACGACTAGAGGATCTTTGAAGGCGGAACAGGCAGCAACTTGCCTTGCCTACGCCGTGTTGTGTAGAATATGATGATGATCATGATGTTTCCTTCATTTAAGCGTTTACCCATTGGTTAAAATTAACTTTTTATCCCGTGTCAGTGTTTTTACGTCCTTGTCACGTTTGTGCACAAAATTAAAATATCCCTATGGAGAACCATACATGACTTCCACGTTCTAAGATTTATTTTTAAAATCATTTTCGAAATGAAATATTTCCATAGAAACTACTTCTTTCTTCAGCCTTAACCACAGTACTGTGGTCACTAACGTATACCACCTCACGTTAGCGCACTCGATTTTCACTGATGATGGCAGTCGATAGCACTGCCGAAATGTCTGGTTTTGTAGAAAACATTGGACCACGCCAAACAGCCCGGGAAGGAATTTTAACAACAAACTACTTCTTTGTTGCCGATAACGTAGTAGGCCTACACATGACATATAAATAAAAATTATCTCCTCCCCTTCAACTACCCTTTTTATTTATAGATATTTCATCTACCATTCTACAGTGGATTAGTATGACCTTCTTGTCAGGATACTTTATTTATTAAAATTAAGTACTTTACTCTTGTTAAAACATAAAACGTTGTAGGTAAACTACCCCTTCCCCTTAACCGATCTTCACAAAAATCAATAGGCCTTGAGTACTCTACAATTAAGGCACGTATACAAAACATTATTTGATTCTGTTTGAATTTTTGGCCGTTATCGTTCGTCATAAAAAAAATTAGTCTTGTTAAAATATAAAATGTTGCAGGAAAATCTACGATTTCCCCTTAACTGATCTTCACCAAAATCAATAGGCCTCGAGTCCTCTAAAATTCAGGCAGTATGTCACGTTATTTATCTGTGTAATCATTATTGTTCTATCTGTATATTTATCACTGGCCGACGATGTGCAGTGACCTGAGAAGTAATGAAATAAGCGGAACTAAAGCCTACAGTAGGCCTATACAGTACAGTAAAGTTTACAGTACTAGAATATTTTACATTTAAGGCGGTGTGTGTGTGTGTGAGTGAGTGAAGGGGTTTATAGGGAGAGAGTTTTAATATTTTCAGCTCAGAGACTGTTTATTTTCGGGTGGTTGACCGGGTGGGGGTTGGTGCAGAGTGTTTTTACCGGAACGTCTCTTCTCCGTTGATCGTTAAATATTTGATAGTTGAACCATCGCATGTACTCAAGTCTCACAATAAAGCACTTCCCTCGGAGAAGGAAGAAGACTTTCATTTCATATCTGAAAAGATTGTAAGGCGACGGTGGCGGCAGTGCATTACGACGGCGACGTATATGGAAAGTGACAGCCTCCATCACGCGACACGCACGGTCGGGGTTTACCCCTTGGCGTGGAGGTGGAGGTGGAGGTGATTTCTGACGTAAAAGACGGTGTAGAAAAGCCGCCTTTTCTCATGTTTCTTGTTTTAGTCTACACATGAAAGTCGGTAATCCATATATACAGTGGAACCTGGTTCAAGGAACCGGACAAATCTGCTTGTTAAAACCGGGTGCTCGCTATATCCGAGTGGTCGACTCGCAAGCCTAAATTTTTATACCGCTATTATCGGACACACAGCAAAAAAAGTCAACTTTTACACTTTCTACACTTAAAAGTGGAATTTAGACTTTACACATTTTTGACGCTAATATTCTTTGTTGAATTTTGGCGTATAGTTCATTCGCGAAATATAGTAAAAGTACCTGTGTAGGAAAAAGTTACCAAAAAACAGCCGGCTATCTGGCAAAAAACGAAAAACTTTCCATGCCACATGTACAATATTTAGTTTTAAGTTACAAGAAAGTTCACTCTAATTTATTTGTCTTTTTGTTCTTTGTTCTAAATTGAGGCGTCAAAATTATATTTCGCACACAGAACTTAATTAACCTTAAAAAGTCATCTATTTTTGTTTGTTTAGTAACTTTGTATCTTAAGGTATCAAAACAGTTTTATAATTTATTTAAATATTCCACGAATTAATGATTTACATTATTATTTTCACTAAATTGCGTTACTGACTCTTCAACGAATGATTAAAATGGTGTATTGTAACGAAATGTTTAGACCTTAACCCATGAACAAGCCTGCGATAAAATGCTCGTTATAACCAAGCCTCTAATGCGTTCCTACTCGTTAAAAGCGAGTTTCATTATCATTACTAAGATACAAAACCAAACGAATCTTGTACTTTTGCTCGTTATATCCGAGTGTTTGTTACAAGGGAAATGAAATGAAACGTTTTTCCTGCTTTTACATCTATTATCATGAATTGAGGAAACTTATTGTTTTCTCGACAACGCTTCACGATTTGTGCTACATATTGACTAAAATTTAGCCAACTTTTATAATAAACATCATAACCCACATCAGAAGAGATATTACAGCTAAGCGCGGATCCACGGGTGAGGTATCTCCGCACCGCCAAGTGGTCACATAACACGATAAACACTTTTCACTAAGCTTCAAACCCACACAAAGGAAATCGCTCAACATAACTGTCTGACAAAGCCAGCCTCTGTCACTTTTAGGTAGCGTACGTGTCCCATCCTTACTGCAGCGTGTCGCATAAGGTTCGCGCACACTACGCCAGCACGGACCGGCACGGACCTGCACACAGTACACCCTCGCACACTTGTCCTGCACCGACCAGCACCAACCTGCTTCGTTCGTGTAGGTAGGGGGTGTCGGTTTAGCTGAAATAGCAATTTTGTCTTCAGTTTAGTTTGTTTCAAATCATGGAGGAGTTGTGTAGCTCTGACAAGGTAATCTCTTTGTTGCATCGTTGTTATGCGAAGAGGAGGACGAAGAGGACAGAACAAAAACGACAAGGTTATGGATTCATTCTCTTAACCAGAAGAGGCCTTTTCTTGGTGATTTTCATCACCTGTTTCCAGACTTGGAAGAGGATCCGAGAAAGTTCTTTCAGTATTTTTGGGTGTCAAGATTGACATTCTACGAGCTCTTGAACATAATTCGTTCCGACATACTCTATCAAAAAAACATTTTTCTTCATCCATATCTAGTACACAGTTTTAACGAAAGTAAACGTAGACAGCATTTGCACATTATAACTCTCCTCGTTACAGAATACCGCGAAAACAAGAACCCGAGAACTGCCGCGACGCGGCGAACTGTAACGAAGGTCGAGCAATCGGCTGAAAACTGTTGGTTGCTGCTGGTCCCTGCCGGCCGCCTGCGCACACTACACCGTCACGGCACGAACATGCAACCGTCACTGCAGGTCGAGATTCTACCCTGACCGTCACGACCTGCACTGCGGTCGCTGCTGGTTGCAGGTCCGTGCCGGTGCTGTTCTAGTGTGCGCGCTTGTATTTGAAAACACGGAAACCTTCATGACCGGCAAGGACCAGCACAGCAGGCATGAAGGTTTCGGTGTTTTCAAATACAAGCGCGCACACTAGAACAGCACCGGCACGGACCTGCAACCAGCAGCGACCGGCAGTGCAGGTCGTGACGGTCAGGCTAGAATCTCGACCTGCACTGCCGGTCGCTGCTGGTTGCATGTTCGTGCTGTGACGGTGTAGTGTGCGCTGGCGGCCGGCAGGGACCAGCAGCAACCAGCAGTTTTCAACCGATTGCCCGACCTTCGTTTCAGTTCGCCGCGGCTCGGCAGTTCTCGGATTCTTGTTTTCGCGGTATTCTGTAACGAGGAAAGTTATATTGTGCCACGTTTACTTTCGTTAAAACTGTGTACTAGACATGGATGAAGAAAAACTAATATTGATTGTACACGGTTATCCAAAACTGTGGGACATGAGGAGTGGGAATTATCACGACCAACAAAGGAAGGACGCTTTATGGGAAGAAAATACCCCAAAGTAACTTTGAAGGGGAAACAGGTTAGTAAATTTCAGGTTACAGTTACTTTATAATTTCACGACTATCCATTTATTTTAAAATTAGTACCGTTTCCTGTAATAACTGCATTTCGAAATTAGTCACCTGCTGATATGATACTGCCATTAGGGTATAAACTAGTAAATCGAAAGGAGTAAGAAAATGTCAAAAGTTTACTAGGAATTAGATCCATAAAGTCGCTCTGATATATGTGCGTGTGGGTAAGTTTTAACACGCTTTATTAAAAATTTATTCAGAAAACGTACAAAATAATAGACAGCTGTTCAAATTTTAGGATATTATTTTGGTTACAGAAGAGTACATTGATAATAGAACAGAAATAAAACTCAGTATTATGAGAACATATTTATTATAAAAAGCCTTTATTATTATAACATATAAATAAGACAAAATTGCTATTTCAGCTAGACCGACACCTCCCACCTACACGAAAGATGCAGGTTGGTGCTGGTCGGTGCAGGACAAGTGTGCGCGGGTGTACTGTTTGCAGGTCCGTCCCGGTGCCTGCTGTGCTGGTCCGTGCCGGCGTAGTGTGCGCGAACCTTAATGCGTATTCCAAGTGCTGTGGGACGTAGTTGAGTGCGGCCTTGACTGAGGCTACCTCTGCTCGACTACCGGGGAAACGCGCGGAAGGACCCGTTCGGCTGTTGGAGACGGTTCCATCGATTCAGTATGTTTACTCTACAATTATTGTCGCTTTACTAATCAAAACATTATAATGTGATTGGGATTCTCGTAATTGTTCTGACAATTGACAAATTATCCAATACCACAATTTCTCCAATAATAATTGGACGTCCTTCAAAATAGTTTGCAAGTTCTGCAGTCAGGAAACATACTATTTACTATATTAACTGTTCCTTATTTGAGTAGTGCTGAAAAAGTTTTTTTTTTTTAACTCTTACCTAATAACAATAAATAATAATATTGATGAGAAAAATTAATAGTTACTTAACAGATTGGTTATTTTATCTCCGTTATATTATCAGGTTGTTTGCTTGGCTGTTGATGAATACAATTTTTACATAATATTTAAATGTAAGTGAAACGGGTAATGATTTTGTAACGATTCACAAACACGATTCACAAAGTTTTGTAACTCTTCTATTTAAACATGACAGAACTATGTGAACGTCTAATAACTGTCAGTAAATTTGTTTTTTTGGAATAATTTACTGACTGTATGAAACGTTGGCCATTTATCAGGCGACACTTGTTGAAACGAATTATAAATATTTAAATTAAAATATATTAACAAGTAGATAATTTTTATTGGCTTTTAAACTACTACATTATCAGCTCCTCGCTTTCAATTACTTGATCCACAATCTAAATATTTATATAAAAAGAATAAAATATTTTTTACTCTTAAATGTTTTTGAGAAGATCTGTGTAATGCACGCTTACGTATACTTCAGTATACAGAATACACGAGTATACAGGAGCCTAAACAGAATCTATAGATGAACAGCTTAATATGATAAAGTTGTAAGAAGGCTTACACGGCCGGTGTCATTTTGATTAAAATTAACTCCTCGACTGTTTTTCGGTGGCCCAATGTTTATGGCAAAACCAGACGTTTCGCCAGTAACACTGACTGCCGTCTTCAGTGGAAACGAGTCAACGCTAACGTGGGGTGTAATACGTTAGGACAACAGTACTGTGGTTAAAGCTTAATATGATAATTAAGTAATTTAAATATATACAAGTACAAATAATAAATAATTTGAACTTTATTGATAAATGGATTTTCAGACATTCTATTTTCTTAAATAACTGTAAATAAATGAGTTTAGAAAGAGTATTTTAACATCTATATGCATGCCTTGCTGCTGAACAATATTGTAAAACTAAGATTCTCTAATTACTTCGTGTAGTATAATGTTATTGTTCCACAAGCAATTGTGTCCACACGTAAATACACAAACACATACTTTGTGTGTTTGATGTACAGGAACGGCTGCCTTTTGAAAACATTCACTATACACCTATTATACGATTGAAAGTCAACGTTGAAAAGAGATTCAAAACAACGTTGTGTTAACGTTATCAATATGCAGAGCAATAATACAAACTTTATGTAATGTACTTTCTTCTCTTCCTCTTGTATTTTCTGTGTTATACGGTACAAGATGTAGAATTAAAAGGTTTTTGCAAGTGGCTTTTAACGTCTGATTGAAAAACTAGAGAGGCGAACATCAAAACGTAAGTATTATTTCGTAAAAACTTGTAGTTTCTCACCAAGGTAAACAAAACTCGTTAGCCCATATAATATTTGTTGTCTGCCGCTGAAATAATGCGCCTTTAGATGTAATTTAAACCACTCACAAAACTATGTCGTATATTATAAATAATACACACGAAGTTTAAATGTTACGCCTTTTTCACTGCCATTGGCCACTTATGTTTGTGTGGTTTGCTTCGATCAAGACAATAATATTGTTACGACGGTCTACTTGATCGTCGTATGGTACAGTGAAAAACAAAATACAAGACACCAATTAAATCACTAATCACCAGCTTTAATTATCACCATTAACAATTTGTAATGAACAGGGTAGTCTCTTACAACAAATCAAATAAAAATTGTCCACACGCAATAATAATGTCAACTAATAGAGTCCCGCACAATTATAAAACACATGACACTTCGGCACAATACTTCGAAACTCACTGGCATAAATCGCCATTTAAACTTAACTAAACGGCAGCTGTCGTTGTTTAAATAGATGGGACAAGTGTTGGAGAATAATCTATAATACGCGTCAACACTACTAGAAAACGCTAGAACATAATTGATTGCGGCCTTGAAAACAGTGCGCGCGGACCGGGGAAGTCTGAAACAGCCTCTGGAACAGGTGGTTGACAAGTGTCACGTAATTTGTCTTTCATATCAAAGTAGCAACAGTGTGTACGCGCGCACGCACACACACACACACACACACACACATTACAGCTGGACTGTGCTGGGATAGCCGAGAAACACGTAGAATATTCTGTAATTTCATAACGACATAAAAATTAACTGCCAATACAGATTTTGTGAATTTATTCCTCACACTGTTTAGTGTATTCACCCTTGTTATACTCTCTGCACAGGTTTCATTCTACAGCTTTTATTTTTGTCTTTATGTTTTCTCTGCCTTCTTTTAAAAAGTCTAGGCCAAAAGTTGCAATGCTTTCAACGTTTTCCTTTATCATAATCGTGGCAACACGACATAGGCAAGGTGTTGCCTGTTCTGCCTTAAAAAGATCTTCCGCCATCTCCTCCTGGGTCAACCCACACACCTGTAGCCTATACGTTTTTATTTCCAAACTTGTTTGGCCAGTCTGAAATCTGATATTCTTTCTAAGTGTTCTTTCCACCAATGTTTGTAATATTTTAATTTTTAATTCAAGATGAAAACTTTTAACGCTTCTCTTATGGCCTTGTTCTTTATACGTTCAAGTTTAGAACAACTTTTAACTGTTCTTAAGAACGCTATTTCCGAGGCTTGCATTATATTTTTTTGTACCTTGGTTGTTGTCCTTACTTTACACCCATATGGCAGCACAGGGGCCGTAATAACTTTGTGAAACTTTAGTTTTGTATCTCCATGTACTCTGTCTTTAAATATACGGTCGATTGTCTCACAGATCGTGTGCAGCTTACCTAACATAACCACACTTACCTTACTAACCCGAATTTACTCGGAATTTGGAGTGGCTGTTTATATTAGTAACCCGAGTTAACTTGGCCTATCCCGTATAGTGCCTTTCGTTTTATTCTATAACCAAACTGACTCGTTTCAATATGAACACTCTCTGACTTTATAACATTATAATCTAGTTTTAGCTGCGTGTTGCGTGTGACCTCAACGTTGCTTTTGTCAGTGGTGCGGGTATTTTGGACCATCATCAATATCACAATTTCTACCATATCCAATATCATTTCCCAAATAGTTAAAATGGTTTAATTGTTTTAGAATTTGATCATTAATCATATTAACTATTTACTTTAAAATTAAATATTTTCAACCTTTTCAGCTCATAAAATTCTATTTAATTTTCTAACAGCACAATACGTTTTCTATAAAAAATTCTCTCTAATCCGTAAAGAATTATGCTTTGTATAACTTACAAAGCATATTTCGCTCCTTGAATTATTTCTTATATTTATAAAAATCTAATTTTTAAATTTTATTCGTCTTCCTTCAGGCATTAGGCCTGCGGCTTGTTGAGCCCGCTACCCGTGGGACAACGTACGTTCCACCACCGCCATTGAGGATTTCGCTATCTAGTAACCACGAGCGGTGCATAGCCGCCCGATCGAGAGGACGTTGTGTGTGTGTGTGTGTGTGGGTGTGTGTGGGTGTGTGTTTGCTCGGGGGCGAGTGTATGTAGTATTAGTGTCGTTTAGTCTCTTACCTAGCCCATGTGACAGCTGTATTATTTGTCCCCACCGTGAGATATGAGCAGGCAGACTGAGTCGATACCTAGAACCGACCCCACGACCGCAGGACCGCCGCCCGTTGAAATTGTCAATATTTTTACGCCATTAAAGAACATTCTACATGTATCTCGGCTATCCCAGAAGAGGAGTCCGGCTTTAATGTGTTTGTGTGCGTACATATTGCTGCTACTTTGAGATGAAGGACAATTACGTGACACTCGACACGCGTCCGCACCCGAGGCTGTTCCAGACTTCACCGGTCCCCGCGCACTCTTTTCAAGGTCGCAAGCAATTAAGCTCTACTGTTTTCTTGTAGTGTTAACGTGTATTATGGATTATTCTGGAATCTCAGGGGGGTATAGATATAAGCATTCAGCGACGCTTAGTTTCAGTTTTAGTGATGATTTATTCTAGTGAGGTTTGAAGTTATTGTCGGACGATTTACACAGTGCGTCACAAGTGGTGTATTAGTGAACGTTGATTATAGTTCTGAATTCTTTTTTGTCGACATTATTATTTGTGTGGACAGATTAACTTGAATTATTGTATGTGTATAATCTTGTTGAATAAGAAGTGGATTATAGACTATTTAATTGAGATTAATTAAAGCTGGTTTCCAGTGATTTCATTAGAGTCTTGTATTTTGTTTTCCACTGTACCATACGACGATCAGTGAGACCGTCTTGACAATGTGAAACATTAACGCTTTCAAGGGACGTGCCACTACTTATTAATTACCACCATTATTTTCGTAAAATGTGTCTTAAACGTCCACAAAAATTCGGCTCTGTTGTTAACGTGATTGCCAACACCTGACAGCGGATTTCAATTTGAGTACGGATAAAATGTTATACAATACAAAATAAAAAAAGAAAACTAACGTATCAGGAAAGGAAATAATGAATTAATTATTTTAGACACTGTTGGGTATGATACAACGAATCCACACTTAAATACGTATGTGTGTGTGTGTGTGTGTGTGTGTGTGTTTGTGTATATAATAAATTCTCTGTGTTCCTTGTTCTCATTAAAAACATTCGTCCGCTAACGATCGTGCACGCGCTTACTACAGGAAATACTTTTTCTAAAATCGATTGCGACTGCGTTGGTATTGCAGTATTTATTACCCGACTACGCAAGGAAAAAGGTAGAAAATATATGTTAATATATTTAACCCGTAACTCGACACGGCTACTGTATCGATTTTTACAAAACGCGGTTCGATTGATTCCTCTTCTGTTCCAGGCAAGTGTTCTGAACTATAGAGAACGCTCACCTCAAGCAGGCCACCGGTGGGATCTTGCAAAATGTAAGCGGTAAAGAATTGAATCCAGGGGCTTTCCTTTATTTTTGTAATTTTTAGTATTTTAAAATAATAAAAGTAATAGTTTCACTTACTAACAATGTTTGAATTATTTTTTTATTTGTAACGGCCGTCTGAGGACCACATGCCAATTTCAGTTCTTTATTCCTTGATATTTTCTTTTTCCCCAATATTCTTTCATCTTTTCACTAGGCCTATATCTCTTCTTCCTGTCTTCAGTCCACTTTAAACCTGCGTTTTTCTCTCCCCTACCCTGGACTCCTTTTATTTTTAACATTTTTGCCCGAAAAACGTGTCTTTCAATTGCTTTTTCGGCGTTTATATTATTTTTTTGTAAAACCTTTTGGACTTCTTTAATCCAACATGATGTTGACTTCTTCCCCCACAGATATTTGAATATCTGTTTTGTTTATGTATTATCATCCATTCTATATAAATGTCCAAAAATTAATGGTCTTCTTTTTCTCATGCTTTTTGTTATATTTTCTATACTTGATATAATTCATCATCACAATTATTTTATTCTTCATTATTTGTTTCTTATAAACTTTTCTTACGAGTTACTGACTATGAAGTTTAGGAAAAATCATTTTTCAAACAATTTCTGTAGATTGTATGTTTTCTTCGAATCGGGCAAAGCCATAATTAAAAAAGTTAAAAAAAACAGGCATAGACACAAGAAACATAATACTACTGCACAACATATGAAAAGGTAAAAAAATAGATTTATTGGACATTTTAGAAATTGGAAAAGCAATTAAAAATAACACATCATCATCATCACCTTCTTAACGGCTTTAGGCTTTAATGGCCTGTTCCTATTCCACAGTCCACCTTTTCTTTGGTATACCAAATTTTCTTCTGCCTCTAGGGTTGTAATCTTTTGCCATCTTCGGTATTCTGCTTTCTTCCATTCTGTTGACGTGTTCTGTATTCTTCTTCTCTATTCTTTAATCCTTTCATTAACGGCAAAAATATCTAAATCACTTCTTATGTTTTCATTTCTTATATAATATCGTCTATTACACCTTTTATCTGATCTCAGAAATTTCATTTATAAAACAATGGCAATACCTACTACACTACTGTATGGTTCTGAAACTTGGGTGGTTTTTAGAGGTGGTCCTATAACAGAACACGACGGATGTACACCAGTGAAGGTCGATAAAAAAATCTAGCCGGCATAGGGTTGTTTGCCTTATACGGTGGTCTCAATCAACAACTCACAATTCCAACAGTAGCCTTGGAAACCGGGATAGATATAATAATAAAGACATTCGCAAACGAAAACGGGCACGAGATTGGATGTAAATAGCGACTTGGAACATCAGAGGTAAAAGTAACACAAATTTAACAAACGGACAGACAGAATTCTTTGTATCTTCTTTATTAAAAGCTGTTACTTAGATTAGTGAATTTTTATAATTTGTATTCCAATTATTCTTAGATTTTACAGTTACCTGACTTTCCCTATACTAACTCCTCCGCATCCTCCAACATACACACGCCACACACATGTCTATATGCACATCCTTAACACATGTTGACTATTCTGCATATTTTTTGTATTTAGTTGTTCTTAGCAGTTCTTTGAGAATATCCTAATAGGCTGAAACAATTGTCAGAGGTTAAGAATAAATTGTGAAACTACAAAGTGCTTGTGTTTTTTTAAAAACCTTTGTAGTAACATGTTTCACCAAGTGCCCAACGTGTCTTCAATGAATATATTGAAAAGCCATAATTTTTTATACACAACAAAGTAAATACAATTTTTTTTTTTTATATCGGCCATCTAAGGACCACATACCAATTTCAATTCTTTACTCTTTTTTCTTTTCTTTTTTTCCAATATTCTTTCATCTTTTCTCTGTGTCTCTTCTTCCTGTCTTCAGTCCACTTTTAACCTGCGTTTCTCTCTCTCCTACCCTGGAATCCCTCCATTTTTTAAACTTTTGCCCGAAAAACTTCTCCTTCAATTGCTTCTTCTCCATGTATATTATTTTTTTCTAAATCGTTTAGGACCTTCTTTAATCCAACTTGATGGTGACTTATTCACCCACAGATATTTGAAGATTTGCTTTGTCAACCTATTGTCGTCCATTCTATATAAATGTCCAAAAAATAATAGTCTTCTTTTCCTCATAGTTTCTGTTATATTTTCCATACTTTGATATATTTCAACATTACTTCTTAATTTCCAACTTTCTGAAGTTTTTCGTGGGCCTAATATTTTCCTATTAATTCGTCTTTCTAAAATTTCTAGTTTGTCTAAATTATAATTCAGTGCTAGACATTCATTAGCACATAGGCATTCTGGCTTCACTACTGTACTGTAATGCCTTATTTTCGCATTTTTAGATAAAAACATTTTATTGTAAATATCTTTAGTTATACCATATGCCCTTTCCATCTTATGAAGCCTTTCTTCTATAGCAGATTTTTCCAAGCCTTCTCTTGAATTATCTCTCCTAGATACTTAAATTTTCGAATCCTCTCTATTCGACCAATATCTGATACCAGGAAGTTTTGCTCGTTTTTAATGTTTGTGAGAAATTTGTTTTTTTCTGCAGAAATTCTTAAGCCTGTTCTACTGGCTATGTCATCTAAAAAATTAACTTGTGTTACTGCAGATGTCAGATGTTCATAAAGTGTAGCAAAGTTATCTGGGAATGCCAAACAGTTTATTCCAATACGTTTGTTCCTTCTTCCCAACATGATTGGTGATATTTTGTATTCCTTTAATTTTTCATTCCAAATTCTCACTACTTTCTCCAGGACACAGTTAAAAAGAATTGGGGATAAACCATCACCCTGTCTTACACCTGTATTTATTTTGAATGTTGAGATATTTCTCCCATGAATTTTACTTTTGAGACTGTGTCCGTAAGGGTTCACGGATTATATTTGCCAATTTAAATTTAACACCAAATTCTCGGATTATTTTATCTATAGTTTCTCTATCAACAGAATCAAAGACCTTTTTGAAATCAACAAATGTTACTACGATCTCCTTTGAATTCAGTAGCCTGTGACGGATTATTGACTTCAGAGTGAATATTTGTTCAGGACAGGATACAATTATTATTATTTACAGATTTTAAATTTGAGCGTTTATGTTAACAACGTGGAGCCTGAGTGACGAACGTTTCAGCGCATTTGATTTAAAAGTCGGGGGTTTGAATCGTTTGCAGGTCGCAACGCATTTCAATATCTTGGTCTTTTCTATAGAGTGATTCAAAATTGCACAGCAATCTCCCGGAAGCTGATTCTACTTTCTCAATGTTGTACTTATTTTTAATGGACATTTTACACATTAATTTCTTCATAATTAAATTATCTATAAGGTTAGTTAGAAATTTATATTTGTTTATTGTCAAATTAACGAAGTTATTGTATCCCAAATCTAAAAATGTATGTTTTTCGATTCAAATGTTTTGGGTTTTACACAGTGTTTCTTAGAAACTAATTGAGATAGAGCTCTGGGATCTCTTTTATTCAATTGTTCAGATAAAAAAACCATAAGAAACCACCAAATTTACCCTTCACTTCATACCCCAAGAATTTCAGTATGGAGTCATTTTACCGTGGAGGCAGAAATCTAGTAGAACTGGTTCGCGAGCCGTAACTCGCTAACAAACCGTTTTCAGACGTATGTTCATATGCATTTTTTAATTATTTTTAGCTATAGAATCAGCTTCCGAGAGATTGCCGTGCAATTTTGAATCGCCATATATATGACATTCAGCTCAAGTAATTAAAATGGATACCTACCCCCGAAAAGCAATTTACATCTAAAATTTCTTTTCTTTCAACGGTCTTTATTATCAAGTGCATTGTTCCTCTCTTTTAGTATTGAAAATTTTAAAACTGTTTTTCTGACTTCTGTTCTGCACTTTATTAAATTAACCAAGTAGTCAGTACAATTTAAATTAAACGATCTAAAAATAGAAGCCAAACAAGTAGGCTTAGAGATAAATAATAAGGAAAAATACTAAGAAAATGCGATTAAACATTGAAATAATTCTGACTTGATACTAGACGGAAGAGTTTTAGAAAGGGTAGAGGAATTTTGCTATCTGGGTAGCATGGTTAGTTAGGATGGAGGTGCTCTTAGGTATTTGATAAGTCGTATAAATAAAGCAAAAGAGCATTTGCACAGTTACGACCAGTACGAAGATCACCTCATATACGCAGGAAGACAAAACTAAGAATATTTGACTCAAATGTCAAATAAGTGTTGCTATATGGATGTGAGACCTCAAGAGTGACAAACGACATTACCACAAGTTTACAGACTTTCATAAACTGTTGCCTGAGGTACACAATGAGAATTTAGTGGCGCAAGACCATCTCGAACAGAGATCTATGGGAGGCCACAAGTCAGAGTCCTATCCAACTACAGATGAAGAGAAGAAAGTGGTGGTGGATCGGTCACACCCTGAGAGGACCACCAGAAAATATCGCTAGACAGGCACTGAATTGGAATCCGCAAGGTGGCCGCAGACGTGGAAGACCGAGGAACACCTGGAAGCATACTATGGAAAGAGAGGTGGGTGGTGTCAACAGACATGGAGGGAGGTGAAGGCCCTGGCAATGGACAGAACACGTTGGAGAAATTTCGTCGAGGCCCTATGTTCCACCTAGGAGCTTAAGGACTTAAGTCAAGTCAAGTAGTCAGTATGCCTGATTGTATGTTCCAGACACTTTTTCTTTCCAGGGCCGTATTTTCGCGGCGGGGGGACCGGGTCTCCTCCAAAGGGTCGAAAAAGTTGATAAATTTTGTTAATCTCTTAATTCTGAGACTGTTTTACTATTTTTTCAGCTGTGCATGTAATACAGTACTAACCCTTTTTTAAGTATACGAACAGGTTTATTACACAACATTAGCGTATATGTTGAAATATGAAGTATAGGAAAATAAATTTAATCAATAAATATCTTGCAAACAGTGTTTCAATAACGCGTATTTTATTGTGTTATTACCGTTTACTTAATTCGGCCTGACTTCAACCACTTTAAAGCTAGTAATGTTGATTAGTGTTAACTTGTTTTTTTCTTTTGTATGAAGTCGACCCGACCCCGGAACCCCCAAGGCCAAATTCTAGATACGCCACTGTTTCGTTGGCCTGTATGGTTTTATAATTCTTCTATTCGATTCAGACCTCAGACAACTTTTTTTATACAATTCATTCGTCCAGTTTTTATTTGACCCCATTCAATCAAGATGACTCGATCGTCCTCTTCCAGCAACAAGGCTTTTTATAAGCTGTCTGTTCATGAGTAGTCCAATCGCAAAACTCGTTATCACTACCCGAAGTCGATTTTAAGTTAAGACCGTCATTTTGTTTTCCGATGCATGTTCTGATGAAGAAAACCTGTTGCAAAACATGTTGAAACTTCACTACTTTACTGTGTAAAATCTAGAAACTGTTGCAAAATTCGTCATGTCCCGTACCTGTATTGCAGCGAACATTGTTATGTCCACTGTAAGAAAATAGCAGGAAACTCCGTTATGCCCCGTTACTGTGAAACTGTAACTAAAGGAAACTGCAGCAAAACTCGTTTTATCCGTTGTTTGCAGAACTGTTTACTCTTTTATAACTAAAAATGGAGGGTGCTGTTAATAAACAAAAGGCTAAGGCTTTTTATGATAAATTGTAAACATCTCACGAGGTTGAATAGACGTTAAGTTTTCACTGTCAAAAGAACCAAATGATTCCTATGATCCCAGACCAGGCAGCTGTTCTTTTATAAGCTGTCTGTCTATTTTTTTTTGCAGATCAGATCTTGATATGAGCACGACACAGCCCAATTTATACCTACACACGTTGGAATTGCAGAAAACAAACCGAAACTAGGAGAAGGTTATCATCATCAGCCGTGGTTCTACAACCCTTGGTGGGTGTTGGCCTGCTCCAAGAGTCGATTCCATTCCTCCCTAATGCGTGACCTGAGTTTCCAGTTTCTTATGTTCAGCTTTCCGAGGTTCTCCTCTATCTGGTCTTTGAATCTACTTTGGGGTCTTCCCCTTTTTCTACTACCCATTGGTTTCTGGTAGAAAATATGTTTCGTACGATGTCCTTCCTCCATTCTCTCTATGTGTGTAACCCACCTTAGCCCACGGATGTTTAATTATCCTGACAATGTCCGGCTCTTTGTAAAGATAGTATAGTTCATAATTATAGCGCCTGCGCCACACTCCTTTTTTTTGTACTGTTCTAAATATTGTTCTTAGAATCCATCTTTCATAGCAACCTAGAAGACTCTCGCTATCTTTTGTCATTGTCCAGGTTTCTCAAGCGTATGTCAGCGCTTACCAAATAAATGTTTTTTTAAATTTTGCATTTCGTGCTTCTCGAGATGAAGCTAGATGTCAGGTACTTTTAAATTCGTAATATGTTTTATTTGCGAGATATATTCTTCTTCTTATTTCAGTGGTGATGTCGTTAGTGCTGTTTATCTGGGAACCAAGATATATATGAACTCTTTTACTGCTTCTATACTTTTGTGCCTATTTCAAGGTTTTGAAGGGTTAGGTTTAATGGTAGTTTGTTGGCAGCATACATATATTTTGTTTCTCCAAGTTTATCCGCAGTCCAATTTTACCTGGGGCTTCTTCTAATGCCGTAAAGGCACTAATGCGATCTCGTTTTGTACTGCCAATTAGATCAATATCGTCTGCGTATACAAACGATTAGGAGAAGGCGACATGTAATGTAATAGTTTTATTCGTGTTGACTCTCATAGAAAATACCGTCACCTTGTGTGTGGAAAACATAATGTTTTGAGCAAATTATAGCTCCTATTAGTTTCTATTAGTTCGTACGAGGGTAGACTTGATTGCTACAAGTTTTACCAATATAGTAAATGGAAACGTTCAGTTCGTAAGGCGTCAATTTGGAAAAAGCCAACACACATTTTGTATAATCAAATAAAGTGTGTTTGTTCGGAATCAATCAGGTAAACACCATTCACGACTTTTTTCGATATTGAAATATAATGCGCTCATTAAAAATTAAACAACACACTATTTTGTCAAAGTGAGGCATTAATGTTTGTGCGTTTAGATGATATGAACCACCGCCGTTATCTACAAAGGTTTAATATTGAAGGCCACCATGTGGGCGAAAGAAGTGAAAACCATAAGTGGATCAATAAAAATAATAACAAAATAATATTACTCAAGAGGATGGGACTCTCCCCTATTTTCTTTAACTTTGTCCTAGATAAAGTCATGAAAACCTTTCATAAAGACTAGTGATTGAACAGGTAACAAATCCAAAGGTGTAGAATTAAGCAGTTTAGCTTTTGCAAATGATCTTGCTACCTTTGCCCACTCAGAAGAAGAAGAAGCAAGAAAGCAAGTAAAAGATCTCAAAGATATAGCGGAGAAAACTGAACTCCAAATCTCCTTTGCTACAACGGAAATTATGACCAACCTATTTAAATTCCCGAAAACGTGCCTGGAGACTACGTATGGAGAAATAAAGTGTACTTACAATTTTAAATTTCTTGGGGAAAACATATCCCAAAACTCCTCAGATAAAGAATCCTTTAATATAAGGAAACTTAAATTAGCAAAGGCCTTTACTCTAACTCGGGAACTGGACAGAAAGAGAACCCTTTCATGAAGTGCAAAAGTCCGCTATCATAGCACTGTGATCAGGCCGGTGATCATGTATGGAGTGGAAACAATGTGCTTTCAAAATTTGGAACCTCTTCTTAAAATTGAACAAAGAATCCTTCGGAAAATTTGTGGCCCCAAGAAAACCGAAGATGGGTACAGGCATAGACCCAAAGAAGAGCTGTACAGGGATCTGTAAGATCTGGAAACGGCTTTCCGAAGGAAAAGACTGAGATTCCTTGGAAATAAGGTTCGAATTGATCGGTTCAGATTAAATAAACTAATTTTAACTATGTTTGGCAACTTTCAGTCTGAACGGATACATCAAACAACTCAAGGAGGAAATGATGAAACTGGGTATCTCTTTGAGCGATGGTGTAGGTGGAAATACGTACAGAAACAAAATTTAAAATCTTGACATTCTTTGCGATGAGAAGATGACGAGAAAGGGGTGGACAGTGGAAAGGGAGGCGGCGCATAGTGTGCGAATGAGGGACTTCTGGCAGGAGAAGAAAAGAAAATTTGCGTGGTCCACGGCTGGCATGTTCATGTAAAAAAAAATTTATTATTATATATTTTTTTTACGTGGGGGACATATATTTATGCACCGTCAGACGAAAACCGGCTGTCTCCCCTGATGTGTGTGACACTCACCCACTAAAAACCCGCCTGTAATTCATACAAGAATAACCACCTTAGAACCACTTAGCGTATGACTTTGGGATGGAGCCTATTGCGTCCTTATCAGGCTCCTTCTAATCATCGCTTGTGTACTGCGGCACGTTGGTCTAAAGTTTGGCCTGTATTTTCTTGTCTTCTAGAACTGATCGAATAAATGTAGAAATGCTGTCCCATTCTGCCTTGCCTCAAAGCATAATCTCAAAAACGCTCTCTATGCCAATCTCCAGTGAGATTCTTTCCCTCTTGTGAATTGGCAGCACTTGGAAAAGGTGTGCAAAGTGTCTTCATGGGGAGAACCACCGTACTGGCATGCTGGGCTTAGCACCTTTCCGAGAGGGTAGGCGTTAAAATTGGCTAGACCACTGAGGAAGTGTGTCAGATGGTAGTTAACCTCACTGTGTTGGCGGTCAATCTCCATTCTTTCAAGCCTTGAGGTCCATCTTCCTCTACTCTCTCTATTTCAACAATCTTGCCATTATCGGAGAGTGACTTCTCTGGCTTCATTGTTTGTCGCGTCTCTTCCAAATTTATCTCATGTGCACCAGATGAGAGTTAGTTCTGAATTAAATTAAGAAAAAACATTCTGCACTTTCTATGTATTACATCGTGTTCCGTGGAAAAAGTAATGTCACTACCCGTTGGTGGGCCTTTAACGTTGGGGGCAATAGTACAGCGGTCTTGTCTAACATGTCGGGGCTAAATGAGTAACCGAATAATTTACAACACACACACTCACACTGCTCCCTCTTCCCAACAGTGCTGCTGGCTATCGTACGTGGTTGCTAGTCAGCTGATTTCTGTCTAGCGGTGGTGGAGCCACGGTCGGGAAGCGCAACAGGCCGCAGGTTTACTGCTTGAAGGCAGATAAAGCAGAAGACATCCTGTCCTTTAAAAATACTAATCAGGGAGGACTGTTTTTGTTTGTTTTTTCTTTTTCTTGTATTAAGCAAGTCGAATACGAATTCGTTCAGTTCTTAGTTCTTCGAAGCGTAGGCGTGTCAAAGCTTAACGAAGACGTATGACGATAAGAAAATAATAAAATGAAAAATATTTGACTGTGTCAAAAGAGAGCAAATGCAATGGAGATCGATGAACGACATTGTGCTATGATTAGTCGAAACTGAATTTCGGATGACGGATGAACAAGCTACGAAATATACATCCATAAAAACGGATGTAAAACAACTCGAAGTTATAAAACATTCGAGTACCCGTGAAAGTAGCTTTTATTTTTTTGTGTCATTTGAGAAACAATTAAAATGTACAGACCCTGTACATTCGTAACGCTTTGATATAATATATCTTGATTTTGTGTCTCCTGGAATCCATCAGCTTATTCCTGGTAATGTGAAAACTATTTATTATTCTAGAAAGTCTATTATATAATCACTTAATGACTCCACATGACAACGCTTTAAATATCGTTAGAGTGTAAATCTTATTTTCGTTTTATTTGAAAATGTAACAGGATTGGTAAAACTCGGTACACAGCGGTAAATGTTATTTTGTTAAGAATAAATTACTTCTGCGAGTATATTTCAATTCAATCAGTATATATAAAAAACTTCACAGCGAACTGGAAGAACAGATAAAGAAGGCTGGGTTTTTAATAAACCAGGACAAAACAAACTACATGTGTGTTTCAAGTTCAAGATATAATGAAAGAAATACACTGGATGTTGGAGGCTATAGTTTTGAGCAAGTGGATAATTTTACCTACCTGGGATCACTGCTATATGAGGAAAATTTGAACAGCGAGGAAATCAAATCAAGGATAGCAAAGAGAAACAGAGCGTATTTTGCAAACAAGAAACATTTGTGCTCAAGGATCCTAAGTCATAATTCTAAATTAAATATGTATAAAAGCCTTGGAATACCAGTAATGAGTTACTGCTGTTAGACATGGACCATGCGGAAGAAAGTTGAAGAAAATCTTAAACGATTTGAGAGGAAAATAATTTTTGGGCCAGTAGTGCAACAAGATGGCACTTACTGGATCCGCATGAATCTTGAACTTGATACTTTAATAAACGGCGAAAACATAGTAAAGTTTATCAGGTTACAGAGAATTACATGGTTAGGATATGTGTAAAGAATGGAGAAGATCAGAAATACGAGAGCTATCACAGAATGGAAGCCCTTGGAGTCTGAGCCCAGAGAAAGACCGAGAAAGAGGTGGATGGAGTGTGTTGAGGAGGACTTGCAAACCATGATGATTATAGGATGGAAGATTGTTGCTGAGAACAGAAGGGAAATGGTGTAGGATTGTTGAGGGGGCCAAATCACATAGAGGTATGTAGAGCCAGAAGAAGGAGAAGGTATAAAAATCTTGTGGACGTTTGACAGAACAATTTCTATCATCAGTGCTTCAGTGTAAATTTGTGTTACTTGAGAAACAATTGTAATGAAAAAACGTCAAACTTCGGAAGGCTTTAAAGTCATATACCTTGATTTTAATTCTCCTGGAATCAATCAGCTGATTACTGGCGATATGAAAACATTTAAACCTGGAACATTGGCGATGCAAATTTACATTATAACTTCTGATTACACAGATTGTTCTGTGAAACGTGCTTTATATATACTGACTAAATTAAAAAATGTACTTGCTGAAGTGCAAGTATTTATTATTCTAATAAATTTTATTATTTTTATTATTCATATTTATTTTATACAATTTTTATTATTCTAAAAAATGTATGATTTTAAATAATTCGTCTTGTTTCGTTTTTATTTGAATATGTTCTGTAATTAGTAGGTTATTATTATTGTGTTTGTAAATATTAAGATTTTCCCAGATATTCATTTTATCTTTTTGTACGGTTTTAATTAATTTGACATTTTGAATGTGTGTAAATTTATGTTTATTGTTTAAAAAGTGTGTGGCTGAATTATATTTGTAAACATTAGGTTTTAAAAACGCATTGGGATGTTGAACGAATCTTTCGGACAGTTTCTTCTTAGTCTGGCCTACGTAAAATTTATTGCAATCCGGACATTCTATTTTGTAAATTCCATTTTTATAGTAAATGTTGAATTTGGTTTTAGGGTTTATTTAATTCAGAGCAATATTATCTGTGTTATATGATATTTTTAAGTTTGTGTCTTTAAATTGTTTGCTTAGTTTTCGACTTATGTTTCCGTGATAAGTAAAGTTGATATATTTTATATTATCATTAGCGGAAGGATTTTTATATGAAGGTTTGTATGCTGTTTGTTTAGTGAGTTTATGTTCTATTTTATTTTTTAATTTATTGACAGTTTTTATATGGTATCTATTGTCGTATTGCTATTTGTTTGATAATATTTCTTCCTTTGTTTCTTTCTTGTTCATTTAATGAATGAACAATTTAATGCAGGTGCATTAATAAATTGAATCCTGCCATTTTGTGTTGGAGAGGATGATTAGACTTATTCGAAATTATTACCTACTTGCAGTGTATTTATTTGAAGATATTTCAACGTTAAATATACAGGAATATTTAACGCTTGTCCTAACAACCGAGTTATGATGGTTGTTTGAGATCGCATTGTAATAAGGTATCATTTTGTTCAGGAAATAATCCTTAAGATTTTATCTAATAGAACATTATTCCATAAAACTAATAGTTTGTGAGATATGAATGATTTACAAATTAAAACAGCCGCCATTTTGAAATTTGTGAATATAAAATTTTCAAAACATTTCGTTTTGTAGATTGTGTTACTGGGGTAAAACGTACCAGATTTCCTTAGAATATCTTACTCCATTCTCGAGAAATAAAATTTTCCTTAAAAAATACAAAATGGTGGACAGATGGAAAACTATACGTTTTTGGACCTATGTTGACAGGTACTTTTTTTCTTCTAATTATGTAAGGAGCACGTTACCGAAATATTGGACGACCAGTTGTGAACACCTGTATATTTATTTTGCAGAATGAAGTTAGCATACACATACTTATTTAAACGAGTTAATATTATTATTAGTCATGACTTTGAAAATGATGAAGGTGGGAGACACAGGAAAACATTTATTTGTTATAAGCAAATGACAGTACTATTTTACACCGCTTGTCAGTGAGGCAATAGTTTTCTGATCAAGTGACCACTTGCTGCCACCTGCGACCCCCTTCCAGTTAAGAGCCTCACTCAAGTACAGGACCCCGCCGTGTCGTTTGAGGACATGAATAAAAGATGCAGCTCAATTGCCAAGGCAGCCACTTACTTACCTACTTCTTAAGTCGTCGTGTTGAAAGCGAGAGAACTCTTGAACCCCAAACTTGGTTAGACAATTCTGTTTCATTATATTTACAGCTTCTTGTTAGTATACTTTCCATGTGTCGGCTACTCAGTCTATGGATGAAGACTGAGAAAATAGATACAGCACTCGTGATAACACAGGGTGAATCATCATCATCAGCCGTGGCTCTACTACCCTTAGTGGGTCTTGGCCTGCTCCAAGAGTCGATTCCATTCTTCCCTATTGCGTGCCCTGGCTTTGCAGTTTCTTATGTTCAGCTTTCCGAGGTCCTCTTCTATCTGGTCTTTGAATCTATTTCGGGGTCTTCTCCGTTTTTTACTACCCGTTGGTTTCTGGTAGAAAATATGGTTCGCAGGCTGTCCTTCTCCATTCTCTCTATGTGTTCAACCCACCTTAGCCTGTATATTTTGATTGTCCTGACAATGTCCGGGTCGTTGTAAAGATGGTATAGTTCATAATTATAACGCCTGCGCCACATTCGATTTTTTTTGTACTCCTCTAAATATTGTTCTTACAATCCGTCTTTCGCAACAACCTGGAAGTCACAACAAATGAAAAACCGCTATTTTTTGTCATTGTCCATGTTTCTGAAGCATATGTCAGCACTAGTCTGATAAATGTTTGTAGATTTTGCATTTCATGCTTCTTGAGATGAAGCTACATGGCAGGTATTTTTTTAATCCAAATATGTTTTATTTCCGATACAAAGCTTAAATGGAAAGAGCATGTAAAATAAAAGAAGAAGGGATCAACATAAAATACAGAAAAATTTGCTGGCTGTTAGGGAGAAACTTGCAACTAACAGTTGAAAACAAACTGCTGTTGTCCAAACAAGTTCTGAAGCCTATGTGGACTTACAGAATTCAGCTGTGAGGCTGTACAAAGAAAACAAACTTAGAAAAGATACAAACCATTCAGGACAAAGTACTCAGAAGCATAGTGAATGCCCCTTGGTATATAAGGAACTACAACATACATAGAGACCTCTATTTATAATATGTCAGCGAAATAATATCAAAATATGCAGACAAACATGATCAGAGGATTCAGATCCACGAT